>CM067209.1:11025942-12225942 GCA_034190965.1 Prunus campanulata | reverse complement strand
AGTCCGAATTGGAGTGGTAGGTGTATTGCATAGTTCTAAGCTTTGGCTTTCACTCAAAACTCACCAAATGACTCCTCCCACCACATTATGATGAAGTCCCAGTATTGGGCTCGATCGGAAATCAATAGGTGTAAGATATTGGGGAATTCAAGTTCAAAGGCAGTTCGTTCCTTTTTGGAGTGGTTGGTGTATTCCGTAGTTCTAGGGATTGGATTTCACTCAAAACTCATCAAATGACTCCTCCCATCACATTATGATGATGCCCAAGTTTTGGGCTCGATCGGAAATCAATAGGTGTATGAAATTGGAGAATTCAAGTTCAAAGGCAATTCGTTCCTTTTTGGAGTGGTTGGGGTATTCCTCAGTTCTAGGAATTGTATTTCGCTCAAAACCCACCAAATGACTCCTCCCGCCATATTATGACGATGCCCAAGTTTTGGGCTTGATGGGATATCAATAGGTGTAAAAAATTGGACAATTCTAGTTCAAAGGCAGTTCGTTCTGAATTGGAGTGGTAGGTGTATTGCATAGTTCTAGGCCTTTGATTTCACTAAAAACTCACCAAATGACTCCTCCCACCATATTATGATGAAGCTCGTGTTTTGGGCCTGATCGGAAATAAATAGGTGTAAGAAATTCGACAATTGAAGTTCAAAGGCAGTTCATTCCGAGTCGGAGTGGAAGGTGTATGGCATAGTTCTAGGGATTGGATTTCTCTCAAAACTCACCAAATCACTCCTCCCACCATATTATGATGATGCCCAAGTTTTGGGCTCGATCGGAAATCAATAGGTGTAAGAAATTGGACAATTCAAGTTGAAAGGCAGTTCAGTCCGAATTGGAGTGGTAGGTGTATTGCATAGTTCTAAGCATTGGATTTCACTCAAAGCTCACCAAATGACTCCTCACACCATATTATGATGATGCCCAAGTTTTGGGCACGATCTAAAATGAATAGGTGTAAGAAATTGGACAATTCAAGTTCAAAGGCAGTTCGTTCCGAATCGGTGTGGTAGGTGTAATGCATAGTCCTAGGCATGGGATTTGACTGAAAACTCAATAAATGACTCGTCCCACCATATTATGACAATGCCCAAGTTTTGGGTTCAATAGGAAATCAATAGGTGTACGAAATTGGACAATTCAAGTTCGAAGGCAGTTCGTTCCGAATTGGAGTGGTTGGTGTATTCCGTAGTTCCAGCAATTGGATTCGCTCAAAACTCACCAAATGACTCCTCCCACCGTATTATGATGATGCCCAAGTTTTGGGCTCGATCAGAAATCAATAGGTGTAAGAAATTGGATAATTCAAGTTCAAAGGCAATTCGTTCCGAATCGGTGTGGTAGGTGTATTGCATAGTTCTTGGCATTGGATTTCACTCAAAACTCCCCAAATGACTCCTCCCACCATATTATGACGATGCCCAAGTTTTGGGCTCGATAGGAAATCAATAGGTGTAAGAAATTGGAGAATTCAACTTCAAAGGCAGTTCGTTACGAATTGGAGTGGTTGGTGTATTCCGTAGTTCTAGCAATTGGATTTCGCTCAAAACTCACCAAATGACTCCTCCCACCATATAATGATGAAGCCCAAGTTTTGGGCTCGATCAGAAATCAATAGGTGTAAGAAATTGGATAATTCAAGTTCAAAGGCAGTTCGTTCCGAATCGGTGTGGCAGGTGTATTGCATAGTTCTATGCATTGGATTTCTCTCAAAACTCACCAAATGACTCCTCCTACCATATTATGACGATGCCCAAGTTTTGGGCTCGATAGGAAATCAATAGGTGTAAGAAATTGGAGAATTCAAGTTCAAAGGTAGTTCGTTCCGAATTGGAGTGGTAGGTTTGTTGCATAGTTCTAAGCATTGGATTTCACTCAAAACTCACCAAACGACTCCTCCCACCATATTATGATGATGCCCAAGTTTTGGGCTCGATCGAAAATGAATAGGTGTAAGAAATTGGACAATTCAAGTTCAAAAGCAGTTCAGTCCGAATTGGAGTGGTAGGTGTATTCCATAGTTCTAAGCATTGGGTTTCACTCAAAACTTACCAAATGAATCCTCAGACCATATTATGATGATGCCTAAGTTTTGGGGTCGATAGGAAATCAATAGGTGTAGGAAATTGAACAATTCAAGTTCAAAGGCAGTTTGTTCCTTTTTGGAGTGGTTGGTGTATTCCATAGTTCTAGCGATTGAATTTCGCTCAAAACTCACCAAATGACTCCTCCCACCATATTATGATGATGCCCAAGTTTTGGGCTCGATCGGAAATCAATAGGTGTAAGAAATTGGACAATTCAAGTTCAAAGGCCGTTCGTACCGAATTGGAGTGGTTGGTGTATTCCGTAGTTCTAGCAATTGGATTTCGCTCAAAACTCACCAAATGACTCCTCCCACCGTATTATGATGATGCCTAAGTTTTGGGCTCGATAGGAAATCAATAGGTGTAAGAAATTGGACAATTCATGTTGAAAGATAGTTCGTTCCATACTGGAGTGGTTCCGTTGTTCTAGCTATTGGATTTCACTCAAAACTCACCAAATGACTCCTCCCACCATATTTTCATGATGCCCAAGTTTTGGGTTCAATCGGAAATCAATAGGTGAAAGAAATTGGACAGTTCAAGTTCAAAGGCAGTTCGTTCCTTTTTCGAGTAGTTGGTGTATTCCGTAGTTCTAGCGATTGGATTTCGCTCAAAACTCACCAATTGACTACCCCCACCATATTATGATGAAGCCCAATTTCTTGCAATCGGTCGGAAATCAGTAGGTGTAAGAAATTGGACAATTCAAGTTCAAACGCAGTTTGTTCTTAATTGGAGTGGTAGGAGTATTGCAAAGTTCTAGCCGTTGGGTTTCAATCAAAACTCACCAAATGACTCCTCCCACCATATTATGATGATGCCCAAGTTTTGCGCTCGATCGGAAATCAATTGGTGTAAGAAACTGGACAATTCAAGTTCAAAGGCAGTTCGCTCCTTTTTGGAGTGGTCAGTGGATTCCGTAGTTCTAGCAATTGGATTTCGCTCAAAACTCACCAAATGACTCCTCCCACCATATTATGATGATGCCCAAGTTTTGGGCTCGATGGGAAATCAATAGGTGTAAGAAATTGGACAATTCAAGTTCAAAGGCAGTTCGTTCCGAATTGGAGTGGTTCGTGTATTCCGTAGTTCTAGCGATTGGATTTCACTCAAACTCACAAAATGACTCCTCGCACCATATTATGATGATGCCTAAGTTTTGGAGTCGATCGGAAATAAATAGGTGTAAGAAATTGGACAATTCAAGTTCAAAGGCAGTTCGGTCCGAATTGGAGTGGTAGGTGTGTTGCATAGTTCTAAGCATTTGTTTTTCACTCAAAACTCACGAAATGACTCCTCCCACCATATTATGATGATGCCCAAGTTTTGGGCTCGATCGGAAATCTATAGGTGTACGAAGTTGGACAATTTAAATTCAAAGGCAGTTCGTTCCTTTTTGGAGTGGTTGGAGTATTTCGTAGTTCACTCAAAACTCACCAAATGACTCCTCCCCCCATATTATGATGATCCCCAAGTTTTGGGCTCGATTGGATATCAAAACGTGTAAGAAATTGGACAATTCAAGTTCATAGGCAGTTTGTTCCGAATTGGAGTGGTAGGTGTATGGCATAGTTCTAGCCATTGGATTTCGCTCAAAACTCACCAAATGACTCCTCCCACCATATTATGATGATGCCCAGGTTTTGGGCTCGATCGGAAATCAGTAGGTGTAAGAAATTGGAGAATTCAAGTTCAAAGGCGGTTCATTCCTTTTTGGGGTGGTTGGTGTATTCCGCAGTTCTAGTTGTTGGATTTCGCTCAAAACTCACCAAATGACTCCTCCCACCATATTATGATGATGCCTAAGTTTTGGGCTCGATCGGAAATCAATAGGTGTAAGAAACTGGACAATTCAAGTTCGGGGGCAGCTCGTTCCGAATTGGAGTGGTAGGTGTATTGCATAGTTCTAGGCATTGGATTTCACTCAAAACTCACCAAATGACTCCTCCCACCATATTATGATGATGCCCAAGTTTTGGGCTCGATCGGAAATCAATAGGTGTAAGAAATTGGACAATTCAAGTTCGAAGCCAGTTCGGTCCGAATTATAGTGGTCGGTGTATTGCATAGTTCTAAGCGTTGGATTTCACTCAAAACTCACCAAATGACTCCTCACAAAATATTATGATGACGCCCAAGTTTTCGGCACGATCGTAAATGAATTGGTGTAAGAAATTGGACAATTCAAGTTCAAAGGCAGTTCGTTCCGAATTGGAGTGGTTGGTGTATTCCGTAGTTCTAGAAGTTGGATTTCGCTCAAAACTCACCAAATGACTCCTCCCACCATATTATGGTGATGCCCAAGTTTTGGGCTCGATCGGAAATCAATAGGTGTAAGAAATTGGACAATTCAAGTTCAAAGGCAGTTCGTTCCAAATTGGATTGGTAGGTGTATTGCATAGTTCTAGGCATTGGATTTCACTCAAAACTCACCGAATGACTCCTCCCACCATGTTATGAGGATGCCCAAGTTTTGGGCTCGATCGGAACTAAATAGTTGTAAGAAATTGGACAATTCAAGTTCAAAGGCAGTTCGGTCCGAATTGGAGTGGTAGGTGTGTTGCATAGTTCTAAGCATTTGTTTTTCACTCAAAACTCACGAAATGACTCCTCCCACCATATTATGATGATGCCCAAGTTTTGGGCTCGATCGGAAATCTATAGGTGTACGAAGTTGGGCAATTTAAATTCAAAGGCAGTTCGTTCCTTTTTGGAGTGGTTGGAGTATTTCGTAGTTCACTCAAAACTCACCAAATGACTCCTCCCCCCATATTATGATGATTCCCAAGTTTTGGGCTCGATTGGATATCAAAAAGTGTAAGAAATTGGACAATTCAAGTTCATAGGCAGTTTGTTCCGAATTGGAGTGGTAGGTGTATGGCATAGTTCTAGCCATTGGATTTCGCTCAAAACTCACCAAATGACTCCTCCCACCATATTATGATGATGCCCAGATTTTGGGCTCGATCGGAAATCAGTAGGTGTAAGAAATTGGAGAATTCAAGTTCAAAGGCGGTTCATTCCTTTTTGGGGTGGTTGGTGTATTCCGCAGTTCTAGTTGTTGGATTTCGCTCAAAACTCACCAAATGACTCCTCCCACCATATTATGATGATGCCTAAGTTTTGGGCTCGATCGGAAATCAATAGGTGTAAGAAATTGGACAATTCAAGTTCGGGGGCAGCTCGTTCCGAATTGGAGTGGTAGGTGTATTGCATAGTTCTAGGCATTGGATTTCACTCAAAACTCACCAAATGACTCCTCCCACCATATTATGATGATGCCCAAGTTTTGGGCTCGATCGGAAATCAATAGGTGTAAGAAATTGGACAATTCAAGTTCAAAGCCAGTTCGGTCCGAATTATAGTGGTCGTTGTATTGCATAGTTCTAAGCGTTGGATTTCACTCAAAACTCACCAAATGACTCCTCACAAAATATTATGATGACGCCCAAGTTTTCGGCACGATCGTAAATGAATTGGTGTAAGAAATTGGACAATTCAAGTCCAAAGGCAGTTCGTTCCGAATTGGAGTGGTTGGTGAATTCCGTAGTTCTAGAAGTTGGATTTCGCTCAAAACTCACCAAATGACTCCTCCCACCATATTATGATGATGCCCAAGTTTTGGGCTCGATCGAAAATCAATAGGTGTAAGAAATTGGACAATTCAAGTTCAAAGCCAGTTCGGTCCGAATTATAGTGGTCGGTGCATTGCATAGTTCTAAGCGTTGGATTTCACTCAAAACTCACCAAATGACTCCTCACAAAATATTATGATGACACCCAAGTTTTCGGCACGATCGTAAATGAATTGGTGTAAGAAATAGGACAATTCAAGTTCAAAGGCAGTTCGTTCCGAATTGGAGTGGTTGGTGTATTCCGTAGTTCTAGAGATTGGATTTCGCTCAAAACTCACCAAATGACTCCACCCACCATATTGTGACGATTCCCAAGTTTTGGGGTTGATCGGAAGTCAATAGGTGTAAGAAATTGGAGAATTCATGTTCAAGGGCAGTTCGTTCCGAATTGGAGTGGTAGGTGTATTGCATAGTTCTAAGCATTGGATTTCACTCAAAACTTACCAAATGACTCCTCCCACCACATTATGATGATGCCCAAGTTTTGGGATTGATTGGAAATCAATAGATGTAAGAAATTGGAGAATTCAAGTTCAAAGGCAGTTCGTTCCGAATTGGAGTGGTAGGTGTATTGCATTGTTCTAATCATTGGACTTCACTCAAAACTCACCAAGTCACTCCTCCCACCATACTTTGATGATACCCAAGCTTTCAGCTCGATCGGAAATCAATAGGTGTAACAAATTGGACAATTCAAATTCAAAGGCAGTTCGTTCCTTTTTGGAGTGGTTGGTGTATTTCATAGTTCTAGCGATTTGATTTCACTCAAAACTCACCAAATGACTCCTCCCACCATATTATGATGATGCCTAAGGTTTGGGCTCGATCGGAAATCAGTAGGTGTAATAAATTGGACAATTCAAGTTCAATGGCAGTTCGTTCCTTTTTGGAGTGGTTGGTGTATTTCGTGGTTCTAGCGATTGGATTTAGCTCAAAAATTACCAAATGACGCCTGCTACCATATTATGATGATGCCCAGGTTTTGGGCTCGATCGGAAATCAATAGGTGTAAGAAATTGGAGAATTCAAGTTCAAAGGCGGTTCGTTCCTTTTTGGGGTGGTTGGTGTATTCCACAGTTCTAGTTAGTGGAATTCGCTCACAACTCACCAAATGACTCCTCCCCCCATATTATGATGATGCCCAAGTTTGGGCTCGATCGGAAATCAATAGGTGTAAGAAATTTGACAATTCAAGTTCAAAGGCAGTTCGTTCCGAATTGGAGTGGTAGGTGTATTGCATAGTTCTAGGCATTATATTTCACTCAAAACTCACCAAATGACTCCTCCCACAGTATTATGATGATGCCCAAGTTTGGGGCTCGATCGGAAATCAATAGGTGTAAGAAATTGGAGAATTCAAGTTCAAGGGCAGTTTGTTCATTTTTAGAATGGTTGGTGTATTTCGTAGTTCTAGCGATTGGATTTCACTCAAAACTCCCCAAATGACTGCTCCCACCATATTATGATGATGACCAAGTATTGGGCTCGATCGGAAATCAATAGGTGTAAGAAATCGGACAATTCAAGTTCAAAGGCAGTTCGTTCCTTTTTGAAGTGGTAGGTGTATTGCCTTGTTCTAGCAATTGGATTTCACTTAGAACTCACCGAATGACTCCTCCCACCATACTATGATGATGCCAAGCTTTTGGGCTCGATCGGAAATCAGTAGGTGTAAGAAATTGGGGAATTCAAGTTCAAAGGCGGTTCGTTCCTTTTTGGAGTGGTTGGTGTATTCCACAGTTCTAGTTATTGGACTTCGCTCACAACACACCAAATGACTCCTCCCCCCATAATATGACGATGCCCAAGGTTTGGGATCCATCGGAAATCAATAGGTGTAAGAAATTGGATGACAGGACCCGCCCCGAATTCCTCGAAACCCGAGACGAATCCTGTGGAAACCCCGACATCACCCCGATGTCAGGCCCACTCACTAAAACTACATCCTCTTTTCTCAAAAAGAAATAAGGGCACGAGACTTTCCACCGAAAATTCGGCAGAGTCTCCCCTGTAAATTGAACATTCCCCAAATTTCAACCTGCACAAAGTTCACATTTTTAAAATCCCAACAGGCAGCACGCACAATATAATCTCATGCAATTCACATAAACGGCCTCCGGCCTTCAAATGGTTCGAAACAAAACCAGCAAAGTTCTTAAGTCGAACAATGCATAAACCAAACAATTAATGATCTCAAACAATTATACGATTACTCCCAAACCATCATTTAACCGGATTCAAATCCATTAACCACATCAAAAATCCGATTACATTCAGAATCAATCAAACCTTTTTAAACGCAATAATATTCCGCGGCTGCACCTGGTGAGACCCCAGGCTGCCTACGTACCCTTGGACAAGGGATCAAGCCACACGTAGTTCTCATCTCAATAGTCACTACTCTGTTAATAAACAATTATTTACCCCCGAACCAACTATACCTTTCAGATCTATCACAAATTCCAAGACTGACAAAAACACAATGAACCCATTCTCAATCTCTTTCTTTATAACAGTTCAATCCCGCAACCATACCCTATCCAAGGCGTATGATGCTATACAACACTGCCCAAATCCAGGGCTTATACGTTTATACATGTACAACCTCACAAATCTCAAACTAGAATCAAAACCACATAATACATATATGTAATATAATAACACCAACCTCTCACCATCATTTTGTACCAGGGGAAACAATCCAACTGGGGATTGTTGACTAGCTCACACTTATCCGGCCCTCAAATGTCCATGTGGCTAGGGACGAGCCGTCCAACTGGGGGACTAAACTCAACCAGCCCGTACGGACGAAGAATCAAGACCCGTACGTCTGAAACAGTCCTACGCGCGCAGACTACCCAATTAAGGGTCTACAGCGACACCCCGTTAAGGTATGCCCCGGGTTCCCGTCATATCCAGACCATATCCATAATTTCCATATATCAATATCCAATGGGAGGTACATATGATGATGCACATCATGTACTGGGGGAAACAATCCAACAGGGGATTGTTGACTAGCTCACACTTATCCGGCCCTCAAATGTCCATGTGGCTAGGGATGAGTCGTCCAACTGGGGGACTGACACTCTAACCCAGCACGTACGGACGAATCCTCAAGACCCGTACGCCTGGAACCGTCCTACGCGCGCGGACTACCCCGTTAAGGGTCTACAGCAGCACCCCGTTAAGGTATGCCCCGGGTTCCGTCATATCCATACCATGTCCACAATTTTTCCGGCATCCCACAATTCCGGGATCCATGACCAATAAAGCCCACACGCCCGAAACCCGGCACGTGTGTGAATAGTATATCCAAAACATCCATATATCAATTTCCAATTATCCCAGTGTCCATATCCACTGTCTCCAAATATCATCATCCAAGGGGGAGGTACGTATGATGGTGGAGTTCGTAATCCTTATATAAATATTATATAAATAATATTCTCATCCTTAGTTCAATTTTCTCAAAACAAAATACACATTCATAGTAGACAAATGACTCACAAACATAAAACCCATAACCGGGGAAGTACCAAAGATAGTGTTTTCTCAAATATTATATATATAAACTCCAAGACACTCGAATATATCAAATCCACAAATATATCACAAATACTTTACAAAATAATAATTTCGACTATTACATATAAAGTGCATTTCAATAAACCATTTAATTCATATGCATAACATTTCCATCTCAAAATCATGCCATTTATTTGAAAGCAATGCCCATTCTTTTCCTAATAATCATAACCGAGTCCCAAGACTCACTTTCACAACCCTACAAATTGAGTATCCCATAATTATTCATTTCATAAGTTCAATTATCAAATAATATCCAAGAATCCCATAAGATATTATAAACAAGCTCATACTCCCAATATAATCCAAAAAAACTCAAATAACAACTAAGACTCGTTTACAAGGTCATCCTAATACTTTTCGAAGTGTGAAACTACCTCGGAAGACTCACGGTCAACCGAGGGTCAAACTTTCTAAATTTGGTCAATCGGGCCCACGGGCCTTACAACCTCCGTTTTACGATCCGAAAGTTCCTATAGGTTCCACAAGATCTAGGATACATGCCCTGCAAGTTTAGTCCGAATTGGACGGTTAGATCGCTCGCGATCGCACGATCGGACTGTTATCGTAAAACACAAACTTTAACTATTTAAATCGGAACATCCGGGGCTCCGATTCCCGATCCGCGAATTCCTACACGATCCTAGGAAAACCTAGATCAATACATATTAAATTGGAAGCGATCCAACGGTTCTAACCTATCGAACCCGGAAATCACACATTATGTAAAATCCGTTCGGGGTTCAAACGTTATCCAAATTGAGATCCGTAAAATCGTACGTGCTCGTGACAACCAGGGGATCGCATTGGGACAAAATGCCCCTCTGATACAGTGCCCACACGCCGCCGCACGCGCTGGCAGCGCGTGGGTGTCCAAAGCGATATCGCATCGCCGGAAAATCTCATAATCTCGGGCCAAGACTCCTACCCTAGGTAATACACCTAATTTGGAGTCACTTTTGTTCTTGGGCTATGGCCAAAAAGTGGCCGGAAGTGGCCGGAAATTCAACCCGAAGTCCGGCCAAACCTAAATTCGAAATTCGAACTACCCACGCTCAAAATTGATGCAATCCTACTCAACCAGCAGCTAGATCAGGAAAAATAGATGGAAATCCATACCTTACACGTCCAATTTGGTGGAGAAATGAGGGAGAACGAGCAGCTGGAAGTTCTGTCAAAAACCAGCGCGTTTTTGGCAGTTTTCCGGCGAGATTCCGGCGTTTCCAGGGGCTGAGACCGGTCAGGAAGTGAAGAGGGAGTGGCGGCGGTTCAGTTGGGTCCGATCTCGTGGCCAACCGTGGCCTGTGACGGCGGCGGTGGCTCTTGGAAGCCACCGGCTGAACTGAAAAATGGAGGGGGAGGGGCTGGGTCGCACGGGAGGGAGAGAGAGAGAGAAATGAGAGAATTTCTGATTTTTATTTAAAATCCCATCCCGAAATAATTACGATTATGCCACTGAAGGTATTTTGATCGTAACTTTCTTGTTACAACTCCAATTCAAGCCCACTACGTGTCTACGGACTCATCTCGGTACGATCTACATAAAAATACAACCCGCTGCCCCCAATTCCTTCCGGAAATAAAATGACCAAATTACCCCTACTCCGAGGGCAAAATTGTAAATTCATAAATCTTGAAATTAATTAATTCACTATTCCTTTTATTTTGGGTCGGGATGTTACATTGGACAATTTAAGTTCAAAGGCAGTTCGTTCCGAATTGGAGTGGTAGGTGTTTTGCCTCGTTCGAGGCATTGGATTTCACTCAAAACTCACCAAATGATTCCTCCCACCGTATTATGACGATGTCCAAGTTTTGGGATCGATCGGAAATCAATAGGTGTAAGAAATTGGACAATTTAAGTTCAAAGGCAGTTCGTTCCGAATTGGAGTGGTAGGTGTTTTGCCTCGTTCGAGGCATTGGATTTCACTCAAAACTCACCAAATGATTCCTCCCACCATATTATGATGATGCCCAAGTATTGGGCTCGATCGGAAATCAGTAGGTGTATGAAATTGGACAATTCAAGTTCAAAGGCAGTTCGTTCCTTTTTGGAGTGGTTGGTGTATTTCTCAGTTCTAGCAATTGGATTTCGCTCAAAAGTCACCAAATGACTACTCCCACCATATTATGATGATGCCCAAGTTTTGGGCTCAATCGGAAATCAGTTGGTGTAAGAAATTGGACAATTCAAGTTCAAAGGCAGTTCGTTCCTTTTTGGAGGGGTTGGTGTATCCCGTAGTTCTAGCATTTGGATTTCGCTCAAAACTCACCAAATGACTCCACCCACCATATTATGATGATGCCCAGGTTTTGGGCTCGATCGGAAATCAACAGGTGTAAGAAATTGGACACATCAAGTTCAAAGGCAGTTCGTTCCTTTTTGGAATGGTTGGTGTATTCCGTAGTTCTAGCGATTGGATTTCGTTCAAATGTCACCAAATGACTACTCCCACCATATTATGATGATGCCCAAGTTTTGGGCTTGATCGGAAATCAATAGGTGTAAGAAATTGAACAATTGAAGTTCAAAGGCAGTTCGCTCCGAATTGGAGTGGTAGGTGTATTGCATAGTTCTAGGCATTGGAGTTCACTCAAAACTCACCAAACGACTCCTCCCACCATATTATGATGATGCCCAAGTTTTGGGCTCGATCGGAAATCAACAGGTGTAAGAAATTGGACAATTTAAGTTCAAAGGCAGTTCGTTCCGAATTGGAGTGGTAGGTGTTTTCCATCGTTTCGAGGCATTGGATTTCACTCAAAACTCACCAAATGACTCCTCCCACCGTATTATGATGATGCCCAAGTTTTTGGGCTCGATCGGAAATCAATAGGTGTAAGAAATTGGGCAATTCAAGTTCAAAGGCAGTTCGTTCCTTTTTGAAATGGTTGGTATATTCCGTCGTTCTTGCGGTTGGATTTCGCTCAAAACACAGCAAATGACTCCTCCCACCATACTATGTTGATACTCAAGTTTTGGGCTCGATCAGAAATCAATAGGCGTAAGAAATGGGACAATTCAAGTTCAAAGGCAGTTCGCTCCGAATTGGAGGGGTTGGTGTATCCCGTAGTTCTAGCAATTGGATTTCGCTCAAAACTCACCAAATGACTCCACCCACCATATGATGATGATGCCCAAGTTTTGGGCTCGATCTGAAATCAATAGGTGTAAGAAATTGGACAATTCAAGTTCAAAGGCAGTTCGTTCCGAATTGGTGTGGGAGGTGTATTGCATAGTCCTAGGCATTGAAGTTCACTCAAAACTCACCAAACGACTCCTCCCTCCATATTATGATGATGCCCAACTTTTGGGCTCGATCGGATATCAATAGTTGTAAGAAGTTGGACAATTTAAGTTCAAAGGCAGTTCGTTCCGAATTGGAGTGGTAGGTGTATTGCATAGTTCTAGGCATTCGATTTCACTCAAAACACACCAAATGACTCCTCCCACCGTCTTATGATGATGCCCAAGTTTTGGGCTCGATCGGAAATCAATAGGTGTAAGAAATTGGACAATTCAAGTTCAACGGAAGTTCGTTCCGAGTTGGAGTGGGAGGTGTATTGCATAGTTCTAGGCATTGGAGTTCACTCAAAACTCACCAAATGACTCCTCCCTCAATATTATGATGATGCCCAACTTTTAGGCTCGATCGGAAATCAATAGGTGTACGTAATTGGACACTTCATGTTCAGAGGCAGTTTATTCCGAATTGGAGTGGTTGGTGTATTCCATAGCTCTGGCAATTGGATTTCACTCAAAACTCACGACATGACTCCCATCATATTATGATGATGCCCAAGTTTTGGGCTCGATCGGAAATCAATAGGTCTACGAAATTGGACAATTCAGGTTCAAAGGCAGTTCGTGCCTTATTATAGTGGTTGGTGTATTTCGTAGTTCTAGCGATTGGATTCAACTCAAAACTCACCACATGACTCCTCCCACCATATTATGATGATGCCCAAGTTTTGGGCTTGATCGGAAATCAATAGGTGTACGAAATTGGACAATTCAAGTTCAGAGGCAGTTCGTTCCTTGTTACAGTGGTTGGGGTATTTCGCAGTTCTTGCGATTGGATTTCACTCAACACTCACCAAATGACTCCTCCCACCATATTATGATGATGCCCTCGTTTTGGGCTCGATCGGAAATCAGTAGGTGTACGAAATTGGACATTTCAAGTTCAAAGGCAGTTTGTTCCGAATTGGAGTGGTTGGTGTATTCCGTAGTTTTAGCGATTGGATTTCACACAAAACTCACCAAATGACTCCTCCCACCATGTTATGGTGAGGCCCAGGTTTTGGGCTCGATCGGAAATCAATATTTGTACGAAATTGGACAATTCAAGTTGAAAGGCAATTCGTTCCGAATTGCAGTGGTTGGTGTACTCCGTAGTTCTAGCGATTGGATTTTACTCAAAACTCACCACATGACTCGTCCCACCATATTATGATGATGCCCAAGTTCTGGGCTCGATCGGAAATCAATAGGTGTACGAAATTGGACAATTCAAGTTCAAAGGCTGTTCGTGCCTTATTAGAGTGGTTGGTGTATTTCGTAGTTCTAGCGATTGGATTTCACTCAAAACTAACCAAATGACTCCTCCCACCATATTATGATGATGCCCATGTTTTGGGCTCGATCGGAAATCAATAGGTGTACGAAATTGGACAATTGAAGTTCAAAGGCAGTTTGTTTTGAATTGGAGTGGTTGGTGTATTCCATAGTTCTAGCGATTGGATTTCACTCAAAACTCACCAAATGACTCCTCCCACCATGTTTTGGTGACGCCCAAGTTTTGGGCTCGATCGGAAATCAATATTTGTACGAAATTGGACAATTCAAGTTCAAAGGCTGTTCGTGCCTTATTAGAGTGGTTGGTGTATTTCGTAGTTCTAGCAATTGGATTCCACTCAAAACTAACCAAATGACTCCTCCCACCATATTATGATGATGCCCATGTTTTGGGCCCGATCGGAAATCAATAGGTGTACGAAATTGGACAATTCAAGTTCAAAGGCAGTTCGTACCTTATTGGAGTGGTTGGGGTGTTTTGTTGTTCTAGCGTTTGGATTTCACTCAAAACTCGCCAAATGACTCCTCCCACCATATTTTGATGATGCCCAAGTTTGGGACTCGATCTGAAATCAATAGGTGTACGAAATTGGACAATTCAATTTCAAAGGCAGTTCGTGCCTTATTGGAGTGGTCGGTGTATTCCGTTGCTCTAGCGATTGATTTCCCTCAAAACTCACCACATTTGTCCTCCCACCATATTATGATGATGCCCAAGTTTTGGGCTCGATCGGAAATCAATAGGTGTACGAAATTTGACAATTCAAGTTCAAAGGCAGTTCGTGCCTTATTGGAGCGGTTGGGGTATTTCGTAGTTCTTGCGATTGGATTTCACTCAAAACTCACCAAATAACTCTTCCCACCATATTATGATCATGCCCAAGTTTTGGGCTCGATCGGAAATCAATAGGTGTACGAAATTGGACAATTCAAGTTCAAAGGCAGTTCGTACCTTATTGGAGTGGTTGGGGTGTTTTGTTGTTCTAGCGTTTGGATTTCACTCAAAACTCGCCAAATGACTCCTCCCACCATATTTTGATGATGCCCAAGTTTGGGACTCGATCTGAAATCAATAGGTGTACGAAATTGGACAATTCAATTTCAAAGGCAGTTCGTGCCTTATTGGAGTGGTCGGTGTATTACGTGGCTCTAGCGATTGATTTCCCTCAAAACTCACCACATTTGTCCTCCCACCATATTATGATGATGCCCAAGTTTTGGGCTCGATCGGAAATCAATAGGTGTACGAAATTTGACAATTCAAGTTCAAAGGCAGTTCGTGCCTTATTGGAGCGGTTGGGGTATTTCGTAGTTCTTGCGATTGGATTTCACTCAAAACTCACCAAATAACTCTTCCCACCATATTATGATGATGCCCAAGTTTTGGGCTCGATCGGAAATCAATAGGTGTACGAAATTGGACAATTCAAGTTCAAAGGCAGTTCGTACCTTATTGGAGTGGTTGGGGTGTTTTGTTGTTCTAGCGTTTGGATTTCACTCAAAACTCGCCAAATGACTCCTCCCACCATATTTTGATGATGCCCAAGTTTGGGACTCGATCTGAAATCAATAGGTGTACGAAATTGGACAATTCAATTTCAAAGGCAGTTCGTGCCTTATTGGAGTGGTCGGTGTATTCCGTTGCTCTAGCGATTGATTTCCCTCAAAACTCACCACATTTGTCCTCCCACCTTATTATGATGATGCCCAAGTTTTGGGCTCGATCGGAAATCAATAGGTGTACGAAATTTGACAATTCAAGTTCAAAGGCAGTTCGTGCCTTATTGGAGCGGTTGGGGTATTTCGTAGTTCTTGCGATTGGATTTCACTCAAAATTCACCAAATAACTCTTCCCACCATATTATGATCATGCCCAAGTTTTGGGCTCGATCGGAAATCAATAGGTGTACGAAATTGGACAATTCAAGTTCAAAGGCAGTTCGTACCTTATTGGAGTGGTTGGGGTGTTTTGTTGTTCTAGCGTTTGGATTTCACTCAAAACTCGCCAAATGACTCCTCCCACCATATTTTGATGATGCCCAAGTTTGGGACTCGATCTGAAATCAATAGGTGTACGAAATTGGACAATTCAATTTCAAAGGCAGTTCGTGCCTTATTGGAGTGGTCGGTGTATTCCGTGGCTCTAGCGATTGATTTCCCTCAAAACTCACCACATTTGTCCTCCCACCATATTATGATGATGCCCAAGTTTTGGGCTCGATCGGAAATCAATAGGTGTACGAAATTTGACAATTCAAGTTCAAAGGCAGTTCGTGCCTTATTGGAGCGGTTGGGGTATTTCGTAGTTCTTGCGATTGGATTTCACTCAAAACTCACCAAATAACTCTTCCCACCATATTATGATGATGCCCAAGTTTTGGGCTCGATCGGAAATCAATAGGTGTACGAAATTGGACAATTCAAGTTCAAAGGCAGTTCGTACCTTATTGGAGTGGTTGGGGTGTTTTGTTGTTCTAGCGTTTGGATTTCACTCAAAACTCGCCAAATGACTCCTCCCACCATATTTTGATGATGCCCAAGTTTGGGACTCGATCTGAAATCAATAGGTGTACGAAATTGGACAATTCAATTTCAAAGGCAGTTCGTGCCTTATTGGAGTGGTCGGTGTATTACGTGGCTCTAGCGATTGATTTCCCTCAAAACTCACCACATTTGTCCTCCCACCATATTATGATGATGCCCAAGTTTTGGGCTCGATCGGAAATCAATAGGTGTACGAAATTTGACAATTCAAGTTCAAAGGCAGTTCGTGCCTTATTGGAGCGGTTGGGGTATTTCGTAGTTCTTGCGATTGGATTTCACTCAAAACTCACCAAATAACTCTTCCCACCATATTATGATGATGCCCAAGTTTTGGGCTCGATCGGAAATCAATAGGTGTACGAAATTGGACAATTCAAGTTCAAAGGCAGTTCGTACCTTATTGGAGTGGTTGGGGTGTTTTGTTGTTCTAGCGTTTGGATTTCACTCAAAACTCGCCAAATGACTCCTCCCACCATATTTTGATGATGCCCAAGTTTGGGACTCGATCTGAAATCAATAGGTGTACGAAATTGGACAATTCAATTTCAAAGGCAGTTCGTGCCTTATTGGAGTGGTCGGTGTATTCCGTTGCTCTAGCGATTGATTTCCCTCAAAACTCACCACATTTGTCCTCCCACCTTATTATGATGATGCCCAAGTTTTGGGCTCGATCGGAAATCAATAGGTGTACGAAATTTGACAATTCAAGTTCAAAGGCAGTTCGTGCCTTATTGGAGCGGTTGGGGTATTTCGTAGTTCTTGCGATTGGATTTCACTCAAAACTCACCAAATAACTCTTCCCACCATATTATGATGATGCCCAAGTTTTGGGCTTGATCGGAAATCAATAGGTGTATGAAATTGGACAATTCAAGTTCAAAGGCAGTTCGTACCTTATTGGGGTGGTTGGTGTGTTTTGTTGTTCTAGCGTTTGGATTTCACTCAAAAGTCGCCAAATGACTCCTCCCACCATATTTTGATGATGCCCACGTTTTGGGCTCGATCGGAAATCAATTTGTGTACGAAATTGGACAACTCAAGTTCAAAGGCAGTTCGGGACTTATTGGAGTGGTTGGTGTATTTCGTAGTTCTACCGATTGGATTTCAATCAAAACTCACCAAATGACTCCTCCCACCATTTTGTGATGGTGCCCAAGTTTTGGGCACGATCGGAAATCAATAGGTGTACGAAATTGGACACTTCAAGTTCAAAGGCAATTTGTTCCGAATTGGAGTGGTTGGTGTATTCCGTAGTTCTAGCAATTGGATTTCACTCAAAACTAACCAAATGACTCCTCCCAGCATATTATGATGATGCCCAAGTTTTGGACTCGATCGGAAATCAATAGGTGTACGAAATAGGACAAGTCATGTTCAAAGGCAGTTCGTGCCTTATCGTAGTGGTTGGTGTATTTCGTAGTTCTAGCAATTGGATTTCACTCAAAACTCACCACATGACTCCTCCCACCATATTATGGTGATGCCTAAGTTTTGGGCTCGATCGGAAGTCAATAGGTGTACGAAATTGGACAATTCAAGTTCAAAGGCAGTTCATGCCTTATTGGAGTGGTTGGTGTCTTTCGTAGTTCTAGCGATTGGATTTTACTCAAAACTCACCAAATGACTCTTTCCTACACATTATGATGATGCCTAACTTTTGGGCTCGATCGGAAATCAATAGGTGTACGAAATTGGACACTTCAGGTTCAAAGGCAGTTTGTTCCGAATTGGAGTGGTTGGTGTATTCTGTAGTTCCAGCGATTGGATTTAACTCAAAACTCACCAAATGACTCCTCCCACCATTTTATGTTGATGCCCAAGTTTTGGGCTCGATCGGAAATCAATAGGTATACGAAATTGGACACTTCAAGTTCAAAGGCAGTTTGTTAGAAATTGGAGTGGTTGGTGTATTCCGTAGTTCTACCGATTGGATTTCACTCAAAACTGTCCACATGACACCTCCCGCCATATTATGATGATGCCCAAGTTTTGGGCTCGATCGGAAATCAATAGGTGTACGAAATAGGACACTTCAAGTTCAGAGGTAGTTTGTTCCGAATTGGAGGGGTTGGTGTATTCCGTAGTTCTAGCGATTGGATTTCACTCAAAACTCTCCACATGACTCCTCCCACCATATTATGATGATGCCCAAGTTTTGGGCTCGATCGGAAATCAATAGGTGTACGAAATTGGACACTTCAAGTTCAAAGCAATTTGTCCCAAATTAGAGTGGTTGGTGTATTCCGTAGTTCTAGCGATTGGATTTCATTGAAAATTCACCACATGACTACTCCCTCCATATTATGGTGATGCCCAAGTTTTGGGCATGATCAGAAATCAATAGGTGTACGAAATTTGACAATTCAAGTGCAAAGGCAGTTCGTGCGTTATTGGAGTGGTTGGTGTATTCCGTAGTTCTTGCTATTGGATTTCACTCAAAACTCACCAAATGACTCCTCCCGCCATATTATGATGAAGCCCAAGTTTTGGGCACGATCGGAAATCAATTGGTGTACGAAATTGGACAATTCAAGTTCAAAGGCAGTTCGTGCCTTACTGGAGTGGTTTGTGTATTACATAGTTCTAGCGATTGGATTTCACCCAAAACTCTTCACATGACTCCTCCCACCACATTATGATGATGCCCATGTTTTGGGCTCGAACGGAAATCAGTAGATGTACGAAATTGGACACTTCAAGTTCAAAGGCAGTTTGTTCCGAATTGGAGTGGTTGGTGTATTCCATTGTTCTAGCAATTGGATTTCACTCAAAACTCACCAAATGACTCCTCCCACCATTTTATGATGATGCCCATGTTTTGGGCTCGATCGGAAATCAGTAGGTATACGAAATTGGACACTTCAAGTTCAAAGGCAATTTGTTCCGAATTGGAGTGGTTGGTGTATTCCATTGTTCTAGCGATTGGATTTCACTCAAAACTCACCAAATGACTCCTCCCAACATATTATGATGATGCCCAAGTTTTGAGCTCGAACGGAAATCAGCAGGTGTACGAAATTGGACCCTTCAAGTTCAAAGGCAGTTTTTTCCGAATTGGAGTGGTTAGTGTATTCCGTATTTCTAGCGATTGGATTTCACTCAAAACAAACCACATGACTCCACCCACCATACTATGATGATGCCCATGTTTTGGGTTCGATCGGAACTCAATAGGTGTACGAAATTGGGCAATTGAAGTTCGAAGGCAGTTCGTTCCATATTGGAGTGGTTGGTGTATTTCGTAGTTCTAGCGATTGGATTTCACTCAAAACTCATCAAATGACTCCTCCCACCATACTATGATGATGTCCAAGTTTTGGGTTCCATCGGAAATCAATAGGTGTACGAAATTGGACAATTCAAGTTCAAAGGAAGTTCGTGCTTTATTGGAGTGTTTGGTGTATTCCATAGTTCTAGCGATTGGACTTCACTCAAAACTCATCAAACGACAAATCCCACCATATTACGATGTTGCCCAAGTTTTGGGCTCGATCAGAAATCAGTAGGTGTACGAAATTGGACAATTCACGTTCAAAGGCAGTTCGTGCCTTGTTGGGGTGGTTCTACATTTCGTAGTTCTAGCGATTGGATTTCACTCAAAACTCACCAAATGACTCCTCCCAACATATTATGACGATTCCCAAGTTTTGGGCTCGATTGGAAATCAATAGGGGTACGAAATTGGACACTTCAAGTTCAAAGGCAGTTTGTTCCAAATTGGAGTGGTTGGTGTATTCCGTAGTTCTAACGAATGGATTTCACCCAAAACTCTCCACATGACTCCTCCCACCATATTATGATGATGCCCAAGTTTTGCGCTCGATTAGAAATCAATAGGTGTACGAAATTGGACACTTCAAGTTCAAAGGCAGTTTGTTCCGAATTGGAGTGGTTGGTGTATTCCGTAGTTCTAGCGATGGGATTTCACTCAAAACTCACCAAATGACTCCTCCCAACATATTATGATGATTCCCAAATTTTTGGGCTCGATCGGAAATCAATAGGTGTACGAAATTGGACAATTCAAGTTCAAAGGCAGTTCGTGCCTTATTGGAGTGGTTGGTACATTTCGTAGTTGTAGCGATTGGATTTCACTCAAAACTCACCAAATTACTCCTCCCAACATAGTATGATGATTCCCGAGTTTGGGGCTCGATCGGAAATCAATAGGTGTACGAAATAGGACACTTCAAGTTCAAAGGCAGTTTGTTCCGAATTGGAGTGGTTGGTGTATTTCGTAGTTCTAGTGATTGGATGTCACTCCAAACTCACCAAATGACTCCTCCCACCATATTATGATGATGCCCAAGTTTTGGGCTCGATCAGAAATCAATAGGTGTACGAAATTGGACAATTCACGTTCAAAGGCAGTTCGTGCCTTATTGGGGTGGTTCTACATTTCGTAGTTCAAGCGATTGGATTTCACTCAAAACTCACCAAATGAGTCCTCCCAACATATTATGATGATTCCCAAGTTTTGGGCTCGATCGTAAATCAATAGGTGTACGAAATTGGACTCTTCAAGTTCGAAGGCGGTTTGTTCCGAATTGGAGTGGTTGTTGTATTCCGTAGTTTTAGCGATTGGATTTTACTCAAAACTCACCCCATGACTCCTCCCACCATATTATGATGATGCCCAAGTTTTGGGCATGATCAGAAATCAATAGGTGTACGAAATTGGACAATTCAGGTTCAGAGGACGTTCGTGCCTTATTGGAGTGGTTGGTGTATTCCACAGTTCTAGCGATTGGATTTCACTCAAAACTCTCCAAATGGCTCCTCCCACCATATTATGATGATGCCCAAGTTTTGGGCTCGATCAGAAATGAATAGGTCTACGAAACTGGACAATTCAAGTTCAAAGGCAGTTCGTTCCGAATTGGAGTCGTTGGAGTATTCCGTAGTTCTAGCGATTGGATTTAACTCAAAACTTTCCACATGACTCCTCCCAACATATTATGATGATGCCCAAGTTTTGGGATCGATCGGAAATCAATAGGTGTAGGAAACTGGACAATTCAAGTTCAAAGGCAGTTCGGGCCTTATTGAAGTGGTTGGTGTATTCCGTAGTTCAAGCGATTGGATTTCCCTCAAAACTCTCCAGATGACTCCTCCCAACGTATTATAATGATGCCCAAGTTTTGGGTTCGATCGGAAATCAATAGGTGTACGGAATTGGACACTTCAAGTTCAAAGGCAGTTTCTTCCGAATTGGAGTCGTTGGAGTATTCCGTAGTTCTAGCGATTGGATTTAACTCAAAACTCACCACATGACTCCTCCCACTATATTATGATGATTGTAACATCCCGGTCCGAAAAAGAATTAAATTAATTAAATTAAGAGAAAATAAATTTGGATGAGAAAATAAATTGAAATAAACAATAAAAATAAAATGATTTGAATTAATTAAGGGTTTTGGAAAATAATAAATATTTACTTAATTTTTTAAAAGGGGCAAAAATGTCATTTTGAGTTCGGGAAGGAATTTGGGACTTCCGGTTATACCATTGTGTAGAGCACGTCGAAACGAGTCCGTAGACACGTAACGGACTCGAATCCGAGTTATAACGAGAGAGATACGAGAAAAATGGAAGGAGGGGCAAAATTGTAATTTTGGAAAAACTGGTTTTAAAACCAGAATTTCTCTTCTCTCTCTCTCTCTCCCATGCGAGCCCCCCCCCCCCCCCCTGTCTGTTACAGCAGCGACGGTTTCACCGTCGCCACCTCCATCTCCGTTAGCCCCCGGCCGGGACCGGACCCAAAATGACCGGCGCATCCCCGCCGTCGAACCCCAGTCCTCCTCCTCCGTCGCCAGCAGCTCCAGCCGCCGGAAAATCCAGGAAATTGGGTGGTTTTTTACAGATTTTCCAAAGCTTCGTTCTCCCTCAATTCTCCATCAAATTGGACGTGTAAGGTATGGATTTCCACCTATTTTTCATGAACTAGCTGCTGGTTGGGTAGGATTGCATCAATTTGGAGCGTAGGTAGTTCGAGTTTCAAATTTAAGTTTGGCCGGACTTCGGGTTGAATTTCCGGCCACTTCCGGCCACTTTTTGGCCTTCGCCCAAGAACAAAAGTGACTCCAAATTAGGTGTATTACCTAGGGTAGGAGTTTGGAGTCAAAATGTTAAGTTTTTCCGGCGAGTGGTTATCGCTTTGGACACCCACGTGCTGCTGGCGCGTGTGGCGGCGCGTGGACACTGTAGCAGAGAGACATTTTTATCCTAAAATGATCTCCTGGTTGTCACGAGCGCGTAGAATTTTACGGATCTCAATTCGGATAACGTTTGAACCCCGAACGGATTTTACATATTGTGTGATTTCCGGGTTCGATATGTTAGAACCGTTGGATCGCTTCCCATTTAATATATGGTGATTTAGGTATTTCCTAGGATCGTGTAGGAATTCGCGGATCGAGAATCGGAGCTCCGGATGTTCCGATTTAAATAGTTAAAGTTTGTGTTTTACGATAACGGTTCGATCGTGCGATCGCGAACGATCTAACCGTCCAATCTGGACCAAACTTGTGGGACGTGTATCCTAGCCCTTGTGAAACCCATAGGAACTTTCGGATTGTAAAATGGAGGTCGTGGGCCCCGCGGGCCCGGTTGACCCAGTTTGGACAGTTTGATTCTCGGTTGACCATGAGTCTTCCGAGATTGTTTTACCCTTCGGAAAGTATTAGAATAACCTTGAGAGAGAGTCTAGGGTCTCGGTTTTGAATATTAGTATTTCAGTGGACGTTTGTCTTCAAGAGTGTTTAGTTTTTCTTTATGAAATTCTTGGATATTATTTGATGATGGAAATTATGAAATGGACGAGTATGAGATACTCGAATTGTTGGGTGGTGAAAGTGAGTCTTAGGACTCGGTTATGATTATTGGAAATAAATGGCATGATTATGTGATGGAAGTATTACACATGAATGTAATAGTTTATTGAAGTTCATTTTATATTTATTGGTTGAATTTATTATCTTTGTAAGTATTTGTGATATATGTTAGTTTTGACATATTCTAGTATCTGGACTTGTATATATACAATACTCGAGAAAGTGCTATGTTTGTTTAATATGTGTGGGGTACTTGGGATGTGATTGTGAGATGAGGAGAGATGTGAGTTAGAATGTCAGTTTGAGTGCTATTAGCACTACCTTAGGTACCCCCTGGATATAGAATATACTTGAGAGTTTGTTGTCTATACTATGTATAGAGGTTTGGAACAATAGAATTAAGGAAGGAAATATCATCTTAAGATATGGTTATAAAGGTTACGAACTCCACCATCATACGTACCTCCCCTCTTGGATAATGATACTTGGAAACAGTGGTTATGAACACTGGGATATATGAAAATGGATAAGGTTTGGATATACTATTCACACACGTGCCAGGTTTAGGGCGTGTGGGCTTTATTGGTCACGGATCCTGAAATTGTTGGATGCCGGGAAAATGGTGATATGGTATGGATATGACGGAACCCGGGGCATACCTTAACGGGGTGCTGCTGTAGACCCTTAACGGGGTAGTCCGCGCGCGTAGGACGGTTCCAGGCGTACGGGTCTTGAGGATTCGTCCGTACGTGCTGGGTTAGAGTGTCAGTCCCCCAGTTGGACGACTCATCCCTAGCCACATGGACATTTGAGGGCCGGATAAGTGTGAGCTAGTCAACAATCCCCTGTTGGATTGTTTCCCCCAGTACATGATGTGCATCATCATATGTACCTCCCCTTGGATATTGATATATGGAAATTATGAATATGGTCTGGATATGACGGAAACCCGGGGCATACCTTAACGGGGTGTCGCTGTAGACCCTTAATTGGGTAGTCTGCGCACGTAGGACTGTTTCAGACGTACGGGTCTTGATTCTTCGTCCGTACGGGCTGGTTGAGTTTAGTCCCCCAGTTGGACGGCTCGTCCCTAGCCACATGGACATTTGAGGGCCGGATAAGTGTGAGCTAGTCAACAATCCCCAGTTGGATTGTTTCCCCTGGTACAAAATGATGGTGAGAGGTTGGTGTTATTATATTACATATATGTATATGTGGTTTTGATTCTAGTTTGAGATTTGTGAGGTTGTACATGTATAAACGTATAAGCCCTGGATTTGGGCAGTGTTGTATAGCATCATACGCCTTGGATAGGGTATGGTTGCGGGATTGAATTGATATAAAGAAAGAGATTGAGAATGGGTTCATTGTGTTTTTGTCAGTCTTGGAATTTGTGACAGATCTGAAAGGTATAGTTGGTTTGGGGGTAAATAATTGTTTATTAACAGAGTTGTGACTGTTGATTATGAGAACTACGTGTGGCTTGATCCCTTGTCCAAGGGTACGTAGGCAGCCTGGGGTCTCACCAGGTGCAGCCGCGGAATTTTATTGCATTTAAAAGGTTCGATCGACTCTAAATGTGTGATCAGATTTTTGTTGTGGTTATTGGAATTGAATCTGGTTTAATGATTTTTGGGAGTGATCGTATAATTGTTTGAGATCATGAATGGTTTGGTTTTGAATTGTCTGAAGGCCGGAGGCCTATTATGTGATTGCATGTTGTTAACTTGTGCATGCTGCCAATTGGTGTTTTAAAATGTGTTTTATGCAGGTTGAAATTTTTGGGGAATGTTCAATTTACAGGGGAGACTCTGCCGAATTTTCGGCACAAAGTCTCGGTTTTTTTGTAAGTGGGCCCGACATCGGTAAGATGTCGGAATTTCCACAGGATTCGTCTCGGGTTCCGAGGAATTTCGGGACGGGTCTTGTCAATGATGCCCAAGTTTTGGGCTCGATCGGAAATCAATAGGTGTACGAAATTGGACAATTCAAGTTCAAAGGCAGTTTGTGACTTATTGGAGTGGTTGGTACATTTCGTTCTTCTAGCGGTTCGATTTCACTCAAAACTCACCAAACGGCTCCTCCCACCATATTATGATGATGCCCAAGTTTGGGGCTCGATCGGAAATCGATAGCTGTACGAAATTACACACTTCAAGTTCAAAGGCAGTTTGTTCCGAATTGGAGTGGTTGGTGTATTCCGTAGTTCTAGCGATTGGATTTCACTCAAAACTCACCACATGACTCCTCCCACCATATTATGATCTTGCCCAAGTTTTGGGCTCGATCGGAAATCAATAGGTATACGAAATTGGAAAATTCTAGTTGACACGCAGTTCGTGCCCAATTGGGGTGGTTGGTGTATTTCGTAGTTCTAGCGACTGTATTTCATTCAAAACTCACCAAATGACTCCTCCCACCATATTATGATGATTCCCAAGTTTTGGGCTCGATCGGAAATCAATAGCTGTACGAAATTACACAGTTCAAGTTCAAAGGCAGTTTGTTCCGAATTGGAGTGGTTGGTGTATTCCATAGTTCTTGCGATTGGATTTCACTCAAAACTCACCACATGACTCCTCCCACCATAATACAATGTTGCCCAAGTTTTGGGCTCGATCGGAAATCAATAGGTGTACGAAATTGGACAATTCTAGTTGACACGCAGTTCGTGCCCAATTGGGGTGGTTGGTGTATTTCGTAGTTCTAGCTATTGTATTTCACTCAAAACTCACCATATGACACCTCCCAACATATTATGTTGATGCCCAAGTTTGGGGCTCGATCTGAAATCAATAGGTGTACGAAATTGGACAATTCAATTTCAAAGGCAGTTCGTGCCTTATTGGAGTGGTCGGTGTATTCCGTAGCTCTAGCGATTGATTTCCCTCAAAACTCACCACATTTGTCCTCCCACCATATTATGATGATGCCCAAGTTTTGGGATCGATCGGAAATCAATAGGTGTACGAAATTGGACAATTCAAGTTCAAAGGCAGTTCGTTACTTATTACAGTGGTTGGTACATTACGTAGTTCTAGCGGTTGGATTTCACTCAAAACTCACCAAACGGCTCCTCCCACCATATTATGATGATGCCGAAGTTTGGGGCTCGATCGGAAATCAATAGGTGTACGAAATTAGACACTTCAAGTTCAAAGGCAGTTCATTCCATATCGGAGTCATCGGTGTATTCCGTAGTTCTAGCGATTGGATTTCGCTGAAAACTCACCAAATGACTCCTCCCAACATATTATGACGATGCCCAAGTTGTGGGCTCGTTCGGAAATCAATAGATATACGAAATTGGACAATTCAAGTTCAAAGGCAATTTGTGCCTTATTGGAGTGGTTGATGTATTCCGTGGTTCTAGCAATTGGATTTCACTCAAAACTCACCAAATGACTCCTCCCCCCATATTATGATGATGCCCAATCCCACCATTTTATGATGATGCCCAAGTTTTGGGCGCGATCTGAAATCAATAGGTGTACGAAATTGGACACTTCAAGTTCAATGGCAGTTTGTTCCGAATTGGAGTGGTTGGTGTATTCCGTAGTTCTAGCAATTGGATTTCACTCAAAACTCACCAAATGACATCTCCCAACATATTATGATGACGCCCAAGTTTGGGGCTCGATCATAAATCAATACGTGTACGAAATTGGGCAATTCAAGTTCAAAGGCAGTTCGTGCCTTATTGGAGTGGTTGGTGTATTCCGTAGTTCTAGCAATTGGATTTCACTGAAAACTCCCCACATTTGTCCTCCCACCATATTATGATGATGCCCAAGTTTTGGGCTCGATCGGAAGTCAATAGGTGTACGAAATTGGACAATTCAAGTTCAAAGGCATTTCGTGAATTATTGGAGTGGTTGGTACATTTCGTAGTTCTAGCTGTTGGATTTAACTCAAAACTGACCAAATGGCTCCTACCACCATTTTATGATGATGACCAAGTTTGGGGCTCGATCGGAAATCAAAAGGTGTACGAAATTAGACAATTCAAGTTCAAAGGCAGTTCATTCCTTAGTGGAGTCGTCGGTGTATTCCGTAGTTCTAGTGATTGGATTTCACTGAAAACTCACCAAATGACTCCTTCCAACATATTATGATGATGCCCAAGTTTTGGGCTCGATCGGAAATCAATAGGTGTACGAAATTTGACAATTCAACTTGAAAGGCAGTTTGTGCCTTATTGGAGTGGTTGGTGTAATCCGTAGTTCTAGCGATTGGATTTCACTCCAAACTCACCAAATGAATCCTCCCACCATATTATGACGATGCCCAAGTTTTGGGCTCGATTCGAAATCAATAGGAGTTCGAAATTGGACAATTCAAGTTCAAGGGCAGTTCGTGCCTTGCAGGAGTGGTTGGTGTATTTCATAGTTCTAGCGATTGGATTTGACTCAAAACTCACCAAATGACTCCTCCGAACATATTACGATGATTCCCAAGTTTTTCGCTCCATTGGAAATCAATAGGTGTACGAAATTGGACACTTCAAGTTCGAAGGCAGTTTGTTCCTAATTGGATTGGTTGGTGTTTTCCGTAGTTCTAGCGATTGGATTTCACGCAAAACTCACCACATGACTCCTCCCACCATATTGTGGTGATGCCCAGGTTTGGGGTTCGATCGGAAGTCAAAAGGTGTAAGAAATTGGACACTTCAAGTTCAAAGGCAGTCTGTTCCGAATTGGAGTGGATGGTGCATTCCGTAGTTCTAGCGATTGGATTTCCCTTAAAACTCTCCACATGACTCCTCCCAACGTATTATAATGATGCCCAAGTTGTGGGTTCGATCGGAAATCAATAGGTGTACGGAATTGGACACTTCAAGTTCAAAGGCAGTTTGTTCCGAATTGGAGTCGTTGGTGTATTCCGTAGTTCTAGCGATTGGATTTAACTCAAAACTCACCACATGACTCCTCCCACTATATTATGATGATGCCAAAGTTTTGGGCTCGATCGGAAATCAATAGGTGTACGAAATTGGACAATTCAAGTTCACAGGCAGTTCGTGCCTAATTGGGGTGGTTGGTGTATTTTGTAGTTCTTGCGATTGGATTTCACTAAAAACTCACCAAATGACTATTCCCAATATATTATAATGATGCCCAAGTTTGGGGCTCGTTCGGAAATCAATAGGTGTACGAAATTGGGCAATTCAAGTTC
Source organism: Prunus campanulata (assembly GCA_034190965.1). Lineage (NCBI taxonomy): Eukaryota > Viridiplantae > Streptophyta > Magnoliopsida > Rosales > Rosaceae > Prunus > Prunus campanulata. Next base: position 12,197,498 of record CM067209.1, on the reverse strand, counting down.
AAGGGCAGTTCGTGACTTATTGGAGTGGTTGGTGTATTTCGTAGTTCTAGAGATTGGATTTCACTCAAAACTCACCAAATGACTCCTCCCAACATATTATGATGATGCCCAAGTTTTGGGCTCGATCGGAAATGAATAGGTGTACGAAATCAGACACTTCAAGTTCCAAGGCAGTTTGTTCCGAATTGGAGTGGTTGGTGTATTCCGTAGTTCTAGCGATTGGATTTCACTCAAAACTCACCAACTGACTCCTCCCACCATATTTTGATGATGCCCAAGTTTTGAGCTCGGTCGGAAATCAATAGGTGTACGAAATTGGACACTTCAAGTTCAAAGGCAGTTTGTTCCGAATTGGAGTGGTTGGTGTATTCCGTAGTTCTAGCGATTGGATTTCACTCAAAACTCAACAAATGACTCCTCCCACCATTTTATGATGATGCCCAAGTTTTGGGCTTGCTTGGAAATCAATAGGTGTACGAATTAGGACACTTCAAGTTTAAAGGCAGTTTGTTCCGAATTGGAGTGGTTGGTGTATTCCGTAGTTCTAGCGATTGGATTTCACTCAAAACTCAACAAATGACTCCTTCCACCTTATTACGATGATTCCCATGTTTTGGGTTCGATCGGAAATCAATAGGTGCACGAAATTGGACAATTCAAGTTCAAAGGCAGTTCGTGCCTTATTAGAGTGGTTGGTGTATTTCGTAGTTCTAGAGATTGGATTTCACTCAAAACTCACCAAATGACTCCTCCCAACATATTATGATGATGCCCAAGTTTTGGGCTCGATCGGAAATGAATAGGTGTACCAAATTAGACACTTCAAGTTCCAAGGCAGTTTGTTCCGAATTGGAGTGGTTGGTGTATTCCGTAGTTCTAGCGATTGGATTTCACTCAAAACTCACCAACTGACTCCTCCCACCATATTTTGATGATGCCCAAGTTTTGAGCTCGGTCGGAAATCAATAGGTGTACGAAATTGGACAATTCAAGTTCAAAGGCAGTTTGTTCCGAATTGGAGTGGTTGGTGTATTCCGTAGTTCAAGCGATTGGATTTCACTCAAAACTCAACAAATGACTCCTTCCACCATATTACGATGATTCCCATGTTTTGGGTTCGATCGGAAATCAATAGGTGCACGAAATTGGACAATTCAAGTTCAAAGGCAGTTCGTGCCTTATTGGAGTGGTTGGTGTATTTCGTAGTTCTAGCAATTGGATTTCACTCAAAACTCACCAAATGATTCTTCCCAACACATTATGATGATGCCCAATTTTTGGGCTCGATCGGAAATCAATAGGAGTTCGAAATTGGACACTTCAAGTTCAAAGGCAGTTTGTTCCGAATTGGAGTGGTTGGTGTATTCCGTTGTTCTAGCGATTGAATTACACTCAAAACTCACCAAATGACTCCTCGCACCATATTATGATGATGCCCAAGTTTTGGGCTCGATCTGAAATAAATAGGTGTACAAAATTGGACAATTCAAGTTCAAAGGCAGTTCGTGCCTTATTGGAGTGGTTGGTGTATTTCGTAGTTCTAGCCATTGGATTTCACTCAAAACTCACCAAATGACTCTTCCCAACACATTACGATGATGCCCAAGTTTTAGGCTCGATCGGAAGTCAATAGGTGTACGAAATTGGAGACTTCAAGTTCAAAGGCAGTTTGTTCTGAATTGGAGTGGTTGGTGTATTCCGTAGTTCTAGCGATTGGGTTTCCCTCAAAACTCACAACATGAGTCCTCCCACCATATGACGATGATGCCAAAGTTTTCGGCTCGATCGGAAATCAATAGGTGCACGAAATTGGACAATTCAAGTTCAAGGGCAGTTCGTGACTTATTGGAGTGGTTGGTGTATTTCGTAGTTCTAGGGATTGGATTTCACTCAAAACTCACCAAATGACTCCTCCCAACATATTATGATGATGCCCAAGTTTTGGGCTCGATCGGAAATCAATAGGTGTACGAAATTGGAGACTTCAAGTTCAAAGGCAGTTTGTTCTGAATTGGAGTGGTTGGTGTATTCCGTAGTTCTAGCGGTTGGGTTTCCCTCAAAACTCACAACATGAGTCCTCCCACCATATGACGATGATGCCAAAGTTTTGGGCTCGATCGGAAATCAATAGGTGTACGAAATTGGACAATTCAAGTTCAAAGGCAGTTCGTGCCTTATTGGAGTGGTTGGTGTATTTCATAGTTCTAGCAATTGGATTTCACTCAAAACTCACCAAATGATTCTTCCCCACACATTATGATGATTCCCAAGTTTTGGGCACGATCGGAAATCAATAGGTGTACGAAATTGGACACTTTAAGTTCAAAGGCAATTTGTTCCGAATTGGAGTGGGTGGAGTATTCCGTAGTTCTAGCGATTGGATTTCACTCAAAACTCAACAAATGACTCCTTCCACCATATTATGATGATTCCCAAGTTTTGGGTTCGATCGGAAATCAATAGGTGCACGAAATTGGACAATTCAAGTTCAAAGGCAGTTCGTGCCTTATTGGAGTGGTTGGTGTATTTCATAGTTCTAGCAATTGGATTTCACTCAAAACTCACCAAATGATTCTTCCCCACACATTATGATGATTCCCAAGTTTTGGGCTCGATCGGAATTCAATAGGTGTTCGAAATTGGACACTTCAAGTTCAAAGGCAGTTTGTTCCGAATTGGAGTGGTTGGTGTATTCCGTAGTTCTAGCGATTGGATTACACTCAAAACTCACCAAATGACTCCTCGCACCATATTATGATGATGCCCAAGTTTTGGGCTCGATCGGAAATAAATAGGTGTACAAAATTGGACAATTCAAGTTCAAAGGAAGTTCGTGCGTTATTGGAGTGGTTGGTGTATTTCGTAGTTCTAGCGATTGGATTTCACTCAAAACTCACCAAATGACTCTTCCCAACTCATTATGATGATGCCCAAGTTTCAGGCTCGATCGGAAATCAATAGGTGTACGAAATTGGAGACTTGAAGTTCAAAGGAAGTTTGTTCCGAATTGGAGTGGTTGGTGTATTCCGTAGTTCTAGCGATTGGATTTCACTCAAAACTCACCAAATGACTCCTCCCACCATATTATGAAGATGCCCATGTTTTGGTCTCGATTGGAAATCAATAGGTGTACGAATTAGGACACTTCAAGTTTAAAGGCAGTTTGTTCCGAATTGGAGTGGTTGGTGTATTCCGTAGTTCTAGCGATTCAATTTCGCTCAAAACTCACCAAATGACTCCTCCCACCATATTATGATGATGCCCAAGTTTTGGGCTCGACCGGAAATGAATTGGTGAACGAAATTTGACACTTCAAGTTCAAAGGAAGTTTGTCCCGAATTGGAGTGGTTGTTGTTTTCCGTAGTTCTAGCGATTGGATTTCCCTCAAAACTCACGACATGACTCCTCCCACCATATGATGATGATGCCAAAGTTTTGGGATCGATCGGAAATCAATAGGTGCACGAAATTGGACAATTCAAGTTCAAAGGCGGTTCGTGACTTATTGGAGTGGTTGGTGTATTTCGTAGTTCTAGAGATTGGATTTCACTCAAAACTCACCAAATGACTCCTCCCAACATATTATGATGATGCCCAAGTTTTGGGCTCGATCGGAAATGAATAGGTGTACGAAATTAGACACTTCAAGTTCCAAGGCAGTTTGTTCCGAATTGGAGTGGTTGGTGTATTCCGTAGTTCTAGCGATTGGATTTCACTCAAAACTCACCAAATGACTCCTCCCACCATATTATGATGATGCCCAAGTTTTGGGCTCGATCGTAAATCAATAGGTGTACGAAATTTGACACTTCAAGTTCAAAGGCAATTTGTCCCGAATTGGAGTGGTTGGTGTATTCCGTAGTTCGAGGGATTTGATTACAGTCAAAAGTCACCAAATGACTCCTCCCACCACATTATGATTATGCCTAAGTTTTGGGCTCGATCCGAAATCATTAGGTGTACGAAATTGGACAATTCAAGTTCAAAGGCAGTTCGTGCTCTATTGTAATGTTTGGTATATTCTGTTGTTCTAGCAATTGGATTTCACTAAAAACTCACCACATGACTCCTCCCACCATATTATGATGATACCCACGTTTTGGGCTCGATCGGAAATCAATAGGTGTACGAAATTAGACACTTCAAGTTCCAAGGCAGTTTGTTCCGAATTGGAGTGGTTGTTGTTTTCCGTAGTTCTAGCGATTGGATTTCCCTCAAAACTCACGACATGACTCCTCCCACCATATGATGATGATGCCAAAGTTTTGGGATCGATCGGAAATCAATAGGTGCACGAAATTGGACAATTCAAGTTCAAAGGCGGTTCGTGACTTATTGGAGTGGTTGGTGTATTTCGTAGTTCTAGAGATTGGATTTCACTCAAAACTCACCAAATGACTCCTCCCAACATATTATGATGATGCCCAAGTTTTGGGCTCGATCGGAAATGAATAGGTGTACGAAATTAGAGACTTCAAGTTCCAAGGCAGTTTGTTCCGAATTGGAGTGGTTGGTGTATTCCGTAGTTCTAGCGATTGGATTTCACTCAAAACTCACCAAATGACTCCTCCCACCATATTATGATGATGCCCAAGTTTTGGGCTCGATCGTAAATCAATAGGTGTACGAAATTTGACACTTCAAGTTCAAAGGCAATTTGTCCCGAATTGGAGTGGTTGGTGTATTCCGTAGTTCGAGGGATTTGATTACAGTCAAAAGTCACCAAATGACTCCTCCCACCACATTATGATTATGCCTAAGTTTTGGGCTCGATCCGAAATCATTAGGTGTACGAAATTGGACACTTCAAGTTCAAAGGCAGTTCGTGCTCTATTGTAATGTTTGGTATATTCTGTTGTTCTAGCAATTGGATTTCACTAAAAACTCACCACATGACTCCTCCCACCAGATTACGATGATGCCCAAGTTTTGGGCCCGATCGGAAATTAATAGGTGTACGAAATTGGACAATTCAAGTGCAAAGGCAGTTCGTGCTTTATTGGAGTGTTTGGTGTATTTCGTAGTTCTAGCGATTGGATTTCACTCAAAACTCATCAAATGACTCCTCCCACCATATTGTGTTGATGCCCAAGTTTTGGGCTAGATCGGAAATCAATAGGTGTACGAAATTGGACAATTCAAGTTCAAAGGCAATTCGTGCTTTATTGGATTGTTTGGTGTATTCCGTAGTTCTAGCAATTGGATTTTACTGAAAACTCACCAAATGACTCCTCGCACCATATGATGATGATCCCCAAGTTTTGCGCTCGATCGAAAATCAACAGTGTACGAAATTGGACACTTCAAGTTCGAAGGCATTTAGTTCTGAATTGGAGTGGTTGGTGTATTTCGTAGTTCTAGAGATTGGATTTCACTCAAAACTCACCAAATGACTCCTCCCACCATATGATGATGATCCCCAAGTTTTGCGCTCGATCGAAAATCAACAGGCGTACGAAATTGGACACTTCAAGTTCGAAGGCAGTTAGTTCCGAATTGGAGTGGTTGGTGTATTTCGTAGTTCTAGCGATTGGATTTCATTCAAAACTCACTAAATGACTCCTCCCACCATATGATGTTGATCCCCAAGTTTTGCGCTCGATCGAAAATCAACAGGTGTACGAAATTGGACACTTCAAGTTCGAAGGCAGTTACTTCCGAATTGGAGTGGTTGGTGTATTTCGTAGTTCTAGCGATTGGATTTCACTCAAAACACACCACATGACTCCTCCCACCATAATATGATGATGCCCAAGTTTTGGGCTCGATCGGAAATCAATAGGTGTACGAAATTGGACACTTCAAGTTCAAAGGCAATTTGTTCCGAATTGGAGTGGTTGGTGTATTCCGTAGTTCTAGCGATTGGATTTCACTCAAAACTCACCAAATGACTACTCCCACCATATTTTGATGATGCCAAACTTTTGGGATCGATCGGAAATTAATAGGTGTACGAAATTGGACACTTCAAGTTCAAAGGAAGCTTTTTCGGAACTGGAGTGGTTGCTGTATTTCGTTGTTCTAGCGATAGGATTTCACTCAAAACTCACCAAATGATTCCTCCCAACATATTATGATGATGCCCAAGTTTTCGGCTCGATCGGAAATCAGTAGGTGTACGAAATTTGACACTTCAAGTTAAAAGGCAGTTTATTCCGAATTGGAGTGGTTGTTGTATTCCGTAGTTCTAGCGACTGGATTTCACTCGAAACTCACCACATGACTCCTCCCACCAAATTACGATGATGCCCAAGTTTTGAGCACGATCGGAAATCAGTAGGTGTACGAAATTGGACATTTCAAGTTCAAAGGCAGTTTGTTCAGAATTGGAGTGGTTGGTGTATTCCATAGTTCTAGCGATTGGATTTCACTCGAAACTCCCCACACGACTCTACCCACCATACTACGATGATGCCCAAGTTTTGGGTTCGATCGGAAATCAATAGGTGTACGAAATTGGACAATTCAAGTTCAAAGGCAGTTCATGCCTTTATGGATGGGTTGGTGTGTTTTGTGGTTCTAGCGATTGGATTTCACTCAAAACTCTCCAAATGACTCCTCCCAACATATTATGATGATGCCCAAGTTTTGGGCTCGATCGGAAATCAATAGGTGTACGAAATTAGACACTTCAAGTTCCAAGGCAGTTTGTTCCGAATTGGAGTGGTAGGTGTATTCCATAGTTCTAGCGATTGGATTTCACTCAAAACTCACCAAATGACTCCTCACAACATACTATGATGATGCCCAAGTTTTGGGCTCGATCGGAAATCAATTGGTGTACGAAATTGGACAATTCAAGTTCAAAGGCATTTCGTGCGTTATTGGAGTGGTTGATACATTTCGTAGTTCTAGCGATTGGATATCACTCAAAACTCACCGAATGACTCCTCCAACATATTATGATGATGCCCAAGTTTTGAGCTCGAACGGAAATCAATAGGTGTACGAAATTGGACACTTCAAGTTCATAGGCAGTTTGTTCCGAATTGGAGTGGTTGGTGTATTCCGTAGTTCTAGCGATTGGATTTCACTCAAAACTCACCAAATGACTCCTCCCACCATCTTATGAAGATGCCCAATTTTTGGTCTCTATCGGAAACCAGTAGGTGTACGAAATTGGACACTTCAAGTTCAAAGGCAGTTTGTTCCGAAATGGAGTGGTTGGTGTATTCCGTAGTTCTAGCGATTGGATTTCACTCAAAACTCACCACATGACTCCTCCCACCATATTAGGATGATGCCTAAGTTTTGGGATCGATCGGAAATCAATAGGTGTACGAAATTCGACAAATCAAGTTCAAAGGCAGTTCATGCCTTTATGGATTGGTTGGTGTGTTTCGTAGTTCTAGTGATTGGATTTCACTCAAAACTCACCAAATGACTCCTCCCAACATATTACGATGATTCCCAAGTTTTGGTCTCGATCGGAAATCAATAGGTGTACGAAATTGGACACTTCAAGTTCAAAGGCAGTTTGTTCCAAATTGGAGTGGTTGGTGTATTCTGTAGTTCTAGCAATTGGATTTCACTCCATACACACCACATGACTCCTCCCACCATATTATGATGATCCCCAAGTTTTGGGCTCCATCGGAAATCAATAGGTGTACGAAATTGGACACTTCAAGTTCAAAGGCAGTTTGTTCCACAATGGAGTGGTTGGTGTTTTCTGTAGTTATGGCAATTGGATTTCACTCAAAACTCACTATATGACTCCTCCAACCACATTATGATGATGCCCAAGTTTTGGGCCGATCGGAATTCAATAGGTGTACGAAATTGGATACTTCAAGTAAAAAGGCAGTTTGTTTTGAATTGGAGTGGTTGGTGTATTCTGTAGGTATGGCAATTGGATTTCACTCAAAACTCTCCACAAGACTCCTCCCACCACATTATGATGTTGCCCAAGTTTTGGGCTCGATTGGAAATCAATAGGTGTACGAAATTGGACCCTTCAAGTTCAGAGGCAGTTTGTTCCGAATTGGAGTGGTTGGTGCATTCTGTAGTTATGGCAATTGGATTTCACTCAAAACTCACTACATGACTCCTCCAACCACATTATGAGGATGCCCAAGTTTTGGGCCGATCGGAATTCAATAGGTGTACGAAATTGGATACTTCAAGTTCAAAGGCAGTTTGTTTCGAATTGGAGTGGTTGGTGTATTCCGTAGTTCTAGCGATTGGATTTCACCCAAAACACTCCACAAGACTCCTCCCACCATATTATGATGCTGCCCAAGCTTTGGGCTCGATCGGAAATCAATAGGAGTACGAAATTGGACAATTCAAGTTCAAAGGCAGTTCGTGCTTTATTGGAGTGGGTGGTGTATTCCGTAGTTCTAGCGATTGGATTTCACTCAAAACTCACCAAAAGACTCCTCCCAACGTATTATGACGAATTCCACGTTTTGGGCTCAATCGGAAATCAATAGGTGCACGAAATTGGACACTTCAAGTTCAAAGGCAGTTTGTTCCGAATTGCAGTGTTTGTGTATTCCGTAGTTCTAGCGATTGGATTTCAGTCAAAACTCACCACATGACTCCTCCCACCATATTATGATGACGCCAAGTTTTGGGCTCGATCGGAAATCAATAGGTGTATGAAATTGGACAATTCAAGTTCAAAGGCAGTACGTGCCTTATTGGAGTGGTTGGTATATTTCGTAGTTCTCGCGTCTGGATTTCAATCAAAACTCACCAAATGACTCCTCCCAACATATTATGATGATGCCCAAGTTTTGGGCCCGATCGGAAATCAATAGGTGTACGAAATTGGACACTTGAAGTTCAAAGGCAGTTTGTTCCGAAATGGAGTGGTTGGTGTATTCCGTAGTTCTAGCGATTGGATTTCACTCAAAACACACCGCATGACTCCTCCCACCATAATATGATGATGCCCAAGTTTTGGGCTCGATCGGAAATCAATAGGTGTACGAAATTGAACAATTCAAGTTCAAAGGCAGTTTTTTCCGAATTGGAGTGGTTGGTGTGTTCTGTAGTTCTAGCGATTGGATTTCAGTCAAAACTCACGACATGACTCCTCCCACCATATTATGATGATGCCCAACTTTTGGGCTCGAACGGAAATCAATAGGTGTACGAAATTGGACACTTGAGGTTCAAAGGCAGTTTGTTCCGAAATGGAGTGGTTGGTGTATTCCGTAGTTCTAGCGATTGGATTTCACTCAAAAAACACCGCATGACTCCTCCCACCATAATATGATGATGCCCAAGTTTTGGGCTCGATCGGAAATCAATAGGTGTACGAAATTGGACAATTCAAGTTCAAAGGCAGTTTGTTCCGAATTGGAGTGGTTGGTGTGTTCTGTAGTTCTAGCGATTGGATTTCAGTCAAAACTCACGACATGACTCCTCCCACCATATTATGATGATGCCCAAGTTTTGGGCTCGATCGGAAATCAATAGGTGTACGAAATTGGACACTTCAAGTTCAAAGGCAGTTTTTTCCGAATTGGAGTGGTTGGTGTGTTCTGTAGTTCTAGCGATTGGATTTCACTCAAAACTCACCACATGACTCCTCCCACCATATTATGATGACGCCCAAGTTTTGGTCTCGATCGGAAATCAATAAGTGTACGAAATTGTGCACTTCAAGTTCAAAGGCAGTTTGTTCCGAATTGGAGTGGTTGGTGTATTCCGTAGTTCTAGTGATTGGATTTCACTCAAAACTCATCAAATGATTCCTCCCACCATAATATGATGCTGCCCAAGTTTTGGGCTCGACCGGAAATCAATAGGTGTACGAAATTGGACAATTCATGTTCAAAGGCAGTTCGTGCCTTATTGGAGTGGCTGGTACATTTCGTAGTTCTAGCGATTGGATTTCACTCAAAACTCACCACATGACCTCCCCCAACATATTATGATGATGCCCAAGTTTTTCGCTCGATCGCAAATCAATAGGAGTACGAAATTGGACAATTCAAGTTCAAAGGCAGTTCGTGCTTTCTTGGAGTGTTTGGTGTATTCCGTGGTTCTAGAGAATGGATTTCACTCAAAACTCATCAAATGACGCCTCCCACCTTATCATGATGTTGCCCAAGTTTTGGGCTCGATCGGAAATCAATTGGTGTACGAAATTGGACAATTCAAGTTCAAAGGCCGTTCGTGCCTTATTGGAGTGGTTGGTACATTTCGTAGTTCTAGCGATTGAATTTCTTTCAAAACTCACCAAATGACTCCTCCCAACATATTATGATGATGCCCAAGTTTTGGGCTCGATCGGAAATCAATAGGTGTACGAAATTGGACAATTCAAGTTCAAAGGCAGTTCGTGCTTTATTGGAGTGTTTGGTGTATTCTATAGTTCTAGTGATTGGATTTCACTCAAAACTCACCAAATGACTCCTCCCACCATTTTATGATGATGCCCAAGTTTTGGGCACGATCGGAAATCAATAGATGTACGAAATTGGACACTTCATGTTCAAAGGCAGTTTGTTCCGAATTGGAGTGGTTGGTGTATTCCGTAGTTCTAGCGATTGCATTTCACTCAAAACTCACCACATGACTCCCCCCTCCATATTATGGTGATGCCAAAGTTTTGGGCTCGATCGGAAATAAATAGTTGTACGAAATTGGACACGTCAAGTTCAAAGGCAGTTTGTTCCGAATTGGAGTGGTTGGTGTATTCCATAGTTCTAGCGATTGGATTTCACTCAAAACTCACCACATGACTCCTCGCAACATATTATGATGATGCCCAAGTTTTGGGCTCGGTCGGAAATCAATAGATGTTTGAAATTGGACACTTCAAGTTCAAAGGCAGTTTGTTCCGAATTGGAGTGGTTGGTGTATTCCGTAGTTCTAGCGATTGGATTTAACTCAAAACACACCACATGACTCCTCCCACCATATTATGATGATGCCCAAGTTTTGGGCTCGATCGGAAATCAATAGGTGTACGAAATTGGACAATTCAAGTTCAAAGGCAGTTCGTGCCTTATTGGAGTGGTTGGTACATTTCGTAGTTCTAGCGATTGGATTTCGTTCAAAACTCACCAAAAGACTCCTCCCAACATATTATGCTGATTCCCAAGTTTTGGGCTCGATCGGAAATCAATAGGTGTACGAAATTTGACACTTCAAGTTCAAAGGCAGTTTGTTCCGAATTGGAGTGATTGGTGTATTCAGTGGTTCTAGCGATTGGATTTCACTGAAAACTCAACACATGACTCCTCCCACCATATTATGATGATGCCAAAGTTTTGGGCTCGATCGGAAATCAATAGGGTTATGAAATTGGACAATTCATGTTCAAAGGCAGTTCGTTCCTTATTGGAGTGGTTGGTACATTTCGTAGTTCTAGCGACTGGAGTTCACTCAAAACTCACCAAATGACTCCTCCCAACATATTATGATCGTTCCCAAGTTTTGGGCTCGATCGGAAATCAATAGGTGAACGAAATTGGACACTTCAAGTTCAAAGCCAGTTTGTTCCGAATTGGAGTGGTTGGTGTATTCCGTAGTTCAAGCGATTGGATTTCACTCAAAACTCACCACATGACTCCCCCCGCCATATTCTGGTGATGCCAAAGTTTTGGGCACGATCGGAAATCAATAGTTGTACGAAATTGGACACTTCAAGTTCAAAGGCAGTTTGTTCCGAATTGGAGTGGTTGGTGTATTCCCTAAACCATGCGATTGTATTTTACTCAAAATTATCCACATGACTCCCACCACCATATTATGATGATGCCCCAGTTTTGGGCTCGATCGGAAATCAGTAGGTGTACGAAATTGGACAATTCAAATTCAATGGCAGTTCTTGCCATATTGGAGTGGTTGTTACGTTTCGTAGTACTAGAGATGGGATTTCACTCAAAACTCTCCACATGACTCCTCCCACCGTATTATGATGTTGCCCAAGTTTTGGGCACATTCGGAAGTCAATAGGTGTACGAAATTGGACAATTTACGTTCAAAGGCAGTTCGTGCCTCATTGTAGTGGTTGGTACGTTTCGTAGTTCCCGCGACTGGATTTTACTCAAAACTCACCAAATGACTCCTCCCAACATATTATGATGATTCCCAGGTTTTGGGCTCGATCGGAAATCAATAGGTGTACGAAATTGGACACTTCAAGTTCAAGGGCAGTTTGTTCCGAATTGGAGTGGTTGGTGTATTCCGTAGTTCTAGCGATTGGGTTTCACTCAAAACTCACCACATGACTCCTCCCACCATATTATGATGATGCCCAAGTTTTGGGCTCGATCGGAAATCAATAGGTGTACGAAATTGGACAATTCAAGTTCAAAGGCAGTTTGTTCCGAATTGGAGTGGTTGGTGTATTCCGTAGTTCTAGCGATTGGATTTCACCCAAAACTCTCCACATGACTCCTCCCACCATATTATGATGATGCCCAAGTTTTGGGCTCGATCGGAAATCAATAGGTGTACGAGATTGGACACTTCAAGTTCAAAGGCAGTTTGTTCCAAATTGGAGTGGTTGGTGTATTCTGTAGTTCTAGCGATTGGATTTCACTCAAAACTCACCGCACGACCCCTCCCACCATATTATGATGATGCCCAAGTTTTGGGCTCGATCGGAAATCAATAGGTGTACGAAATTGGACAATTGAAGTTCAAAGGCAGTTAGATCCTTATTGGAGTGGTTAGTGTATTTCATACTTCTAGCGATTGGATTTCACTCAAAACTCACCAAATGACTCCTCCCAACATTTTATGACGGTGCCCAAGTTTTGGGCTCGATCGGAAATCAATAGGTGTACGAAATTGGACAATTGAAGTTCAAAGGCAGTTAGAGCCTTATTGGAGTGGTTGGTGTATTTCATACTTCTAGCGATTGGATTTCACTCAAAACTCACCAAATGACTCCTCCCAACATATTATGATGATGGCCAAGTTTTGGGTTCGATCGGAAATCATTAGGATTTGACTGAAAACACACCAAATGACTCCTCCGAACATATTATGCTGCTTCCCAAGTTTTGGGCTCTTTCGGAAATCAATAGGTGTACGAAATTGGACAATTCAAGTTCAAAGGCAGTTGGTTTCGAATTGGAGTGGTTGGTGTATTCCGTAGTTCTAGTGACTGGATTTCACTCAAAACTCACAACATGACTCCTCCCACCATATTATGGTGATGCCCAAGTTTGGAGCTCAATCGGAAATCAATAGGTGTACGAAATTGGACAATTGAAGTTCAATGGTAGTTCGTGCCTTATTGGAGTGGTTGGTGTATTCCGTAGTTCTAGCGATTTGATTTCACTCAAAACTCACCAAATGACTCCTCCCACCATATTATGATGTTGCCCAAGTTTTGGGCTTGATAGGAAATCAACAGGTGTACGAAATTGGACAATTCAAGTTCAAAGGCAGTTCGTTCCTTGTTGGAGTGGTTGGTACATTTCATAGTTCTAGCGATTGGATTTCCCTCAAAACTCACCAAATGACTCCTCCCAACATATTATGTCGATTCCCAAGTTTTGGGCTCAATCGGAAATCAATAGGTGTACGAGATTGGACACTTCAAGTTCAAAGGCAGTTTGTTCCGAATTGGAGTGGTTGGTGTATTCTGTTGTTCTAGCGATTGGATTTCACTCAAAACTCACCGCATTACCCCTCCCACCATATTATGATGATGCCCAAGTTTTGGGCTCGATCGGAAATCAATTGGTGTACGAAATTGGACAATTGAAGTTCAAAGGCAGTTAGAGCCTTATTGGAGTGGTTGGTGTATTTCATACTTCTAGCGATTGGATTTCACTCAAAACTCGCCAAATGACTCCTCCCAACATATTATGATGATGGCCAAGTTTTGGGCTCGATCGGAAATCAATAGGTGTACGAAATTGAACACTTCAAGTTCAAAGGCAGTTGGAGTGGTTGGTGTATATCGTAGTTCCAGCGAATGGATGTCACTCAAAACGCACCAATTGTCTCCTCCCAACATATTATTATGAGTCCCAAGTTTTGGGCTCGATCGGAAATCAGTAGTTGTACGAAATTGGACACTTCAAGTACAAGGGCAGTTTGTTCCGAATTGGAGTGGTTGGTGTATTCCGTAGTCCTAGCAATTGGATTTCCCTCAAAACTCACCACATGACTCCTCCCACCATATTACGATGATGCCCAAGTTTTGGGCTCGATCGGAAATCAATAGGTGTACGAAATTGGACAATTCAAGTTCAAAGGCAGTTCGTGGCTTATTGGAGTGGTTGGTGTATTTCGTAGTTCCAGCGATTGGATTTCAGTTAAAACTCACCAAATGACTCCTCCAAACATATTATGATGATGCCCAAGTTTTGAGCACGTTCGGAAATCAATAGGTGTACGACATTGGACACATCAAGTTCAAAGGCATTTTGTTCCGAATTGGAGTGGTTGGTGTATTCCATAGTTCTAGCGATTGGATTTCACTCAAAACTCACCAAATGACTCCGCCCACCATACTATGATGATGCCAAAGTTTTGGGCTCGATCGGAAATCAGTAGGTGTACGAAATTGGACAATTCAAGTTCAAAGGCAGTTCTTGTCATATTGGAGTGGTTGGTACATTTCGTAGTTCTAGAGATTGGATTTCACTCAAAACTCTCCAAATGACTCCTCCCAACATATTATGATGATTCCAAAGTTTTGGGCTCGATCGGAAATCAATTGGTGTTCGAAATTGGACACTTCAAGTTCAAAGGCAGTTTGTTCCGAATTGGACCAGTTGGTGTATTTTGTTGTTCTAGCGATTGGATTTCACTCAAAACTCACCAACTGACTCCTCCCACCATATTTTGATGATGCCCAAGTTTTGAGCTCGATCGGAAATCAATAGGTGTACGAAATTGGACACTTCAAGTTCAATGGCAGTTTGTTCCGAATTGTAGTGGTTGGTGTATACCGTTGTTCTAGCGATTGGATTTCCCTCAAAACTCACCACATGACTCCTCCCACCGTATTATGATGATGCCCATGTTTTGGGCTCGATAATAAATCAATAGGTGCACGAAATTGGACAATTCACGTTCAAAGGCAGTTGGAGTGGTTGGTGTATTTCGTAGTTCTAGCGAATGGATGTCACTCAATACTCACGAAATGTCTCCTCCAACCATATTATGATGATTCCCAAGTTTTGCGCTCGATCGGAAACCAATAGGTGTACGAAATTGGACACTTAAAGTTCGAAGGAAGTTTGTTCCGAATTGTAGTGGTTGGTGTATACCCTTGTTCTAGCGATTGGATTTCCCTCAAATCTCACCACATGACTCCTCCCACCGTATTATGATGATGCCCTTGTTTTGGGCTCGATCAGAAATCAATAGGTGTACGAAATTGGACAATTCACGTTCAAAGGCAGTTCGTGCCTTATTGGAGTGGTTGGTACATTTCGTAGTTCTAGCGATTGGATTTCACTCAAAACTCACTAAATGGCTCCAACCAACATATTATGATGATTCCCAAGTTTTGGGCTCAATCGGAAATCAATAGGTGTACGAAATTGGACACTTCAAGTTCAAAGGCGGTTTGTTCCGAATTGGAGTGGTTGGTATATTCCATAGTTCTAGCGATTGGATTTCACTCAAAACTCTCCAAATGACTCCTCCCAACATATTATGTGGTTTCCAAAGTTTTGGGCTCCATCGGAAATCAGTGGGTGTACGAAATTGGGGACTTCAAGTTCAAAGGCAGTTTGTTCCGAATTGGAGTGGTTGGTGTATTCTGTTGTTCTAGCGATTTGATTTCACTCAAAACTCACCACATGACTCCTCCCACCATATTATGATGATGCCCAAGTTTTGGGCTCGATCGGAAATCACTAGGTGTACGTAATTGGACAATTTAAGTTCAAAGGAAGTTCGTGCTTTATTGGAGTGTTTGGTTTCTTCCGTAGTTCTAGCGATTGAATTTCACTCAAAACTCATCAAACGACTCCTCCCACCATCTTACGATGATGCCCACGTTTTGGGCTCGATCGGAAATCAATACGTGTACGAAATTGGACAATTCAAGTTCAAAGGCAGTTCGTGCTTTACTGGACTGTTTGGTGTATTCCGTAGTTCTAGCGATTGGATTTCAGTCAAAACTCATCAAATGACTCCTCCGACCATATTATGATGATTCCCAAGTTTTGCGCTCGATCGGAAACCGATAGGTGTACGAAATTGGACACTTAAAGTTCGAAGGCAGTTTGGAGTGGTTGGTGTATTCCGTAGTTCTAGCGATGGGATTTCACTCAAAACTCACCAAATGACTCCTCCCAACATATTATGATGTTGCCCAAGTTTTGAGCTCGATCGGAAATCAATAGGTGTACAAAATTGGACACTGCAAGTTCAATGGCAGTTTGTTCCGAATTGGAGTGGTTGGTGTATACCGTTGTTCTAGCAATTGGATTTCCCTCAAAACTCACCACATGACTCCTCCCACCATATTATGATGATGCCCATGTTTGGGCTCGATCAGAAATCAGTAGGTGCACGAAATTGGACACTTCAAGTTCAATGGCAGTTTGTTCCTTATTGGAGTGGTTGGTACATTTCGTAGTTCTAGCGATTCGATTTCAATCAAAACTCCCCAAATGACTCCTCCCAACATACTATGATGATTCCCAAGTTTTGGGCTCGATCGGAAATCAATAGGTGTACGAAATTTTACACATCAAGTTCAAAGGCAGTTTGTCCTGAATTGGAGTGGTTGGTGTATTCTGTAGTTCTAGCGATTGGATTTCACTCAAAACTCAACACAAGACTCCTCCCACCATATTATGGTGAGGCCCAAGTTTTGAGCTCGATCGGAAATCAATAGGTGTACGAAATTGGACACTTCAATTTCAAAGGCAGTTCGTGCTTTATTGGAGTGTATGGTGTATTCCGTAGTTCTAGCAATTGGATTCCACTCAAAACTCATCAAATGACTCCTCCCACCATATAATGATGTTGCCCAAGTTTTGGGCTCGATCGGAAATCAATTGGTGTACGAAATTGGACAATTCAAATTCAAAGGCAGTTCGTGCCTTATTGGAATGGTTGGTACATTTCGTAGTTCAAGCGAATGGATTTCTTTCAAAACTCGCCAAAATGACTCCTGCCTCCATCTTATGATGTTGCCCAACTTTTGGGCTCGATCGGAAATGAATAATTGTACGAAATTGGACAATTCACGTTCAAACGCAGTTCGTGCCTTATTGGAGTGGTTGGAACATTTCGTAGTTCTAGGAATTGGATTTCACTCAAAACTCAACAAATGACTCCTCCCAACATATTATGATGATTCCCAAGTTTTGGGCTCGACCGGAAATCAATCGGTGTATGAAATTGGACACTTCAAGTTCAAAGGCAGTTTGTCCCGAATTGGAGTGGTTGGTGTATTCTGTAGTTCTAGTGATTGGATTTCACTCAAAACTCTCCACATGACTCCTCCCACCATATTATGACGATACCCAAGTTTTGGGCTTGATCGGAAATCAATAGGTGTACGAAATTGGACAATTCAAGTTCAAAGGTAGTTCGTGCCTTATTGGAGTGGTTGGTCTATTTCGTAGTTCTAGCGATTGGATTTCACTCAATACTCACCAAATGACTCCTCCCAACATATTATGATGATGCCCAAGTTTTGAGCTCGATCGGAAATCAGTAGGTGTACAAAATTGGACACTTCTAGTTCAAAGCCAGTTTGTTCCGAATTGAAGTGGTTGGTGTATTCCGTAGTTCTAGCGATTGGATTTGACTCAAAACTCACCAAATGACTCCTCCCAACATACTATGTTGATGCCCACGTTTTGGGCTCGATCGGAAATTAAGAGGTGTACGAAATTGGACACTTCAAGTTCAAAGGCAGTTCGTGCCTTATTGGAGTGGTTGGTGTATTTCACAGTTCTTGCAATTGGATTTCAGTCAAAACTTACCAAATGACTCCTACCACCATTTTATGACGATGCCCAAGTTTTGGGCTCGATCGGAAATTAATAGGTGTTCGAAATTGGACACTTCAAGTTCAAAGGCAGTTTGTTCCAAATTGGAGTGGTTGGTGTATTCCGTAGTTCTAGCGATTGGATTACACTCAAAACTCACCAAATTACTCCTCCCAACATATTATGATGATGCCCAAGTTTTGGGCTCGATCGGAAATCAATAGATGTACGAAATTGGACACTTCATGTTCAAAGGCAGTTTGTTCCAAATTGGAGTGGTTGGTGTATTCTGTAGTTCTAGCGATTGGATTTCACTCAAAACTCACCACATGACTCCTTCCGCCATATTATGATGATGCCCAAGTTTTGGGCTCGATCGGAAGTCAATAGGTGTACGAAATTGGACAATTCTAGTTCAAAGGCAGTTCGTGCCTTATTGGAGTGGTTGGTGTATTTCGTAGTTCTAGCGATTGGATTTCACTCAAAACTCACCAACTGACTCCTCCCAACATATTATGACGATGCCCAAGTTTTGGGCTCGATCGGAAATCAATTGGTGTACGAAATTGGACACTTCAAGTTGAAAGGCAGTTTGTTCCAAATTGGAGTGGTTGGTGTATTCCGTAGTTCTAGCGATTGGATTTCACTCAAAACTCACCAAATGACACCTCCCAACATATTATGACGATGCCCAAGTTTTGGGCTCGATCGGAAATCAATAGGTGTACGAAATTGGACACTTCAAGTTCAAAGGCAGTTTGTTCCACACTGGAGTGGTTGGTGTATTCCGTTGTTCTAGAGATTGGATTTAACTCAAAACTCACCACATGAATCCTCCCACCATATTATGACGATGCCCAAGTTTTGGGCTCGATCGGAAATCAATAGGTGTACGAAATTGGACAATTCAAGTTCAAAGGCAGTTCGTGCCTTATCGGAGTGGTTGGTGTATTTTGTAGTTCTGGCAATTGGATTTCACCCAAAACTCACCACAAGACTCCTTCCACCATATTATGATGATGCCCAAGTTTTGGGCTCGATCGGAAATCAATAGGTGTACGAAATTGGACAGTTCAAGTTCAAAGGCAGTTCGTGCCTTATTGGAGTGGTTGGTGTATTTTGTAGTTCGAGCGATTGGATTTTACTCAAAACTCACCAAATGACTCTTCCCAACACATTATGATGATGCCCAAGTTTTGGGCTCGATCGGAAGTCAATAGTTGTACGAATTTGGACACTTCAAGTTCAAAGGCAGTTTGTTCCGAATTGTAGTGGTTGGTGTATTCCGAAGTTCTAGCGATTGGATTTCACTCCAAACTCACCAAATGACTCCTCTCACCATATTATGACGATGCCCAAGTTTTGGGCTCGATCGGAAATCAATGGGTGTACGAAATTGGACAATTCAAGTTCAAAGGCAGTTCGTGCCATATTGGAGTGGTTGGTATATTTCGTAGTTCTAGAGATTGGATTTCACTCAAAACTCGCCAAATGACTCTCCAAGACACATTATGATGATGCCCAAGTTTTGGGCTCGATCGGAAATCAATAGTTGTATGAAATTGGACACTTCAAGTTCAAAGCAATTTGTCCCAAATTGGAGTGGTTGGTGTATTCCGTAGTTCTAGCGGTTGGATTTCACTCAAAACTCCCCGCATGACTACTCCCACCAAAATATGATGATGCCCAAGTTTTGGGCTCGATCAGAAATCAATAGGTGTACGGAATTGTACAATTCAAGTTCAAAGGCAGTTCGTGCCTTATTGGAGTGGTTGGTGTATTTCGTAGTTCGAGCGATTGGATTTTACTCAAAACTCACCAAATGACTCTTCCCAACACATTATGATGATGCCCAAGTTTTGGGCTCGATCGGAAGTCAATAGTTGTACGAAATTGGACACTTCAAGTTCAAAGGCAGTTTGTTCCGAATTGTAGTGGTTGGTCTATTCCGAAGTTCTAGCGATTGGATTTCACTCCAAACTCACCAAATGACTCCTCTCACCATATTATGATGATGCCCAAGTTTTGGGCTCGATCGGAAATCAATAGGTGTACGAAATTGGACACTTCAAGTTCAAAGGCAGTTTGTTCTGAATTGGAGTGGTTGGTGTATTCTGTAGTTCTAGCAATTGGATTTGACTAAAAACCACCCACACGACTCCTCCCTCCACATTATGATGATGCCCAAGTTTTGGGCTCGATCGGAAATCAATAGTTGTACGAAATAGGACAATTCAAGTTCAAATGCAGTTCATGCCTTATTGGAGTGGTTGGTGTATTTCGTAGTTCTAGCGATTGGATATCACTCAAAACTCACCAAATGGCTCCTCCCAACATATTATGATGATGCCCAAGTTTTGGGCTCGATCGGAAATCAATAGGTGTACGAAATTGGACACTTCAAGTTCAAAGGAAGTTTGTTCCGAATTGGAGTGGTTGGGGTATTCCGCAGTTCTAGCGATTGGATTTCACTCACAACTCACCAAATGACTCCTCCCAACACATTATGATGATGCCCAAGTTTTGGGCTCGATCGGAAATCAATAGGTGTACGAATTTGGACAATTCAAGTTCAAAGGCAGTTCGTGCCTTGTTGGAGTGGTTGGTATATTCGTAGTTCTAGCGATTGGATTTCACTCAAAACTCACCAAATGACTCCTCCCAACATATTATGACGATGCCCAAGTTTTGGGCTCGATCGGAAATCAATAGGAGTACGAAATTGGACACTTCAATTTCAAAGGCAGTTTGTTCCGAATTGGAGTGGCTGGTGTATTCCGTTGTTCTAGCAATTGGATTTCACTGAAAACTCTCCACATGACTCCTCCCACCATAATATGATGATGCCCAAGTTTGGGCTCGATCGGAAATCAATAGGTGTACGAAATTGGACACTTCAAGTTCAAAGGCAATTTGTTCCGAATTGGAGTGGTTGGTGTATTCCATAGTTCTAGCGATTGGATTTCCATCAAAACTCACCACATGACTCCTCCCACCAAATTATGATGATGCCGAAGTTTTGGGCTCGATCAGAAATCAATAGCTGTACGAAATTGGACAATTCAAGTTCAAATGCAGTTCGTGCCTTATTGGAGTGGTTGGTGTATTTCGTAGTTCTAGCGACTGGATTTCACTGAAAACTCACCAAATGACTCCTCCCACCATATTATGATGATGCCCAAGTTTTGGGCTCGATCGGAAATAAATAGGTGCACGAAATTGGACCGTTCAAGTTCAAAGCAATTTGTCTCGAATTGGTGTGGTTGGAGTATTCCGTAGTTCTAGCGATTGAATTTCACTCAAAACTCACCACATGACTCCTCCCACGATATTAGGATGATGCCCAAGTTTTGGGCTCGATCAGAAATCAATAGGAGTACGAAATTGGACACTTCAAGTTCAAAGGCAGTTGGTTCCGAATTGGAGTGGTTGGTGTATTCCGAAGTTCTAGCGATTTGATTTCACTCAAAACTCACCAAATGACTCCTCCCACCATATTATGATGATGCCCAAGTTTTGGGCTTGATAGGAAATCAACAGGTGCACGAAATTGGACAATTCAAGTTCAAAGGCAGTTCGTGCCTTATTGGAGAGGTTGGTGTATTTCGTAGTTCTAGCGATTGGATTTCACTCAAAACTCACCAAATGACTCCTCCCAACATATTATGATGATGCCCAAGTTTTGGGCTCGACCGGAAATCAATAGGTGTACGAAATTGGACACTTCAACTTCAAAGGCAGTTTGTTCCGAATTGGAGTGGTTGGTATATTCCGTAGTTCTAGAGATTGGATTTCACTGAAAACTCTCCACATGACTCCTCCCACCATATTATGATGATGCCCAACTTTTGGGCTCGATCAGAAGTCAATAGGTGTACGAAATTGGACACTTCAAGTTCGAAGGCAATTTGTTCCGAATTGGAGTGGTTGGTGTATTCCATAGTTCTAGAGATTGGATTTCCCTCAAAACTCACCACATGACTCCTCCTACCATATTATGATGATGCCGAAGTTTTGGGTTCGATCGGAAATCAATAGCTGTACGAAATTGGACAATTCAAGTTCAAATGCAATTCGTGCCTTATTGGAGTGGTTGGTGTATTTCGTAGTTCTAGCGATTGTATTTCACTCAAAACCCACCAAATGACTCCTCCCAACATATTATGATGATGCCCAAGTTTTGGGCTCGATCGGAAATCAATAGGTGTACGAAATTGGACAATTCAAGTTCAAAGGCAGGTGGTTTCGAATTGGAGTGGTTGGTGTATTCCGTAATTCTAGTGATTTGATTTCACTCAAAACTCACGAAATGACTCCTCCCACCGTATTATGAAGATACCCAAGTTTTGGGCTTGATAGGAAATCAATAGGTGTACGAAATTGGACACTTCAAGTTCAAAGGCAGTTTGTTCGGAATTGGAGTGGTTGGTGTATTCCGTAGTTCTAGCGATTGGATTTGACTCAAAACCCTCCACATGACTCCTCCCACCATATTATGATGATGCCCAAGTTTTGGGCTCGATCGGAAATCAATAGGTGCACGAAATTGGACACTTCAAGTTCAAAGCAATTTGTCCCGAATTGGTGTGGTTGGTGTATTCCGTAGTTCTAGCGATTGGATTTCACTCAAAACTCACCACATGAATCCTCCCAACATATTATGATGATGACCAAGTTTTGGGCTCAATCGGAAATCAATTGGTGTACGAAATTGGACAATTCAAGTTCAATGGCATTTCGTGCCTTATTGGAGTGGTTGGTGTATTTTGTAGTTCTAGCGATTGGATTTCACTCAAAACTCACCAAATGACTCCCCCCAACATATTATGATGATGCCCAAGTTTTGGGCTCGATCGGAAATCAATATGTGTACGAAATTGGACACTTTAAGTTCAAAGGCAGTTGGTTCCGAATTGGAGTGGTTGGTGTATTCCGTAGTTCTAGCGATTTGATTTCACTCAAAACTCACCAAATGACTCCTCCCACCATATTATGATGACACCCAAGTTTTGGGCTTGATAGGAAATCAATAGGTGTACGAAATTGGACAATTCAAGTTCAAAGGCAGTTCGTGCCTTATTGGAGTGGTTGGTGTATTTCGTAGTTCTAGCGATTGGATTTCACTCAAAACTCACGAAATGACTCCTCCCAACATATTATGATGATGACCAAGTTTTGGGCTCGAACGGAAATCAATAGGTGTACGAAATTGGACACTTCCAGTTCAAAGGCAGTTCGTGCCTTATTGGAGTGGTTGGTGTATTTTCTAGTTCTAGCGATTCGATTTCACTCAAAACTCACCACATGACTCCTGCCACCATAATATGATGATGCCAAAGTTTTGGGCTCGATCGGAAATCAGTAGGCGTACGAAATTGGACACTTCAATTTCAATGGCAGTTCATGCCTTATTGGAGTGGTTGGTGTATTTCGTAGTTCTAGCGATTGGATTTCACTCAAAACTCACCAAATGACTCCTCCCAACATATTATGATGATGCCCAAGTTTTGGGCTCGATCGGAAATCAATAGGTGTAAGAAATTGGACAGTTCAAGTTCAAAGGCAGTTCGTGCCTTATTGGAGTGGTTGGTGTATTTCGTAGTTCTAGCGATTGGATTTCATTCAAAACTCACCAAATGACTCTTCCCAACACATTATGATGATGCCAAAGTTTTGGGCTCGATTGGAATTCAATAGGTGTACGAAATTGGACACTTCAAGTCCAATGGCAGTTTGTTCCGAATTGGAGTGGTTGGTGTATACCGTTGTTCTAGCGATTGGATTTCCCTCAAAACTCACCACATGACTCCTCCCACCATAATATGATGATGCCCAAGTTTTGGGCTCGATCGGAAATCAATAGGTGTACGAAATTGGACAATTCAAGTTCAAAGGCAGTTGGTTTCAAATTGGAGTGGTTGGTGTATTCCGTAATTCTAGTGATTTGATTTCACTCAAAACTCACGAAATGACTCCTCCCACCATATTATGATGATACCCAAGTTTTGGGCTTGATAGGAAATCAATAGGTGCACGAAATTGGACACTTCAAGTTCAAAGGCAGTTGGTTCCGAATTGGAGTGGTTGGTGTATTCCGTAGTTCTAGCGATTTGACTACACTCAAAACTCCCCGAATGACTCCTCCCAACATATTACGATGATGCCCAAGTTTTGGGCTTGATAGGAAATCAATAGGTGTATGAAATTGGACAATTCAAGTTCAAACGCAGTTCGTGCCTTATTGGAGTGGTTGGGGTATTCCGTAGTTCTAGCGATTGGATTTCACTCAAAACTCTCCAAATGACTCCTCGCAACATATTATCGTGATGCCCAAGTTTTGGGCTTGATCGAAAGTCAACAGGTATACGAAATTGGACACTTCAAGTTCAAAGGCAGTTTGTTCAGAATTGGAGTGGTTGGTGTATTCCGTAGTTCTAGCGAATGGATTTCACTCAAAACTCTCCACACGGCTCCTCCCACCATATTATGATGATGCCCAAGTTTTGGCTCGATCGGATATCAGTAGGTGTACGAAATTGGACACTTCAATTTCAATGGCAGTTCGTGCCTTATTGGATTGGTTGGTGTATTTCGTAGTTTTAGCGATTGGATTTCACTCAAAAGTCACCAAATGACTCCTCCCAACATATTATGATGATGCCCAAGTTTTGGGCTCGATCGGAAATCAGTAGGTGTAAGAAATTGGACAGTTCAAGTTCAAAGGCAGTTCGTGCCTTATTGGAGTGGTTGGTGTATTTCGTAGTTCTAGCGATTGGATTTCACTCAAAACTCACCAAATGACTCTTCCCAACACATTATGATGATGCCAAAGTTTTGGGATCGATCGGAATTCAATAGGTGTACGAAATTGGACAATTCAAGTTCTAAGGCACTTCGTGCCTTAATCGAGTGGTTGGTTTATTTCGTAGTTGTAGCGATTGGATTTCACTCAAAACTCACAACATGACTCCTCCCACCATATTATGATGATGCAAAAGTTTTGGGCTCGATCGGAAGTCGATTGGTGTACGAAATTCGACACTTCAAGTTCAAAGGCAGTTGGTTCCGAATTGGAGTGGTTGGTGTATTACGTAGTTCTTGCGATTGGATTTCACTCAAAACTCACCACATGAATTCTCCCACCATATTATGACGATGACCAAGTTTTAATCTCGATCGGAAATCAATAGGTGTACGAAATTGGACAATTCAAGTTCAAAGGCAGTTCGTGACTTATTGGAGTGGTTGGTGTATTCCTTAGTTCTAGCGATTGGATTTCACTCAGAACTCACCAAATGACTCCTCCCATCAATATATGATTATGCCCAAGTTTTGGGCTCGATCGCAAATCAATAGGTGTACGAAATTGGACACTTCAACTTCAAAGGCAGTTTGTTCCGAATTGGAATGGTTGGTGTATTCCATAGTTCTAGCGATTGTATTTCACTCAAAACTCACCAAATGACTCCTCTCACCATATTATGATGATGCCCAAGTCTTGGGCTCGATCGGAAAACATTAGGTTTACGAAATTGGACAATTCAAGTTCAAAGGCAGTTCGTGCCTTATTGTTGTGGGTGGTGTATTTCGTAGTTCTAGCGATTGGATTTCACTCAAAACGCACCAAATGACTCCTCCCAACATATTATGACGATGCCCAAGTTTTGGGCTCGATCGGAAATCATTAGGTGTACGAAATTCGACACTTCAAGTACAAAGGCAGTTTGTTCCGAATTGGAGTCGTAATTGTATTCCGTAGTTCTAGCAATTGGATTTCACTCAAAACTCACCACATGATTCCTCCCACCATATTATGCTGATGCCCAAGTTTTGGGCTCGATCGGAAATAAATAGGTGTACGAAATTCGACAATTATAGTTCTAAGGCAGTTCGTGCATTATTGGAGTGGTTGGTGTATTCCGTAGTTCTAGTGACTGCATTTCGCTCAAAACTCTCCACATGACTCCTCCCACCATATTATGATGATGTACAAGTTTTGGGCTTGATCGAAAGTCAACAGGTGTACGAAATTGGACAATTCAAGTTGAAAGGCAGTTCGTGCCTTAATGGAGTGGTTGGTGTATTTCGTAGTTCTAGCGTTTGGATTTCCCTCAAAACTCAACACATCACTCCTCCCACCATATTATAATGAAGCCCAAGTTTTGGGCTCGATCCGAAATCAATAGGAGTACGAAATTCGACAATTGAAGTTCAACGGCAGTTCGTGCCTTATTAGAGTGGTTGGTGTATTCCACAGTTCTAGCGATTGGATTTCGCTCTAAACTCACCAAATGACTCCTCCCACCATATTATAATGATGCCCAAGGTTTGGGCTCGATCGGAAATCAATAGGCAGTTCGTGCCTTATTGGAGTGGTTGGTGTATTCCGAATTGGAGTGGTTGGTGCATTCCGTAGTTCTAGCGATTGGATTTCAATCAAAACTAACCAAGTGACACCTCCCACCATATTATGATGATGCCCAAGTTTTCGATCGGAAGTCAACAGGTTTACGAAATTGTACAATTCAAGTTCAAAGGCAGTTCGTGCCTTATTGGAGTGGTTGGTGTATTCCGTAGTTCAAGCGATTGGATTTGACTCAAAACTCACCAAATGACTCCTCCCAACAAATTATGATGTTGCCCAAGTTTTGAGCTCGATCGGAAATCAATAGGTGTGCGAAATTGGACAGTTCAAGTTCAAAGCCAGTTTGTTCCAAATTGGAGTGGTTGGTGTATTCCGTAGTTCTAGCGATTGGATTTCACTCTAAACTCACCACATGACTCCTCCCACCATATTATGATGATGCCCAAGTTTTGGGCTCGATCGGATATCAATAGTTGTACGAAATTGGACACTTCATGTTCAAAGGCAATTTGTTCCGAATTGTAGTGGTTGGTGTATTCCGTAGTTCTGGCGATTGGATTTCACTCAAAACTCAGAAAATCACCCCTCCCACCATTTCATGATGATGCCCTTGTTTTGGGCTCGATCGGAAATTAATAGTTGTACGAAATTGGACACTTCAAGTTCAAAGGCATTTTGTTCGGAATTGGAGTGGTTGGTGTATTCCGTAGTTCTAGTGATTGGATTTTGCTCAAAACTGTCCACATGACTCCTCCGACCATATTATGATGATGCCCAGGTTTTGGGCTCGATCGAAAATCAACCGGTGTACGAAATTGGACAATTCAAGTTTAAAGGCAGTTCGTGCTTTATTGGAGTGTTTGGTGTATTCCATAGTTCTAGTGATTGGATTTCACTCAAAACTAACCAAATGACTCCTCCCACCATATTATGATGATGCCAAAGTTTTGGGCTCGATCGGAAATCAATAGGTGTACGAAATTGGACACTTCGAGTTCAAAGGCAGTTTGTTCGGAATTGGAGTCGTTGGTGTATTCCGTAGTTCTAGTGATTGGATTTCACTCAAAACTCTCCACATGACTCCTCCCACCATATTATGTTGATTCCCAAGTTTTGGGCTCGATCGGAAATAAATAGGTGTACGAAATTGGACACTTCAACTTCAAAGGCAGTTTGTTCCGAATTGGAGTGGTTGGTGTATTCCGTAGTTCTAGCGATTGGATTTCACTCAACACTCACCAAAGGACTCCTCTCACCATATTATGATGATGCCCAAGTTTTGGGATCGACCGGAAACCAATAGGTGTACGAAATTGGACAATTCAGGTTCGAAGGTAGTTCGTGCCTTTTTACGGAGTGGTTGGTGTATATCGTAGTTCTAGTGATTGGATTTCACTCAAAACTCACCAAATGACTCTTCCCAACACATTATGATGATGCCCAAGTTTTGGGCTCGATCGGAAATCAATAGGTGTACGAAATTGGACACTTCAAGTTCGAAGGACATTTGTTTCGAATTAGAGTGGTTATTGTATTCAGTAGTTCTAGCGATTGGATTTCACCCAAAACTCACCACATGACTCCTCCCACCATATCATGGTGATGCCAAGTTTCGGGCTCGATCGGAAATCAATAGGTGTATGAAGTTGGACACTTCAAGTTAAAAGCAATTTGTCCCGAATTGGAGTGGTTGGTGTATTCCGTAGTTCTAGCGATTGGATTTCACTCAAAACTCACCACATGACTCCTCCCACCATTTTATTATGATGCCCAAGTTTTGGGCTCGATCGGAAATCAATAGGTGTACGAAATTGGACACGTCAAGTTCAGAGGCAGTTTGTTCCGAATTGGAGTGGTTTGTGTATTCCGTAGTTCTAGCGATTGGATTTCACTCGAAACTCTCCACATGACCCATCTCACCATATTATGATGATGCCCAAGTTTTGGCCACGATCAGAAATCAACAGGTGTACGAAATTGGACACTTCAAGTTCAAAGACAATTTGTTCCGAATTGGAGTGGTTGGTGTATTCTGTAGTTCTAGCGATTGGATTTCACTAAAAACTAACCAGACGACTCCTCCCACCATATTATGATGATGCCCAAGTTTTGGGATCCATCGGAAATTAATAGTTGTACGAAATTGGACAATTCAAGTTCGAAGGCAGTTCGTGCTTTATTGGACTGTTTGGTATATTCCATAGTCCTAGCGATTGGATTTCACCCAAAACTCATCAAATCACTCCTCCCACCATATTATGATGATGCCCAAGGTTTGGGCTCGATCGGAAATCAATTGGTGTACGAAACTGTACAATTCAAGTTCAAAGGCAGTTCGTGCCTTATTGGAGTGGTTGGTGTATTTCGCAGTTCTAACGATTGGATTTCACTCAAAACTCACCATATGATTCCTCCCAACATATTATGACGATGCCCAAGTTTTGGGCTAGATCAGAAATCAATAGGTGTACGAAATTGTACAATTCAAGTTCAAAGGCAGTTCGTGCCTTATTGGAGTGGTTTGTGTATTTCGTAGTTCTAGTGATTGGATTTCACTCAAAACTCACCACATGACTCCTCCCACCATATTATGAAGAAGCCCAAGTTTTAGGCTCGATCGGAAATCAATAGGTGTACGGAATTCAAAAATTCAATTTAAAAGGCAGTTCGTGCATTATTGGAGTGGTTGGTGTATTCCGTAGTTCTAGCGATTTGGTTTCACTCAAAACTCTCCACATGACTCCTCCAACCATATTATGATGATGCCCAAGTTTTGAGCTCGATCGGAAATCAATAGGTGTACGAAATTGGACACTTCAAGTTCATAGGCAATTTGTTCCGAATTGGAGTGGTTGGTGTATTCCGTAGTTCTAGCGATTGGATTTCACTCAAAACTCACCACAAGACTCCTCCCAACATATTATGACGATGCCCAAGTTTGGAGCTGGATCGGATATCAATAGGTGTACGAAATTGGACACTTCATGTTCAAAGGCAGTTTGTTCCGAATTGGAGTGGTTGGTGTATTCCGTAGTTCTAGCGATTGGATTTCACTCAAAACTAACCAGATGACTCCTCCTACCATATTATGATGATGCCCAAGGTTTGGGCTCGATCGGAAATTAATAGTTGTACGAAATTGGACACTTCAAGTTCAAAGGCAGTTTGTTCGGAATTGGAGTGGTTGGTGTATTCCGTAGTTTTAGTGATTGGATTTCTCACAAAACTCTCCACATGACTCCTCCCACCATATTATGATGAAGCCCAACTTTTGGGCTCGATCGGAAATCAATAGGTGTACGAAATTGGACACTTCAAGTTCATATGCAATTTCTTCCGAATTGGAGTGGCTGGTGTATTCCGTAGTTCTAGCGATTGGATTTCACTCAAAACTCACCAAATGACTCCTCCCACCATATTATGATGATGACCAAGTTTTGGGCTTGTTCGGAAATCAATAGGTGAACAAAATTGGACAATTCAAGTTCAAAGGCAGTTAGTGCCTTATTGGAGTGGTTGGTTTATTCCGTAGTTCTAGCGATCGGATTTCACTCAAAACTCACCAAATGATTCCTCCCAACATATTATGACGATGCCCAAGTTTTGGGCTCGATCGGAAATCAATATGTGTGCGAAATTGTACACTTCAAGTTCAAAGGCAGTTTGTTCCGGATTGGAGTGGTTGGTGTATTCCGTAGTTCTAGCGATTGGATTTCACTCAAAACTCTCCACGTGACTCCTCCCACCATATTATGATGATGCCCAAGTTTTGGCCCCGACCGGAAATCAATAGATGTACGAAATTTGACAATTCATGTTCGAAGGCAGTTCGTGCTTTATCGGAGTGTTTGGTGTATTCCGTAGTTCTAACGATTGGGTTTCACTCAAAACTCACCAAATGACTCCTCCCACCATATTTTGGGCTCGATCGGAAATTAGTAGTTGTACGAAATTGGACACTTCAAGTTCAAAGGCAGTTTGTTCGGAATTGGAGTGGTTAGTGTTTTCTGTAGTTCTAGTGATTCGATTTCGCTCAAAACTCTGCACATGACTCCTCCCAAGTTTTAGGCTCAATCGGAAATCCATAGGCGTACGAAATTGGACAATTCAATTTCGAAGGCAGTTCGTGCTATATTGGGGTGGTTGGTGTATTCCGTAGTTCTAGTGATTGGATTTCACTCAAAACTCACGAAATGACTCCCCCCACCATATTATAATGATGCTCAAGTTTTGGGCTCGATCAGAAATCAACAGGTGTACGAAATTGGACACTTCAAGTTCGAAGGCAGTTCGTGCCTTATTGGAGTGGTTGGTGTATTCGGTAGTTCTATCGATTGGATTTCACTCAAAACTCACCAAATGACTCCTCCCAACATATTATGACGATGCCCAAGTTTTGGGTTCGATCGGAAATCAATAGGTGTGCAAAATTGGACACTTCAGGTTCGAAGGCAGTTTGTTCCGAATTGGAGTGGTTGGTGTATTCCGTAGTTCTAGCGATTGGATTTCAATCAAAACTCACCAAATGGCTCCTCCCAACATATTATGATGATGCCCAAGTTTTGGGCTCGAACGGAAATCAATAGGTGTACGAAATTGGACACGTCAAGTTCAAAGGCAGTTTGTTCCGAATTGGAGTGGTTGGTGTATTCCGTAGTTCTAGAGATTGGATTTCACTCAAAACTCTCCACATCACTCCCCGCACCATATTATGATGATGTCCAAGTTTTGGGCTCGATCGGAAATCCATAGGTGTACGAAATTGGACACTTCGAGTTCAAAGGCAATTTGTTCCGAATTGGAGTGGTTGGTGTATTCCGTAGTACGATTGGATTTCCCTCAAAACTCACCACATGACTCCTCCCAGCATATTATGATGATGCCCAAGTTTTGGGCTCGATCGGAAATCAATAGGTGTACGAAATTGGACAATTCAAGTTCAAAGGCAGTTCGTGCCTTATTGGTGTGGTTGGTGTATTTCGTAGTACTAGCGATTGGATTTCACTCAAAACTCACCAAATGACTCCTCCCAACATATTATGACGATGCCCAGGTTTTGAGCTCGATCGGAAATCAATAGGTGTACGAAATTGGACAATTCAAGTTCAAAGGCAGTTCGTGCCTTGTTGGAGTGGTTGGTGTATTTCGTAGTACTTGCGATTGGATTTCCCTCAAAACTCAACAAATGACTCCTCCCACCATATTATGATGATGCCCAAGTTTTGGGCTTGATCGGAAATCAATAGGTGTACGAAATTGGACAAATCAATTTCGTAGGCAGTTCGTGCTTTATTGGAGTGATTGGTGTATTCCGTAGTTCTAGCGATTGGATTTCACTAAAAACTCCCCAAATGATTCCTCCCACCATATTATGATGATGCCCAAGTTTTGGGCTTGATCGGAAATCAATAGAGGTACGAAATTGGACACTTCATTTTCAACGGCAGTTTGTTCCGAATTGGAGTGGTTGGTGTATTCCGTAGTTCTAGAGATTGGATTTCACTGAAAACTCCCCAAATGACTCCTCCCACCATATTATGATGAGGCCCAAGTTTTGGGCTTGATCGGAAATCAATAGGTGTACGAAATTGGACACTTCATGTTCAAAGGTAGTTTGTTCCGAATTGGAGTCGTTGGTGTATTCCGTTGTTCTAGCGGTTGGATTTCACTCAAAACTCACCAAATGACTCCTCCCACCAGATTATGATGATACAAAAGTTTTGGGCTCGATCGGAAATCAATAGGTGTGCGAAATTGGACACTTCAGGTTCGTAGGCAGTTTGTTCCGAATTCGAGTGGTTGGTGTATTCCCTAGTTCTAGTGATTGGATTTCACTCAAAACTCACCAAATGGCTCCTCCCACCATATTATGACGATGCCCATTTTTTGGGCTCGATCGGATATCAATAGGTGTACCAAATTGGACACTTCATGTTCAAAGGCATTTTGTTCCGAATTGGAGTGGTTGGTGTATTCCGTAGTTCTAGCTATTGGATTTCACTCAAAACTCATGAAATGACTCCTCCCACCATATTATGATGATGCCCCAGTTTTGGGCTCGATCGGAAATCAATAGGTGTACGAAATTGGACACTTCAAGTTCAAAGGCAGTTCGTGCCTCGATGGAGTGGTTCGTGTATTCTTTAGTTCTAGTGATTGGATTTCGTTCAAAACTCACCGAATGACTCCTCCCACCATATTATGATGATGCCCAAGTTTTGGGCCTGTTCGGAAATCACTAGGTGTACGAAATTCGACACTTCAAGTTCAAAGGCAGTTTGTTCCGAATTGGAGTGGTTGGTGTATTCCGTAGTTCTAGCGATTGGATTTCACTGAAAACTCACCACATG
Organism: Prunus campanulata; assembly: GCA_034190965.1. NCBI lineage: Eukaryota > Viridiplantae > Streptophyta > Magnoliopsida > Rosales > Rosaceae > Prunus > Prunus campanulata. The sequence continues at coordinate 12,164,895 of CM067209.1, read as the reverse complement.
ACTCCTCCCTCCATATTATGGTGATGCCCAAGTTTTGGGCTCGATCTGAAATTAATAGTTGTACGAAATTGGACACTTCATGTTCGAAGGCAGTTTCTTCGGAATTGGAGCGGTTGGTGTATTCCGTAGTTCTAGCGATTGGATTTCACTGAAAACTCTCCACATGACTCCTCCCACCATATTATGATGATGCCCAAGTTTTGGGCTCGATCGGAAATCAATAGGTGTACGAAATTTGACAATTCAAGTTCGAAGGCAGTTCGTGCCTTATTGGAGTGGTTGGTGTATTTCGTAGTTCTAGCGATTGGATTTCACTCAAAACTTTCCAAATGACTTTTCCCAACACATTATGATGATGCCCAAGTTTTGGGCTCGATCGGAAATCAATAGGTGTACGAAATTGGACAATTTAAGTTCAAAGGCTGTTCGTGCGTTATTGGGGTGGTTGGTGTATTTCGTAGTTCTAGTTATTGGATTTCACTCAAAACTCACCAATTGACTCCTCCCAACATATTATGACGATGCCCAAGTTTTGGGCTCGATCGGAAATCAATAAGGTGTACGAAATTGGATAATTGAAGTTCAAAAGCAGTTTGTTCCGAGTTAAAGTGGTTATTGTATCCCGTAGTTCTAGCGATTGGATTTCACACAAAACTCCCCACATGACTCCTCCCACCATATTATGCTGATGCCCAAGTTTTGGGCTCGATCGGAAATCAATAGGTGTACGAAATTGGACACTCCAAGTTCAAAGGCAGTTTGTTCCGAATTGGAGTGGTTGGTGTATTCCGTAGTTCTAGCGATTGGATTTCACTCAAAACTCAACACATGACTCCTCCCACCATATTATGATGAAGCCCAAGTTTTGGGCCCGATCAGAAATCAATAGGTGTACGAAATTGGACAATTCAAGTTCAAAGGCGGTTCGTGCCTTATTGGAGTGGTTGGTGTATTCCGTAGTTCTAGCAATTGGATTTCACTCAAAACTCACCAAATGATTCGTCCCACCAATTTATGATGATGCCCAAGTTTTGGGCTCGATCGGAAATCAATAGGTGTACGAAATTGGACACTTCAAGTTCAAAGGCAGTTTATTTCGAATTGGTGAGGTTGGTGTATTCCATAGTTCAAGCCATTGGATTTCACTCAAAACTCTCCACATGACTCCTCCCACCATATTATGATGATGTGGTTGGTGTACGAAACTGGACACTTCAAGTTCAAAGCAATTTGTCCCGAATTGGAGTGGTTGGTGTATTCCGTAGTTCTAGTGATTGGATTTCACTTAAAATTCACTACAAGACTCCTCATACCATATTACGATGATGCCCAAGTTTTGGGCTCGATCGGAAATCAATAGTTGTACGAAATTGGACAATTCAAGTTCAAATGCAGTTCGTGCCTTATTGGAGTGGTTGTCGTATTTCATAGTTCTAGCGATTGGATTTCACTCAAAACACACCAAGTGACACTTCCCAACACGTTATGATGATGCCCAAGTTTTGGGCTCGATTGGAAATCAATAGCTGTACGAAATTGGACACTTCAAGTTCAAAGGCAGTTTGTTCCGAATTGGAGTGGTTATTGTATTCCGTAGTTCTAACGATTGGATTTCACTCACAACTCACCACATGACTCCTCCCACCATTTTATGATGATGCCCAAGTTTTGGGTTCGAACGGAAATCAATAGGTGTACAAATTGGACACTTCAAGTTCAAGGGCGGTTTGTTCCGAATTGGAGTGGTTGGTGTATTCCGTAGTTCTAGCGATTGGATTTCACTCAAAAATCAGCACATGACTCCCACCGCGAAATTATGACAATGCCCAAGTTTTGGGCACAATCGGAAATCAATAGGTGTACGAAATTGGACACTTCAAATTCAAAGGCTGTTTGTTCCGAATTGGAGTGACTGGTGTATTCCGTAGTTCTAGTGATTGAATTTCACTCAAAACTCACCACATGACTCCTCCCACCATATTATGACGATGCCCAAGTTTTCGGCTCGATCGGAAATCAATAGGTGTACGAAATTGGACACTTCAAGTTCAAAGACAGTTCGTGCCTTATTGTGGTGGTTGGTGTATTTTATAGTTCTAGCAATTGGATTTCACTCAAAACTCACCACATGACTCCTCCCAACATATTGTGACGATGCCCAAGTTTTGGGCTCGATCGGAAGTCAGTAGGTGTACGAAATTGGACACTTCAAGTTCAAAGGCAGTTTGTTCCGAATTGGAGTGGTTAATGTATTCAGTAGTTCTAGCGATTGGATTTCACTCAAAACTCACCACACGACTCCTCCCACCATATCATGATGATGCCCAAGTTTTGGGCTCGATCGGAAATCAATAGCTGTACGAAATTGGACACTTCAAGTTCAAAGCAATTTGTCCCGAATTGGAGTGGTTGGTGTATTCCGTAGTTCTAGCGATTGGATTTCACTCAAAACTCTCCAAATGACTCCTCCCACCATTTTATGATGATGCCCAAGTTTTGGGCTCGATCGGAAATCAGTAGGTGTACGAAATTGGACACTTCAAGTTCAAAGGCAGTTCGTGCCTTGTTGGAGTGGTTGGTACATTTCGTAGTTCTAGCGATTGGATTTCACTTAAAACTCACGAAATGACTCCTCCCAACATATTGTGATGATTCCCAAGTGTCGGGCTCGATCAGAAATCAATAGGTGTACGAAATAGAGTGGTTTGTGTATTCCGTAGTTTTAGCGATTGGATTTCACTCAAAACTCACAGCATGACTCCTCCCACCATAATATGATGATGCCCATGTTTTGGGCTCGATCGGAAATCAATAGGTGTACGAAATTGGAGAATTCAAGTTCAAAGGCAGTTCGTGCCCTATTGGAGTGGTTGGTACATTTCGTAGTTCTAGCGATTGGATTTCACTCAAAACTGACCAAAAGACTCCTCCCAACATATTATGACGATTCCCAAGTTTTGGGCTCAATCGGAAATCAATAGGTGTACGAAATTGGACAATTCAAGTTCAAAGGCAGTTCGTGCTTTATTGGAGTGTTTGGTGTATTCCGTGGTTCTAGAGACTGGATTTCACTCAAAACTCATCAAATGACGCCTCCCACCTTATTATGATGTTGCCCAAGTTTTGGGCTCGATTGGAAATCAATTGGTGTATGAAATTGGACAATTCAAGTTCAAAGGCAGTTCGTGCCCTATTGGAGTGGTTGGTACATTCCGTAGTTCTAGCGATTGGATTTGACTCAAAACTCACCAAATAACTCCTTCCACCATATTATGATGATGCCCAAATTTTGGGCTCGATCGGAAATCAATAGGTGTACGAAATTGGACACTTCAAGTTCGAAGCAATTTGTCCCGAATTGGAGTGGTTGGTGTATTCTGTAGTTCTAGCGATTGGATTTCACTCCAAACTCACCAAATGACTCCTCCCACCATATTATGATGATGCCCAAGTTTTGGGGTCGATCGGAAATCAATAGGTGTACGAAATTGGACTATTCAAGTTCAAAGGCAGTTCGTGCCATATTGGAGTGGTTGGTGTATTCTGTAGTTCTAGCGATTGGATTTCACTCAAAACTCAACAAATGACTCCTACCACCATTTTATGATGATGCCCAAGTTTTGGGCTCAATCGGAAATCAATAGTTGTACGAAATTGGACACTTCATGTTTAAAGGCAGTTTGTTCCGAATTGGAGTGGTTGGTGTATTCCATAGTTCTAGCGATTGGATTTCACTCAAAACTCACAAAATGAATCCCCCCCACCATTTTATGATGATGCTCAAGTTTTGGGCTCGATCGTAAATCAATCGGTGTACGAAATTGGACACTTCAAGTTCAAAGGCAGTTTGTTCCGAATTGGAGTGGTTGGTGTCTTCCGTAGTTCTAGCGATTGGATATCACTCAAAACTCACCAAATGACTCCTCCCACCATTTTATGATGATGCTCAAGTTTTGGGCTCGATCGGAAATCAATCGATGTACGAAACTGGACAATTCAAGTTCAAAGGCAGTTCGTGCCTTATTGGAGTGGTTGGTGTATTTCAAAGTTCTAGCGATTGGATCACACTCAAAACTCACCAAATGACTCCTCTCACCATATTATGATGATGCCCAAGTTTTGGGGTCGATCGGAAACCAATAGGTGTACGAAATTGGACAATTCAAGTTCAAAGGCAGTTCGTGCCTTATTAAAGTGGTTGGTATATTCCGTAGTTCTAGCTATTGGATTTCAATCAAAACTCCCCAAGTGACTCCTCCCAACATGTTATGTTGATGCCCAAGTTTTGGGCTCGAACTGAAATCAATAGGTGTACGAAATTCGACACTTCAAGTTCAATGGCAGTTTGTTCCGAATTGGAGTGGTTGGTGTATTCCGTAGTTCTAACAATTGAATTTCACTCAAAACTCACCAAATGACTCCTCCCACCATTTTATGATGATGCCCAAGTTTTGGGCTCGATTTGAAATCAATAGGTGTACGAAATTGGACACTTCAAGTTCAAAGGCAGTTTGTTCCGAATTGGAGTGGTTGGTGTATTCCGTAGTTCTTGCGATTGGATTTCACTCAAAAGTCACCAAATGACTCCTCCCACCATATTATGATGATGCCCAAGTTTTGGGCTCGATCGGAAATCAATAGGTGTACGAAATTGGACAATTCAAGTTTAAAGGCAGTTCCTGCCTTATTGGAGTGGTTGGTGTATTTCGTAGTTCTAGCGATTAGATTTCACTTAAAACTCACCGAATGACTCTTCCCAACATATTATGATGATGCCCATGTTTTGGGCTTGATCGGAAATCAATAGGTGTACGAAATTGGACACTTCAAGTTCAAAGGCAGTTAGTTCCGAATTTGAGTGGTTGGTGTATTCCGTAGTTCTAGCGATTGGATTTCACTTAAAACTCACCAAATGACTCCTCCCACCATTTTATGATGATGCCCAAGTTTTGGGCTCGGTCGGAAATCAATCGGTGTACGAAATTGGACACTTGAAGTTCAATGGCAGTTTGTTCCGAATTGGACTGGTTGGCATTTTCCGTAGTTCTAGCGATTGGATTTCACTCAATACTCACCAAATGAATCCTCCCACCATATTATGATGATGCCCATGTTTTGGGCTCGATCGGAAATCAATAGGTGTATGAAATTGGACAATTCATGTTTAAAGGCAGTTCCGGCCTTATTGGAGTGGTTGGTGTATTTCGTAGTTCTAGCAATTGGATTTCACTCAAAACTCACCAAATGACTCTTTCCAAGACATTATGATGGTGCCCAACTTTTGGGCTCGATCGGAAATCAATAGCTGTACGAAATTGGACACTTCAAGTTCAAAGGCAGTTTGTTCCGAATTGGAGTGGTTGGTGTATTCCGTAGTTCTAGCGATTGGATTTCACTAAAAACTCGCCAAATGACTCCTCCCACCATATTATTACGATGCCCAAGTTTTGGGCTCGATCGGAAATAAATAGGAGTACAAAATTGGACAATTCAAGTTCAAAGGCAGTTCGTGCCTTATTGGAGTGGTTGGTGTATTTCGTAGTTCTAGCGATTGGATTTAACTCAAAACTCACCAAATGACTCTTCCCAACACATTATGATGATGCCCAAGTTTTAGGCTCGATCGGAAATCAATAGGTGTACGAAATTGGAGACTTCAAGTTCAAAGGCAGTGTGTTCCGAATTGGAGTGGTTGGTGTATTCCGTAGTTCTAGCGATTGGATTTCACTAAAAACTCGCCAAATGACTCCTCCCACCATATTATTACGATGCCCAAGTTTTGGGCTCGATCGGAAATAAATAGGAGTACAAAATTGGACAATTCAAGTTCAAAGGCATTTCGTGCCTTATTGGAGTGGTTGCTGTATTTCGTAGTTCTAGCGATTGGATTTCACTCAAAACGCACCAAATGACTCTTCCCAACACATTATGACGATGCCCAAGTTTTAGGCTCGATCGGAAATCAATAGGTGTACGAAATTGGAGACTTCAAGTTCAAAGGCAGTTTGTTCCGAATTGGAGTGGTTGGTGTATTCCGTAGTTCTAGCGATTGGATTTCACTCAAAACTCACCAAATGACTCCTCCCACCATATTATGAAGATGCCCATGTTTTGGTCTCTATCGGTAATCAATAGGTGTACGAAATTGGACACTTCAAGTTCAAAGGCAGTTTGTTCCGAATTGGAGTGGTTGGTGTATTCCGTAGTTCTTGCGATTGGATTTCACTCAAAACTCACCAAATGACTCCTCCCACCATATTATGATGATGCCCAAGTTTTGGGCTCGATCGAAAATGAATAGGTGTACGAAATTTGACACTTCAAGTTCAAAGGAAGTTTGTCCCGAATTGGAGTGGTTGGTGTATTCCGTAGTTCTCGCAATTGGATTTCACTCAAAACTCACCACATGACTCCTCCCACCATATTATGAAGATGCCCAAGTTTTGGGCTCGATCGGAAATCAATAGGTGTACGAAATTGGACACTTCAAGTTCATAGGCTGTTTGTTCCGAATTGGAGTGGTTGGTGTATTCCGTAGTTCTTGCGATTGGATTTCACTCAAAACTCACCACATGACTCCTCTCAAGATATTATGATGATGCCCATGTTTTGGGGTCGATCGCAAATCAATAGGTGTACGAAATTGGACAATTCAAGTTCAAAGGCAGTTCGTGCCTTATTGGAGTGGTTGGTGTATTTCGTAGTTCTAGCTGTTGGATTTCACTCAAAAGTCACTAAATGACTCATGCCACCGTATTATGACGATGCCCAAGTTTTGGGCCCGATCGGAAACCAATTGGTGCACGAAATTGGACACTTCAAGTTCAAACACAGTTTGTTCCAAATTGGGGTGGTTGGTGTGTTCCATAGTTCTAGCGATTGGATTTCACTCAAAACTCACTAAATGACACCTCCCACCATGTTATGATGATGCCCAAGTTTTGGGCTCGATCGGAAATCAATAGGTGTACGAAGTTGGACCCTTCAAGTTCGAAGGAAGTTTGTTCCGAATTGGAGTAGTTGTTGTTTTCCGTAGTTCTAGCGATTGGATTTCGCTCAAAACTCACGACATGACTCCTCCCACCATATGCTTTATTGGAGTGTTTGGTGTATTTCGTAGTTCTAGCGATTGGATTTCACTCAAAACTCATCAAATGACTCCTCCCACCATATTGTGTTGATGCCCAAGTTTTGGGCTGGATCGGAAATCAATAGGTGTACGAAATTGGACAATTCAAGTTCAAAGGCAGTTCGTGCTTTATTGGAGTGGTTGGTGTATTCCGTAGTTCTAGCAATTGGATTTCACTCAAAACTCACTAAATGACTCCTCCCACCATATGATGATGATCCCCAAGTTTTGCGCTCGATCAAAAATCAACAGGTGTACGAAATTGGACACTTCAAGTTCGAAGGCAGTTAGTTCCGAATTGGAGTGGTTTGTGTATTTTGTAGTTCTAGCGATTGGATTTTACTCAAAACTCACTAAATGACTCCTCCCACCATATTATGATGATGCCCTACTTTTGGGCTCGATCGGAAATTAATAGGTGTACGAAATTGGACACTTCAAGTTCAAAGGAAGCTTTTTCGGAACGGAGTGGTTGGTGTATTTCGTTGTTCTAGCGATTGGATTTAAATCAAAACTCACCAAATGACTCCTCCCAACATATTATGATGATGTCCAAGTTTTGAGCTCGAACGGAAATCAATAGGTGTACGAAATTGGGCACTTCAAGTTCAAAGGCAGTTAGTTCCGAATTGGAGTGGTTGGTGTATTCCGTAGTTCTAGCGATTGGATTTCACTCAAAACTCACCACATGACTCCACCCACCATACTACGATGATTCCCAACTTTTGGGCTCGATCGGAAATTAATAGGTGTACGAAATTGGACACTTCAAGTGCAAAGGAAGCTTTTTCGGGACTGGAGTGGTTGGTGTATTTCGTTGTTCTAGCTATTGGATTACACTCAAAACTCACCAAATGACTCCTCCCACCATATTATGATGATGCCCAAGTTTTGGGCTCGATCGGAAATCAATAGGTGTACGAAATATGACACTTCAAGTTCAAAGGCAGTTTGAGCTTTATTGGAGTGTTTGGTGTATTCCGTAGTTCTAGCAAATGGATTTCACTCAAAACACACCAAACGACTCCTCCAAACATATTATGATGGTGCCCAAGTTTTGGGCTCGATCGGAAATCAATAGGTGTACGAAATTAGACACTTCCAGTTCCAAGGCAGTTTGTTCCGAATTGGAGTGGTAGGTGTATTCCATAGTTCTAGCGATTGGATTTCACTCAAAGCTCACTAAATGACACCTCCCACCGTATTATGATGATGCCCAAGTTTTGAGCTCGATCGGAAATCAATAGGTGTACGAAATTGGACAATTCAAGTTCTAAGGCAGTTCGTGCCATATTGGAGTGGTTGTTACATTTCGAAGTTCTAGCGATTGGATTTCACTCAAAACACACCAACTGACTCCTCCCAACATATTATGATGATTCCCAAGTTTTGGTCTCGATCGGAAATCAATAGGTGTACCAAATTGGACACTTCAAGTTCAAAGGCAGTTTGTTCCGAATTGGAGTGGTTGGTGTATTGCGTAGTTCTAGCGATTGGATTTCACTCAAAACTCACTAAATGACACCTCCCACCGTATTATGATGATGCCCAAGTTTTGAGCTCGATCGGAAATCAATAGGTGTACGAAATTGGACAATTCAAGTTCTAAGGTAGTTCGTGCCATATTGGAGTGGTTGTTACATTTCGTAGTTCTAGCGATTGGATTTCACTCAAAACTCATCAAATGACTCCTCCCACCATATTGTGTTGATGCCCAAGTTTTGGGCTGGATCGGAAATCAATAGGTGTACGAAATTGGACAATTCAAGTTCAAAGGCAGTTCGTGCTTTATTGGAGTGTTTGGTGGATTCCGTAGTTCTAGCAATTGGATTTTACTCAAACCTCACCAAATGACTCCTCCCACCATATGATGATGATCCCCAAGTTTTGCGCTCGATCGAAAATCAAGAGGTGTACGAAATTGGACACTTCAAGTTTTCAGGCAGTTAGTTCCGAATTGGAGTGGTTGGTGTATTTCGTAGTTCTAGCGATTGGATTTCACTCAAAACTCACTAAATGACTCCTTGATCGGTTTATAATTGTATATCATTTTGTACCCTTCTAGCTTATGATTTGGTTATGTTATTGAGTTAAACTTGTGCTTTTAATTCATTTTCTGTTTTGATAAGTCCATAATTTCATACACTTGCATGCCTTCTTTACTTAGTGATTTTGCTTAGTTTCTCTTTATTTTGAGTCACTTACCTATGTTTGTGTGTTTTGTAGGTTAAGATAGCAAGAGATAACATTTGATGCAATCCATACATGTTAAGGGCTGATTGGCATATGAGGAATATGAGCTTAAAGACAAACACATTTTGGCTACAACCCCTTTCCAGCCCAATTTCGTAGGTCAACTTCTTGGCCTTGGATCAACATGCTATGGGGCTCGAATGAGGTGAAGATCTTCATGAAACTTGTTCCAATGGGTGTCTACTACAACATATCCAAATTTCAGCCCAATTGGACATTTGTGGAGTGCTCAGCCCGTCCAACAACCAACCTTGCTCAGCAAGATTTGTAGCTGCCAGCATTTTGCCATGTGACTCCTTTTAGCCATGTGCCTCACCCCAGCTGCAACTGACTTTGTACCCAACATAATGAGTGAAGTTGGGAGGCTTTCCAGCTATGAATTTCTGAAGGAGCAAGTTGGTACATGTTGGAGCTATTATAGAGAAAGCATGTGCATGTGAAGCAAAGAGAAAAGAGAGAGAGAAGAAGAGGAATGATGAGAGGCATTTTTGCTTCAGCCTTTGAACATGGGAAATGAATTGGCAGATCACTTTGGAGCTGGAGATCAGCTTTTGAGCTATTAAAGAGAAGCATGTGCATGCATGTAAAGCAAAAATAAAGAAAAGAAATGAAATGAAGTCAATTCCAGTCTCTGTTCGGCAGCCAACTTTCAAGGTCCAAAACGCACACTTCTACTGCTCCGATGAGAATACTTTCTTCATAGAAGTTGTTCCAATGGGTGTCTAGTATAACATATCCAAATTTCAGCCCCATTGGATACGTGTTGAGACCTATGGCCTTCCTACACCAAAACAGGTTCAGAAAACTCGTTTTTCCAGCAACCAAAAGGCAACCACATGGGTTGGCAGCAAATCTGATCACCTTTGAACCCATGTGAAGAAAGCTTGTGCAGCAGCAAAAGATGAAGGATGGTGTGGGAATTCATCATGTTGTTCCTCCCTCTTAGCCCTATAAATAGAGAAGCCTTCAAGCTTCAAATCACACCCCAAGGGGGGGAGCTCTCAAACACTTCTCTAGAGCTCCCTTCCCTTCTCTCCCTCAAATTCTCTTAGTTTCCTTTCAAGTTGTCAATTGTTGTAGTAGAATGATTTTACTAAATTTTCCTTCAAGTTTTCAAGTTCTTCCTTAATTTTATTTGTAATGTACATTCTTTCTTTAGTATTCAAGTTTAATTAGTTTCCAAGTTTCAGTTATGGTTTTTGTTCTTATTCATTATGCTTATAAGTTAATATGCTAGTTTGAATGATTGATCACCATTTAGGCTTGCATGTTAGCTATCTTGGTTTGAATTAAGAGTAGACACCATGCTTTAATTCGAATTGAACTATGAATAGGAAGAGTATGTATGGACATTCGACAACAGGGATTAGATACATACTTGGTTGTTTAAAATGTTCTTCTATGCTTAATGGGTTTCTAATGCTTAATTTTAGGTTAGACAACAAATGATCAAATTAGGGAATTAGGAACACAAGGTTAGAACCAGACACCATGGCCTAATCATACTTTAGCTAGAATCAATCCGTTAATCTAATTGAACTTGGGAACTTATTTGCTTGAGTTATTTCCTTTTTATTGTTTTATTTATTTTCTTTTTCATTTCTGTTTTGTGTAGGGAAAATGAATTGGATCATTCAATCACCAATCCTCGTGGGATCGACATCGCACTTACATATGCTATACTACCAAACGGCTCGTGCACTTGCGAGTATCACAAGTTGAGGATGCAGCTGAATCTATTTTGGTGCAGTGAATCCGACACAACAAGTTTTTGGCGCCGTTGCCGGGGATTGGCAACATAGTTTGGTTCTATTTCTTTTCCCTACTTGTTTTATTTTTATTTTTCAGTTTCATCTTTTTCTAGACAGTTTCCTGAGTGAGTGGCGTTAATGGACAAGTTGTGTTTGTAGTCCAACGGAATAGGACAATTGCCTAACAAGCAAGAGAACTGGGTTTAAGTCCCAGCTTACACAACCCATTGGTGTTTGTTACTTTGATGCATGGAATTAGATGTTTTAGTTTAGTTTTTCCTTTTCATTTTAGTTTTTATTTCCTAATCCTTTTAATTCAATTTCAAGTTTGTGTGTTTGCTTTAGTAATTTATGACAGCTTAATAAAAATGGAGAGAGATGGCAACCTCAATCATAAGAATGGGAAGTGTGGAGCAGTGGGAGAAGTCGACCTCCAAGTGCATTCATGCTCGACCTAATCGCTTCAAGGGGGAGCATTTCAATCCTTTCTCTTCTTTGAATTCTGTTTATTTCCGTCATTGTTTTTACCTTTTGGTCCGCGTTGAGTTCTTCGTTTTTCTGTGCTGAATCCAACCATATAAAGAACGTAAAATTTGGACTTACAGTTGGAAAGTTATAGCCTAAAAACTGAACACAGGTCGAAGCTGAAAAACAGAGAAACGAATCTGTCCAAATGGTGATAAATAGGTGATAGAAAGTGCTGTTTGTGTTTTTCTTTGGTTTCTTGGTTTGTTTCTTTTAGTACAACAATTTATTTCGTTTGTTTGAGTTTGTTTAGAGTACTTAGTTCATTTTCGTTTATGGTTTTTTGTTTCATGTTATCTTAATTTGTTTTTGTTTCTTTTTTTTACGAGAATATCTTTACAAAAATTTTAAAAAAAATTATTTTTCATATGAGCTAACTTATGGTAACTCCAGTGAGCACCTTCGTCAATACAGTGTCTAGGAGTTCTATAGGCGACACCTTCGGTGTCTAAGAAGTTTGGGTTTTAAGCGGGACCATTGTGACCCCTCCAACCTTCCCGGATCCCCTGGCTGTGTTTTCTGAGGCCCTTAACTGGTCATCCGTGAGTTGCTTGTATATTCGTGTGTTTTTAAATTATGCTTTTTTTATTTTTATTTTATTTTTTTCTTTGTTTTCTTTTCTGTTTAGTCTTTGTTTTTGTTTTGCTTTTTTTTTTTTTTTTTTTTTTTTTTTTTTTTTTTTATATTTTTTTTTTTTTTAAAGTTAGTTTATTTCTGAGTGTTAAAAACACATTTTTATTTCATTTCTAACGTTGCATTACAACAAAAAAAAAAAAAAAAAAAATACATAAGTTTAAAAGAAATAAATAAAAAACAACATCATCTTCTTCATCATCTTCTTCATCTTCTTCATCTTCATCATCATCATGGCTTGCCTCTATTGTCTCGCACTTGTAGAATCTGCAGCAGCTCTACATGATCATCATTTTTTCTCTGCAGTGCTTCCACATGCTGAGTGGCACAGTAGAGCCGCTTCTGCAAGTCCGCCACCATAGCCTTCAAGGAAGCCACTTCCTCGCTCAGAGTGGCACACTCCCGTGTCCTCGCCAGTAGTCGCATGCCCAAATTGGTAGACGAGACCGCCTGGAGCACAGTGAGATCGTGGGACTCATCCACCGCCATCTTGTCAGACCTACGTGCCACGTGCAGATGATCTGCCGGAGTGAGTTTACTGCCAATCAATGTTCCCATCAGCACTGATCTGTTCGGCATTGCCTCAGAAAGGTTCGGTATTGTCTCAGCAAAGTTTGAGGCCGTGCCGTGATGATATGTAGAGTTTGGGAAGACAGTGTTTGGACGAGCCCTTTTCTTGGCATTCGGAGGTGCAAGGGATAGTTCAAGGTTGAGATCATCAAGGTGAGTGCATGAGGATGCCATTTTTTTTGTTTCTGGATTTTTTTGATGTTTTTCCTTGAGTTTGCAGGAAGAAATGCTGGGTATCATCCGCTTGCAAAGGCGTGGTTTAAATAGGCATATGCTGATGAGAGAGCGCCAACACCATTTCGGATTTCCCGGGCATGCTCGACCTAATCGCTTCAAGGGGGAGCACCTTTACTTTCACTTTACTTTTCTTTTTTCCGTGTTTTCTGGTGTTTTATTGTTTTGCCCGTTACTTTCATTTTCTAGTGCTTTGTGTTTTTACCTTTTCCTTTCGGCTATCTCTATCTTATTTTAATTTGGGAAGTGTGCTTTCTTTTCCCGTTTGTCGTCTTTGTTTTATTTTAGTTGGGAAACGTGTTTTCTTTTTATTTTTCTTTTTCTTTCTGCAACCTTACTCTTTTATTTCCAAAACAAAATAACAAAAAGAAAAACAACAAAATAACTTAAAAACAACAATTAGCAGTAGAAATCATTTCTTCTCGGTGCTTGGTGTCTCGACCATTGGAGCTTTGAGTTTGGCCCTCTGGCTGTCCTCTTCCGGGGCTTCACGCACAGCCTCTTGGGGCTCACCACTTGAGCTCTCAAAGATCGCAATCTTAGCTTGAGCATAACTTCTCTCGCGATCTGCTTGCTTGCGTTTACCCGGTCGGTCTAGGTCCTCCAGCTGCTTTCGCATGTCGCGAGAATACAACTCTACCATCTTTGATAGGTTTTTATTCTCGTCCCGCAATACTTCTAGCTGGTGTCGATTCACCTCCACTATCCTTGCCCTCTCCCTTTTCAAGCTTTTTATAGCAGTCTGACACTCTTCAACCATACTTCGCTCCGCCGCCAACTGACCTTTTAGCACCTCTACCTCATGGGACTTCGCAAGTAGGCGATGACCCAAACTTGCGACACATGCTGCACTCTGCACGCTCAGTGCCATGGCATCACTCGCAACCCGATTATCATCCCTTGTGCCAAACACACGTATATCTTTAGGAGTCACTAGATTTCTGCCCACTCCAATGGCAACATCGTTGTCCAGGAGTATTGAGTCAGTTACTGTCATAGGCCCCCTTCCGGAGGCAAAGTAGGGCACCCATACTGGTGCCGCTGCTTGGCCCCGTGTCTGAGTCGGTGGAGCTAGGTTGAGATCCAACGAAAATGGGTAGTTAGAGGCCATTTGATTTCTCACTCGCTTTTCTTCTTTCTTTCTTTTCTCTTTTGTGTGTTTCTGAGTTTGTGTTTTTTTTTACCCTTTCTTTTTACTTTTTATAGACTTAGTTTTGCTAAACCCTAGCCACTGCGGTTCTAAGTTCTGTGCAGCCCTTACGGCTTATCTCTATATGTCGCCGCACCCGTTCCTCAACCCACCCCCCCCCCCCCCCCCTTAATTGCATTTTAACCTTTCACCACCTTCAAAGTGAAAATTTTGTCGCAACCTGCTTTGTCTGAACGGACACGTTTAGCAAAGTCGTATTCGCGCCTTTCCATGAGCCAATAAGTCTGGCTTGGGGGATGTGAAAGCGGCCTCTGCGCGCCGACACGTCCCTCACCCTTTTGCCTGTCACTTCCTAGGAACCGAGGCAACATGGACCACATTCTTTCTTTTCATAAATCCCACCTTCGCACTCCCAATTCACGTTTCATTAAATTAAAAAATAAAAAAATAAAAAATTTAAACGTGTGGGCTTCGGATTTCATTATGGGTCGGGTTTTCACTTTTGGTTAGGTTTCAAAGTGGGTTAACTTTCTTTTGGGTTGAGCTTTCAATCGTTTGGGCTTTGGTTTGCGTAAGACTGTTTGTTTAGGGCTTTCTATTTCGAGTGTTTTACTGTTTCGTTTCTTTTTATTTGTTTGTTTGTTTTTTTTTTGTTTTTTTTATTTTGTAATTATTTTCTTTTATTTTATTTTTGTATTTTAATTCTCGTGTTTTTTGTGTTTTATACCTTTCATTTCTTGTTATGACATTGCTTGTGCCTAAATTTTTAAACATTGAGGACAATGTTCATTTCTGGGTTTGGGGGTATTGGAGTTTAGCAAGTAAACTTGGTTTTTCTTTAAAAAAAAAAATAAAAATTGTATTAAAATTTTTTTTTAAAAAAAAATTAAATTAAATTAAAAAATAAATAAATTTTGCTTGTTTTTTTTTCTTTTTTTATTTATTTTGAGTCTTGTTTTGTTTTGAGTCACTTTCCGAACACTTATGATGAGATTGTGATAAATGTTTGCATGACTTAAATGAAAATTGAATTTATTTATTTTTTTATTTATTTTTTTTTCCTTGTAAATTTTTATTTCAAAAAATTAAATAAATAAATTTGGCATCGTTCTAGCATGATATGTTTGAAACCTTCTTTGCACTTGCCATTTGTTTCATAATTTTCCAATTAAAGGATTTGCATGACCCAAAGAATTGTATCAAGCATAAATTAGACTTATATAACCATATAATGTTAGTTTTTGAGCCTTGTGCTTCATTTCATGAGTGTTATACACATACTCTTATTTTCTTGTCATCAAAGTTGTTGTTTGATCTCATTATTCATTGATTTGGTTGAACACTTAAAAGTCATTCATTCTTATGCAATTTGATTTCATGACATTTAAGAAATGATATTAAGGCCTTCTTTGGACCGTTTGTGCCTTTCAAGCTAACCTTATGCATGCTTAAGCATGATTTTCCGTTGTTAACCATTTTGAGCCTACATGTAAACCTTTTCTTTCATTTTACCAATTGCAATTCCTAGCTTTAGCCCGAAAAACAAGAATTTACCTTTCTAAGGAACTCATGAGCTATTACATTTCAAAAAAAAAAAAAAAAAAAAAAAAAAAAAAAGGAACTTCACTCAATTGGTGAAAGAAAAGAAAAAAAAAAAAAAATTGTGATTAAATGGTGGTTGATTGAATTTCATTTTTGGGCCTTCAAAAATAATTGTTTGGAAAGGAGTGTAAACCATTGTAAATGAAGGTATAAGGAGTTTTGATCATGTAAAAGAAAAATTCTCGTTGTGATGATTCGAAGTCTTGTAAACAATTGTTATATGCTCTTATATTTTGAGTTCCTTGGACTTTGTTTTATCCATACCTTTCATTTCTCACTCACCTTACACCCTTGGCCTCATTACAACCTATAATAAAGACCTAAATTGATCTTAAATGTCATATGGTTGAATTGCATGCATTTTCTTACTTTTAAGTGTTTGGCATCCTTCTTGAGATCATATTAATGCAAGTTCTTCATCTTCCTATTTTTGAGTTAAGTTCCTTATGATTTAACTCTAATCTCATGTTTATAACTGAGTGTTGCATTGCAGCCCTCTTCTGAGTGATTCATTTGTGAGAGGACAACTTTGGTGAGATTTGAAGTTGCATTTGTGCTTGGTCTAATTTTTGAAATTGTGTGAAAACTAAGATTGGGGAATTTGTTGCATTTGGCTATCACACTACTACACTTTGAGCATGTTGTGTTTTGAACTTTGCCGCCTTGTAAATAATGTCTAAAACTGAGTTTTTATTGTTAAAACTTTTGAGTTATGTGCATGAGTCATTTCTTTTCAGAAAATGTTCGGAAAGATTGTTTTGAGTTTCTATTTATTTATTTTTATTTTTGTTTTGTTTTTGTAATTATTTTTGTTTTGGTTTTTGTGTTTCTTTTATTTTGCTTAAAGACTAACAAATCTAATAAGTTTTCTAACCACTTTGTTTTGTAGAGTTAGTAAAACGTTTGTGGGTATCGTTTCTGTTAAACCCTTAGGAGACACAACTCCTCCTACTAGGGATGCCTAGAGGTTTAAAGGCTTGTTGCATACGCTCAATGCAATCGAGTTACCTGCGGAAGTGGTTTAGTTAACTTCTTGTTTTGTTTTTAACTTTGTTTTGTGTTGTTTTGCTCGAGGACTAGCAAAATCTAGGTTTGGGGGTATTTGATCGGTTTATAATTGTATATCATTTTGTACCCTTCTAGCTTATGATTTGGTTATGTTATTGAGTTAAACTTGTGCTTTTAATTCATTTTCTGTTTTGATAAGTCCATAATTTCATACACTTGCATGCCTTCTTTACTTAGTGATTTTGCTTAGTTTCTCTTTATTTTGAGTCACTTACCTATGTTTGTGTGTTTTGTAGGTTAAGATAGCAAGAGATAACATTTGATGCAATCCATACATGTTAAGGGCTGATTGGCATATGAGGAATATGAGCTTAAAGACAAACACATTTTGGCTACAACCCCTTTCCAGCCCAATTTCGTAGGTCAACTTCTTGGCCTTGGATCAACATGCTATGGGGCTCGAATGAGGTGAAGATCTTCATGAAACTTGTTCCAATGGGTGTCTACTACAACATATCCAAATTTCAGCCCAATTGGACATTTGTGGAGTGCTCAGCCCGTCCAACAACCAACCTTGCTCAGCAAGATTTGTAGCTGCCAGCATTTTGCCATGTGACTCCTTTTAGCCATGTGCCTCACCCCAGCTGCAACTGACTTTGTACCCAACATAACGAGTGAAGTTGGGAGGCTTTCCAGCTATGAATTTCTGAAGGAGCAAGTTGGTACATGTTGGAGCTATTATAGAGAAAGCATGTGCATGTGAAGCAAAGAGAAAAGAGAGAGAGAAGAAGAGGAATGATGAGAGGCATTTTTGCTTCAGCCTTTGAACATGGGAAATGAATTGGCAGATCACTTTGGAGCTGGAGATCAGCTTTTGAGCTATTAAAGAGAAGCATGTGCATGCATGTAAAGCAAAAATAAAGAAAAGAAATGAAATGAAGTCAATTCCAGTCTCTGTTCGGCAGCCAACTTTCAAGGTCCAAAACGCACACTTCTACTGCTCCGATGAGAATACTTTCTTCATAGAAGTTGTTCCAATGGGTGTCTAGTATAACATATCCAAATTTCAGCCCCATTGGATACGTGTTGAGACCTATGGCCTTCCTACACCAAAACAGGTTCAGAAAACTCGTTTTTCCAGCAACCAAAAGGCAACCACATGGGTTGGCAGCAAAAGGCACCACATGGGTTGGCAGCAAATCTGATCACCTTTGAACCCATGTGAAGAAAGCTTGTGCAGCAGCAAAAGATGAAGGATGGTGTGGGAATTCATCATGTTGTTCCTCCCTCTTAGCCCTATAAATAGAGAAGCCTTCAAGCTTCAAATCACACCCCAAGGGGGGGAGCTCTCAAACACTTCTCTAGAGCTCCCTTCCCTTCTCTCCCTCAAATTCTCTTAGTTTCCTTTCAAGTTGTCAATTGTTGTAGTAGAATGATTTTACTAAATTTTCCTTCAAGTTTTCAAGTTCTTCCTTAATTTTATTTGTAATGTACATTCTTTCTTTAGTATTCAAGTTTAATTAGTTTCCAAGTTTCAGTTATGGTTTTTGTTCTTATTCATTATGCTTATAAGTTAATATGCTAGTTTGAATGATTGATCACCATTTAGGCTTGCATGTTAGCTATCTTGGTTTGAATTAAGAGTAGACACCATGCTTTAATTCGAATTGAACTATGAATAGGAAGAGTATGTATGGACATTCGACAACAGGGATTAGATACATACTTGGTTGTTTAAAATGTTCTTCTATGCTTAATGGGTTTCTAATGCTTAATTTTAGGTTAGACAACAAATGATCAAATTAGGGAATTAGGAACACAAGGTTAGAACCAGACACCATGGCCTAATCATACTTTAGCTAGAATCAATCCGTTAATCTAATTGAACTTGGGAACTTATTTGCTTGAGTTATTTCCTTTTTATTGTTTTATTTATTTTCTTTTTCATTTCTGTTTTGTGTAGGGAAAATGAATTGGATCATTCAATCACCAATCCTCGTGGGATCGACCTCGCACTTACATATGCTATACTACCAAACGGCTCGTGCACTTGCGAGTATCACAAGTTGAGGATGCAGCTGAATCTATTTTGGTGCAGTGAATCCGACACAACACTCCTCCCACTATATTGTGGTGATGCCAAAGTCTTGCGATCGTTCGGAAATCAATAGTTGTACGAAATTGGACACTTCAAGTTTAAAGGCAGTTTGTTCCGAATTGGAGTGGTTGCTGTATTCCATAGTTCTAGCGATTGGATTTCACTCAAAACACACCAGATGACTCCTCCCACCATATTATGATGATGCCCAAGTTTTGGGCTCGATCGGAAATCAATAGGTGTACGAAATTGGACACTTCAAGTTCAAAGCCAGTTTGTTCCGAATTGGAGTGATTGGTGTATTCAGTGGTTCTAGCGATTGGATTTCACTGAAAACTCACCACTTGACTCCTCCCACCATATTATGATGATGCCAAAGTTTCGGGCTCGATCGGAAATCAATAGGGTTACGAAATTGGACAATTCAAGTTCAAAGGCAGTTCGTTCCTTATTGGAGTGGTTGGTACATTTCGTAGTTCTAGCGATTGGATTTCGCTCAAAACTCACCAAAAGACTCCTCCCAACATATTATGATGATTCCCAAGTTTTGGGCTCAATCGGAAATCAATAGGTGTACGAAATTGGACACTTCAAGTTCAAAGGCAGTTTGTTCCGAATTGGAGTGGTTGGTATATTCCGTAGTTCTGGCGATTGGATTTCACTCAAAACTCACCACATGACTCCTCCCACCATATTACGATGATGCCCAAGTTTTGGGCTCGATCGGAAATCAATGGGTGTACGAAATTGGAGACTTCAAGTTCAAAGGCAGTTTGTTCCGAATTGGAGTG
Source organism: Prunus campanulata (assembly GCA_034190965.1). NCBI lineage: Eukaryota > Viridiplantae > Streptophyta > Magnoliopsida > Rosales > Rosaceae > Prunus > Prunus campanulata. Next base: position 12,145,151 of record CM067209.1, on the reverse strand, counting down.
GTTGGTGTATTTCGTAGTTCTAGCGATTGGATTTCACTCAAAACTCACTAAATGACTCCTTGATCGGTTTATAATTGTATATCATTTTGTACCCTTCTAGCTTATGATTTGGTTATGTTATTGAGTTAAACTTGTGCTTTTAATTCATTTTCTGTTTTGATAAGTCCATAATTTCATACACTTGCATGCCTTCTTTACTTAGTGATTTTGCTTAGTTTCTCTTTATTTTGAGTCACTTACCTATGTTTGTGTGTTTTGTAGGTTAAGATAGCAAGAGATAACATTTGATGCAATCCATACATGTTAAGGGCTGATTGGCATATGAGGAATATGAGCTTAAAGACAAACACATTTTGGCTACAACCCCTTTCCAGCCCAATTTCGTAGGTCAACTTCTTGGCCTTGGATCAACATGCTATGGGGCTCGAATGAGGTGAAGATCTTCATGAAACTTGTTCCAATGGGTGTCTACTACAACATATCCAAATTTCAGCCCAATTGGACATTTGTGGAGTGCTCAGCCCGTCCAACAACCAACCTTGCTCAGCAAGATTTGTAGCTGCCAGCATTTTGCCATGTGACTCCTTTTAGCCATGTGCCTCACCCCAGCTGCAACTGACTTTGTACCCAACATAATGAGTGAAGTTGGGAGGCTTTCCAGCTATGAATTTCTGAAGGAGCAAGTTGGTACATGTTGGAGCTATTATAGAGAAAGCATGTGCATGTGAAGCAAAGAGAAAAGAGAGAGAGAAGAAGAGGAATGATGAGAGGCATTTTTGCTTCAGCCTTTGAACATGGGAAATGAATTGGCAGATCACTTTGGAGCTGGAGATCAGCTTTTGAGCTATTAAAGAGAAGCATGTGCATGCATGTAAAGCAAAAATAAAGAAAAGAAATGAAATGAAGTCAATTCCAGTCTCTGTTCGGCAGCCAACTTTCAAGGTCCAAAACGCACACTTCTACTGCTCCGATGAGAATACTTTCTTCATAGAAGTTGTTCCAATGGGTGTCTAGTATAACATATCCAAATTTCAGCCCCATTGGATACGTGTTGAGACCTATGGCCTTCCTACACCAAAACAGGTTCAGAAAACTCGTTTTTCCAGCAACCAAAAGGCAACCACATGGGTTGGCAGCAAATCTGATCACCTTTGAACCCATGTGAAGAAAGCTTGTGCAGCAGCAAAAGATGAAGGATGGTGTGGGAATTCATCATGTTGTTCCTCCCTCTTAGCCCTATAAATAGAGAAGCCTTCAAGCTTCAAATCACACCCCAAGGGGGGGAGCTCTCAAACACTTCTCTAGAGCTCCCTTCCCTTCTCTCCCTCAAATTCTCTTAGTTTCCTTTCAAGTTGTCAATTGTTGTAGTAGAATGATTTTACTAAATTTTCCTTCAAGTTTTCAAGTTCTTCCTTAATTTTATTTGTAATGTACATTCTTTCTTTAGTATTCAAGTTTAATTAGTTTCCAAGTTTCAGTTATGGTTTTTGTTCTTATTCATTATGCTTATAAGTTAATATGCTAGTTTGAATGATTGATCACCATTTAGGCTTGCATGTTAGCTATCTTGGTTTGAATTAAGAGTAGACACCATGCTTTAATTCGAATTGAACTATGAATAGGAAGAGTATGTATGGACATTCGACAACAGGGATTAGATACATACTTGGTTGTTTAAAATGTTCTTCTATGCTTAATGGGTTTCTAATGCTTAATTTTAGGTTAGACAACAAATGATCAAATTAGGGAATTAGGAACACAAGGTTAGAACCAGACACCATGGCCTAATCATACTTTAGCTAGAATCAATCCGTTAATCTAATTGAACTTGGGAACTTATTTGCTTGAGTTATTTCCTTTTTATTGTTTTATTTATTTTCTTTTTCATTTCTGTTTTGTGTAGGGAAAATGAATTGGATCATTCAATCACCAATCCTCGTGGGATCGACCTCGCACTTACATATGCTATACTACCAAACGGCTCGTGCACTTGCGAGTATCACAAGTTGAGGATGCAGCTGAATCTATTTTGGTGCAGTGAATCCGACACAACACTCCTCCCACTATATTGTGGTGATGCCAAAGTCTTGCGATCGTTCGGAAATCAATAGTTGTACGAAATTGGACACTTCAAGTTTAAAGGCAGTTTGTTCCGAATTGGAGTGGTTGCTGTATTCCATAGTTCTAGCGATTGGATTTCACTCAAAACACACCAGATGACTCCTCCCACCATATTATGATGATGCCCAAGTTTTGGGCTCGATCGGAAATCAATAGGTGTACGAAATTGGACACTTCAAGTTCAAAGCCAGTTTGTTCCGAATTGGAGTGATTGGTGTATTCAGTGGTTCTAGCGATTGGATTTCACTGAAAACTCACCACTTGACTCCTCCCACCATATTATGATGATGCCAAAGTTTCGGGCTCGATCGGAAATCAATAGGGTTACGAAATTGGACAATTCAAGTTCAAAGGCAGTTCGTTCCTTATTGGAGTGGTTGGTACATTTCGTAGTTCTAGCGATTGGATTTCGCTCAAAACTCACCAAAAGACTCCTCCCAACATATTATGATGATTCCCAAGTTTTGGGCTCAATCGGAAATCAATAGGTGTACGAAATTGGACACTTCAAGTTCAAAGGCAGTTTGTTCCGAATTGGAGTGGTTGGTATATTCCGTAGTTCTGGCGATTGGATTTCACTCAAAACTCACCACATGACTCCTCCCACCATATTACGATGATGCCCAAGTTTTGGGCTCGATCGGAAATCAATGGGTGTACGAAATTGGAGACTTCAAGTTCAAAGGCAGTTTGTTCCGAATTGGAGTGGTTGGTGTATTCTGTTGTTCTAGTGATTGGATTTCACTCAAAACTCACCAAATGACTCCTCCAAACATATTATGATGATGCCCAAGTTTTGAGCTCGATCGGAAATCAATAGGTGTACGAAATTGGACACTTCAAGTTCAAAGGCAGTTTTTTCCGAATTGGAGTGGTTGGTGTTCTGTAGTTCTAGCGATTGGATTTCACTCAAAACTCACTACATGACTCCTCCCACCATATTATGATGGCGCCCAAGTTTTGGTCTCAATCGGAAATCAATAAGTGTACGAAATTGCGAACTTCAAGTTCAAAGGCAGTTTGTTCCGAATTGGAGTGGTTGGTGTATTCTGTAGTTCTAGCGATTAGATTTCACTTAAAACTCTCCACATGACCCCTCCCACCACATTATGATGATACCCAAGGTTTGGGCTCGATCGGAAATCAATAGGTGTACGAAATTGGACAATTCATGTTCAAACGCAGTTCGTGCCTTATTGGAGTGGCTGGTACATTTCGTAGTTCTAGCGATTGGATTTCACTCAAAACTCAACACATGACCTCTCCCAACATATTATGATGATGCCCAAGTTTTTCGCTCGATCGGAAATCAACAGGAGTACGAAATTGGACAATTCAAGTTCAAAGGCAGTTCGTGCTTTATTGGAGTGTTTGGTGTATTCCGTGGTTCTAGAGATTGGATTTCACTCAAAACTCATCAAATGACGCCTCCCACCTTATCATGATGTTGCCCAAGTTTTGGGCTCGATCGGAAAACAATTGGTGTACAAAATTGGACAATTCAAGTTCAAAGGCAGTTCGTGCCTTATTGGAGTGGTTCGTACATTTCGTAGTTCTAGTGATTTAATTTCACTCAAAACTCATCAAATGACTCCTCCCACCATATTATGATGATGCCCAAGTTTTGGGCTCGATCGGATATCAATAGGTGTACGAAATTGGACAATTCAAGTTCGAAGGCAGTTCGTGCTTTATTGGAGTGGTTGGTGTATTTCATAGTTCTAGGGATTGGATTTCACTCTAAACTCACCACATGACTCTTCCCACCATATTATGATGATGCCCAAGTTTTGGGCTAAATCCGAAATCAATAGGTGTACGAAATTGGGCACTTCGAGTTCAAAGGCAGTTTGTTCCGAATTGGAGTGGTTGGTGTATTCCGTAGTTCTAGTGATTGAATTTCACTCAAAACTCACCACATGACTCCTCCCAACATATTATGTTGATGCCCAAGTTTTGGGCTCAATCGGAAATCAATAGGTGCACGAAATTGGACACTTCAAGTTCAAAGGCAGTTTGTTCCGAATTGGTGTGGTTGGTGTATTCCGTAGTTCTTGTGATTGGATTTCACTCAAAACTGACCACATGACTCCTCCCAACATATTATGATGATGCCCAAGTTTTGGGCACGATCGGAAATCAATAGGTGTACGAAATTGGACAATTCAAGTTCAAAGGCAGTTCGTGCCATATTGGAGTGGTTGGTACATTTCGTAGTTCTAGCGATTGGATTTCACTCAAGACTCCCCAAATGACTGCTCCCAACCTATTATGATGATTCCCAACTTTTGGGCTCGATCGGAAGTCAATAGGTGTACGAAATTGGACACATCAAGTTCAAAGGCAGTTTGTTCCGAACTGGAGTGGTTGGTGTATTCCGTAGTTCTAGCGAATGGATTTCACTCAAAACTCTCCACATGACTCCTCCCACCATATTATGATGATGCCCAAGTTTTGGGCTGATCGGAAATCAACAGGTGTACGAAATTGGACACTCCAAGTTCAAAGGCAGTTTGTTCCAAATTGGAGTGGTTGGTGTATTCCGTAGTTATGGCGATTGGATTTCACTCAAAACTCACCAAATGACTCCTCCCAACATATTATGAAGATGCCCAAGTTTGGGGATCGGTCGGAAATCAATAGGTGTACGAAATTGGACCATTCAAGTTCAAAGGCAGTTCGTGCCTTATTGGAGTGGTTGGTACATTTCTTTGTTCTAGCGGTTGGATTTCACTCAAAACTACCCAAAAGACTCCTCCCAACATAATATGATGATTCCCAAGTTTTGGGCTAGACCGGAAATCAATAGGTGTACGAAATTGGACACTTCAAGTTCAAAGACAGTTTGTTCCGAATTGGAGTGGTTGGTGTGTTCCGTAGTTCTAGTGATTCGATTTCACCCAAAACTATCCACATGACTCCTCCCACCACATTATGATGATGCCCAACTTTTGGGCTTTATCGGAAGTCCATAGTTGTACGAAATTGGACACTTCAAGTTCAAAGGCAGTTTGTTCCGAATTGGAGTGGTTGGTGTATTCCGTAGTCCTAGCGATTGTATTTCACTCAAAATTCTCCGCATGACTCCTCCCACCATATTATAATGATGCCCAAGTTTTGGGCTCGATCGGAAATCAATAGGTGTACGAAATTTTACACTTCAAGTTCAAAGGCAGTTTGTTCCGAATTGAAGTGATTGGTGTATTCCGTAGTTCTAGCGATTGGATTTAAGTCAAAACACAACACATGACTCCTCCCACCATATTATGATGATGCCCAAGTTTTGGGATCGATCGGAAATCAATAGGTGTACGAAATTGGACAATTCAAGTTCAAAGGCAGTTCGTGCCTTATTGGAGTGGTTGGTACATTTCGTAGTTCTAGCGATTGGATTTCGCTTAAAACTCACCAAAAGACTCCTCCCAACATATTATGATGATTCCCAAGTTTTGGGCTCGATCGGAAATCAATAGGTGTACGAAATTGGACACTTCAAGTTGAATGGCAGTTTGTTATGAATTGGAGTGGTTGGTGTATTCCGTAGTTCTAGCGATTGGATTTCACTCAAAACTCAATACATGACTCCCCCCGCCATATTATGGTGATGCCAAAGTTTTGGGCTCGATCGGAAATCAATAGTTGTACGAAATTGGACACTTCAAGTTCAAAGGCAGTTCGAGGCTTTATTGGAGTGGTTGGTGTATTTCATAGTTCTAGGGATTGGATTTCACTCTAAACTCACCACATGACTCTTCCCACCATATTATGATGATGCCCAAGTTTTGGGCTAAATCCGAAATCAATAGGTGTACGAAATTGGGCACTTCGAGTTCAAAGGCAGTTTGTTCCGAATTGGAGTGGTTGGTGTATTCCGTAGTTCTAGCGATTGGATTTCACTCAAAACTCAATACATGACTCCCCCCGCCATATTATGGTGATGCCAAAGTTTTGGGCTCGATCGGAAATCAATAGTTGTACGAAATTGGACACTTCAAGTTCAAAGGCAGTTCGAGGCTTATTGGAGTGGTTGGTGTATTTCGTAGTTCCCGCGATTGGATTTCAGTTAAAACTCACCAAATGACTCCTCCAAACATATTATGATGATGCCCAAGTTTTGAGCTCGATCGGAAATCAATAGGTGTACGACATTGGACACATCAAGTTCAATGGCAGTTTGTTCCGAATTGGAGTGGTTGGTGTATTCCGTAGTTCTAGCGATTGGATTTCACTCAAAACTCACCACATGACTCCCCCCGCCATATTATGGTGATGCCAAAGTTTTGGGCTCGATCGGAAATCAATAGTTGTACGAAATTGAACACTTCAAGTTCAAAGGCTGTTTATTCCGAATTGGAGTGGATGGTGTATTCCCTAGTCCTAGTGATTGTATTTCACTCAAAATTCTCCACATGACTCCTCCCACCATATTATGATGATGCCCAAGCTTTGGGCTCGATCGGAAATCAGTAGGTGCACGAAATTGGACAATTCAAGTTCAAAGGCAGTTCGTGCCTTATTGGAGTGGTTGGTACATTTCGTTGTTCTAGCGATTGGATTTCGCTCAAAACTCACCAAAAGACTCCTCCCAACATATTATGATGATTCCCAAGTTTTGGGCTCGATCGGAAATCAATAGGTGTACGAAATTGGACACTTCAAGTTCAAAGCCAGTTTGTTCCGAATTGGAGTGATTGGTGTATTCAGTGGTTCTAGCGATTGGATTTCACTGAAAACTCACCACTTGACTCCTCCCACCATATTATGATGATGCCAAAGTTTCGGGCTCGATCGGAAATCAATAGGGTTACGAAATTGGACAATTCAAGTTCAAAGGCAGTTCGTTCCTTATTGGAGTGGTTGGTACATTTCGTAGTTCTAGCGATTGGATTTCGCTCAAAACTCACCAAAAGACTCCTCCCAACATATTATGATGATTCCCAAGTTTTGGGCTCAATCGGAAATCAATAGGTGTACGAAATTGGACACTTCAAGTTCAAAGGCAGTTTGTTCCGAATTGGAGTGGTTGGTATATTCCGTAGTTCTGGCGATTGGATTTCACTCAAAACTCACCACATGACTCCTCCCACCATATTACGATGATGCCCAAGTTTTGGGCTCGATCGGAAATCAATGGGTGTACGAAATTGGAGACTTCAAGTTCAAAGGCAGTTTGTTCCGAATTGGAGTGGTTGGTGTATTCTGTTGTTCTAGTGATTGGATTTCACTCAAAACTCACCAAATGACTCCTCCAAACATATTATGATGATGCCCAAGTTTTGAGCTCGATCGGAAATCAATAGGTGTACGAAATTGGACACTTCAAGTTCAAAGGCAGTTTTTTCCGAATTGGAGTGGTTGGTGTTCTGTAGTTCTAGCGATTGGATTTCACTCAAAACTCACTACATGACTCCTCCCACCATATTATGATGGCGCCCAAGTTTTGGTCTCAATCGGAAATCAATAAGTGTACGAAATTGCGAACTTCAAGTTCAAAGGCAGTTTGTTCCGAATTGGAGTGGTTGGTGTATTCTGTAGTTCTAGCGATTAGATTTCACTTAAAACTCTCCACATGACCCCTCCCACCACATTATGATGATACCCAAGGTTTGGGCTCGATCGGAAATCAATAGGTGTACGAAATTGGACAATTCATGTTCAAACGCAGTTCGTGCCTTATTGGAGTGGCTGGTACATTTCGTAGTTCTAGCGATTGGATTTCACTCAAAACTCAACACATGACCTCTCCCAACATATTATGATGATGCCCAAGTTTTTCGCTCGATCGGAAATCAACAGGAGTACGAAATTGGACAATTCAAGTTCAAAGGCAGTTCGTGCTTTATTGGAGTGTTTGGTGTATTCCGTGGTTCTAGAGATTGGATTTCACTCAAAACTCATCAAATGACGCCTCCCACCTTATCATGATGTTGCCCAAGTTTTGGGCTCGATCGGAAAACAATTGGTGTACAAAATTGGACAATTCAAGTTCAAAGGCAGTTCGTGCCTTATTGGAGTGGTTCGTACATTTCGTAGTTCTAGTGATTTAATTTCACTCAAAACTCATCAAATGACTCCTCCCACCATATTATGATGATGCCCAAGTTTTGGGCTCGATCGGATATCAATAGGTGTACGAAATTGGACAATTCAAGTTCGAAGGCAGTTCGTGCTTTATTGGAGTGGTTGGTGTATTTCATAGTTCTAGGGATTGGATTTCACTCTAAACTCACCACATGACTCTTCCCACCATATTATGATGATGCCCAAGTTTTGGGCTAAATCCGAAATCAATAGGTGTACGAAATTGGGCACTTCGAGTTCAAAGGCAGTTTGTTCCGAATTGGAGTGGTTGGTGTATTCCGTAGTTCTAGTGATTGAATTTCACTCAAAACTCACCACATGACTCCTCCCAACATATTATGTTGATGCCCAAGTTTTGGGCTCAATCGGAAATCAATAGGTGCACGAAATTGGACACTTCAAGTTCAAAGGCAGTTTGTTCCGAATTGGTGTGGTTGGTGTATTCCGTAGTTCTTGTGATTGGATTTCACTCAAAACTGACCACATGACTCCTCCCAACATATTATGATGATGCCCAAGTTTTGGGCACGATCGGAAATCAATAGGTGTACGAAATTGGACAATTCAAGTTCAAAGGCAGTTCGTGCCATATTGGAGTGGTTGGTACATTTCGTAGTTCTAGCGATTGGATTTCACTCAAGACTCCCCAAATGACTGCTCCCAACCTATTATGATGATTCCCAACTTTTGGGCTCGATCGGAAGTCAATAGGTGTACGAAATTGGACACATCAAGTTCAAAGGCAGTTTGTTCCGAACTGGAGTGGTTGGTGTATTCCGTAGTTCTAGCGAATGGATTTCACTCAAAACTCTCCACATGACTCCTCCCACCATATTATGATGATGCCCAAGTTTTGGGCTGATCGGAAATCAACAGGTGTACGAAATTGGACACTCCAAGTTCAAAGGCAGTTTGTTCCAAATTGGAGTGGTTGGTGTATTCCGTAGTTATGGCGATTGGATTTCACTCAAAACTCACCAAATGACTCCTCCCAACATATTATGAAGATGCCCAAGTTTGGGGATCGGTCGGAAATCAATAGGTGTACGAAATTGGACCATTCAAGTTCAAAGGCAGTTCGTGCCTTATTGGAGTGGTTGGTACATTTCTTTGTTCTAGCGGTTGGATTTCACTCAAAACTACCCAAAAGACTCCTCCCAACATAATATGATGATTCCCAAGTTTTGGGCTAGACCGGAAATCAATAGGTGTACGAAATTGGACACTTCAAGTTCAAAGACAGTTTGTTCCGAATTGGAGTGGTTGGTGTGTTCCGTAGTTCTAGTGATTCGATTTCACCCAAAACTATCCACATGACTCCTCCCACCACATTATGATGATGCCCAACTTTTGGGCTTTATCGGAAGTCCATAGTTGTACGAAATTGGACACTTCAAGTTCAAAGGCAGTTTGTTCCGAATTGGAGTGGTTGGTGTATTCCGTAGTCCTAGCGATTGTATTTCACTCAAAATTCTCCGCATGACTCCTCCCACCATATTATAATGATGCCCAAGTTTTGGGCTCGATCGGAAATCAATAGGTGTACGAAATTGGACACTTCAAGTTCAAAGGCAGTTTGTTCCGAATTGAAGTGATTGGTGTATTCCGTAGTTCTAGCGATTGGATTTAAGTCAAAACACAACACATGACTCCTCCCACCATATTATGATGATGCCCAAGTTTTGGGATCGATCGGAAATCAATAGGTGTACGAAATTGGACAATTCAAGTTCAAAGGCAGTTCGTGCCTTATTGGAGTGGTTGGTACATTTCGTAGTTCTAGCGATTGGATTTCGCTTAAAACTCACCAAAAGACTCCTCCCAACATATTATGATGATTCCCAAGTTTTGGGCTCGATCGGAAATCAATAGGTGTACGAAATTGGACACTTCAAGTTGAATGGCAGTTTGTTATGAATTGGAGTGGTTGGTGTATTCCGTAGTTCTAGCGATTGGATTTCACTCAAAACTCAATACATGACTCCCCCCGCCATATTATGGTGATGCCAAAGTTTTGGGCTCGATCGGAAATCAATAGTTGTACGAAATTGGACACTTCAAGTTCAAAGGCAGTTCGAGGCTTTATTGGAGTGGTTGGTGTATTTCATAGTTCTAGGGATTGGATTTCACTCTAAACTCACCACATGACTCTTCCCACCATATTATGATGATGCCCAAGTTTTGGGCTAAATCCGAAATCAATAGGTGTACGAAATTGGGCACTTCGAGTTCAAAGGCAGTTTGTTCCGAATTGGAGTGGTTGGTGTATTCCGTAGTTCTAGCGATTGGATTTCACTCAAAACTCAATACATGACTCCCCCCGCCATATTATGGTGATGCCAAAGTTTTGGGCTCGATCGGAAATCAATAGTTGTACGAAATTGGACACTTCAAGTTCAAAGGCAGTTCGAGGCTTATTGGAGTGGTTGGTGTATTTCGTAGTTCCCGCGATTGGATTTCAGTTAAAACTCACCAAATGACTCCTCCAAACATATTATGATGATGCCCAAGTTTTGAGCTCGATCGGAAATCAATAGGTGTACGACATTGGACACATCAAGTTCAATGGCAGTTTGTTCCGAATTGGAGTGGTTGGTGTATTCCGTAGTTCTAGCGATTGGATTTCACTCAAAACTCACCACATGACTCCCCCCGCCATATTATGGTGATGCCAAAGTTTTGGGCTCGATCGGAAATCAATAGTTGTACGAAATTGAACACTTCAAGTTCAAAGGCTGTTTATTCCGAATTGGAGTGGATGGTGTATTCCCTAGTCCTAGTGATTGTATTTCACTCAAAATTCTCCACATGACTCCTCCCACCATATTATGATGATGCCCAAGCTTTGGGCTCGATCGGAAATCAGTAGGTGCACGAAATTGGACAATTCAAGTTCAAAGGCAGTTCGTGCCTTATTGGAGTGGTTGGTACATTTCGTTGTTCTAGCGATTGGATTTCGCTCAAAACTCACCAAAAGACTCCTCCCAACATATTATGATGATTCCCAAGTTTTGGGCTCGATCGGAAATCAATAGGTGTACGAAATTGGACACTTCAAGTTCAAAGCCAGTTTGTTCCGAATTGGAGTGATTGGTGTATTCAGTGGTTCTAGCGATTGGATTTCACTGAAAACTCACCACTTGACTCCTCCCACCATATTATGATGATGCCAAAGTTTCGGGCTCGATCGGAAATCAATAGGGTTACGAAATTGGACAATTCAAGTTCAAAGGCAGTTCGTTCCTTATTGGAGTGGTTGGTACATTTCGTAGTTCTAGCGATTGGATTTCGCTCAAAACTCACCAAAAGACTCCTCCCAACATATTATGATGATTCCCAAGTTTTGGGCTCAATCGGAAATCAATAGGTGTACGAAATTGGACACTTCAAGTTCAAAGGCAGTTTGTTCCGAATTGGAGTGGTTGGTATATTCCGTAGTTCTGGCGATTGGATTTCACTCAAAACTCACCACATGACTCCTCCCACCATATTACGATGATGCCCAAGTTTTGGGCTCGATCGGAAATCAATGGGTGTACGAAATTGGAGACTTCAAGTTCAAAGGCAGTTTGTTCCGAATTGGAGTGGTTGGTGTATTCTGTTGTTCTAGTGATTGGATTTCACTCAAAACTCACCAAATGACTCCTCCAAACATATTATGATGATGCCCAAGTTTTGAGCTCGATCGGAAATCAATAGGTGTACGACATTGGACACATCAAGTTCAAAGGCATTTTGTTCCGAATTGGAGTGGTTCGGGTATTCCATAGTTCTAGCGATTGGATTTCACTCAAAACGCACCAAATGACACCTCCCTCCATACTATGATGATGCCAAAGTTTTGGGCTCGATCGGAAATCAGTAGGTCTATGAAATTGGACAATTCAAGTTCAAAGGCAGTTCTTGCCATGTTGGAGTGGTTGGTACATTTCATAGTTCTAGAGATTGGATTTCACTCAAAACTCTCCAAATGACTCCTCCCAACATATTATGATGATTCCAAAGTTTTGGGCTCGATCGGAAATCAATTGGTGTACGAAATTGGACACTTCAAGTTCGAAGGCAGTTTGTTCCGAATTGGAGTGGTTGGTGTATTCCGTACTTCTAGCAATTGGATTTCACTCAAAACTCACCACATGACTCCTCCCACCATATTACGATGATGCCCAAGTTTTGGGCTCGATCGGAAATCAATAGGTGTACGAAATTGGACACTACAAGTTCAAAGGCAGTTTGTTCCGAATTGGAGCGGTTGGTGTATTCTGTTGTTCTAGCGATTGGATTTCACTCAAAACTCCCCACATGTCTCCTCCCGCCATATTATGATGTTGCCCAAGTTTTGAGCTCGATCGGAAATCAATAGGTGTATGAAATTGGACACTTCAATTTCAATGGCAGTTTGTTCCGAATTGTAGTGGTTGGTGTATACCGTTGTTCTAGTGATTGGATTTCCCTCAAAACTCACCACATGACTCCTCCCACCGTATTATGATGATGCCCATGTTTTGGGCTCGATCATAAATCAATAGGTGTACGAAATTGGATAATTCACGTTCAAAGGCAGTTGGAGTGGTTGGTGTATTTCGTAGTTCTAGCGAATGGATGTCACTCAATACTCACGAAATGTCTCCTCCAACCATATTATGATGATTCCCAAGTTTTGCGCTCGATCGGAAACCAATAGGTGTACGAAATTGGACACTTAAAGTTCGAAGGCAGTTTGTTCCGAATTGTAGTGGTTGGTGTATACCCTTGTTCTAGCGATTGGATTTCCCTCAAAACTCACCACATGACTCCTCCCACCGTATTATGATGACGCCCATGTTTTGGGCTCGATCAGAAATCAGTAGGTGTACGAAATTGGACAATTCACGTTCAAAGGCAGTTCGTGCCTTATTGGAGTGGTTAGTACATTTCGTAGTTCTAGCGATTGGATTTCACTCAAAACTCACCAAATGGCTCCTCCCAACATATTATGATGATTCCCAAGTTTTGGGCTCAATCGGAAATCAATAGGTGTACGAAATTGGACACTTCCAGTTCAAAGGTAGTTTGTTCCGAATTGGAGTGGTTGGTGTATTCCGTAGTTCTAGCGATTGGATTTCACTCAAAACTCTCCAAATGACTCCTCCCAACATATTATGTGGTTTCCAAAGTTTTGGGCTCCATCGGAAATCAATGGGTGTACGAAATTGGAGACTTCAAGTTCAAAGGCAGTTTGTTCCGAATTGGAGTGGTTGGTGTATTCTGTTGTTCTAGCGATTGGATTTCACTCAAAACTCTCCACATGACTCCTCTCACCATATTATGATGATGCCCAAGTTTTGGGCTCGATCGGAAATCAATAGTTGTACGTAATTGGACAATTCAAGTTCAAAGGAATTTCGTGCTTTATTGGAGTGTTTGGTGTCTTCCGTAGTTCTAGCGATTGGATTTCACTCAAAACTCATCAAACGACTCCACCCACCATCTTACGATGATGCCCAAGTTTTGGGCTCGATTGGAAATCAATAGGTGTACGAAATTGGACAATTCAAGTTCAAAGGCAGTTCGTGCTTTACTGGACTGTTTCGTGTATTCCGTAGTTCTAGTGATTGGATTTTACTCAAAACTCACGAAATGACTCCTCCGACCATATTATGATGATTCCCAAGTTTTGCGCTCGATCGGAAACCGACAGGTGTACGAAATTGGACACTTAAAGTTCGAAGGCAGTTTGGGGTGGTTGGTGTATTCCGTAGTTCTAGCGATGGGATTTCACTCAAAACTCAGCAAATGACTCCTCCCAACATATTATGATGATACCCAAATTTTGAGCTCGATCGGAAATCAATAGGTGTACGAAATTGGACAATTCACGTTCAATGGCAGTTTGTTCCTTTTTGGAGAGGTTGGTACATTTCGTAGTTCTAGCGATTAGATTTCACTCAAAACTCACCAAATGACTCCTCCCACCATATTATGATGATGCCCATGTTTTGAGTTCGATCGGAATTCAATAGGTGCACGAAATTGAAACTTCAAATTCAATGGCAGTTTGTTCCTTATTGGAGTGGTTGGTGTATACCGTTGTTCTAGCAATTGGATTTCCCTCAAAACTCACCACATGACTCCTCCCACCGTATTATGATGATGCCTACGTTTTGGGCTCGATCAGAAATCAGTAGGTGTACAAAATTGGACAATTCACGTTCAAAGGCAGTTCGTGCCTTATGGGAGTGGTTGGTACATTTCGTAGTTCTAGCGATTGGATTTCCCTCAAAACTCACCAAATGACTCCTCCCAACATATTATGATGATGCCCAAGTTTTGGGCTCGATCGAAAATCAATAGGTCAACGAAATTGGACACTTCAAGGTCAAAGGAAGTACGTTCCGAATTGGAGTGGTTGGTACATTTCGTAGTTCTAGCGATTGGATTTCACTCAAAACTCACCAAATGACTCCTCCCAACATATTATGATGATGCCCAAGTTTTGGGCTCGATCGGAAATCAATAGGTGTACGAAATTGGACACTTCAAGTTCAATGGCAGTTTGTTCATTATTGGAGTGATTGGTGTATTTCGTAATTCTAGCGATTGGATTTCCCTCAAAACTCACCAAATGACTCCTCCCACCGTATTATGATGATGCCCAAGTTTTGGGCTCGATCGGAAATCAATAGGTGTACGAAATTGGACACTTCAAGTTCAACGGCAGTTCGGTCCTTATTGGAGTGGTTGGTACATTTCTTAGTTCTAGCGATTGGATTTCACTCAAAACTCACCAAATGACTCCTCCCAACATACTATGATGATTCCCAAGTTTTGGGCTCGATCAGAAATCAACAGGTGTACGAAATTGGACACTTCAAGTTCAAAGGCAGTTTGTCCCGAATTGGAGTGGTTGGTGTATTCTGTAGTTCTAGCGATTGGATTTCACACAAAACTCACCACATGACTCCAACCACCATATTGCGGTGATGCCCAAGTTTTGAGCTCGTTCGGAAATCAATAGTTGTACGAAATTGGACACTTCAAGTTCAATGGCAGTTTGTTCCTTTTTGGAGAGGTTGGTACATTTCGTAGTTCTAGCGATTAGATTTCACTCAAAACTCACCAAATGACTCCTCCCACCATATTACGATGATGCCCATGTTTTGGGTTCGATCGGAATTCAATAGGTGCACGAAATTGAAACTTCAAATTCAATGGCAGTTTGTTCCTTATTGGAGTGGTTGGTACATTTCGTAGTTCTAGCGATTGGATTTCACTCAAAACTCCCCAAATGACTCCTCCCAACATACTATGATGACGCCCAAGTTTTGGGCTCGATCGGAAATCAATAGGTGTACGAAATTGGACACTTCAAGTTCAAGGGCAGTTTGTTCCGAATTGAAGTGGTTGGTGTATTCCGTAGTTCTAGCGATTGGATTTCACCCAAAACTCTCCAAATGACTCCTCCCAACATATTATGTTGTTTCCAAAGTTTTGGGCTCAATCGGAAATCAATGGGTGTTCGAAATTGGACACTTCAAGTTCAAAGGCAGTTTGTTCCGAATTGGAGTGGTTGGTGTATTCTGTGGTTCTAGCGATTGCATTTCACTCAAAACTCACCACATGACTCCTCCCACCATATTATGATGATGCCCAAGTTTTGGGCTCGATCGGAAATCAATAGGTGTACAAAATCGGACACTTCAAGTTCAATGGCAGTTTGTTCAGAATTGGAGTGGTTGGTGTATTCCGTTGTTCTAGCGATTGGATTTCACTCAAAACTCACCTCATGTCTCCTCCCACCGTACTATGATGATGCCCAAGTTTTGGGCTCGATCGGAAATCAATAGGTATACAAAATTGGACAATTCAAGTTCAAATGCAGTTCGTACCTTATTAGAGTGGTTGGTACATTTCGTAGTTCTAGCGATTGGATTTCACTCAAAACGCACCAAATGACTCCTCCATACATATTATGATGATTCCCAAGTTTTGGGGTCGATCGGAAATCAATACGTGTACGAAATTGGAGAATTCAAGTTCAAAGGCAGTTCGTGTCTTATTGGAGTGGTTGGTACATTTCGTAGTTCTAGCGATTGGATTTCACTCAAAACTCACGAAATCACTACTCTCACCATATTATGATGATTCCCAAGTTTTGGGTTCGATCGGAAATCAATAGGTATACGAAATTGGACACTTCAAGTTCATAGGCAATTTGTTCCGAATTGGAGTGGTTGGTGTATTCCGTAGTTCTAGCGATTGGATTTCACTCAAAACTCATCAAATGACTAATCCCACCAAATTATGATGATGCCCAAGTTTTGGCCTCCATCGGAAATCAATAGGTGTACGAAATTGGACACTTCAGGTTCAATGGCAGTTTGTTCCGAATTGGAGTGGTTGGTGTATTCCATAGTTCTAGCGATTGGATTTCACTCAAAACTATCCACATGACTCCTCCTAACATATTATGATGATACCCAAGTGTTGGGCTCGATCGGAAATCAATAGGTGTACGAAATTCGACAATTCAAGTTCAGTGGCAGTTCGTGCCTTGTTGGAGAGGCTGGTGTATTTCGTAGTTCTAGCGATTGGATTTCACTCAAAACTCACCAAATGACTCCTCCCAACATATTATGTTGATGCCCAAGTTTTGGTCTCGATCGTAAAAGAATAGGTGTACGAAATTAGACACTTCAAGTTCAACGGCAGTTTGTTCCGGATTGGAGTGGTTGGTGTATTCCGTAGTTCTAGCGATTGGATTTCACTCAAAACTCACCAAATGACTCCTCCCACCATATTATGATTATGCCCAAGTTTTGGGCTCGAACTGAAATCCATAGGTGTACGAAATTGGACACTTTAAGTTCAAAGGCAGTTTGTTCCGTATTGGAGTGGTTATTGTATTCCTTTGTTCTAGCGATTGGATTTCACTCAAAACTCACCACATGACTCCTTCCACCATATTCTGATGATGCCCAAGTTTTGGGCTCGATCGGAAATCAATAGGTGTACGAAATTGGACACTTCAGGTTCAATGGCAGTTTGTTCCTTATTGGAGTGGTTGGTACATTTCGTAGTTCTAGCAATTGGATTTCACTCAAAACTCACCAAATGACTCCTCCCAACATATTCTGATGATGCCCAAGTTTTGGGCTCGATCGGAAATCAATAGGTGTACGAAATTGGACAATTCAAGCTCAAAGGCAGTTCGTGCCTTATTGGAGTGGTTGGAAGATTTCGTAGTTCTAGCGATTGGATTTCACTCAAAACTCGCGAAATGACTCCTCCCACCATATGATGATGATGCCCAAGTTTTGGGTTCGATCGGAAATCAATAGGTGTACGAAATTGAACACTTCAAGTTCAATGGCAGTTTGTTCCGAATTGGAGTGGTTGGTGTATTCCGTAGTTCTAGCGATTGGATTTCACTCAAAACTCTTCAAATGACTGCTCCCACCGTATTATGATGAAGCCCAAGTATTGGTATCGATCGGAAATCAGTAGGAGTACGAAATTGGACAATTCAAGTTCGAAGGCAGTTCGTGCTTTATTGGAGTGTTTGGTGTATTCCGTAGTTCTAGCGAATGGATTTGACTCGAAACTCACCACATGACTCCTCCCACCATATTAAGTTGATGCCCAAGTTTTGGGCTCGTTCGGAAATGAATAGGTGTACGAAATTGGACACTTCAAGTTCGAAGGCAGTTTGTTCCAACTTGGAGTGGTTGGTGTATTCCGTAGTTCTAGCGATTGGATTTCACACAAAACTCACCCCATGACTCCTCCCACCATTTTATGATGATGCCCAAGTTTTGGGCTGATTGGAAATCAATAGGTGTACGAAATTGGACACTTCAAGTTCAAAGGCAGTTTGTTCCGAATTGGAGTGGTTGGTGTATTCCGTAGTTCTAGCGATTGGATTTCACTGAAAACTCACCACATGACTCCTCCCTCCATATTATAGTGATGCCCAAGTGTTGGGCTCGATCGGAAGTCAATAGGTGTACGAAATTGGACACTTAAAGTTCAAAGGCAGTTTGTTCCGAATTGGAGTGGTTGGTGTATTCCGTAGTTCTAGCGATTGGATTTCACTAAAAACACACCACATGACTCCTCCCAGAATATTCTGATGATGCCCAAGTTTTGGGCTCGATCGGAAATCAATAGGTGTACGAAATTGGACACTTCAAGTTCAAAGGCAATTTGTTCCGAATTGGAGTGGTTGGGGTATTCCGTAGTTCTAGCGATTGCATTTCCCTCAAAACTCACCAAATGACTCCTCCCAACATATTATGATGATGCCCAAGTTTTGGGCTCGATTGGAAATCAATAGGTGTACGAAATTGGACACTTCAGGTTCAATGGCAGTTTGTTCCTTATTGGAGTGGTTGGTACATTTCGTAGTTCTAGCAATTGGATTTCACTCAAAACTCACCAAATGACTCCTCCCAACATATTCTGATGATGCCCAAGTTTTGGGCTCGATCGGAAATCAATAGGTGTACGAAATTGGACAATTCAAGCTCAAAGGCAGTTCGTGCCTTATTGGAGTGGTTGGAATATTTCGTAGTTCTAGCGATTGGATTTCACTCAAAACACAACAAATTACTCCTCCCACCATGTTAAGTTGATGCCCAAGTTTTGGGCTCGATCGGAAATCAATTGGTGTACGAAATTGGACACTTCAAGTTCAAAGGCAGTTTGTTCCGAATTGGAGTGGTTTGTGTATTCCGTAGTTCAAGCGATTGGATTTCACTGAAAACTCACCACGTGACCCCTCCCACCATATTATGATGATGCCCAAGTTTTGGGCTCGACCGGAAATCAATAGGTGTACGAAATTGGACAATTCAAGTTCGAAGGCAGTTCGTGCCTTATTGGAGAGGCTGGTGTACTTCGTAGTTCTAGCGATTGGATTTCATTCAAACCTCACCAAATGACTCCTCGCAACATATTATGTTGATGCCCAAGTTTTGGGCTCGATCGTAAAACAATAGGTGTACGAAATTAGACACTTCAAGTTCAAAGGCAGTTTGTTATAAATTGGAGTGGTTGGTGTATTCCGTAGTTCTAGTGATTGGATTTCGCTCAAAACACAACAAATTACTCCTCCCACCATTTTACGATGATGCCCAAGTTTTGGGCTCGATCGAAAATCAATAGGTGTACGAAATTGGACACTTCAAGTTCAAAGGCAGTTTGTTCCGAATTGGAGTGGTTGATGTATTCCGTAGTTCTAGAGTTTGGATTTGACTCAAAACTCTCCAAATGACTACTCCCAACATATTATGATAATGCCCAAGTTTTGGGCTCGATAGGTAATCAATAGGTGTACGAAATTCGACACTTCAAGTTGAAAGGCAGTTTGTTCCGAATTGTAGTGGTTAGTGTATTCCGTTGTTCTTGCGATTGGATTTCACTCAAAACTCACCAAATGAATCCTCCCACTATATTATGATGATGCCCAAGTTTTGGGCTCGATCGAAAAATAAATAGGTGTACGAAATTTAAGAATTCAAGTTCAAATGCAGTTCGTGCCTTATTGTACTGGTTGGTGTATTTCGTAGTTCTAGCGATTGGATTTCACTCAAAACTCACCAAATGACTCCTCCCAACATATTATGATGATGCGGAAGTTTTGGGCTCGATCGGAAATCAATAGGTGTACGAAATTGGACACTTCAAGTTCAAAGGCAGTTTGTTCGAAATTGGAGTAGTTGGTGTATTCCATGGTTGTAGCGATTGGATTTCACTCAAAACTCACCACATGACTCGTTCCGCCATATTATGATGATGCCCAAGTTTTGGGCTCGATCGGAAATCAATAGGTGTACGAAATTGGACACTTCAAGTTCGAAGCAATTTGTCCCGAATTGGAGTGGTTGGTGTATTCTGTAGTTCTAGCGATTGGATTTCACTCAAAACTCACGACATGACTCCTCCCACCATATTTTGATGATGCCCAAGTTTTGGGCTCGATCGGAAATCAATAGGTATACGAAATTGGACACTTCAAGTTCAAAGGCAGCTTGTTTCGAATTGGAGTGGTTGGTGTATTCCGTAGTTCAAGCGAATGGATTACACTCAAAACCCACCAAATGACACCTCCCAACATATTATGACGATGCCCAAGTTTTGGGCTCGATCGGAAATCAATAGGTGTACGAAATTGGACACTTCAAGTTCAAAGGCAGTTTGTTCCGAATTGGAGTGGTTGGTGTATTCCGTAGTTCTAGCGATTGGATTTCACCCAAAAGTCACCACATGACTCCTTCCGCCATATTATGATAATGCCCAAGTTTTGGGCTCGATCGGAAGTCAATGGCTGTACGAAATTGGACAATTCAAGTTCAAATGTAGTTCGTGCCTTATTGGAGTGGTTGGTGTATTTCGTAGTTCTACCGATTGGATTTCACTCAAAACCCACCAAATAAATCGTCCCACCATTTTATGATGATGCCCAAGTTTTGGGGTCGATCGGAAATTAATAGGTGTACGAAATTGGACACTTCAAGTTCAAAGGCAGTTTGTTCCGAACTGGAGTGGTTGGTGTATTCCGTAGTTCTAGTGATTGGATATCACTCAAAACTCACCAAATGACTCCTCCCACCATGTTATGATGATGCACAAGTTTTGGGCTCGATCGGAAATCAATCGATGTACGAAACTGGACAATTCAAGTTCAAAGGCAGTCCGTGCCTTATTGGAGTGGTTGGTGTATTTCGAAGTTCTAGCGATTGGATTTCACTCAAAACTCACCAAATGACTCCTCTCACCATATTACGATGATGCCCAAGTTTTGGGCTCGACCGGAAACCAATAGGTGTACGAAATTGGGCAATTCAAGTTCAAAGGCAGTTCGTGCCTTATTAAAGTGGTTGGTATATTCCGTAGTTCTAGCGATTGGATTTCACTCAAAACTCCCCAAGTGACTCCTCCCAACATGTTATGTTGATGCCCAAGTTTTGGGCTCGAACTGAAATCAACAGCTGTACGAAATTCGACACTTCAAGTTCAAAGGCAGTTTGTTCCGAATTGGAGTGGCTGGTGTATTCCGTTGTTCTAGCGATTGGATTTCACTCAAAACTCACCACATGACTCCTTCCGCCATATTATGATGATGCCCAAGTTTTGGGCTCGATCGGAAACCAATAGGTGTACGAAATTGGACAATTCAAGTTCAAAGGCAGTTCGTGCCTTATTAAAGTGGTTGGTATGTTCCGTAGTTCTAGCGATTGGATTTGACTCAAAACTCACCAATGACTCCTTCCACCATATTATGATGATGCCCAAATTTTGGGCTCGATCGAAAATCAATAGAAGTACGAAATTGGACACTTCAAGTTCAAAGGCAGTTTGTTCCGAATTGGAGTGGTTGGTGTATTCCATAGTTCTAGCGATTGGATTTCGCTCAAAACTCTCCACATGACTCCTCCCGCCATATTATGATGATGCCCAAGTTTTGGACACTTCAAGTTCAAAGCAATTTGTCCCGAATTGGAGTGGTTGATGTATTCCGTAGTTCTAGCGATTGGATTTCACTCAAAACTCACCACATGACTCCTCCCACCATATTTTGATGATGCCCAAGTTTTGGGCTCGATCGGAAATCAATAGGCGTACGAAATTGGAGACTCGAAGTTCAAAGGCAGTTCGTGCCTTATTGGAGTGGTTGGTGTATTTCATAGTTCTAGGAATTGGATTTCACTCAAAACCCACCAAATGACTCCTCCCACCGTTTAAGATGATGCCCAAGTTTTGGGCTCGATCGGAAATCAATAGGTGTACGAAATTGGACACTTCAAGTTCAGAGGCAATTTGTTCCAAATTGGAGTGGTTGGTGTATTCCGTAGTTCTAGCGATTGGATTTCACTCAAAAGTCACCACATGACTCCTTCCGCCATATTATGATGATGCCCAAGTTTGGGCCTCGATCGGAAGTCAATAGGTGTACGAAATTGGACAATTCAAGTTCAGAGGTAGTTCGTGCCTTATTGGAGTGGTTGGTGTATTTCGTAGTTCTAGTGATTGGATTTCACTCAAAACCCACCAAATGACTCCTCCCACCATTTTATGATGATGCCCAAGTTTTGGGCTCGATCGGAAATTACTAGGTGTTCGAAATTGGACACTTCAAGTTCAAAGGCAGTTTGTTCCGAATTGGAGTGGTTGGTGTATTCCGTAGCTCTAGCGATTGGATTACACTCAAAACCCACCAAACGACACCTCCCAACATATTATGATGATGCCCTAGTTTTGGGCTCGATCGGAAATGAATAGGTGTACGAAATTGGACACTTCAAGTTCAATGGCAGTTTGTTCCGAATTGGAGTGGTTGGTGTATTCCGTAGTTCTAGCGATTGGATTTCACTCAAAAGTCACCACATGACTCCTTCCGCCATATTATGATGATGCCCAAATTTTGGGCCCGATCGGAAGTCAACAGCTGTACGAAATTGGACAATTCAAGTTCAAAGGTAGTTCGTGCCTTATTGGAGTGGTTGGTGTATTTCGTAGTTTTAGCGATTCGATTTCACTCAAAACCCACCAAATGACTCCTCCCACCATTTTATGATGATGCCCAAGTTTTGGGCTCGATCGGAAATCAATAGGTATACGAAATTGGACACTTCAAGTTCAAAGGCAGTTTGTTCCGAATTGGAGTGGTTGGTGTATTCTGTATTTCTAGCGATTGGATATCACTCAAAACTCACCAAATCACTCCTCCCACCATTTTATGATGATGCTCAAGTTTTGGGCTCGATCTGAAATCAATCGATGTACGAAATTCAACACTTCAAGTTCGAAGGCAGTTTGTTCCGAATTGGAGTGGTTGGTGTATTCCACAGTTCTTGCGATTGGATTTCACTCAAAACCCACCAAATGATTCCTCCCACCATATTATGATGATGCCCAAGTTTTGGGCTCGATCGGAAATTAATAGGTGTACGAAATTTGACACTTCAAGTTCAAAGGCAGTTTGTTCCGAATTGGAGTGGTTGGTGTATTCCATAGTTCTAGCTATTGGATTACACTCAAAACTCACCAAATGACTCCTCCCAACATATTATGATGATGCCCAAGTTTTGGGCTCGATCGGAAATAAATAGGTGTACGAAATTGGACACTTCAATTTCAAAGGCAGTTTGTTCCAAATTGGAGTGGTTGGTGTATTCCGTAGTTCTAGCGATCGGATTTCACTCAAAACTCACCACGTGACTCCTTCCGCCATATTATGATGATGCCCAAGTTTTGGGATCGATCGGAAATCAATAGGTGTACGAAATTGGACAATTCAAGTTCAAAGGCAGTTCGTGCCTTATTGGAGTGGTTGGTGTATTCCGTAGTTCTTGTGATTGGATTTCACTCAAAACTCACCAAACGACTCCTCCCACGATTTTATGATGATGCCCCAGTTTTGGGCTCGATCGGAAATCAATAGGTATACGAAATTGGACACTTTAAGTTCAAAGGCAGTTTGTTCCGAATTGGAGTGGTTGGTGTATTCCGTAGTTCTAGCGATTGGATTTCACTCAAAACCGTCCACATGTCTCCTCCCGCCATATTATGACGATGCCCAAGTTTTGGACTCGATCGAAAATCAATAGGTATACGAAATTGGACACTTCAAGTTCAAAGCAATTTGTCCCGAAATGGAGTGGTTGGCGTATTCCGTAGTTCTAGCGATTGGATTTAACTCAAAACTCACCACATGTCTCCTCCCACCATATTATGGTGATGCCCAAGTTTTGGGCTCGATTGGAAATCAGTAGGAGTACGAAATTGGACAATTCAAGTTCAAAGGCAGTTTGTGCTTTATTGGAGTGGTTGGTGTATTTCGTTGTTCTAGGGATTGGATTTCACTGAAAACTCACCAAATGACTCATCCCAACACATTATGATGATGCACAAGTTTTCGGCTCAAACGGAAATCAATAGGTGTGCGAAATTGGACACTTCAAGTTCAAAGGCATTTTGTTCCGAATTGGAGTGGTTGGTGTATTCCGTAGTTCTAGCGATTGGATTTCACTCAAAACTCTCCACATGAGTCCTCCCACCATATTGTGATGATGCCCAAGTTTTGGGCTCGATCGGAAAATCAATAGGTGTACCAAATTGGACAATTCAAGTTCAAAGGCAGTTTGTTTCGAATTGGAGTGGTTGGTGTATTCCGTAGTTCTAGCGATTGGATTTCCCTCAAAACTCACCAAATGACTCCTCCCACCATTTTATGATGATGCCCAACTTTTGGGATCGACCGGAAATCAATAGGTGTACGGAATTGGACACTTCAAGTTCAAAGGCAGTTTGTTCCGTATTGGAGTGGCTGGTGTATTCCGTAGTTCTACCGATTGGATTTCACTCAAAACTGTCCACATGACTCCTCCCACCATATTATGATGATACCCAAGTTTTGGGCTCGATCGGAAATCCATAGGTTTATGAAATTGGACACTTCAAGTTCAAAGGCAGTTTGTTCCGAATTGGAGTAGTTGGTGTATTCCGTAGTTCTAGCGATTGGATTTTACTCAAAACTCACCAAAATGACTCCTCCCATCATTTTATAATGATGCACAAGTTTTGGGCTCAATCGGAAATCAATAGGTTTATGAAATTGGACACTTCAAGTTCAAAGGTAGTTTGTTCCGAATTGGAGTAGTTGGTGTATTGCGTAGTTCTAGCGATTGGATTTTACTCAAAACTCACCAAATGACTCGTCCCACCATTTTATGATGATGCCCAAGTTTTGGGCTCGATCGGAAATCAATAGGTGTACGAAATTGGACAATTCAAGTTCAAAGGCAGTTCGTGCCTTATTGGAGTGGTTGGTGTATTCCGTAGTTTGAGCGATTGGATTTAACTCAAAACTCAGCAAATGACTCCTCCCACCATCTTATGATGATGCCCAAGTTTTGGGCTCTATCGGAAATCAATAGTTGTACGAAATTGGACAATTCAAGTTCAAAGGCTGTTCGTGCCTTTTTGGAGTGGTTGGTACATTTCGTCGTTCTTGCGGTTGGATTTGACTCAAAACTTACCAATTGACTCCACCCAAAATATTATGATGATTCCAAAGTTTTGGGCTCGATCGGAAATTCATAGGTGTACGAAATTGGACACTTCATGTTCAAAGCCAATGTGTTCCGAATTGGAGTGGTTGGTGTATTCTGTAGTTCTACCGATTTGATTTCCCTCAAAACTCACCACATGACTCCTCCCACCATATTATGATGATGCCCAAGTTTTGGGCTCGATCCGAAATCAATAGGTGTACGAAATTCGACAATTAAAGTTCAAAGGCAGTTCGTGCCTTATTGGAGTGGTTGGTGTATTTCGTGGTTCTAGCAATTGGATTACACTCAAAACTTTCCAAATGACTCCTCCCAACATATTATTATGATGCCCAAGTTTTGGCCTCGATCGGAAATCTATCGGTGTACGAAATTGGACACTTCAAGTTCAAATTCGAAGGCAGTTTGTTCGGAATTGGAGTGGTTGGTGTATTCCGTAGTTCTAGCGATTGGATTTCAGTGAAAACTCACCACATGACTCCTCCCACCATATTACGATGTTACCCAAGTTTTGGGCTCGATCGGTAATCAATAGGTGTACGAAATTGGAAAATTCAAGTTCAAAGGCAGGTTGTTCCGAATTGGAGTGGTTGGTGTATAGCGTAGTTCTAGCGATTGGATTACACTGAAAACTCACAAAATGACTCCTCCCACCATTTTATGATGATGCCCAAGTTTTGGGATCGACCGGAAATCAATAGGTGTACGGAATTGGACACTTCAAGTTCAAAGGCAGTTTGTTCCGTATTGGAGTGGCTGGTGTATTCTGTAGTTCTACCGATTGGATTTCACTCAAAACTGTACACATGACTCCTCCCACCATATTATGATGATACCCAAGTTTTGTCTCGATCGGAAATCCATATGTGTATGAAATTGGACACTTCTAGTTCAAAGGCAATTTGTTCCAAATTGGAGTGGTTGGTGTATTCCGTAGTTCTACCGATTGGATTTCCCTCAAAACTCACCACATGACTCGTCCCACCATATTATGATGATGCCCAAGTTTTGGGCTCGAACGGAAATCAATAGGTGTACGAAATTGGACAATTCAAGTTCAGAGGCTGTTCGTGCCTTATTGGAGTGGTTGGTACATTTCGTCGTTCTTGTGATTGGATTTGACTCAAAACTCACCAAATGACTCCACCCAAAATATTATGATGATTCCAAAGTTTTGGGCTCGTTTGGAAATCCATAGGTGTACAAAATTGGACACTTCATGTTCAAAGGCAATGTGTTCCGAATTGGAGTGGTTGGTGTATTCTGTAGTTCTACCGATTTGATTTCCCTCAAAACTCACCACATGACTCCTCCTACCATACTGTAGTGATGCCCAAGTTTTGGGCTCGATCGGAAATTAATAGACGTACGAAATTGGACAATTAAAGTTCAAAGGCAGTTCGTGCCTTATTGGAGTGGTTGGTGTATTTCGTGGTTCTAGCAATTGGATTACACTCAAAACTTACCAAATGACTCCACCCAACATATTATTATGATGCCCAAGTTTTGGCCTCGATCGGAAATCTATCGGTGTACGAAATTGGACACTTCAAGGTCAAATTCAAAGGAAGTTTGTTCGGAATTGGAGTGGTTGGTGTATTCCGTGGTTCTAGCGATTGGATTTCACTCAAAACTCACCATATTATGACGATGCCCAAGTTTTGGGCTCGATCGGAAATCAATAGGTGTACGAAATTGGACACTTGAAGTTCAAAGGCAGTTTGTTCCGAATTGGAGTGGCTGGTGTATTCCGTAGTTCTACCGATTGGATTTCACTCAAAACTGTCCACATGACTCCTCCCCTCATATTATGATGATACGCAAGTTTTGGGCTCGATCGGAAATCCATTTGTGTATGAAATTGGACACTTCTAGTTCAAAGGCAATTTGTTCCAAATTGGAGTGGTTGGTGTATTCCGTAGTTCTACCGATTGGATTTCCCTCAAAACTCACCACATGACTCCTCCCACCAAATTATGATGACGCCCAAGCTTTGGGCTCGATCGGAAATCAATAGGTGTACGAAATTGGACAATTCAAGTTCAAATGCAGTTCGTGCCTTATTGGAGTGGTTGGTGTATTTCGTAGTTCTAGCAATTGGATTTCTCTCAAAATTCAACAAATGACTCCTCCCAACATATTATGGCGATGCCCAAGTTTTGGGCTCGATCGGAAATCAATAGGTGTACGAAATTGGACACTTCATGTTCAAAAGCAGTTTGTTCCGAATTGGAATGGTTATTGTATTCCGTAGTTCTAACGATTGGATTTCACTCAAAACTCACCAAATAACTCTTCCCAACACATTATGATGATGCCCAAGTTTTGGGCTCGATCGGAATTCAATAGGTGTACGAAATTGGACACTTCAAGTTCAAAGGCAGTTTGTTCCGAGTTGGAGTGGTAGGTGTATTCCATAGTTCAACTGATTGGATTTCATTCAAAACTGTCCACATGACAGCTCCCACCATATTATGATGATGCCCAAGTTTTGGGCTCGATCGGAAATCCATAGGTGTAAGAAATTGGACACTTCAAGTTCAAAGGAAATTTTTTCCGAATTGGAGTGATTGCTGTATTCTGTAGTTCTAGCGATTGGATTTCACTCAAAACTCTCCCCATGACTAGTCCCACCATATTATGATCATGTCCAAGTTTTGGGCTCGATCGGAAATCAATAGGTGTACGAAATTGGACAATTGAAGTTCAAAGGCAGTTCATGCCTTATTGGAGTGGTTGGTGTATTTCGTAGTTCTAGCGATTGGATTTCACTCAAAACTCACCAAATAACTCCTCCCAACATATTGTGACGATGCCCAAGTTTTGGGCTCGATCGGAAATAAATAGGGGTACGAAATTGGACAATTCAAGTTCAAAGGCAGTTCGTGCCTTATTGGAGTGGTTGCTGTATTTCGGAGTTCTAGCGGTTTTATTTAACTCAAAACTCACCAAATGACTCCTCCCACCATTTTATGATGATGCCCAAGTTTTGGGCTCGATCGGAAATCAGTAGGTGTACGAAATTGGACACTTCAAGTTCAAAGGCAATTTGTTCCGAATTGGAGTGGTTTGTGTATTCCGTAGTTCTACTGATTTGATTTCACTCAAAACTCACCAAATGAGTTCTCCCACCATTTTATGATGATGCCCAAGTTTTGGGCTCGATCGGAAATCAATAGGTGTACGAAATTGGACAATTCAAGTTCAAAGGCAGTTCGTGCCTTATTGGAGTGGTTGGTGTCTTTCGTAGTTCTAGCGATTGGATTTCACTCAAAACTCACCAAATGACTCCTCCCACCATTTTATGTTGATGCCCAAGTTTTGGGCTCGATCGGAAATCAATAGGTGTACGAAATTGGACAATTCAAGTTCAAAGGTAGTTCTTGCCTTATTGGAGTGGTTGGTGTATTTCATAGTTCTAGCGATTGGATTTATTTCAAAACTCACCAAATGACTCCTCCTAACATATTATGATGATGCCCAAATTTTGGGCTCGATCGGAAATCAATAGGTGTACGAAATTGGACACTTCAAGTTCAAAGGCAGTTTGTTCCCAATTGGAGTGGTTGGTGTATTCCGTATTTCTACTGATTGGATTTCACTCAAAACTCAACAAATGAATCCTCCCACCACTTTATGATGATGCCCAAGTTTTGGGCTCGATCGGAAATCAATAGGGGTACGAAGTTGGACAATTCCAGTTCAAAGGCAGTTCGTGCCTTATTGGAGTGGTTGGTGTCTTTCGTAGTTCTAGCGATTGGATTTCACTCAAAACTCACCAAATGACTCCTCCCACCGTTTTATATTGATGCACAAGTGTTGGGCTCGACCGGAAATCAATAGTTGTACGAAATTGGACACTTCAAGTTCAAAGGCAATTTGTTTCGAATTGGAGTGGTTGGTGTATTCCGTAGTTCTACCGATTGGATTTCCCTCAAAACTCACCCCAAGACTCCTCCCACCATGTTATGATGATGCCCAAGTTTTGGGCTCGATCGGAAATCAATAGGTGTACGAAATTGTACACTTCAAGTTCAAAGGCAATTTGTACCGAATTGGAGTGGTTGGTGTATTCCGTAGTTCTACCAATAGGATTTCACTCAGAACTGTCCACATGACTCCTCCCACCATATTATGATGATGCCCAAGTTTTGGGCGAGATCCGAAATCAATAGGTGTACGAAATTGGACAATTCAAGTTCAAAGGCTGTTCTTGCTTTACTGGAGTGGTTGGTGTATTTCATAGTTCTAGCGATTAGATTTATTACAAAACTCACCAAATGACTCCTCCCAACATATTATGACGATGCCCAAGTTTTGGTCTCGATCGGAAATCAATGGGTGTACGAAATTAGACACTTCAAGTTCAAAGGCAGTTTGTTCCGAACTGGAGTGGTTATTGTATTCCGTAGTTCTAGCGATTGGATTTCACTCAAAACAAACCAAATGACTCCTCCCAACATATTATGACGCCGCCCAAGTTTTGGGCTCGTTCGGAAATCAATAGGGGTACGAAACTGGACAATTCAAGTTCAAAGGCTGTTCGGGCCTTATTGGAGTGGTTAGTGTATTTCGTAGTTCTAGCAATTGGATTTCACTCAAAACTCACCACAAGACTCCTCCCACCATATTATGAAGAAGCCCAAGTTTTGGGCTCGATCGGAAATCAATAGGTGTACGGAATTCGACAATCCAAGTTCAAAGGCAGTTCATGCCTTATTGGAGTGGTTGGTGTATTTCGTAGTTCTAGTGATTGGATTTCACTCAAAACTCACCACATGACTCCTCCCACCATATTATAATGATGCCCAAGTTTTGGGCTCGATCGGAAATCAATTGGTGTACGAAATTGGACACTTCAAGTTCAAAGGCAATTTGTTCCGAATTGGAGTGGTTGGTGTATTCCGTAGTTCTACCGATTGGATTTCAGTGAAAACTCACCACATGACTCCTCCCACCATATTATGATGATACCCAAGTTTTGGGCTCGATCGGAAATCAGTAGGTGTACGAAATTGGACAATTCAAGTTCAAAGGCAGTTTGTTCCGAATTGGAGTGGTTGGTGTATAGCGTAGTTCTAGCGATTGGATTACACTGAAAACTCACCAAATGACTCCTCCCACCATTTTATGATGATGCCCAAGTTTTGGGATCGACCGGAAATCAATAGGTGTACGGATTTGGCCACTTCAAGTTCAAAGGCAGTTTGTTCCGAATTGGAGTGGCTGGTGTATTCCGTAGTTCTACCGATTGGATTTCACTCAAAACTGTCCACATGGCTCCTCCCACCATATTATGATGATACCCAAGTTTTGGGCTCGATCGGAAATCCATATGTGTATGAAATCGGACACTTCTAGTTCAAGGGCAATTTGTTCCAAATTGGAGTGGTTGGTGTATTCCGTAGTTCTACGGATTGAATTTCCCTCAAAACTCACCACATGACTCCTCCCACCATATTATGATGATGCCCAAGTTTTGGGCTCGATCGGAAATCAATAGGTGTACGAAATTGGACAATTCAAGTTCAAATGCAGTTCGTGCCTTATTGGAGTGGTTGGTGTATTTCGTAGTTCTAGCAATTGGATTTCTCTCAAAATTCAACAAATGACTCCTCCCAACATATTAGGGCGATGCCCAAGTTTTGGGCTCGATCGGAAATCAATAGGTGTACGAAATTGGACACTTCATGTTCAAAAGCAGTTTGTTCCGAATTCGAATGGTTACTGTATTCCGTAGTTCTAACGATTGGATTTCACTCAAAACTCACCACATGACTCCTCCAATCATATTATGATAATGCCCAAGTTTAGGGCTCGATCGGAAATCAATAGGTGTACGAAATTGGACAATTCAAGTTCAAAGGCAGTTCGTGAATTATTGGAGTGGTTGGGGTCTTTCGTAGTTCTAACGATTGGATTTCACTCAAAACTCACCAAATAACTCTTCCCAACACATTATGATGATGCCCAAGTTTTGGGCTCGATCGGAATTCAATAGGTGTACAAAATTGGACACTTCAAGTTCAAAGGCAGTTTGTTCCGAGTTGTTGTGGTTGGTGTATTCCGTAGTTCTACTGATTGGATTTCATACAAAACTGTCCACATGACAGCTCCCACCATATTATGATGATGCCCAAGTTTTGGGCTCGATCGGAAATCCATAGGTGTACGAAATTGGACAATTCAAGTTCAAAGGCAGTTCGTGCCTTATTGGAGTGGTTGGTGTATTTCGTAGTTCTAGCGATTGGATTTCACTCAAAACTCACCATATGACTCCTCCCAAAATATTGTGACGATGCCCAAGTTTTGGGCTCGATCGGAAATAAATAGGGGTACGAAATTGGACAATTCAAGTTCAAAGGAAGTTCGTGCCTTATTGGAGCGGTTGGTGTATTCCGTAGTTCTAGCGATTGGATTTCACTCAAAACACACCACATGACTCCCACCATATTATGCTCGATCGGATATCAATAGGTGTACGAAATTGGACACTTCAAGTTCAATGGCAGTTTGTTCCGAATTGGAGTGGTTGGTGTATTCCGCAGTTCTAGCGATTGGATTTCACCCAAAACTCACCGCATGTCTCCTCGCACCATACTATGATGATGCCCAAGTTTTGGGCTCGATCGGAAATCAGTAGGTGTAAGAAATTGGACAATTCGAGCTCAAATGCAGTTCGTGCTTTATTGGAGTGTTTGGTGTATTCCGTAGTTCTAGCGATTGGATTTTACTCAAAACTCATCAAATGACTCCTCCCACCACATTATGATGTTGCCCAAGTTTTGGGCTCGATTGGAAGTCAATTGGTGTACGAAATTGGACATTTCAAGTTCAATTGCAGTTCGTGCCTTATTGGAGTGGTTGGTACATTTCGTACTTCTAGCGATTGGATTTCACTGAAAACTCACCAAATGACTCCTCCCACCATACTATGATGTTGCCCAAGTTTTGGGCTCATTCGGAAATCAATAGGTGAACGAAATTGGACAATTTACGTTCTAAGGCATTCGTGACTTATTGTAGTGGTTGGTACATTTCGTAGTTCTAGCAATTGGATTTCACTCAAAACTCACCAAATGACTCCTCCCAACATATTATGATGATTCCCAGGTTTTGGGCACGATCGGAAATCAATAGGGGTACGAAATTGGACACTTCAAGTTCAAAGGCAGTTTGTTTGGAATTGGAGTGGTTGGTGTATTCCGTAGTTCTAGCGATTGGCTTTCAGTCAAAACTCATGACATGACTCCTCCCACCATATTATGATGATGCCCAAGTTTTGGGCTCGATCGGAAATCAATGGGTGTACGAAATTGGACAATTCAAGTTCATAGGCAGTTCGTGCCTTATTGGTGTGCTTGCTACATTTCGTAGTTCTAGCGATTGGATTTCACTCAAAACTCACCAAAAGACTCCTCCCAACATAACATGATGATTCCCAAGTTTTGGGCTCGATTGGAAATCAACAGGTGTACGAAATTGGACACTTCAAGTTCAAAGGCTGTTTGTTCCGAATTGGAGTGGTTGGTGTATTCCGTAGTTCTTGCGATTGGATTTCACCCAAAACTCTCCACATGACTCCACCCACCATATTATGATAATGCCAAAGTTTTGGGCTTGATCGGAAATCAATAAGGTTACGAAATTGGACAATTCAAGTTCAAAGGCAGTTCGTGCCTTATTGGAATGGTTGGTACATTTCATAGTTCTAGCGATTGGATTTTACTCAAAACTCACCAAAAGACTCCTCCCAGCATATTATGTTGATTCCCAAGTTTTGGGCTCGATTGGAAATCAATAGGTGTACGAAATTGGACACTTCAAGTTCAAAGGCAGTTTGTTCCGAATTGGAGTGATTGGTGTATTCCGTAGTTCTACCAATTGGATTTAACTCAAAACTCACCACATGACTCCTCCCACCATATTATGATGATGCCCAAGTTTTGGGCTCGATCGGAAATCAATAGGTGTACGAAATTGGACAATTCAAGTTCAAAGGCAGTTCGTGCCTTATTGGAGTGGTTGGTACATTTCGTAGTTGTAGCGATTGGATTTCATTCAAAACTCACCAAAAGACTCCTCCCATAATATTATGATGATTCCCAAGTTTTGGGCTCGATTGGAAATCAATAGGTGTACGAAATTGGACACTTCAAGTTCAAAGGCAGTTTGTTCCGAATTGGAGTGGTTGGTGTATTCATTGGTTCTAGCGATTGGATTTCACTCAAAACTCACCACATGACTCCCCCCACCGTATTATGATGATGCCAAAGTTTTGGGTTCGATCGGAAATCATTAGGGTTGTGAAATTGGACAATTCAACTTCAAAGGCAGTTCGTGCCTTATTGGAGTGGTTGGTACATTTCGTAGTTCTAGCGACTGGATTTCACTCAAAACTCACCAAATGACTCCTCCCAACATATTATGATGATTCCCAAGTTTTGTGCTCTATCGGAAATGAATAGGTGTACGAAATTGGACAGTTCAAGTTCAAAGGCAGTTTGTTCTGAATTGGAGTGGTTGGTGTATTCCGTAGTTCTAGTGATTGGATTTCACTCAAAACTCACCACATCACTCCCCCGCCATACTATGGTGACGCCAAAGTTTTGGGCTCGATCGGAAATCAATGGGTGCACGAAATTAGACAATTCAAGTTCACAGGCAGTTCGTGCTTTAGTGGAGTGTTTGGTGTATTCCGTAGTTCTAGCGACTGGATTTCACTCAAAACTCATCAAATGACTCCTCCCATCATATCATAATGATGCCCAAGTTCTGGGCTCGATCGGTAATCAATAGTTGTACGAAATTGGACACTTCAAGTTCAAAGGCAGTTTGTTCCGAATTGGAGTGGTTGGTGTATTCAGTGGTTCTAGCGATTGGAGTTCACTCAAAACTCACCGCATGTCTCCTCGCACCATACTATGATGATGCCCAAGTTTTGGGCTCGATTGGAAATCAGTAGGTGTAAGAAATTGGAAAATTCAAGCTCAAAGGCAGTTCGTGCTTTATTGGAGTGTTTGGTGTATTCCGTAGTTCTAGCGATTGGATTTTACTCAAAACACATCAAATGACTCCTCCCACCATATTATGATGTTGCCCAAGTTAAGGGCTCGATCGGAAATCAATAGGTGTGCGAAATTGGACACTTCAACTTTAAAGGCAGTTTGTTCCGAATTGGAGTGGTGGGTGTATTCCGAAGTTCTAGCGATTGGATTTCACTCAAAACTCACCGCATGACTCCTCCCACCATATTATGATGAAGCCCAAGTTTTGCGCTCGATCGGAAATCAATAGGTGTACGAAAATGGACGATTCAAGTTCAAAGGCAGTTAGTGCCTTGTTGTAGTGGTTGGTGTATTCCATAGTTCTAGCAATTGGATTTCACTCAAAACTCACCAAATGACTCCTCCCCCCGTATTGTGATGATGCCCAAGTTTTGGGCTCGATCGGAAATCAATAGCTGTACGAAATTGGACACTTCAAGTTCAAAGGCAGTTTGTTCGGAATTGGAGTGGTTGGTGTATTCCATAGTTCTAGTGATTGGATTTCACTCAAAACTTTCCACATGACTCCTCCCACCATATTATGAAGATGCCCAAGTTTTGGGCTCGATCGGAAATAATTAGGTGTACGAAATTGGACACTTCAAGTTCAAAGGCAGTTTGTTCCGAATTGGAGTGGTTGGTGTATTCCGTAGTTCAAGCAATTGAATTTCACTGAAAACACACCACATGACTCCTCCGACCATATTATGACGGAGCCCAAGTTGTGGGCTCAATTGGAAATCAATAGGTGTACGAAATTGGACACTTCAAGTTCAAAGGCAGTTTGTTCCGAATTGGAGTGGTTGGTGTATTCCGTAATTCTAGCGATTGGATTTCACGGAAAACTCACTACATGACTCCTCCCAACATATTATGATGATGCCCAAGTTTTGGGCGTGATCGAAAATCAATAGGTGTACGAAATTCGACAATTCAATTTCAGAGGCAGTTTGTGCATTATTGGAGTGGTTGGTGAATTCCGTAGTTCTAGCGATTAGATTTCACTCAAAACTCACCAACTGACTCCCCCCACCATATTATGATGATGCCCAAGTATTGGGCTCGATCGGAAATCGATAGGTGTACGAAATTGGACGCTTCAAGTTCAAAGGCCGTTTGTTCTGAACTGGAGTCGTTGGTGTATCCCGTAGTTCTAGCGATTGGATTTCACTCAAAACTCACAACATGACTCCTCCAACAATGTAATGATGATGCCCAAATTTTGGGCTCAATCGGAAATCAAAAGGTGTACGAAATTGGACACTTCATGTTCACAGGCAGTTTGTTCGGAATTGGAGTGGTTGGTGTATTCCATAGTTCTAGCGATTGGATTTCACTCCAAACTCTCCACATGACTCCTCCCACCATATTACGAAGATGCCCAAGTTTTGGGCTCGATCGGAAATCATTTGGTGTACGAAATTGGACACTTCATGTTTAAAGGCAGTTCGTGCATTATTGGAGTGGTTGGTGTATTCCGTAGTTCTAACGATTGGATTTCACTGAAAACCCTCCACATGATAGGTGTACGAAATTGGACACTTCAAGTTCAAAGCCAGTTTGTTACGAATTGGAGTGGTTGGTTTATTCCGTAGTTCTAGCAATTGGATTTCACTCAAAACCCACCATATGACTCCTCCCACCATATTGTGACGATGCCCAAGTTTTGGGCACGATCGGAAATCAATAGGTGTACGAAATTGGACAATTGAAGTTGAAAGGCAGTTCGTGCCCTATTAGAGTGGGTGGTGTACTCCATAGTTCTAGCGATTGGATTAAACTCTAAACTCACCAAATGACTCCTCCCACCATATTATGATGATGCCCAAGTTTTGGGCTCGATCGGAAATCAATAGTTATACGAAATTGGACACTTCTAGTTCAAAGGCAGTTTGTTCCGAATTGATGTGGTTGGTGTATTCCGTAGTTCTAGCAATTGGATTTCACTGAAAACTCACCACA
Source organism: Prunus campanulata (assembly GCA_034190965.1). Classification (NCBI taxonomy): domain Eukaryota; kingdom Viridiplantae; phylum Streptophyta; class Magnoliopsida; order Rosales; family Rosaceae; genus Prunus; species Prunus campanulata. Next base: position 12,108,886 of record CM067209.1, on the reverse strand, counting down.
TGACTCCTCCCTCCATATTATGGTGATGGCCAAGTTTTAGGTTCGATCGGAACTCAAAAGGTGTACGAAATTGGACACTTCAAGTTCAAAGGCAGTTTGTTCCGAAATCGTGTGGTTGGTGCATTCCGTAGTTCTAGCGATTTGATTTCACTCAAAACTCTCCACATGACTCCTCCCACCATATTATGATAATTTCCAAGTTTTGGGCTCGATCGGAAATCAATAGGTGTACGAAATTGGACACTTCAAGTTCAAAGGCAGTTTGTTCCGAATTGGTGTGGTTGGTGTATTCCGTAGTTGTAGCGATTGGATTTCACTCAAAACTCTCCACACGACTCCTCCCACCATATTATGATGATGCCCATGTTTTGGGCGTGATCGAAAATCAATAGGTGTACGAAATTCGACAATTCAAGTTCAATGGCAGTTCGTGCATTATTGGAGTAGTTGGTGTATTCCGTAGTTCTAGCGATTGGATTTCACTCAAAACTCACCACATCACTCATCCCACCATTTTATGATGATGCCCATGTTTTAGGCTCGATCGGAAATCAATAGGTGTACGAAATTGGAAACTTCAAGTTCAAAGGCAATTTGTTTCGAATTGGAGTGGTTTGTGTATTCCATAGTTCTAGCGATTGGATTTCCCTCAAAACTCACCACATGACTCCTCCCACCATATTATGATGAAGCCCAAGTTTTGGGCTCGATCGGAAATCAATAGGTGTACGAAATTCGACAATTCAATTTCAAAGGCAGTTCGTGCATTATTGGAGTGGTCGGTGTATTCCGTAGTTCTAGCGATTGGATTGCACTCAAAACTCACTACATGACTCCTCCAACCATGTAATGATGATGCCCATATTTTGGGCTCGATCGGAAATCAATAGGTGTACGAAATTGGACACTTCTTGTTCAAAGGCAGTTTGTTCCGAATTGGAGTGGTTGGTGTATCCCGTTGTTCTAGCGATTTTATTTCAGTCAAAACTCACCAAATGACTCCTCCCACCATATAATGATGATGCCCAAGTTTCGGGCTCGTTCGGAAATCCATAGGGGTATGAAATTGGATACTTCGAGTTCAAAGGCAGTTTGTTCCGTATTGCAGTGGTTGGTGTATTCCATTGTTCTAGTGATTGGATTTCACTCAAAACTCACCAAATGACTCCTCCCACCATTTTATGATGATGTCCATGTTTTGGGCTCGATCTGAAATCAATAGGTGTACGAAATTGGATACTTCAAGTTCGTAGGCAGTTTGTTCCGAATTGGAGTGGTTGCTTTATTCCGTAGTTCTAACGATTGGATTTCACTGAAAACTAACCACATGACTCCTCCTTCCAAATTTTGGGCTCGATCGGAAGTTAATAGTTGTACGAAATTGGACACTTCAAGTTGAAAGGCAGTTTGTTTGGAATTGGAGTGGTTGGTGTATTCCGTATTTCTAGTGATTGGATTTCACTCAAAACTCTCCACATGACTCCTCCCAACACATTATGATGATGCCCAAGTTTTGGGCTCGATCGGAAATCAATAGGTGTAAGAAATTGGACACTTCAAGTTCAAAGGCAGTTCGTGCCATATTGGAGTGGTTGGTGTATTCCGAAGTTCTAGCAATTGGATTTCACTCAATACTCAACAAATGACTCCTCCCAACATATTGTGATGATGCCCAAGGTTTGTTCCGAATTGGAGTGGTTATTGTATTCCGTAGTTCTAGCGATTGGATTTCACTCAAAACTCACCACATAACTCCTCCGACCATATTATGATGATGCCGAAGTTTTGGGCTCAATTGGAAATTAATAGGTGTACGAAATTAGGCACTTTCAAGTTCAAAGGCAGTTCGTGCCTTATTGGAGTGGTTGGTGTATTTCGTAGTTCTAGCGATTGGATTTCACTCAAAACTCACCAAATGACTCTACCCAACACATTATGATGATGGCCAAGTTTTGGGCTCGATCGGAAATCAATAGGTGTACGAAATTGGAAACTTCAAGTTCAAAGGCAATTTGTTTCGAATTGGAGTGGTTTGTGTATTCCGTAGTTCTAGCGATTGGATTTCCCTCAAAACTCACCACATGACTCCTCCCACCATATTATGATGAAGCCCAAGTTTTGGGCTCGATCGGAAATCAATAGGTGTACGAAATTCGACAATTCAAGTTCAAAGGCAGTTCTTGCATTATTGGAGTGGTTGGTGTATTCCGTAGTTCTAGCGATTGGATTTCACTCAAAACTCACTACATGACTCCTCCAACCATGTAATGATGATGCCCATATTTTGGGCTCGATCGGAAATCAATAGGTGTACGAAATTGGACACTTCTTGTTCAAAGGCAGTTTGTTCCGAATTGGAGTGGTTGGTGTATTCCGTTGTTCTAGCGATTTTATTTCACTCAAAACTCACCAAATGACTCCTCCCACCATGTAATGATGATGCCCAAGTTTTGGGCTCGTGCGGAAATCCATAGGGGTATGAAATTGGACACTTCAAGTTCAAAGGCAGTTTGTTCCGTACTGGAGTGGTTGGTGTATTCATTGTTCTAGTGATTGGATTTCACTCAAAACTCACCAAATGACTCCTCCCACCATTTTATGATGATGTCCATGTTTTTGGCTCGATCTGAAATCAATAGGTGTACGAGATTCGATACTTCAAGTTCGTAGGCAGTTTGTTCCCAATTGGAGTGGTTGCTTTATTCCGTAGTTCTAACGATTGGATTTCACTGAAAACTAACCACATGACTCCTCCCTCCAAACTTTGGGCTCGATCGGAAATTAATAGTTGTACGAAATTGGACACTTCAAGTTGAAAGGCAGTTTGTTTGGAATTGGAGTGGTTGGTGTATTCCGTATTTCTAGTGATTGGATTTCACTCAAAACTCTCCACATGACTCCTCCCAACACATTATGATGATGCCCAAGTTTTGGGCTCGATCGGAAATCAATAGGTGTAAGAAATTGGACACTTCAAGTTCAAAGGCAGTTCGTGCCATATTGGAGTGGTTGGTGTATTCCGAAGTTCTAGCAATTGGATTTCACTCAAAACTCAACAAATGACTCCTCCCAACATATTATGATGATGGCCATGGTTTGTTCCGAATTGGAGTGGTTATTGTATTCCGTAGTTCTAGCGATTGGATTTCACTCAAAACTCACCACATGACTCCTCCGACCATATTATGATGATGCCGAAGTTTTGGGCTCAATCGGAAATCAATAGGTGTACGAAATTAGGCACTTTCAAGTTCAAAGGCAGTTCGTGCCTTATTGGAGTGGTTGGTGTATTTCGTAGTTCTAGCGATTGGATTTCACTCAAAAGTCACCAAATGACTCTACCCAACACATTATGATGATGCCCAAGTTTTGGGCTCGATCGGAAATCAATAGGTGTACGAAATTGGACACTTCAAGTTCAAAGGCAGTTTGTTCTGAATTGGAGTGGTTGGTGTATTCCGTAGTTCTAGCGATTGGATTTCACTCAAAACTCTCCAAATGACTCCTCCCACCATTTTATGATGATGCCCAAGTTTTGGGCTCGATCGGAAATCAATGGGTCTACGAAATTGGACAATTCATGTTCGAAGGCAGTTCGTGCCATATCGGAGTGGTTGGTGTATTCCGAAGTTCTAGCAATTGGATTTCACTCAAAACTCAACAAATGACTCCTCCCACCATATTATGACGATGCCCAAGTTTTGGGTTCGATCGGAAATCAGTAGGTGTACGAAATTGGACACTTGAAGTTCAAAGCAATTTGTCCCAAATTGGAGTGGTTGGTGTATTCCGTAGTTTTAGCGATTGGATTTCAGTCAAAACTCACCAAATGACTCCTCCCACCATATTATGATGATGCCCAAGTTTTGGGCTCGGCCGGAAATCAATAGGTGTACGACATTGGACAATTCAAGTTCAAAGGAAGTTCGTGCCTTAATGGAGTAGTTGGTTTTTTTCGTAGTTCTAGCGATTGGTTTTCTCTCAGAACTCACCAAATGACTCCTCCCAACATATTATGATGATGCCCAAGTTTTGGGCTTGATCGAAAATCAATAGGTGTACAAAATTGGACACTTCAAGTTCGAAGGCAGTTTGTCCCGAATTGGAGTGGTTGGTGTATTCCACAGTTCTAGTGATTGGATTTCACTCAAAACTCTCCACATGACTCCTCCCACCACATTATGATGATGCCCAAGTTTTGGGCTCGAACGCAAATCAATAGGTGTACGAAATTGGACAATTCAAGTTCAAAGGCAGTTTGTGCCTTATTGGAGTGGTTGGTGTATTTCGTAGTTTAGCGATTGGAATTCACTCAGGACTCACCAAATGATGATGCCCAAGTTTTGGGCTCGATCGGAAATCAATAGGTGTACGAAAATGGGCACTTCAAGTTCAAAGGCAGTTTGTAACGAATTGGAGTGGTTGGTGTATTCCGTAGTTCTTGCAATTTGATTTCACTCAAAACTCCCCGCATGACTCCTCCCACCATATTATGATGATGCCCAAGTTTTGGGCTCGATCAGAAATCATTAGGTGTACGAAATTGGACAATTGAAGTTCAAAGGCAGTTCGTGCCTTCTTAGGGTGGTTGGTGTATTCCGTAGTCCTAGCAGTTGGATTTCACTCAAAACTCACCACATGACTCCTCCCACCGTATTATGATGATGCCCAAGTTTTGAGCTCGATCGGAAATCAATAGGTGTACGAAATTGGAAACTTCAAGTTCAAAGTCAGTTTGTTCCGAATTGGAGTGGTTGGTGTATTCCGTAGTTCTAGCAATTGGATTTCACTCAAAACTCACCGCATGACTCCTCCCACCATATTATGATGATGCCCAAGTTTTGGGCTCGATCAGAAATCAATAGGTGTACGAAATTGGACAATTCCAGTTCAAAGGAAGTTCATGCCTTATTGGAGTGGTTGGTGTATTTCGTACTTCTAGAGATTAGATTTCACTCAAAACTCACCAAATGAGTCCTCCCAACATATTATGATGATGCCCAAGTTTTGGGCTCGATCGGAAATAAATTGGGGTACGAAATTGGACACTTCAAGTTCAAAGGCAGTTTGTTCCGAATTGGAGTGGTTGGTGTATTCCATAGTTCTAGCGATTGGATTTCACTCAAAACTCCCCGCATGAATCCACCCACCTTATTATGATGATGCCAAAGTTTTGGGCTCGATCGGAAGTAAATAGGTGTACGAACTTGGACAATTCAAGTTCAATGGCAGTTCGTGCCTTATTGGAGTGGTTGGTGTATTTCGTTGTTCTAGCGATTGGATTTGACTCAAAACTCACCACATGACTCCTCCCACCATATTATGAAGAGTCCCAAGTTTGGGGCTCGATCGGAAATCAGTAGGTGTACGAAATTGGACACTTCAAGTTCAAAGGTAGTTTATTCCTAATTGGAGTGGTTGGTGTATTCTGTAGTTCTAGTGATTGGATTTCACTAAAAACTCATCAAATGACTCCTCCCACCATTTTAAGATGATGCCCAAGTTTTGGGCTCGATCGGAAATCAATACGTGTACGAAATTGGACACTTCAAGTTCAAAGGCAGTTCGCGCCTTATTGGAGTGGTTGGTGTATTTCGTAGTTCTAGCAATTGGATTTCACTCAAAACTCACCACATGACTCCTCCCACCATATTATGCTGATGCCAAAGTTTTGGGCTCGATTGGAAATCAATAGGTGTACGAAATTGGACACTTCAAGTTCAAAGGCAATTTGTTCCGAATTGGAGTGGTTGGTGTGTTCCGTAGTTCTGGCGATTGGATTTCACTCAAAACTAAACACATCACTCCTCCCACCATATTATGACGATGCCCAAGTTTTGGGCTTGATCAGAAATCAATAGGTGTACGAAATTGGACGATTCAAGTTCAAAAGCAGTTCGTGCCTTATTGGAGTGGTTGGTGTATTTCGTAGTTCTGGCGATTGGATTTCACTCAAAACTCCCCAATTGACTCGTCCCACCATATTATGATGATGCCCAAGTTTTGGGCTCGAACGGAAATCAATAGGTGTACGAAATTGGACAATTCAAGTTCAATCTTATAGTGGTTTGTGTATTTCGTAGTTCTAGCGATTGGATTTCACTCAAAACTCTCCACATGACTCCTCCCACCATATTGTGTTGATGCCCAAGTTTTGGGTTCGATCGGAAATCAACAGGTGTACGAAATTGGACACTTCAAGTTCAAAGCAATTTGTCCCGAATTGGAGGGGTTGGTGTATTCCGTAGTTCTAGCGATTGGATTTCACTCAAAACTCACCACATGACTCCTCCCACCATATTATGACGAAGCCCAAGTTTTGGGCTCGATCGGAAATGAAAAGGTGTACGAAATTGGACACTTCAAGTTCAAAGGCAGTTTGTTCCGAATTGGAGTGGTTGGTGTATTCCGTAGTTCTAACGATTGGATTTCACTCAAAACTCTCCACATAACTCCTCCCACTTTATTATGATGATGCCCAAGTTTTGGGATCGATCGGAAATCAACAGGTGTACGAAATTGGACACTTCAAGTTCAAAGCAATTTGTCCCGAATTGGAGTGGTTGGTGTATTCCGTATTTCTAGCGATTGGATTTCACTCAAAACTCACCAAATGGTTCCTCCCAACATATTATGATGATGTCCAGGTTTTGGGCTCGATCGGAAATCAATTGGTGTATGAAATTGGACACGTCAAGTTCAAAGGCAGTTTGTTCCGAATTGGATTGGTTGGTGGATTCCGTAGATCTAGCAATTTAATTTCACTCAAAATTCACCACATGACTCCTCCCACCATATTAGGATGATGCCAAAGTTTTGGGCTTGATTGGAAATCAATAGGTGTACGAAATTGGACAATTCAAGTTCAAAGGCAGTTCATGCCTTATTGGAGTGGTTGGTGTATTTCGAATTTCTAGCGATTGGATTTCACTCAAAACTCACCACATGACTCCTCCCACCATATTATGATGATGCGCAAGTTTTGGGCTCGATCGGAAATCTATTGGTGTACGAAATTTGACAATTCAAGTTCAAAGGCAGTTCTTGACATATTCCAGTTGTTGGTGTATTTCGTAGTTCTTGCGATTGGATTTCACTCAAAACATAACAAATGACTCCTCCCAACATATTATGAAGATGCCCAAGTTTTGGCCTCGATCGGAAATGAAAAGGTGTACGAAATTGGACACTTCAAGTTCAAAGGCAGTTTATTCCGAATTGGAGTGGTTGGTGTATTCCATAGTTCTAGCGATTGGATTTGACTTAAAACTGTCCACATGACTCCTCCCACCGTATTATTATGATGCCCAAGTTTTGGGCTCGATCGGAAATCAATAGGTGTACGAAATTGGACACTTCAAGTTCACACGCAGTTCGTTCGGAATTGGAGTGGTTGGAGTATTCCGTAGTTCTAGCGGTTGGATTTCACTCAAAACTCAGCACGTGACTCCCCCCACCATATTATGATGATGCCCAAGTTTTGGGCTCGGTCGGAAATCAATAGGTGTAAGAAATTGGACACTTCAAGTTCAAAGGAAGTTTGTTCCGAACTGGAGTGGTTGGTGTATTCCGTAGTTCTAGCAGTTGGATTTCACTTAAAATTCACCACATGACTCCACCCTCCATATTATGGTGATGCCCAAGTTTTGGGCTCGATCGGAAATCAATAGGTGTACAAAACTGGACAGTTCAAGTTCAAAGGCAGTTTGTTCCGGATTGGAGTGCTTGGTGTATTCCGTAGTTCTAGCGATTGGATTTCACTCAAAACTCACCACATGACTCCTCCCACCATATTATGACGAAGCCCAAGTTTTGGGCTCTATGGGAAATCAGTAGGTGTACGAAATTGGACACTTGAAGTTTGAAGGCAATTTGTTCCGAATTGGAGTGGTTGGTGTATTCCGTAGTTCTAGCGATTGGATTTCACTCAAAACTCACCACATGACTCCTCCCACCATATTATGACGAAGCCCAAGTTTTGGGCTCTATCGGAAATCAATAGGCGTACGAAATTGGACACTTGAAGTTTGAAGGCAATTTCTTCTGAATTGGAGTGGTTGGTGTATTCCGTAGTTCTAGCGATTGGATTTCACTCAAAACTCACCGTATTATGATGATGCCCAAGTTTTGGGCTGGACCGGAAATCAATAGGTGTACAAAACTGGGCAGTTCAAGTTCAAAGGCAGTTTGTTCCGGATCGGAGTGGTTGGTGTATTCCGTAGTTCTAGTGATTGGATTTCACTCAAAACTGTCCACATGACTCCTCCCACCATATTATGATGATGCCCAAGTGTTGGGATCGATTGCAAACCAATAGGTGTACGAAATTGGACACTTCAAGTTCAAAGGCAGTTTGTTCCGAATTGGAGTGGTTGGTGTATTCCGTAGTTCTAGCCATTGGATTTCACTCAAAACACACCACATGACTCCTCCCACCATATTATGACGAAGCCCAAGTTTTGGGCTCTATCGGAAATCAACAGGTGTACGAAATTGGACACTTGATGTCTGAAGGCAATTTGTTCCGAATTGGAGTGGTTGGTGTATTCCGTAGTTCTGGCGATTGGATTTCATTCAAAACTCACCACATGACTCCACCCACGATATTATGATGATTCCCAAGTTTTGGGCTCTATCCGAAATCAATAGGTGCACGAAATTGTACAATTCCAGTTCAAAGGCAGTTCGTGCCTTATTGGAGTGGTTGGTGTATTTCGTTGTTCTAGCTATTGGATTTCACTAAAAACTCACCACATGACTCCTCCCAACATAATATGATGAAAAGGTGTATGAAATTGGACACTTCAAGTTCAAAGCCAGTTTGATCCGAATTGGAGTGGTTGGTGTATTCCGTAGTTCTAGCGATTGGATTTCACTGAAAACTCCCCACATGAATCCTCCCACCATACTATGACGAATCCCAGGTTTTGGGTCCGATAGGAAATCAATAGGTTTACGAAATTGGACAATTCCAGTTCGTGCCTTATTAGAGTGGTTGGTGTATTCCGTAGTTCTAGCGATTGGATTTCACTCAAAACTCACCACATGACTCCTCCCACCATATTATGACGAAGCCCAAGTTTTGGGCTCTATCGGAAATCAACAGGTGTACGAAATTTGACACTTGAAGTTTGAAGGCAATTTGTTCCGAATTGGAGTGGTTGGTGTATTCCGTAGTTCTAGCTATTGGATTTCACTCAAAACTCACCACATGACTCTTCCCACCATATTATGATGATGCCCAAGTTTTGGGTTCGATCGGAAATCAATAGGTATACGAAATTGGACACTTCAAGTTCAAAGGCAATTTGTTCCGAATTGGAGTGGTTGGTGTATTCCGTAGTTCTAGCGACTGGATTTCACTCAAAACTCACCACATGACTCCACCCACGATATTATGATGATGCCCAAGTTTTGGGCTCGATCGGAAATCAATTGGTGTACGAAATTGTACAATTCCAGTTCAAAGGCAGTTCGTGCCTTACTTGAGTGGTTGGTGTATTTCGTAGTTCTAGCTATTGGATTTCACTCAAAACTCACCACAAGACTCCTCCCACCATATAATGATGATGCCGATGTTTTGGGCTCGATCGGAAATCGATAGATGTACTAAATTGGACACTTCAAGTTCAAAGGCAGTTTGTTCTGAATTGGAGTGGTTGGTGTATTCCGTAGTTCTAGCGATTGGATTTCACTCAAAACTCACCACGTGACTCCCCCCATCATATCATGATCATGCTCAAGTTTTGTGCTCAATCGGAAATCAGTAGTTGTACGAAATTGGACACTTCAAGTTCAAAGGACGTTTGTTCCGAATTGGAGTGGTTGGTGTATTCCGTAATTCTAGCAATTGGATTTCACTCAAAACTCACCAAATGACTCCTCCCAACATATTATGACGACGCCCACGCTTTGGGCTCGATCGGAAATCAATAGATGTACGAAATTGGACACTTCAAGTTCAAACGCTTTTGTTCGAAATTGGAGTGGTTGGTGTATTCCGTTGTTCTAGCGATTGGATTTCACTCAAAACTGTCCACATGACTCCTCCCACCATATTATGACGATGCCCAAGTGTTGGGCTCCATCAGAAATCAATAGGTGTACGAAATTTGACACTTCAAGTTCAAAGGCAGTTTGTTCCGAATTGGAGTGGTTGGTGTATTTCGTAGTTCTAGCAATTGGATTTCACTGAAAACTCACCACATGACTCCTCCCTCCATATTATGGTGATGGCCAAGTTTTGGGCTCGATCGGAAATCAATAGGTGTACGAAATTGGACACTTCAAGTTGAAAGGCAATTTGTTCCGAATTGGAGTGGTTGGTGTATTCCGTAGTTCTAGCGTTTGGATTTCGCTCACAACTCACCAAATAACTATCCCCACAATTGTACGATGATGCCCAAGTTTTGGGCTCGATCGGAAATCAATAGGTGTACGAAATTGGACACTTCAAGTTCAAAGGCATTTTTTTCCGAATCGGAGTAGTTGGTTTATTCCGTAGTTCTAGCGATTGGATTTCACTCAAAACTCAACAAATGACTCCTCCCACCATATTATGATGATGCCCAAGTTTTGGGCTCGATCGGAAATCAATAGGTGTACGAAATTGGACACTTCAAGTTCAAGGGCAATTTGTTCCGAATTGGAGTGGTTGGTGTATTCCGTAGTTCTAGCTATTGGATTTCACTCAAAACTCACCAAATGACTACCCCGACCATTTTATGATGATGCCCAAGTTTTGGGCTGGATCGGAAATGAATAGGTGTACGAAATTGGACACTTCAAGTACAAAGGCAGTTTGTTCCGAATTGGAGTGGTTGGTGTATTCCGTAGTTGTAGCGATTGGATTTCACTCAAAACTCACCAAATGACGCCTCCCACCATATTATCATAATGCCTAAGTTTTGGGCTCGATCGGAATTGAAAAGGTGTACGAAATTGGACACTTCAAGTTCAAAGCCAGTTTGTTCCGAATTGGAGTGGTTGGTGTATTCCGTAGTTCTAGCGATTGGATTTCACTGAAAACTCACCACATGAATCCTCCCACCATATTATGACGATGCCCAGGTTTTGGGACCGATCGGAAATCAATAGGTGTACGAAATTGGACAATTGAAGTTCAAAGGCAGTTCATGCCTTATTAGAGTGGTTGGTGTATTTCGTAGTTCTCGTAATTGGATTTCACTCAAAACTCACCAAATGACTCCTCCCAACATATTATGACGATGCCCAAGTTTTCGGCTGGATCGGAAATCAATAGGTTTGCGAAATTGGACACTTCAAGTTCAAAGGCAGTTTGTTCCGAATTGGAGTGGTTGGTGTAGTTAGTAGTTCTAGCGATTGGATTTCACTCAAAACTCACCACATGACTCTTCCCACCATATTATGATGATGCCCATGTTTTGGGCTCGACCGGAAATCAATAGGTGTACAAAACTGGACAGTTCAAGTTCAAAGGCAGTTTGTTCCGGATTGGAGTGGTTGGTGTATTCCGTAGTTCTAGCGATTGGATTTCACTCAAAACTGTCCACATGACTCCTCCAAACATATTATGATGATGCCCAAGTGTTGGGATCGATCGGAAATTAATAGGTGTACGTAATTGGACACTTCAAGTTCAAAGGCGGTTTGTTCCGAATTGGAGTGGTTGGTGTATTCCGTAGTTCTAGCGATTGGATTTCACTCAAAACACACCACATGTCTCCTCCCACCATATTATGAGGAAGCCCAAGTTTTGGGCTCTATCGGAAATCAACAGGTGTACGAAATTGGACACTTGAAGTTTGAAGGCAATTTGTTCCGAATTGGAGTGGTTGGTGTATTCCGTAGTTCTAGCGATTGGATTTCACTCAAAACTCACCACATGACTCTTCCCACCATATTATGATGATGCCCAAGTTTTGGGCTCGATCGGAAATCAGTAGGTATACGAAATTGGACACTTCAAGTTCAAAGGCAATTTGTTCCGAATTGGAGTGGTTGGTGTATTCCGTAGTTCTGGCGATTGGATTTCACTCAAAACTCACCACATGACTCCACCCACGATATCATGATGATGCCCAAGTTTTGGGCTCGATCGGGAATCAATAGGTGTACGAAATTTGACACTTAAAGTTCAAAGGCAGTTTGTTCCGAATTGGAGTGGTTGGTGTATTCCGTAGTTCTAGCGATTGGATATCACTGAGAACTCACCACATGACTCCTCCCTCCACATTATGGTGATGCCCAAGTGTTGGGCTCGATCGGAAATCAATAGGTGTACAAAATTGGACACTTCAAGTTCAAAGGCAGTTTGTTCCGACTTGGAGTGGTTGGTGTATTCCGTAGTTCTAGCGATTGGATTTCACTGAACACTCACCACATGACTCCTCTCGCCATATAACGTTGATGCCCAAGTTTTGGGCTCGATCGGAAATCAATAGGTGTACGAAATTGGACACTTCAAGTTCAAAGGCAGTTTGTTCCGAATTGGAGTGGTTGGTGTATTCCGTAGTTCTAGCGATTGGATTTCACTGAAAACTCACCACATGACTCCTCCCTCCATATTATGGTGATGCCCAAGTGTTGGGCTCGATCGGAAGTCAATAGGTGTACGAAATTGGACACTTCAAGTTCGAAGGCAATTTGTTCTGAATTGGAGTGGTTGGTGTATTCCGTAGTTCTAGCGATTGGATTTCACTCAAAACTCACCACATGATTCCTTCCACCATATTATGATGATGCCCAAGTTTTGGGCTCGATCGGAAATCAATGGGTGTATGAAATTGTACAATTTAAGTTCAAAGGTATTTCGTGCCTTATTGGAGTGGTTGGTGTATTTCGTAGTTCTCGCAATTGGATTTCACTCAAAACTCACCAAATGACTCCTCCCAACATATTATGACGATGCCCAAGTTTTCGGCTGGATCGGAAATCAATAGGTTTGCGAAATTGGACACTTCAAGTTCAAAGGCAGTTTGTTCCGAATTGGAGTGGTTGGTGTAGTTCGTAGTTCTAGCGATTGGATTTCACTCAAAACTCACCACATGAATCCTCCCACCATATTATGACGATGCCCAGGTTTTGGGCCCGATCGGAAATCAATAGGTGTACGAAATTCGACAATTGAAGTTCAAAGGCAGTTCGTGCCTTCTAAGTGTGGTTGGTGTATTCCGTAGTTCTAGCGATTGGATTTCACTCAAAACTCACCACATGACTCCTCCCACCATATTACGATGAAGCCCAAGTTTTGGGCTCGATCAGAAATCAATAGGTGTACAAAATTGGACCATTCAAGTTCAAAGGCAGTTCGTGCCTTATTGGAGTGGTTGGTGTATTCCGCAGGTGTAGCGATTGGATTTCACTCAAAACTCACCAAATGACTCATCCCACCATATTATGATGATGCCCAAGTTTAGGGCTCAATCGGAAATCAATAGGTGTACGAAATTGGACTATTCAAGTTCAAATGCAGTTAGTGCCTTTTTGGAGTGGTTGTTTTATTCCCTTGTTCTAGGGGTTGGATTTCACTCAAAACTCACCAAATGACTCCTCCCACCATATTATGATGATGCCCAAGTTTTGGGCTCGATCGGAAATCAATAGGTGTACGAAATTGGTCACTTCAAGTTCAAAGGCAATTTGTTCCGAGTTGGAGTGGTTGGTGTATTCCGTAGTTCTAGCAATTCGATTTCACTCAAAACTCACCAAATGACTACCCCCACCATTTTATGATGATGCCCAAGTTTTGGGCTCGATCGGAAATCAATAGGTGTACGAAATTGGACACTTCAAGTTCAAAGGCAGTTTGTTCCGAATTGGAGTGGTTGGTGTATTATATAGTTCTAGCGATTGGATTTCACTGAAAACTCACCACATGAATCCTCCCACCATATTTTGACGATGCCCAGGTTTTGGGCCCGATCGGAAATCAATAGGTGTACGAATTTGGACAATTGAAGTTCAAAGGCAGTTCGTGCCTTATTAGAGTGGTTGGTGTATTCCATAGTTCTAGCGATTGGATTTCACTCAAAACTCACCAAATGACTCTTCCCAACACATTATGATGATGCCCAAGTTTTGGGCCCGATCGGAAATCAATAGGTGTACGAAATTGGACCCTTCAAGTTCAAACACAGTTTGTCCCGAATTGGAGTGGTTGGTGTATTCCGTAGTTCTAGCGTTTGGATTTCTCTGAAAACTCACCACATGAATCCTCCCACCATATTATGACGATGCCCAGCTTTTGGGCCCGATCGGAAATCAATAGGTGTACGAATTTGGACAATTGAAGTTCAAAGGCGGTTCGTGCCTTATTAGAGTGGTTGGTGTATTCCGTAGTTCTAGCGATTGGACTTCACTCAAAACTCACCAAATGACTCTTCCCAACACATTATGATGATGCCCAAGTTTTGGGCTCGATCGGAAATCAATTGGTGTACGAAATTGGACACTTCAAGTTCAAAGGCAGTTTGTTCCGAATTGGAGTGGTTGGTGTATTCCGTAGTTGTAGCGATTGGATTTCACTCAAAACTCTCCAAATGACTCCTCCCAACATATTTTGACGATGCCCAAGTTTTGGGATCGATCGGAAATCAATAGGTGTACGAAATTTGACACTTCAAGTTCAAAGGAAGTTTGTTCTGAATTGGAGTGGTTGGTTTATTCCGTAGTTCTAGCGATTGGATTTCACTCAAAACTCACCAAATGACTCCTCCCACCATATTTTCATAATGCCTAAGTTTTGTGCTCGATCGGAAATGAAAAGGTGTACGAAATTGGACACTTCAAGTTCAAAGACAGTTTGTTCCGAATTGGAGTGGTTGGTGTATTCCGTAGTTCTAGCGATTGGATTTCACTCAAAACTCTCCACATGACTCCTCCCACCATATTATGATGATGCCCAAGTTTTGGGCTCGATCGGAAATCAATAGGTGTACGAAATTAGACACTTCAAGTTCAAAGCCAGTTTGTTCCGAATTGGAGTGGTTGGTTTATTCCGTGGTTCTAGCGATTGGATTTCACTCAAAACTCACCAAACGACTCCTCCCACCATTTTATGATGATGCCCATGTTTTGGGCTCAATCGGAAATCAATAGGTGTACGAAATTGGACAATTCAAGTTCAAATGCAATTAGTGCCTTTTTGGAGTGGTTGGTTTATTCCGTAGTTCTAGGTGTTGGATGTCACTCAAAACTCACCAAATGACTCCTCCCACCATATTATGATGATGCCCAAGTTTTGGGCTCGATCGGAAGTCAATATGTGTACGAAATTGGACACTTCAAGTTTAACCGCAGTTTGTTCCGAATTGGAGTGGTTGGTGTATTCCGTAGTTCTAGCGATTGGATTTCACTCAAAACTCTCCACATGACCCCTCCCACCATATTATGATGATGCCCAAGTTTTGGGCTCGATCGGAAATCAATAGGTGTACGAAATTCGACACTTGAAGTTCAAAGCAATTTGTCCCGAATTGGGGTGGTTGGTGTATTCCGTAGTTCTAGCGATTCGATTTCACTCAAAACTCACCAAATGACTCCTCCCACCATTTTATGGTGATGCCCAAGTTTTGGGCTCGATCGTAAATTAATAGGTGTACGAAATTGGATACTTTAAGTTCAAAGGCAGTTTGTTCCGAATTGGAGTGGTTGGTGTATTCCTCAGTTTTAGAGATTGCATTTCACTCAAAACTCACCAAATGACTCCTCCCAACATATTATGATGATGCCCAAGTTTTGGGCTCGATCGGAAATCAATAGGTGTACGAAATTGGACACTTCAAGTTCAAAGCAATTTGTCCCGAATTGGAGTGGTTGGTGTATTCCGTAGTTTTGGCAATTGGATTTCACTCAAAACTCTCCACACGACGCCTCCCACCATATTGTGATGGTGTACCTAGTTTTGGGATCGATCGGAAATCAATAGGTGTACGAAATTGCGCACTTCAAGTTCAAAGGCAGTTTGTTCCGTATTGGAGTGGTTGGTGTATTCCGTTGTTCTAGCGTTTGGATTTCACTCAAAACTCACCACATGACTCCCCCCACCGTATTATGAGGATGCCCAACTTTTGGGCTCGATCGGAAATCAATAGGTGTACGAAATTGGAGAATTCAAGTTCAAAGGCAGTTCGTGCCTTATTGGAGTGGTTGGTGTATTCCGTAGTTCTAGCGATTGAATTTCACTCAAAACTCACCATATGACTCGTCCCACCAGTTTGTGAGGATGCCCAAGTTTTGGGCTACATCGGAAATGAATAGGTGTACGAAATTGGACACTTGAAGTTCAAAGGCAGTTTGTTCTGAATTGGAGTGGTTGGTGTATTCCACAGTTCTAGCGATTGGATTTCACTTAAAACTCACCACAAGACTCCTCCCACCATATTATGATGATGCCCAAGTTTTGGGCTCGATCGGAAATAAATAGTTGTACGAAGTTGGACAATTCAAGTTCAATGGCAGTTCGTGCCTTACCGGAGTGGTTGGTGTATTTTGTAGTTCTAGCGATTGGATTTCACTCAAAACTTACCAAATGACTCTTCCCAACACATTTTGTTGATGCCCAAGTTTTGGGCTCGATCGGAAATCAATAGGTGTACGAAATTGGACACTTCAAGTTCAAAACCAGTTTGTTCCGAATTGAAGTGGTTATTGTATCCCGTAGTTCTAGTGATTGGATTTCACTCAAAACTCACCACATGACTCCTCCCACCATATTATACTGATGCCCAAGTTTTGGGCTTGATCGGAAATCAATAGGTGTACGAAATTGGACAATTCAAGTTCAAAGGCAGTTCGTACCTTAACGGAGTGGTTGGTGTATTTCGTAGTTCTAGCGATTGGATTTCACTCAAAACTCACCAAATGACTCCTCCCATCATATTATGATGATCCCCAAGTTTTGGGGTTGATCGAAAATCAATAGGTGTATGAAATTGGACACTTCAAGTTCAAAGGAAGTTTGTTCCGAATTGGAGTGGTTAGTGTATTCCGTAGTTCTAGCGATTGGATTTCACTCAAAACTCACTAGATGACTCCTCCCACCATATTATGATGATGCCCAAGTTTTGAGCTCGATCGGAAATCAATAGGAGTACGAAATTGGACACTTCAAGTTCATAGGCAGTTTGTTCCGAATTGGAGTGGTTGGTGTATTCCGTTGTTCTAGCGATTGGATTTCACTCAAAACCCAGCACATAGTCCCTCCCACCATACTATTATAATGGCAAACTTTTGGGCTCGATCGGAAATCAATAGGTGTACGAAATTGGACAATTCAAGTTCAAAGGCAGTTCATGCCTTATTGGAGTGGTTGTTGTATTCCGAAGTTCTTGCAATTGGATTTCACTCAAAACTCACCCAATGACTCCTCCCACCATATTATGATGATGCCCAAGTTTTGGGCTCGATCGGAAATCAATAGGTGTATGAAATTGGACAATTCAAGTTCAAAGGTAGTTCGTGCCTTATTGGAGTGGTTGGTGTATTCCGAAGTTCTAGCAATTGGACTTCACACAAAACTCAACAAATGACTCCTCCCAACATACTATGATGATGCCCAAGTTTTGGGCTCGATCGGAAATCAATAGGTGTACGAAATTAGACACTTCAAGTTCAAAGGCAATTTGTTCCGAATTGGAGTGGGTGGTGTATTCCGTACTTCTAGCGATTGGATTTCTCTC
The DNA here is from genome assembly GCA_034190965.1 of Prunus campanulata. Taxonomy (NCBI): domain Eukaryota; kingdom Viridiplantae; phylum Streptophyta; class Magnoliopsida; order Rosales; family Rosaceae; genus Prunus; species Prunus campanulata. The sequence continues at coordinate 12,091,223 of CM067209.1, read as the reverse complement.
AAAACTCAACACATGACGCCTCCCACCATATTATGATGATGCCCAAGTTTTGGGCTCGATCGGAAATCAATAGGTGTACGAAATTGGAGAATTCAAGTTCAAAGGCAGTTCGTGCCTTATTGGAGTGGTTGGTGTATTCCATAGTTCTAGCGTTTGGATTTCACTCAAAACTCACCAAATGACTCCCCCCAACATATTATGATGATGCTCAAGTTTTGGGCTCGATCGGAAATCAATAGGTGTACGAAATTGGACACTTCAAGTTCAAAGGCAGTTCGTGCCTTATTGGAGTGGTTGGTGTATTTCGTTGTTCTAGCGATTTGATTTCACTCAAAACTCACCAAATGACTCCTCCCAACATATTATGATGATGCCCAAGTTTTGGGCTCGATCGGAAATCAATAGGTGTACGAAATTGGACACTTCAAGTTCAAAGGCAGTTTTTTCCGAATCGGAGTAGTTGGTTTATTCCGTAGTTTTTGAACTTGAATTGTCGAATTCGTACACCTATTGATTTCCGAACGAGCCCCAAACATGGGCATCATCATAATATGGTGAGAGGAGCCATTTGGTGATTTTTGAGTGAAGTCCAACCTAGAGAACTACGCAATGTACCAACCACTCCAATAATTCACAAACTGCCTGTGAACTAGAATTGTAAAATTTCGTACACCTATTGATTTCCTATCGAGCCCAAAACTTGGGTATCATCATAATATGGTGGGAGGAGTCATGTGGTGAGTTTTGAGTGAAATTCAATCGCTAGAACTACGGAATACACCAACCACTCTAATTCGGAACAGACTGCCTTTGAACTTGAAGTGTCCAATTTCTTACACCTATTGATTTCCGATCTAGCCCCAAACTTGGGCATCATCATAATATGGTGGGAGGAGTCATGTGGTGAGGTTTGGGTGAAATCCAACCGCTAGAACTACAGAATACACCAACCAATGCAATTTGGAACAAACTGCCTTCGAACTTGAAGTGTCCAATTTCGTACAGCTATTGATTTCCGATGGAGCCCAAAACTTGGGAATCTTCATAATATGTTCGGAGGAGTCATTTGGTGAGTTTTGAGTGAAATCCAAACGCTAGAACTACGAAATGTACCAACCACTCCAATAATTCACGAACTGCCTTTGAACTTGAATTGTCCAATTTCGTACACCTATTGACTTCCGATCGAGCCCAAAACCTGGGCATCATCATAATATGGTGGGAGGACAAATGTGGGAAGTTTGAGTGAAATCCAAACGCTAGAACTACGGAATACACCAACCACTCCAACAAGGCTCGAACTGCCTGTGAACTTGACTTGCCCAATTTCGTACACCTGTTGATTTCCGATCGAGCCCCAAACTTGGGCATCATCATAATATGTTGGGAGGAGTCATTTGGTGAGCTTTGGGTGAAATCCAGTCGCTAGAACTACATAATACATCAACCACTCCAATAAGGCACAAACTGCCTTTGAACTTGAATTGTCCAATTTCGTACACCTATTGATTTCCGATCGAGCCCACAACTTGGGCATCATCATAATATGTTGGGAGGAGTCATTTGGTGATTTTTCAGTAAAATCCAACCGATAGAACTACGAAATGTACCAATCACTCCAATAAGTCACGAACTGCCTTTGAACTTGAATTGTCCAATTTCGTACACCTATCGATTTCCGATCGGGCCCAAAACATGGGCATCATCATAATGTGTTGGGAAGAGTCATTTGGTGAGTTTTGAGTGAAATCGAATCGCTAGAACTACGAAATACAATAACCACTCCAATAAGGAAAGAACTGCCTTTGAACTTGAATTGTCCAATGTCGTACACCTATCGATTTCCGATCGAGCCCAAAACATGTGCATCATCATAATATGGTGGGAGGACAAATGTTGTGTGTTTTGAGTGAAATCCAAGCGCTAGAGCTACGGAATACACCAACCACTCCGATAAGGCACGAACTGCCTTCGCAATTGAATTGTCCAATTTCGTACACTTATTGATTTTAGATCGAGCCCCAAACTTGGGCATCATCATAATATGTTGGGAGGAGTCATTCGGTGAGTTTTGAGTGAAATCCAATCGATAGAACTACGAAATACACCAACCTCCCCAATTGGGCACGAACTGCCTGTGAACTTGAATTGTCCAATTTCGTACACCTTTTCATTTCCGATCGAGCACAAAACTTGGGCAACATCATAATATGGTGGGCGGAGTCGTGTGGGGATTTTTGAGTGAAATCCAATCGCTAGAACTACGGAATACACCAACCACTCCAACTCTGAACAAACTGCCTTTGAACTTGAAGTGTCCAATTTCGTACACCTGTTGATTTCCGATCGAGCCCAAAACTTGAGCATCGTCATAAAATGGTGGGAGGAGTCATTTGTTGAGTTTTGAGTCAAATCTAATCGCTAGAACTACGGAATACACCAACCACTCCAATTCGGAACAAACTGCCTTTAAACTTGAAGTGTCCAATTTCGTACACCTATTGATTTCCGATAGAGCCCAAAACTTGGGCATCATCATAATATGGTGGGAGGAGTGATGTGGTGAGTTTTGAGTGAAATCCAAATGCTAGAACTACGAAATACACCAACCACTCCTGTAAGGCACGAACAGCCTTTGAACTTGAATTGTCCAATTTTGAACTCCTATTGATTTCCAATCGAGCCCAAAACTTGGGCATCATCATAATATGGTGGGAGGAGACATTTGGTGAGTTTTGAGTGAAATCCAATTGCTGGAACTACGAAATAGACCAACCACTCCTGTAAGGCACGAACTGCCTTTGAACTTGAATTGTCCGATTTCGTACATCTTTAGACTTCCGATCGAGCCCAAAACTTGGGCATCATCATAATATGTTGGGAGGAGACATTTGGTGAGTTTTCAGTGAAATCCAATCGCTAGAACTAAGGAATACACCAACGACTCCAAAAAGGACTCCTCCCAACATATAATGATGATGCCCAAGTTTTGGGCTCGATCGGAAACCAATAGGTGTACGAAATTGGACTCTTCATGTTCAAAGCAATTTGTCCCGAACTGGAGTGGTTGGTGTATTCCGTAGTTCAAGCGATTGGATTTCACTCAAAACTCTCCACATGACACCACCCACCATATTATGATGAAGCCCAAGTTTTGGGCTCAATTGGAAATCAGTAGGTGTACGAAATTGGACACTTAAAGTTCAAAGGCAGTTCGTGCCTGATTGAAGTGGTTGGTGTATTTTGTAGTTCTAGCAATTGGATTTCACTCAAAACTCACCACATGACTCCTCCCACCATATTATGATGATGCCCAAGTTTTGGGCTCGATCGGAAATCAATAGATGTACGAAATTGGACAATTCAGGTTCAAAGGCAGTTCATGCCTTGTTGGAGTGGTTGGTGTATTTCGTAGTTCTAGCGATTGGATTTCACTCAAAACTCACCAAACGACTCTTCCCGACAAATTATGATGATGCCCAAGTTTTGGGCTGGATCGGAAATCAATAGGTGTACGAAATTGGACAATTCAAGTTCAGAGGCAGTTCATGCCTTGTTGGTGTGGTTGGTACATTTCTTTGTTCTAGCGATTGGATTTCACACAAAACTCAACAAATGATTCCTCAAAACATATTTTGATGATTCCCAAGTTTTGGGCCCGATCGGAAATCAATAGGTGTACGAAATTGGACAATTCAAGTTCAAAGGCAGTTCGTGGCTTATTGGAGTGGTTGGTGCATTTCGTAGTTCTAGCGATTGGATTTCACTCAAAACTCCCCAAATGACTCTTCACGACACATTATCATGATGCCCAAGTTTTGGGCTCGATCGGAAATCAATAGGTGTACGAAATTGGACACTTCAAGTTCAAAGTCAGTTCGTTCCGAATTGGAGTGGTTGGTGTATTCCGTAGGTCTAGCGATTGGATTTCACTCAAAACTGTCCACATGACTCCTCCCACCATATTACGATAATGCCCAGGTTTTGGGCTCAATCGGAAATCAATAGGTGTACGAAATTGGACAATTCAAGTTCAAAGGCAGTTCGTGCCTTACTGTAGTGGTTGGTGTATTTCGTAGTTCTAGCAATTGGATTTCACTCAAAACTCACCAAATGACTCCTCCCAACTTATTATGATGATGGCCAAGTTTTGGGCTCGATTGGCAATCAATAGCTGTACGAAATTGGACACTTCGAGTTCAAAGGCAGTTTGTTCCGAATTGGAGTGGTTGGGGAATTCCGTAGTTCTAGTGATTGGATTTCACTGAAAACTCACCACATGACTCCTCCCACCATATTCTGATGATACCCAAGTTTTGGGCTCAATCGGAAATCAATAGGTGTACGAAATTGAACACTTCAAGTTCAAAGGCAGTTTGTTCCGAATTGGAGTGGTTGGTGTATTCCGTAGTTCTAGCGATTGGATTTCACCCAAAACTCTCCACATGACTCCTCCAACCATATTAGGATGATGCCCAAGTTTTGGGCTCGATCGGAAATCAATAGGTCTACGAAATTGGACAGATCTTGTTCAAAGGCAGTTTGTTCCGAATTGGAGTGGTTGGTGTATTCCGTAGTTCTAGCGATTGGATTTCACTCAAAACTCACCAAATGACTCCTCCCACCATTTTATGATGATGCCCAAGTTTTGGGCTCGATCGGAAATCAATAGGTGTACGAAATTGGACACTTCAAGTTCAAAGGCAGTTTGTTCCGAATTGTAGTGGTTGGTGTATTCCGTAGTTCTAGCGATTGGATTTCACTCAAAATTCACCAAATGACTCCTCCCACCATATTATGATGAAGCCAAAGTTTTGGGCTCGATAGAAAATAAATAGGTCTACGAAATTGGACAATTCAAGTTTAAAGGCAACTCCTTATTGGAGGGGTTGGTGTATTTCGTAGTTCTAGCGATTGGATTTCAATCAAAACTCACCAAATGACTCTTCCCAACATATTGTGACGATGCCCAAGTTTTGGGCTCGTTCGGAAATCAATAGGTGTACGAAATTGGGCAATTCAAGTTCAAAGGCAGTTTGTTCCGAATTGGAGTGGTTATTGTATTCCGTAGTTCTAGGGACTGTATTTCACTCACAACTAACCCCGTGACTCCTCCCGCCATATTTAGATGATGCCCAAGTTTTGGGCTCGATCGGAAATCAATAGGTGTACGAGATTGTACACTTCAAGTTCAAGGCAATTTGTCCCGAATTGGAGTCGTTGTTGTATTCCGTAGTTCTAGCGACTGGATTTCACTCAAAACTCTCCATATGAATCATCCCACCATATTATGATGATGCCCAAGTTTTGGGCTCGATCGGAATTCAGTAGGTGTACGAAATTGGACAATTCAAGTTCAAAGGCAGTTCGTGCCGTATTGGAGTGGTTGGTGTAATCCATAGTTCTAGCGATTGGATTTCACTCAAAACTCACCAAATGACTCCTCCCACCATTTTATGGTGATGCCCAAGTTTTGGGCTCCATCGGAAATGAATAGGTGTACGAAATTGGACAATTCAAGTTTAAAGGCAGTTCTTGCCTTATTGGAGTGGTTGGTGTATTTCTTAGTTCTAGCGATTGGATTTCACTCGAAACTCACCAGATGACTCTTCCCAACACATTATGATGATGCCCAGGTTTTGGGCTCGATTGGAAATAGGTGCACAAAATTGGAAACTTCAACTTCAAAGGCAGTTTGTTCCGAATTGGATTGGTTGGTGTATTCCGTAGTTCTAGCGATTGGATTTCACTCAAAACTCACCACATGACTCCTCCCACCATATTATGATGATGCCAAAGTTTTGGGCTCGATCGAAAATAAATAGGTCGACGAAATTGGACAATTCAAGTTCAAAGGCAGTTCGTGCCTTATTGGAGTGGTTGGTGTATTTCGTAGTTCTAGCGATTGGATTTCACTCAAAACTCACCACATGACTCCTCCTCCCACCATATTATGATGACGCCCAAGTTTTCGGCTCGATCGGAAATGAATAGGTGTACGAAATTGGACAATTCAAGTTCAAAGGCAGTTCGTGCCTTATTGGAGGGTTGGTGTATTTCGTAGTTCTAGCGACTGAATTTCACTCAAAACTCACCACTTGACTCCTTCCACCATATTATGATGATGCCCAAGTTTTGGGCTCGATCGGAAATCAATAGGTGTACGAAATTGGACATTTCAAGTTCAATGGCAGTTCGTGCCTTAATGGAGTGGTTTGTGTATTTCGTAGTTCTAGCGATTGGATTTCACTCAAAACTCACCAAATGACTCCTCCCAACATACTATGTTGATGCCCAAGTTTTGGGCTCGATCAGATATCAATAGGTGTACGAAATTGGACACTTCAAGTTCAAAGGCACTTTGTTCGGAATTGGAGTGGTTGGGGTATTCCATAGTTCTAGCGATTGGTCACTCAAAACTCACCACATGACTCCTCCCACTACTTTATGACGATGCCCAAGTTTTGGGCTCGATCGTAAATCATTAGGTGTACGAAATTGGACACTTCAAGTTCAAAGGCAGTTTGTTCCGAATTGGAGTGGTTGGTGTATTCCGTAGTTCTAGCGATAGGATTACACTCAAAACTCTCCACATGACTCCTCCCCCCATATTATGATGCCCAAGTTTTGGGCTCAATTGCAAATCCATAGGTGTAAAAAATTGGACACTTCATGTTCAAAGCAATTTGTCCCGAATTGGAGTGCTTGGTGTATTACGTAGTTCTAGCGATTGGATTTCACTCAAAACTCACCACATGACTCCTTCCACCATATTATGGTGATGCCCAAGTTTTGGGCTCGTTCGAAAATCAGTAGGTGCATGAAATTGGACAATTCAAGTTCAAAGGCAGTTCGTGCCTTATTGGAGTGGTTGGGGTATTTCGTAGTTCTAGCCATTGGATTTCACTCAAAACTCACCAAATGACTCCTCCCACCATATTATGATGATGCCCAAGTTTTGGGCTCAATTGCAAATCAATAGGTGTAAAAAATTGGACACTTCATGTTCAAAGCAATTTGTCCCGAATTGGAGTGGTTGGTGTATTACGTAGTTCTAGCGATTGGATTTCACTCAAAACTCACCACATGACTCCTCCCACCACATTATGATGATGCCCAAGTTTTCGGCTCGATCTGAAATGAATAGGTGTACAAAATTGGACAATTCAAGTTCAAAGGCAGTTCGTGCCATATTGGAGTGGTTGGGGTATTTCGTAGTTCTAACCATTGGATTTCACTCAAAACTCACCAAATGACTCCTCCCACCATATTATGATGATGCCCAAGTTCGGGGCTTGATAGGGAATCAATAGGTGTACGAAATTGGACACTTCAAGTTCTAAGCAATTTGTCCCGAATTGGAGTGGTTGGTGTATTCCGTAGTTCTAGCGGTTGGATTTCACTCAAAACTCACCACATGACTCCTCCCACCATATTACGATGATGCCCAAGTTTTGGGCTCGATCGGAAATCAATAGATGTACGAAATTGGACAATACAAGTTCGAAGGCAGTTCGTGCCTTATTGGAATGGTTGGTGTATTTCATACTTCTAGCGGTTGGATTTCACTCAAAACTCCCCAAATGACTCCTCCCAACGTATTATGATGATGCACAAGTTTTGGGCTCGATCGGAAATCAATAGGCGTATGAAATCGGACACTTCAAGTTCAAAGGCAGTTTGTTCCGAATTGGAGTGGTTGGTGTATTTCGTAGTTCTAGCGATACGATTTCACTCAAAACGCTCCACATGACTCCTCCCACCATATTACGATGCCCAAGTTTTGGGCTCAATTGGAAATCAATAGGTGTAAAAAATTGGACACTTCATGTTCAAAGCAATTTGTTCCGAATTGGAGTGGTTGGGGTATTTCGTAGTTCTAGCCATTGGATTCCACTCAAAAATCACCAAATGACTCCTCCCAACATATTATGATGATGCACAAGTTTTGGGCTCGTTCGGTAATCAATAGGTGTACGAAATTGGACACTTCAAGTTCGAAGGCAGTTCGTGCCTTATTGGAGTGTTTGGGGCATTCCGTAGTTCTAGCGATTGGATTTCACTCAAAACTCAACAAATGATTCCTCAAAACATATGATGATGATTCCCATGTTTTGGGCTTGATCGGAAATCAATAGGTGTACGAAATTGGACAATTCAAGTTCAATGGCAGTTTGTTCCAAATTGGAGTGGTTGGTGTATTCCGCAGTTCTAGCGATTGGATTTCACAGAAAACTCATCAAATGACTCCTCCCAACATATTATGATGATGCCCAAGTTTTGGGCTCGATCGGAAATCAATGGGTGTACGAAATTGGACAATTCAAGTTCAATGGCAGATCGTGCCTTATTGGAGTGGTTGGTGTATTACGTACTTCTAGCGATTAGATTTCACTCAAAACTCACCAAATGACTCCCCCCAAAATATTATGATGATGCCCAAGTTTTGGGCTCGATCGGAAATCAATAGGTGTACGAAATTGGACACTTCAAGTTGAAAGGCAGTTTGTTCCGAATTGGAGTGGTTGGTGTATTCCGTAGTTCTAGCATTTGGATTTCACTCAAAACTCACCAAATGACTCCCCCCAACAAATTATGATGACGCCCAAGTGTTGCGCTCGATCGGAAGTCGATAGGTGTACAAAATTGGACAATTCAAGTTCAAAGGCAGTTCGTGCCTTATTGGAGGGGTTGGTGTATTTCGTAGTTCTAGCGATTGGATTTCAATCAAAACTCACCAAATGACTCCTCCCAACATATTGTGACGATGTCCAAGTTGTGGGCTCAATCGGAAATCAATCGGTGTACGAAATTGGGCCCTTCAAGTTCAAAGGCAGTTTGTTCCGAATTGGAGTGGTTATTGTATTCCGTAGTTCTAGCGATTGGATTTCACTCAACACTCACCAAATGACTCCTCCAAACATATTATGATGATGCCCAGGTTCTGGGCTCGATCGGAAATCAATAGTTGTACGAAATTGGACACTTCAAGTTCAAAGGCAGTTTGTTCTGAATTGGAGTGGTTGGTGTATTCCGTAGTTCTAGCGATTGGATTTCAATCAAAACTCACCACATGACTCCTCCCACCATATTATGCTGATGCCCAAGTTTTGGGCTCGATCGGATATCAATAGGTGTACGAAATTGGGCACTTCAAGTTCAAAGGCAGTTTGTTCCGAATTGGAGTGGCTATTGTATTCCGTAGTTCTAGCGATTGGATTTCACTCAAAACTCACCACATGACTCCTCCCACCATATTATGACGATGCCCAAGTTTTGGGCTCGATCGGAAATCAATAGGTGTATGAAATTGGACACTTCAAGTTCAAAGGCAGTTTGTTTCGGATTGGAGTGGTTGGTGTATTCTGTAGTTCTAGCGATTGGATTTCACGCAAAACTCACCAAATGACTCCTTCCAACATATTATGATGATGCCCAAGTTTTGGGCTCGATCAGAAATCACTAGGTGTACGAAATTCGACACTTCACGTTCAAAGGAAGTTGTTTCCGAATTGGAGTGGTTGGCGTATTCCGTAGTTCTAGCGATTGGATTTCACTCAAACCTCCCCAAATGACTGCTCCCACCATTATGTGATGATGCCCAAGTTTTGGCCTCGATCGGAAATCAATAGGTGTACGAAATTGGGCACTTCAAGTTCAAAGGCAGTTTGTTCGGAATTGGAGTGGTTGGTGTATTCCGTAGTTCTAGAGATTGGATTTCACTCAAAACTCTCCACATAACTCCTCCCACCATATGATGATCATGCCCAAGTTTTGGGCTCGATCGGAAATCAATAGGTGTACGAAATTGGACACTTCAAGTTCAAAGGCAGTTTGTTTCGAATTGGAGTGGTTGGTATATTCTGTAGTTCTAGCGATTGGATTTCACTCAAAACTCACCACATGACTCCTTCCACCATATTATCAAGATGCCGAAGTTTTGGGCTCGATCGGAAATCAATCTGTGTACGAAATTGGACACTTCAAGTTCAAAGGCAGTTTGTTCCGAACTGGAGTGGTTGGTGTATTCCGTAGTTCTAGCGATTGGATTTCACTCAAAACTCACCAAATAACTCCTCCCACCATATTATGACGAAGCCCAACTTTTGGGCTCGATCGGAAATCAATAGGTGTACGAAAATGGACACTTCAAGTTCAAAGGCTGTTCGTTCGGAATTGGAGTGGTTGGTGTATTCCGTAGTTCTAGCGATTGGATTTCACTCAAAACTCTCCACATAACTCCTCCCACCTTATGATGATCATGCCCAAGTTTTGGGCTCGATCGGAAATCAATATGTGTACGAAATTGGACAATTCAAGTTCAAAGCAATTTGTCCCGAATTGGAGTGGTTGGTGTACTCCGTAGTTCTAGATATTGGATTTCACTCAAAACTCACCACATGACTCCTCCCACCATATTATGATGATGCCCATGTTTTGGGCTCGATCGGAAATCAATAGGTGTACGAAATTGTACACTTCAAGTTCAAAGGCAGTTTGTTCCGAATTGGAGTGGTTGATGTATTCTGTAGTTCTATCAATTGGATTTCACCCAAAACTCACCACATGACTCCTCCCACCGAATTGTGATGATGACCCAGTTTTGGGCTCGATCGGAAATCAGTAGGTGTACGAAATTGGACAATTCAAGTTCAGAGGCAGTTCATGCCTTGTTGGAGTGGTTGGTACATTTCATTGTTCTACCGATTGGATTTCACTCAAAACTCAACAAATGATTCCTCCCAACATATTATGATGATGCCCAAGTTTTGGGCTCGATCGGAACTGAATATGTGTACGAAATTGGACACTTCAAGTTCAAAGCAATTTGTCCCGAATTGGAGTGGTTGGTGTATTTCGTAGTTCTAGATATTGGATTTCACTCAAACCTCCCCAAATGACTGCTCCCACCATTATATGATGATGCCCAAGTTTTGGGCTCGATCGGAAATCAATAGGTGTACGAAATTAGGCACTTCAAGTTCAAAGGCAGTTTGTTCGGAATTGGAGTGGTTGGTGTATTCCGTAGTTCTAGCGATTGGATTTCACTCAAAACTCACCACATGACTCCTCCCACCATATTATGCTGATGCCCAAGTTTTGGGCTCGGTCGGAAATCAATAGGTGTACGAAATTGGGCACTTCAAGTTCAAAGGCAGTTTTTTCGGAATTGGAGTGGTTGGTGTATTCCGTAGTTCTAGCGATTGGATTTCACTCAAAACTCACCACATGACTCCTCCCACCATATTATGCTGATGCCAAAGTTTCGGGCTCGATCGGAAATCAATAGGTGTACGAAATTGGGCACTTCAAGTTCAAAGGCAGTTTGTTCGGAATTGGAGTGGTTGGTGTATTCCGTAGTTCTAGCGATTGGATTTCACTCAGAACTCACCACATGACTCCTCCCACCATATTATGACGATGCCCAAGTTTTGGGCTCGATCGGAAATCAATAGGTGTACGAAATTGGGCACTTCAAGTTCAAAGGCAGTTTGTTCGGAATTGGGGTGGTTGGTGTATTCCGTAGTTCTAGCGAATGGATTTCAGTCAAAACTCTCCACATAACTCCTCCCACCATATGCTGATCATGCCCAACTTTTGGGCTCGATCGGAAATCAATAGGTGTACGAAATTGGGCACTTCAAGTTCAAAGGCAGTTTGTTCGGAATAGGAGTGGTTGGTGTATTCCGTAGTTCTAGCGATTGGATTTCACTCAAAACTCTCCACATAACTCCACCCACCATATGATGATCATGCCCAACTTTTGGGCTCGATCGGAAATCAATTGGTGTACGAAATTGGACACTTCAAGTTCAAAGGCAGTTTGTTCGGAATTGGAGTGGTTGGTGTATTCCGTAGTTCTAGCGATTGGATTTCACTCAAAACTCTCCACATAACTCATCCCACCATATGATGATCATGCCCAACTTTTGGGCTCGATCGGAAATCAATAGGTGTACGAAATTGGACACTTCAAGTTCAAAGGCAGTTTGTTCCGAATTGGAGTGGTTGGTGTATTCTGTAGTTCTAGCGATTTGATTTCACTCAAAACTCACCACATGACTCCTTCCACCATATTATCATGATGCCCAAGTTTTGGGCTCGATCGGAAATCAATCGGTGTACGAAATTGGACATTTCAAGTTCAAAGGAAGTTTGTTCCGAACTGGAGTGGTTGGTGTATTCCGTAGTTCTAGCGATTGGATTTCACTCAAAACTCACCAAATGACTCCCCCCACCATATTATGATGAAACCCAACTTTTGGGCTCGATCGGAAATCAATAGGTCTACAAAAATGGACAATTCAAGTTCAAAGGCAGTTCGTGCCGTATTGGAGTGGTTGGTGTATTTCGTTGTTCTAGTGATTGAATTTCACTCAAAACTCACCAAATGACTCCTCCCAACATATTATGATGATGCCCAAGTTTTGGGCTCGATAGGAAATCTATACGTGTACGAAATTGGACACTTCAAGTTCAAAGGCAGTTTGTTCCGAATTGGAGTGGTTGGTGTATTTCGTAGTTCTAGCGATTGGATTTCACTCAAAACTCACCAAATGACTCCCCCCAACATATTATGATGATGCCCAAGTTTTGGGCTCGATCGAAAATCAATAGGTGTACGAAATTGGACAGATCAAGTTCAAAGGCAGTTTGTTACGAATTGGACTGGATGGTGTATTCCGTAGTTCTATCAATTGGATTTCACCCAAAACTCACCACATGACTCCTCCCACCGAAATGTGATTATGCCCGAGTTTTGGGCTCGATCGGAAATCAATAGGTGTACGAAATTGGACAATTCAAGTTCAGAGGCAGTTCATGCCTTGTTGGAGTGGTTGGTACATTTCATTGTTCTAGCGATTGGATTTCACTCAAAACTCAACAAATGATTCCTCCCAACATATTATGATGATGCCCAAGTTTTGGGCTCGATCGGAACTGAATATGTGTACGAAATTGGACACTTCAAGTTCAAAGGCAGTTGGTTCCGTATTATGATGATGCCCAAGTTTTGGGCTCGATCGGAAATCAATAGTTGTACGAAATTGGACAATTCAAGTTCAAAGGCAGTTCGCGCCTTATTGGAGTGGTTGGTGTATTTCGTTGTTCTAGCGATTGGATTTCACTCAAAACTCACCAAATGACTCCTCCCAACATATTATGATGATGCCCAAGTTTTGGGCTCGATCGGAAATCGATAGGTGTACGAAATTGGACAATTCAAGTTCAAAGGCAACTCCTTATTGGAGGGGTTGGTGTATTTCGTAGTTCTAGCGATTGGATTTCAATCAAAACTCACCAAATGACTCCTCCCAACATATTGTGACGATGCCCAAGTTTTGGGCTCGATCGGAAATCAATAGGTGTACGAAATTGGGCACTTCAAGTTCAAAGGCAGTTTGTTCCGAATTGGAGTGGTTATTGTATTCCGTAGTTCTAGGGACTGTATTTCACTCACAACTAACCCCGTGACTCCTCCCGCCATATTAAGATGATGCCCAAGTTTTGGGCTCGATCGGAAATCAATAGGTGTACGAGATTGTACACTTCAAGTTCAAGGCAATTTGTCCCGAATTGGAGTCGTTGGTGTATTCCGTAGTTCTAGCTACTGGATTTCACTCAAAACTCACCAAATGACTCCTCCCAACATATTATGACAAAGCCCATGTTTTGGGCTCGATCGGAATTCAGTAGGTGTACGAAATTGGACAATTCAAGTTCAAAGGCAGTTCGTGCCTTATTGGAGTGGTTGGTGTATTTCGTAGTTCTGGCGATTAGATTTCACTCAAAACTCACCAAATGACTCCTCCCAACATATTATGTTGATGCCCAAGTCTTGGGCTCGAACGGAAAACAATAGGTGTATGGAATTGGACATTTCAAGTTCAAAGGCAGTTTGTTCCGTATTGGAGTGGTTATTGTATTCCTTAGTTCTAGCGATTGGATTTCACTCAAAACTCACCACATGACTCCTCCCACCATACTATGATGATCCCCAAGTTTTCGGCTCGATCGGAAATCAATAGGTGTACAAAATTGGACAGTTCAAGTTCAAAGGCTGTCGGTTCCGAATTGGAGTGGTTGGTGTATTCCGTAGTTCTAGCGATTGGATTTCACTCAAAACTCACCAAATGACTCCTCCTACCATATTATCATGATGCAAAAGTTTTGAGCTCGATCGGAAATCAATAGGTGTACGAAATTGGACACTTCAAGTTCAATGGCAGTTTGTTCCGAATTGGAGGGGTTAGTGAATTCCGTAGTCCTAGCGATTGGATTTCACTCAAAACTCACCAAATGACTCCTCCCAACATATTATGACAATGCCCAAGTTTTGGGCTTGATCGGAAATCATTAGTTGTACGAAATTGGACAGTTCAAGTTCAAAGGACATTTGTTCCGAATTGGTGTGGTTATTGTATTCAGTAGTTCTAGCGATTGGATTTCACTCAAAACTCACCACATGACTCCTCCCACCATATCATGATGACGCCCAAGTTTTGGGCTCGATCGGAAATCAATAGGTGTTCGAAATTGGACACTTCAAGTTCAAAGCAATTTGTCCCGAATTGGAGTGGTTGGTGTATTCCCTAGTTCTAGCGATTGGATTTTACTCAAAACTCACCACATGACTCCTCCCACCATTTTATGATGATGCCCAAGTTTTGGGCTCGATCGGAAATCAATAGGTTTACGAAATTGGACACGTCAAGGTCAAAGGCAGTTTGATCCGAATTGGAGTGGTTGGTGTATTCCGTAGTTCTAGCAATTGGATTTCACTCAAAACTCTCCACATGACTCCTCTCACCATATTATGATGATGCCCAAGTTTTGGGCTCGATCAGAAATCAACAGGTGTACGAAATGGGACACTTCAAGTTCAAAGGCAATTTGTTCCCAATTGGAGTGGTTGGTGAATTCCGTAGTTCTAGCGATTGGATTTCACTCAAAACTCACCAAATGGCTCATCCCAACGTATTATGACAATTCCCAAGTTTTGGGCTCGATCGGAAATCAATAGGTGTATAAAATTGGACAATTCAAGTTCAAAGGCAGTTCGTGCCTTATTGGAGTGGTTGGTGTATTTCGTAGTTCTAGCGATTGGATTTCACTCAAAACTCACCAAATGACTCCTCCCAACATATTATCATGATGCCCAAGTTTTGGGCTCGATCGGAAATCAATAGGTGTACGAAATTGGACAATTCAAGTTCAAAGGCAGTTCTTGCCTTGTTGGAGTGGTTGGTGTATTCCATAGTTCTAGCGATTGGATTTCACTCAAAACAAACCACATGACTCCTCTCACTATATTATGATGATGCCCAAGTTTTGGGCTCGATCGGAAATCAATAGGTGTACGAAATTGGACACTTCAAGTTCGAAGGCAGTTGGTTCCGAATTGGAGTGGTTGGTGTATTCCGTAGTTCTAGCGATTGGATTTCACTCAAAACTCACCAAATGACTCCTCCCAACATATTATGACAATGCCCAAGTTTTGGGCTCGATCGGAAATCAATAGGTGTATAAAATTGGACAATTCAAGTTCAAAGGCAGTTCGTGCCTTATTGGAGTGGATGGTGTATTTCGTATTTCTGGCGATTGGATTTCACTCAAAACTCACCAAATGACTCCTCCCAACATATTATGACAATGCCCAAGTTTTGGGCTCGATCGGTAATCAATAGGTGTACGAAATTGGACGCTTCAAGTTCCAAGGCTGTTGGTTCCGAATTGGAGTGGTTGGTGTATTCCGTTGTTCTAGCAATTGGATTTCACTCAAAACTCACCAAATGAATCCTCCGAACATATTATGACAATGCCCAAGTTTTGGGCTCGATCGGAAATCAATAGGTGTAGGAAATTGGACAATTCAAGTTCAAAGGAAGTTCGTGCCTTATTGAAGTGGTTGGTGTATTTCATAGTTCTAGCGATTGGATTTCACTCAAAACTCACCAAATGACTCCTTCCAACATATTATGATGATGCCCAAGTTTTGGGCTCGATCGGAAGTCAATAGGTGTACGAAATTGGACACTTCAAGTTCAAAGGCAGTTGGTTCCGAATTGCAGTGGTTGGTGTATTCCGTAGTTCTAGCGATTGGATTTCACTCAAAACTCACCGAATGACTCGTCCCAACATATTATGACAACGCCCAAGTTTTGGGCTCGATCGGAAATCAATAGGTGTACGAAATTGGGCAATTCAAGTTCAAAGGCAGTTCGTGCCTTATTGGAGTGGTTGGTGTATTCCGTAGTTCTAGCGGTTGGATTTCACTCAAGACTCTCCACATGACTCCTCTCACAATATTATGATGATGCCCAAGTTTTGGGCTCGATCAGAAATCAACAGGTGTACGAAATTGGACACTTCAAGTTCAAAGGCAATTTGTTCCGAATAGGAGTGGTTGGTGTATTCCGTAGTTCTAGCGATTGGATTTCCCTCAGAACTCACCAAATGACTCCTCCCAACATTTTATGACAATGCCCAAGTTTTGGGCTTGATCGGAAAACAATAGTTGTACGAAATTGGACACTTCAAGTTCAAAGGACATATGTTCCGAATTGGAGTGGTTATTGTATTCAGTAGTTCTAGCCATTGAATTTCACTCAAAACTCAGCACATGACTACTCCCACCATATTATGATGATGCCCAAGTTTTGGGCTCGATCAGAAATCAACAGGTGTACGAAATTGGACACTTCAAGTTCAAAGGCAATTTGTTCCGAATTGGAGTGGTTGGTGAATTCCGTAGTTCTAGCGATTGGATTTCACTCAAAACACACCAAATGGCTCCTCCCAACATTTTATGACAATTCCCAAGTTTTGGGCTCGATTGGAAATCAGTAGGAGTTCGAAATTGGACAATTCAAGTTCAAGGGCAGTTCGTGCCTTACAGGAGTGGTTGGTGTATTTCAAAGTTCTAGTGACTGGATTTGACTCAAAACTCACCAAATGACTCCACCGAACATATTATGATGATGCCCATGTTTGGGGCTCGATCGGAAATCAATAGGTGTTCGAAATTGGACAATTCTAGTCCAAAGGCCGTTCGTGCCTTATTGGAGTGGTTGGTACATTCCGTAGTTCTAGTGATTGTATTTCACTCAAAACTGACCAAATGACTCCTCCCATCTTATTATGATGTTGCCCAAGTTTTGCGCTTGATCGGAAATCAATAGGTGTACGAAATTGGACACTTCAAGTTCAAAGGCAATTTGTTTCGAACTGGAGTGGTTGGTGTATTCCGTAGTTCTAGCGATTGGATTTCACTCAAAACTCACCAAATGACTCCTCCGAACATATTATGATGATTCCCAAGTTTTGGGCTCGATCGGAAATCAATAGGTGTACGAAATTGGACAATTCTAGTTCACAGGCAGTTCGTGAATTATTGGAGGGGTTGGTACATTTCGTAGTTCTAGCGGTTGTATTTCACTCAAAAATCACCAAATGGCTCCGCCCACCATATTACGATGATGCCCATGTTTGGGGCTCGATCGGAAATCAATAGGTGTTCGAAATTGGACAATTCTAGTCCAAAGGCCGTTCGTGCCTTATTGGAGTGGTTGGTACATTCCGTAGTTCTAGCGATTGTATTTCACTCAAAACTGACCAAATGACTCCTCCCATCATATTAAGATGTTGCCCAAGTTTTGCGCTCGATCGGAAATCAATAGGTGTACGAAATTGGACACTTCAAGTTCAAAGGCAATTTGTTTCGAATTGGAGTGGTTGCTGTATTCCGTAGTTCTAGCAATTGGATTTCACTCAAAACTCACCAAATGACTCCTCCCACCATATTATGATGATGCCCAAGTTTTGGGCTCGATCGGAAGTCAATAAGTGTACGAAATTGGACAATTCAAGTTCAAAGGCAGTTCGTGAATTATTGAAGTGGTTGGTACATTTTGTAGTTCTAGCGGTTGAATTTCACTCAAAAATCACCAAATGGCTTCTCCCACCATATTATGATGATGCCCATGTTTGGGGCTCGATTGGAATTCAATGGGTGTAGGAAATTTGACAATTCAAGTTCAACGGCAGTTCGTGCCTTATTGGAGTGGTTGGTACATTTCGTAGTTCTAACAATTGTATTTCACTCAAAACTCACCAAATGACTCCTCCCATCACATTACGAGGATGACCAAGTTTTGGGCTCGATCGGAAATCAGTAGGTGTAGGAAATTGGACACTTCAAGTTCAAAGGCAGTTTGTTCCGAATTCGAGTGGTTGGTGTATTCCGTAGTTCTAGGGATTGGATTTCACCCAAAACTCACCGCATGACTCCTCCCACCATATTGTGATGTTGCCCAAGTTTTGGGCTCGATCGAAAATCAATAGGTGTACGAAATTGGACAATTCAAGTTCAAAGGAAATTTGTTCCGAATTGGAGTGATTGGTGTATTCCATAGTTCTTGCGATTGGATTTCACCGAAAATTCACCACATGACTCCTCCCACCATATTATGACGATGCCCAAGTTTTGGGCTCGATAGGAAATCAATAGGTGTACGAAATTGGACACTTCAAGTTCAAAGGCAGTTCGTGCCTTATTGGAGTGGTTGGTGTATTTCGTAGTTCTAGCTGTAGGATTTCACTCAAAACTTACCAAATGACTCCTCCCAACATATTAAGACGATGCCTCAGTTTTGGGCTCGATCGGAAATCAATGGGTGTACGAAATTGGACACTTCAAATTCAAAGGCAGTTTGTTCCGAATTGGAGTGGTTGGTGTATTCCGTAGTTCTACCGATTGGATTTTGCTCTCACCAAATGACTCTTCCCACCATTATATAATGATGCACAAGTTTTGGGCTCGTTCGGAAATCAATAGGTGTACGAAATTGGACACTCCAAGTTCAACGGCAGTTTGTTCCGAATTGGAGTGGTTGGTGTATTCCATATTTCTAGCGACTGGATTTTACTCAACACTCTCCCCATGACTCCTCCCACCATATTATGATGATGCCCAAGTTTTGGGCTCAGTCGGAATTCAATAGGTGTACGAAATTGGACACTTGAAGTTCAAAGGCAGTTTGTTCCGAATTGGAGTGGTTTTTGTATTCCGTAGTTCTAGCGATTGGATTTCACTCAAAACCCACCACGTGACTCCTCCCACCATATTATGATGATGCCCAGGTTTTGGGCTCGATCGGAAATCACTAGGTGTACGAAATCGGACACTTCACGTTCAAAGGCAGTTTGTTCCGAATTGGAGTGGTTGGTGTATTCCATAGTTCTAGCAATTGGATTTCACTCAAAACTCTCCAAATGACTCCTCCCACCATATTAGGATGATGCCCAAGTTTTGGGCTCAATCGGAAATCAATAGGTGTACGAAATTCGACAATTCAAGTTCAAAGGCAGTTCGTGCCTTATTGGAGTGGTTGGTGTATTTCGTAGTTCTAGCGATTGGATTTCACTCAAAACTCACCAAATGACTCCTCGCAACATATTACGATGATGCAAAAGTTTTGGGCTCAATCGGAAATCAATAGGTGTACGAAATTGGACAATTCAAGTTCAAAGGCAGTTCGTTCCTTATTGGAGTGGTTGGTGTATTTCGTAGTTCTAGCAATTGGATTTCACTCAAAACTCACCAAATGACTCCTCCCAACATATTATGATGATGCCCAAGTTTTGGGCTCGATCGGAAATCAATAGGTGTACGAAATTGGACACTTCTAGTTCAAAGGCAATTCGTGCCTTATTGGAGAGTTTGGTGTATTTCGTAGTGCTAGCGGTTGGATTTCCCTCAAAACTCACCAAATGACTCCTCCCAACGTATTATAATGATACCCATGTTTTTGGCTCGATCCGAATTTAATAGATGTACAAAATTGGACACTTCAAGTTCAAAGGCAGTTTATTCCGAATTGGAGTGGTTGCAGTATTCCGTAGTTCTAGCGATTGGATTTCACTCAAAACTCACCAAATCACTCTACCCAACAGATTATGATGATGCCAAAGTTTTGGGCTCAATCGGAAATCAATAGGTGTACGAAATTGGACACTTCAAGTTCAAAGGCAGTTTGTTCCGAATTGGAGTGGTTGGTGTATTCCGTAGTTCTAGCGATTGGATTCACTCAAAACTCACCAAACGACTTCTCCAACCATATTACGATGATGCAAAAGTTTTGGGCTCGATCGGAAATCAATAGGTGTACGAAATTGGACAATTCAAGTTCAATGGCAGTTCGTTCCTTATTGGAGTGGTTGGTGTATTTCGTAGTTCTAGCGATTGGATTTCTCTCAAAACTCACAAAATTACTCCTCCCAACATATTATGATGATGCCCAAGTTTCGCGCTCGATCGAAAATCAATAGGTGTACGAAATTGGACACTTCAAGTTCAAAGGCAGTTCGTGCCTTATTGGAGTGCTTGGTGTATTTCGTAGTGCTAGCGGTTGGATTTCCCTCAAAACTCACCAAATGACTCCTCCCAACGTATTATGATGATGCCCAAGTTTTTGGCTCGATCCGAATTTAATAGATGTACAAAATTGAACACTTGAAGTTCAAACGCAGTTTATTCCAAATTGGAATGGTTGGAGTATTCCGTAGTTCTAGCGATTGGATTTCACTCAAAACTCACCAAATCACTCTACCCAACAGATTATGATGATGCCAAAGTTTTGGGCTCGATCGGAAGTCAATAGGTGTACGAACTTGGACTCTTCAAGTTCAAAGGCAGTTTGTTCTAAATTGGAGTGGTTGGAGTATTCCGTAGTTCTAGCGATTCGATTTCACTCAAAACTCACTAAACGACTCCTCCCACCGTATTATGATGATGCCCAAGTTTTGGGCTCGATCGGAAATCAATAGGTGTACGAAATTGGACAATTCAAGTTCAAAGGCAGTTCGTGCCTTATTGGAGTGGTTGGTGTATCTTGTACTTCTAGTTGACCAAATTGACCAAATGACTCCTCCCAAATTGACCAAATGACTCCTCCCAACATATTATGACGATGCCCAAGTTTTGGGCTCGATCGGAAATCAATTGGTGTACGAAATTGGACAATTCAAGTTCAAAGGCAGTTTGTTCCGAATTGGTGTGGTTGGTGTATTCCATAGTTCTAGCGATTGGATTTCAATCAAAACTCATCATATGACTCCTCCCACCATATTATGATGATGCCCAAGTTTTGGCCTCGATCTGGAATCAATTGGTGTACGGAATTGGACAATTCAAGTTCATAGGCAATTCGTGCTTTATTGGAGTGGTTGGTACATTTCGTAGTTCTAGCGATTGGATTTCACTCAAAACTCCCCAAATGACTCCTCCCAACATATTATGATGATTCCCTGGTTTTGGGCTCGATCGGAAATCAATAGGTGTACGAAATTGGACACTTCAACTTCAAAGGCAGTTTGTTCCAAATTGGAGTGGTTGGTGTCTTCCGTAGTTCTAGCAATTGGATTTCACTCAAAACTCACCACATGACCCCTCCCAACATATTATGACGTGGCCCAAGTTTTGGGCTCGATCGGAAATCAATAGGTGTACGAAATTGGACACTTCAAGTTCAAATGCAGTTTGTTCCGAATTGGAGTGGTTGGTGTATTCCGTAGTTCTAGCAATTGGATTTCACTCAAAACTCACCACATGACTCCTCCCACCGTATTATGATGATGCCAAGTTTTGGGCTCGATCGGAAATCAATAGGTGTACGAAATTGGACACTTCAAGTTCAAAGGCAGATTGTTCTGAATTGGAGTGGTTGGTGTATTCCGTACTTCTAGCGATTGGATTTCACTCAAAACTCACCACATGACTCCTCCCACAATATTATGATGATGCCAAGTTTTGGGCTCGATCGGAAATCAATAGGTGTACGAAATTGGACACTTCAAGTTCATAGGCAGTTCGTGCCTTATTGGAGTGGTTGGTACATTTCGTAGTTCTAGCGATTGGATTTCACTCAAAACTCACCAAATGACTCCTCCCAACGTATTACGATAATTCCCAAGTTTTGGGCTCGATCAGAAATCAATAGGTGTACGAAATTGCACACTTCAAGTTCAAAGGCAGTTTGTTCCGAATTGGAGTGGTTGGTGTATTCCGCATTTCTAGCTATTGGATTTCACTCAAAACTGACCACATGACTCCTCCCACCATATTATGACGACGCCAAAGTTTTCGGCTCGATCGGAAATCAATAGGTGTACGAAATTGGACAATTCAAGTTCAAAGGCAGTTTGTTCCGAATTGGAGTGGTTGGTGTATTCCGTAGTTCTAGCGATTGGATTTCACTCAAAACACATCATATGACTCCTCCCACCATATTATGATGATGCCCAAGTTTTGGGCACGATCTGAAATCAATTGGTGTACGGAATTGGACAATTCAAGTTCATAGGCAATTCGTGCTTTATTGGAGTGGCTGGTACGTTTCGTAGTTCTAGCGATTGGATTTCACTCAAAACTCCCCAAATGACTCCTCCCAACATATTACGATGATTCCCCGGTTTTGGGCTCGATCGAAAATCAATAGGTGTACGAAATTGGACACTTCAAGTTCAAAGGAAGTTTGTTCCGAATTGGAGTGGTTGGTGTATTCCGTAGTTCTAGCCATTAGATTTCAATCAAAAGTCACCAAATGACTCCACCAACCATATTATGATGATGCCCAAGTTTTGGGCTCGATCGGAAATCAATAGATGTACGACATTGGACAATTCAAGTTCAAAGGCAGTTTGTTCCGAATTGGAGTGGTTGGTGTATTCCGTAGTTCTAGCGATTGCATTTCACCCAAAACTCTCCACATGACTCCTCCCACCATATTATGATAATGCCCAAGTTTTGGGCGCGATCGGAAATCAATAGTTGTACGAAATTGGACACTTCAAGTTCAAAGGCAGTTTGTTCCGAATTGGAGTGGTTGGTGTATTCCATAGTTCTAGCAGTTGGATTTAACCCAAAACGTTCCACATGACTCCTCCCACCATATTATGAGGATGCCCAAGTTTTGGGCTTGATGGGAAATCAATAGGTGTATGAAATTGGACACTTCAAGTTCAAAGGCAGTTTGTTCCGAATTGGAGTGGTTGGTGCATTCCATAGTTCTAGCGATTGGATTTCTCACAAAACTCCCCACATAACTCCTCCCACCATATTAAGATGACGCCCAAGTTTTGGGCTCGATCGGAAATCAATAGGTGTACGAAATTGGACAGTTCAAGTTCAAAGGCAGTTCGAGCCTTATTGGAGTGGTTGGTACGTTTTGTAGTTCTAGCGATTGGAGTTCACTCAAAACTCACCGCATGACTCCTCCCACCATATTATGATGATGCCAAAGTTTTGGGCTCGATCGGAATTCAATAGGTGTACGAAATTGGACACTTCAAGTTCAAAGGCAATTTGTTTCGAATTGGAGTGGTTGCTGTATTCCGTAGTTCTAGCAATTGGATTTCACTCAAAACTCACCAAATGACTCCTCCCACCATATTATGATGATGCCCAAGTTTTGGGCTCGATCGGAAGTCAATAAGTGTACGAAATTGGACAATTCAAGTTCAAAGGCAGTTCGTGAATTATTGAAGTGGTTGGTACATTTTGTAGTTCTAGCGGTTGAATTTCACTCAAAAATCACCAAATGGCTTCTCCCACCATATTATGATGATGCCCATGTTTGGGGCTCGATTGGAATTCAATGGGTGTAGGAAATTTGACAATTCAAGTTCAACGGCAGTTCGTGCCTTATTGGAGTGGTTGGTACATTTCGTAGTTCTAACAATTGTATTTCACTCAAAACTCACCAAATGACTCCTCCCATCACATTACGAGGATGACCAAGTTTTGGGCTCGATCGGAAATCAGTAGGTGTAGGAAATTGGACACTTCAAGTTCAAAGGCAGTTTGTTCCGAATTCGAGTGGTTGGTGTATTCCGTAGTTCTAGGGATTGGATTTCACCCAAAACTCACCGCATGACTCCTCCCACCATATTGTGATGTTGCCCAAGTTTTGGGCTCGATCGAAAATCAATAGGTGTACGAAATTGGACAATTCAAGTTCAAAGGAAATTTGTTCCGAATTGGAGTGATTGGTGTATTCCATAGTTCTTGCGATTGGATTTCACCGAAAATTCACCACATGACTCCTCCCACCATATTATGACGATGCCCAAGTTTTGGGCTCGATAGGAAATCAATAGGTGTACGAAATTGGACACTTCAAGTTCAAAGGCAGTTCGTGCCTTATTGGAGTGGTTGGTGTATTTCGTAGTTCTAGCTGTAGGATTTCACTCAAAACTTACCAAATGACTCCTCCCAACATATTAAGACGATGCCTCAGTTTTGGGCTCGATCGGAAATCAATGGGTGTACGAAATTGGACACTTCAAATTCAAAGGCAGTTTGTTCCGAATTGGAGTGGTTGGTGTATTCCGTAGTTCTACCGATTGGATTTTGCTCTCACCAAATGACTCTTCCCACCATTATATAATGATGCACAAGTTTTGGGCTCGTTCGGAAATCAATAGGTGTACGAAATTGGACACTCCAAGTTCAACGGCAGTTTGTTCCGAATTGGAGTGGTTGGTGTATTCCATATTTCTAGCGACTGGATTTTACTCAACACTCTCCCCATGACTCCTCCCACCATATTATGATGATGCCCAAGTTTTGGGCTCAGTCGGAATTCAATAGGTGTACGAAATTGGACACTTGAAGTTCAAAGGCAGTTTGTTCCGAATTGGAGTGGTTTTTGTATTCCGTAGTTCTAGCGATTGGATTTCACTCAAAACCCACCACGTGACTCCTCCCACCATATTATGATGATGCCCAGGTTTTGGGCTCGATCGGAAATCACTAGGTGTACGAAATCGGACACTTCACGTTCAAAGGCAGTTTGTTCCGAATTGGAGTGGTTGGTGTATTCCATAGTTCTAGCAATTGGATTTCACTCAAAACTCTCCAAATGACTCCTCCCACCATATTAGGATGATGCCCAAGTTTTGGGCTCAATCGGAAATCAATAGGTGTACGAAATTCGACAATTCAAGTTCAAAGGCAGTTCGTGCCTTATTGGAGTGGTTGGTGTATTTCGTAGTTCTAGCGATTGGATTTCACTCAAAACTCACCAAATGACTCCTCGCAACATATTACGATGATGCAAAAGTTTTGGGCTCAATCGGAAATCAATAGGTGTACGAAATTGGACAATTCAAGTTCAAAGGCAGTTCGTTCCTTATTGGAGTGGTTGGTGTATTTCGTAGTTCTAGCAATTGGATTTCACTCAAAACTCACCAAATGACTCCTCCCAACATATTATGATGATGCCCAAGTTTTGGGCTCGATCGGAAATCAATAGGTGTACGAAATTGGACACTTCTAGTTCAAAGGCAATTCGTGCCTTATTGGAGAGTTTGGTGTATTTCGTAGTGCTAGCGGTTGGATTTCCCTCAAAACTCACCAAATGACTCCTCCCAACGTATTATAATGATACCCATGTTTTTGGCTCGATCCGAATTTAATAGATGTACAAAATTGGACACTTCAAGTTCAAAGGCAGTTTATTCCGAATTGGAGTGGTTGCAGTATTCCGTAGTTCTAGCGATTGGATTTCACTCAAAACTCACCAAATCACTCTACCCAACAGATTATGATGATGCCAAAGTTTTGGGCTCAATCGGAAATCAATAGGTGTACGAAATTGGACACTTCAAGTTCAAAGGCAGTTTGTTCCGAATTGGAGTGGTTGGTGTATTCCGTAGTTCTAGCGATTGGATTCACTCAAAACTCACCAAACGACTTCTCCAACCATATTACGATGATGCAAAAGTTTTGGGCTCGATCGGAAATCAATAGGTGTACGAAATTGGACAATTCAAGTTCAATGGCAGTTCGTTCCTTATTGGAGTGGTTGGTGTATTTCGTAGTTCTAGCGATTGGATTTCTCTCAAAACTCACAAAATTACTCCTCCCAACATATTATGATGATGCCCAAGTTTCGCGCTCGATCGAAAATCAATAGGTGTACGAAATTGGACACTTCAAGTTCAAAGGCAGTTCGTGCCTTATTGGAGTGCTTGGTGTATTTCGTAGTGCTAGCGGTTGGATTTCCCTCAAAACTCACCAAATGACTCCTCCCAACGTATTATGATGATGCCCAAGTTTTTGGCTCGATCCGAATTTAATAGATG
This sequence comes from Prunus campanulata, assembly GCA_034190965.1. Taxonomy (NCBI): domain Eukaryota; kingdom Viridiplantae; phylum Streptophyta; class Magnoliopsida; order Rosales; family Rosaceae; genus Prunus; species Prunus campanulata. The sequence goes on along the minus strand of CM067209.1, from coordinate 12,065,075 downwards.
TACAAAATTGAACACTTGAAGTTCAAACGCAGTTTATTCCAAATTGGAATGGTTGGAGTATTCCGTAGTTCTAGCGATTGGATTTCACTCAAAACTCACCAAATCACTCTACCCAACAGATTATGATGATGCCAAAGTTTTGGGCTCGATCGGAAGTCAATAGGTGTACGAACTTGGACTCTTCAAGTTCAAAGGCAGTTTGTTCTAAATTGGAGTGGTTGGAGTATTCCGTAGTTCTAGCGATTCGATTTCACTCAAAACTCACTAAACGACTCCTCCCACCGTATTATGATGATGCCCAAGTTTTGGGCTCGATCGGAAATCAATAGGTGTACGAAATTGGACAATTCAAGTTCAAAGGCAGTTCGTGCCTTATTGGAGTGGTTGGTGTATCTTGTACTTCTAGTTGACCAAATTGACCAAATGACTCCTCCCAAATTGACCAAATGACTCCTCCCAACATATTATGACGATGCCCAAGTTTTGGGCTCGATCGGAAATCAATTGGTGTACGAAATTGGACAATTCAAGTTCAAAGGCAGTTTGTTCCGAATTGGTGTGGTTGGTGTATTCCATAGTTCTAGCGATTGGATTTCAATCAAAACTCATCATATGACTCCTCCCACCATATTATGATGATGCCCAAGTTTTGGGCTCGATCTGGAATCAATTGGTGTACGGAATTGGACAATTCAAGTTCATAGGCAATTCGTGCTTTATTGGAGTGGTTGGTACATTTCGTAGTTCTAGCGATTGGATTTCACTCAAAACTCCCCAAATGACTCCTCCCAACATATTATGATGATTCCCTGGTTTTGGGCTCGATCGGAAATCAATAGGTGTACGAAATTGGACACTTCAACTTCAAAGGCAGTTTGTTCCAAATTGGAGTGGTTGGTGTCTTCCGTAGTTCTAGCAATTGGATTTCACTCAAAACTCACCACATGACCCCTCCCAACATATTATGACGTGGCCCAAGTTTTGGGCTCGATCGGAAATCAATAGGTGTACGAAATTGGACACTTCAAGTTCAAATGCAGTTTGTTCCGAATTGGAGTGGTTGGTGTATTCCGTAGTTCTAGCAATTGGATTTCACTCAAAACTCACCACATGACTCCTCCCACCGTATTATGATGATGCCAAGTTTTGGGCTCGATCGGAAATCAATAGGTGTACGAAATTGGACACTTCAAGTTCAAAGGCAGATTGTTCTGAATTGGAGTGGTTGGTGTATTCCGTACTTCTAGCGATTGGATTTCACTCAAAACTCACCACATGACTCCTCCCACAATATTATGATGATGCCAAGTTTTGGGCTCGATCGGAAATCAATAGGTGTACGAAATTGGACACTTCAAGTTCATAGGCAGTTCGTGCCTTATTGGAGTGGTTGGTACATTTCGTAGTTCTAGCGATTGGATTTCACTCAAAACTCACCAAATGACTCCTCCCAACGTATTACGATAATTCCCAAGTTTTGGGCTCGATCAGAAATCAATAGGTGTACGAAATTGCACACTTCAAGTTCAAAGGCAGTTTGTTCCGAATTGGAGTGGTTGGTGTATTCCGCATTTCTAGCTATTGGATTTCACTCAAAACTGACCACATGACTCCTCCCACCATATTATGACGACGCCAAAGTTTTCGGCTCGATCGGAAATCAATAGGTGTACGAAATTGGACAATTCAAGTTCAAAGGCAGTTTGTTCCGAATTGGAGTGGTTGGTGTATTCCGTAGTTCTAGCGATTGGATTTCACTCAAAACACATCATATGACTCCTCCCACCATATTATGATGATGCCCAAGTTTTGGGCACGATCTGAAATCAATTGGTGTACGGAATTGGACAATTCAAGTTCATAGGCAATTCGTGCTTTATTGGAGTGGCTGGTACGTTTCGTAGTTCTAGCGATTGGATTTCACTCAAAACTCCCCAAATGACTCCTCCCAACATATTACGATGATTCCCCGGTTTTGGGCTCGATCGAAAATCAATAGGTGTACGAAATTGGACACTTCAAGTTCAAAGGAAGTTTGTTCCGAATTGGAGTGGTTGGTGTATTCCGTAGTTCTAGCCATTAGATTTCAATCAAAAGTCACCAAATGACTCCACCAACCATATTATGATGATGCCCAAGTTTTGGGCTCGATCGGAAATCAATAGATGTACGACATTGGACAATTCAAGTTCAAAGGCAGTTTGTTCCGAATTGGAGTGGTTGGTGTATTCCGTAGTTCTAGCGATTGCATTTCACCCAAAACTCTCCACATGACTCCTCCCACCATATTATGATAATGCCCAAGTTTTGGGCGCGATCGGAAATCAATAGTTGTACGAAATTGGACACTTCAAGTTCAAAGGCAGTTTGTTCCGAATTGGAGTGGTTGGTGTATTCCATAGTTCTAGCAGTTGGATTTAACCCAAAACGTTCCACATGACTCCTCCCACCATATTATGAGGATGCCCAAGTTTTGGGCTTGATGGGAAATCAATAGGTGTATGAAATTGGACACTTCAAGTTCAAAGGCAGTTTGTTCCGAATTGGAGTGGTTGGTGCATTCCATAGTTCTAGCGATTGGATTTCTCACAAAACTCCCCACATAACTCCTCCCACCATATTAAGATGACGCCCAAGTTTTGGGCTCGATCGGAAATCAATAGGTGTACGAAATTGGACAGTTCAAGTTCAAAGGCAGTTCGAGCCTTATTGGAGTGGTTGGTACGTTTTGTAGTTCTAGCGATTGGAGTTCACTCAAAACTCACCGCATGACTCCTCCCACCATATTATGATGATGCCAAAGTTTTGGGCTCGATCGGAATTCAATAGGTGTACGAAATTGGACACTTCAAGTTCAAAGGCAATTTGTTCCGAATTGGAGTGGTTGGTGTATTCCGTAGTTCTAGCGATTTGATTGAAATCCAATTGCTAGAACTACGGAATACACCAACCACTCCAATTCGGAACAAACTGCCTTTGAACTTGAAGTTTCCAATTTCGTACACCTATTGATTTCCGATCGTGCCCAAAACTTGGGCAGCGTCATATTATGTTGGGAGGAGTCATTTGGTGTGTTTTGAGTGAAATCCAATCGCTAGAACTACGAAATACACCAACCACTCCATTAAGGCACGAACTGCCTTTGAACTTGAAATGTCCAATTTCGTACACCTATTGATTTCCAATCGAGCCCAAAACTTGGGCATCATCATAATATGGTGGAAGGAGTCATGCGGTGAGTTTTGAGTGAAATCCAATCGCTAGAACTACGGAATACACCAACCACTCCAATTCGGAACAAACTGCCTTTGAACTTGAAGTGTCCAATTTCGTACACCTATTGATTTCCGATCGAGCCCAAAACTTGGGCAGCGTCATAATATGTTGGGAGGAGTCATGTGGTGAGTTTTGAGTGAAATCCAATTCCTAGAACTACGAAATACATCAACCCCTCCAATAAGGCACGAACTGCCTTTGAACTTGAATTCTCCAATTTCGTACACCTATTCATTTCCGATCTAGCGAAAAACTTTAGCATCATCATAATATGGTGGGAGGAGTCTTGTGGTGAGTTTTGAGTGAAATCCAACCGCCTGAACTATGAAATACACCAACCGCTCCAATAAGGCACGAACTGCCTTTGAACTTGGATTGTCCAATTTCGTGGACCTATTTATTTTCGATCGAGCCCAAAACTTTAGCATCATCATAATATGGTGGGAGGAGTCATGAGGTGAGTTTTGAGAGAAATCCAACCGCTAGAACTACGGAATACACCACCCACTCCAATTCGGAACAAACTGCCTTTGAACTTGAACTGTCCAATTTCGTACACCAACTGATTTCCGATCGAGCCCAAAACTTGGGCGTCATCATAAAATGGTGGGAGGAGTCATATGGTGAGTTTTGAGTGAAATCCAATCGCTAGAACTATGGAATACACCAACCACTCCAATTCGGAACAAACAGCCTTTGAACTTGAAGTGTCCAATTTCGTACATCTGTTGATTTCCGATCGAGCCCAAAACTTCGGCATCATCATAATATGTTGGGAGGAGTCATTTGGTGAGTTTTGAGTGAAATCCAATCGCTAGAACTACGGAATACATCAACCACTAAAATTCGGGGCAAGTTGCTTTGAACTTGAAGTGTCCAATTTCGTATGCCCATTGATTTCCGATCGAGCCCAAAACCTGGGCATCATCATAATATGTTGGGAGGAGTCATTTGGTGAGTTTCGAGTGAAATCCAATTGCTAGAACTACGAAATACACCAACCACTCCATTAAGGCACGAACTGCCTTTGAACTTGAAATGTCCAATTTCGTACACCTATTGATTTCCGATCGAGCCCAAAACTTGGGCATCATCATAATATGGTGGAAGGTGTCATGCGGTGAGTTTTGAGTGAAATCCAATCGCTAGAACTACGGAATACACCAACCACTCCAATTGGGGCCAAGTTGCTTTGAACTTGAAGTGTCCAATTTCGTCCACCAATTGATTTCCGATCGAGCCCAAAACTTGGGCATCATCATAATATGGTGGGAGGAGTCATGTGGAGAGTATTAAGTTAAATCCAATCGCAAGAACTACGGAATACACCAACCACTCCAATTCGAAACAAACTGCCTTTGAACTTGAAGTGTCCAATTTCGTACACCTATTGATTTCCGATCGTGCCCAAAACTTGGGCATCATCATAAAATGGTGGGAGGAGTCATTTGTTGAGTTTTGAGTGAAATCCAATCGCTAGAACTATGGAATACACCAACCACACCAATTCGGAACCAACTGTCTTTGAAGTTGAAGTGTCCAATTTCGTTCACCAATTGATTTCCGATCGAGCCCAAAACTTGGGCATCATTATAGAATGGTGGGAGGAGTCATGTGGTGAGTTTTGAGTGAAATCGAATCGCTAGAACTACGAAATACACCAACCACTCGAATAAGGCACGAACTGCTTTTGAACTTGAATTGTCCAATTCCATACACCAATTGATATCCGATCGAGCCCAAAACTTGGGAATCATCATAATATGGTGGAAGGAGTCATGTGGTGAGTTTTGAGTGAAATCCAATCGCTAGAACTACGAAATACACCAACCACTCGAATAAGGCACGAACTGCTTTTGAACTTGAATTGTCCATTTCCATACACCTATTGATATCCGATCGAGCCCAAAACTTGGACATCATCATAATATGGTGGGAGGAGTCATGTGGTTAGTTTTCAGTGAAATCCAATCGCTAGAACTATGGAATACACCAACCACTCCAATTCGGAACAAACTGCCTTTGAACTTGAAGTGTCCAATTTCATACACCTATTGATTTCCGATCGAGCCCAAAACTTGGCCATCATCATAATATGGTGGGAGGAGTCATGTGGTGAGTTTTGAGTGAAACCCAATCGCTAGAACTATGGAATACACCAACCACTCCAATTCGGAACCAACTGTCTTTGGACTTGAAGTGTCCAATTTCGTACACCTATTGATTTCCGATCGAGCACAAAACTTGGGCATCATCTTAACATAGTGGCAGGAGTCATGTGGAGAGTTTGGAGTGAAATCCAATCGCTAGAACTACGGAATACACCAACCACTCCAATTCGGAACAAACTGCCTCTGAACTTGAAGTGTCTAATTTCGTACACCTACTGATTTCCGATCGAGCCCAAAACTTGGGCATCGTCATAAAATGGTGGGGGAGTCATGTGGTGAGTTTTGAGTGAAATCCAATCGCTAGAACTACGGAATAAACCAACCACTCCAATTCCGAACAAACTGCCTTCGAACTTGAAGTGTCCAATTTCGTACACCTACTGATTTCCGATCGAGCCCAAAACTTGGGCATCATCATAAAATGGTGGGAGGAGTCATTTGGTGAGTTTTGAGTGAAATCCAATCGCTAGAACTACGGAATACACCAACCACTCCAATTCGGAACAAACTGCCTTTGAACATGAAGTGTCCAATTTCGTACACCTATTGATTTCCGATCGAGCCCAAAACTTAGGCATCATCATAATATGGTGGGAGGAGTCATGTGGTGAGTTTTGAGTGAAATCCAATCGCTAGAACAACGAAATACACCAACCACTCCAATAAGGCGCGAACTGCCTTTGAACTTGAATTGTCCAATTTCGTACAACTATTGATTTCCGATCGAGCCCAAAACTTGGGCATCATCATAATATGGTGGGAGGAGTCATGTGGTGTGTTTTGAGAGAAATCCAATCGCTAGAACTAGAAATACACCGACCACTCCAATTCGGAATAAACTGCCTTTGAACTTGAAGTGTCCAATTTCGTACACCTATTGATTTCCGATCGAGCCCAAAACTTGGGCATCATCATAAAATGGTGGGAGGAGTCATTTTGTGAGTTTTGAGTGAAATCCAATCGCAAGAACTACGGAATACACCAACCACTCCAATTCGGAACAAACTGCCTTTGAACTTGAAGTTTCCAATTTCGTACACCTATTGATTTCTGAGAGTGCCCAAAACTTGGGCATCAACATAATGTGTTGGGAAGAGTCATTTGGTGAGTTTCGAGTGAAATCCAGTCGCTAGAATAACGAAATATACCAACCACTCCAATAAGGCACGAACTGCCTTCGAACTTGAATTGTCCAATTTCGTACACCTATTGATTTCCGCTCGAGCCCAAAACTTGGGCATCATCATAATATGGTGGGAGGAGTCATGTGGAGAGTTTTGAGAGAAATCCAATCGCTAGAACTACGGAATACACCAACCACTCCAATTCGGAACAAACTGACTTTGAACTTGAAGTGTCCAATTTCGTACACCTATTGATTTCCGATCGAGCCCAAAACTTGGCAATCCTCATATCATGATGGATGAAGTCGTTTGGCGAGTTTTGAGTGAAATCCATTCGCTAGAACTACGAAATTTACCAACCACTCCAATACGGCACGAACTGCCTTTGAACTTGAATTGTCCAATTTCGTACACCTATTGAATTCTGATCGAGCCCCAAACATGGGCATCATCATAATATGGTGGGAGGAGCCGTTTGGTGATTTTGAGTGAAATCCAACCGCTAGAACTACAAAATGTACCGACCACTCCAATAATTCACGAACTGCCTTTGAACTTGAATTGTCCAATTTCGTACACCTAATGACTTCCGATCGAGCCCAAAACTTGGGCATCATCATAATATGGTGGGGGGACAAATGTGGGGAGTTTTGAGTGAAATCCAGTCGCTAGAACTACGGAACACAGCAACCACGGCAATAAGGCACGAACTGCCTTTGAACTCGAATTGCCCAATTTCGTACACCTATTGATTTCCGATCGTGCCCCAAACTTGGGCACCAGCATAATATGTTGGGAGGAGTCATTTGGTGAGTTTTAAGTGAAATCCAATCGCAAGAACTACGAAATACACAAACCACCCCAATTAGGCTGAAACTGCCTTTGAACTTGAATTGTCCAATTTCGTACACCAATTGATTTCCGATCGAGCCCAAAACTTGGGCATCATCATAATATGGTGGGAGGAGTCATGTGGTCAGTTTTGAGTGAAATCCAATCGCTAGAACTATGGAATACACCAACCAATCCAATTCGAAACAAATTGCCTTTGAACTTGAAGTGTCCAATTTCGTACACCTATTGATTTCCGATCGAGCCCAAAACTTGGGCATCATCATAATATGGTGGGAGGAGTCACGTGGAGAGTTTTGAGAGAAATCCAATCGCTAGAACTACGGAATACACTAACCACTCCAATTCAGAACAAACTGCCTTTGAACTTGAATTGTCCAATTTCGTACACCTATTGATTTCCGATCGAGCCCCAAACATGGGCATCATCATAATATGGTGAGAGGAGTCATGTGGTGTGTTTTGAGTGAAATCCAATCGCTAGAACTACGGAATACACCAACAACTCTAATTCGGAACAGACTGCCTTTGAACTTGAAGTGTCCAATTTCTTACACCTATTGATTTCCGATCGAGCCCCAAACTTGGGCATCATCATAATATGGTGGGAGGAGTCATGTGGTGAGGTTTGGGTGAAATCCAATCGCTAGAACTACAGAATACACCAACCAATGCAATTTGGAACAAACTGCCATCGAACTTGAAGTGTCCAATTTCGTACACCCATTGATTTCCGATGGAGCCCAAAACATGGGAATCATCATAATATGTTCGGAGGAGTCATTTTGTGAGTTTTGAGTGAAATCCAAACGCTAGAACTATGAAATGTACCAACCACTCCAATAATTCACGAACTGCCTTTGAACTTGAATTGTCCAATTTCGTACACCTATTGACTTCCGATCGAGCGCAAAACTTGGGCATCATCATAATATGGTGGGAGGACAAATGTGGGAAGTTTTGAGTGAAATCCAATTCGCTAGAACTACGGAATACACCAACCACTCCAATAAGGCACGAACTGCCTGTGAACTTGAATTTCCCAATTTCGAACACCTATTGATTTCCGATCGAGCCCCAAACTTGGGCATCATCAAAATATGGTGGGAGGAGTCATTTGGAGAGTTTTGAGTGAAATCCAACCGCTAGAACTACGAAATGTACCAAACACTCCAATAAGTCACGAACTGCCTTTGAACTTAAATTGTCCAATTTCGTACACCTATTCATTTCCGATCGAGCCCACAACTTGGCCATCATCATAATATGTTGGGAGGAGTCATTTGGTGATTTTTCAGTGAAATCCAATCGCTAGAACTACGGAATACACCGACGACTCCAATAAGGAAAGAACTGCCTTTGAACATGAATTGTCCAATTTCGTACACCTGTTGATTTCCGAACGAGCCCCAAACTTGGGCATCATCATAATATGGTGGGAGGAGTCATTTGGAGAGTTTTGAGTGAAATCCAACCGCTAGAACTACGAAATGTACCAACCACTCCAATAAGTCACGAATTGCCTCTGAACTTGAATTGTCCAATTTCGTACACCTTTTGATTTCCGATCGAGCCCAAAACTTGGGCATCATCATCGTATGGTGGGAGGACAAATGTGGTGAGTTTTGAGGGAAATCCATTCGCTAGAGCTACGGAATACACCAACCACTCCAATAAGCCACGAACTGCCGTTGAAATTGCATTGTCCAATTTCGTACACCTATTGATTTCAGATCGAGCCCGAAACTTGGGCATCATCATAATATGTTGGGAGGAGTCATTTCTTGAGTTTTGAATGAAATCCAATCGCTAGAACTACGAAATACACCAACCACCCCAATTGGGCACAAACTGCCTGTGAACTAGAATTGTCCAATTTCGTACACCTATTGATTTCCGATCGAGCCCAAAACCGGGGCAACATCATAATATGGTGGGAGGAGTCATGTGGTGAGTTTTGGGTGAAATCCAATCGCTAGAACTACGGAATAAACCAACCACTCCAATTCGGAACAAACTGCCTCTGAACTTGAACAGTGCAATTTCGTACACCTATTGATTTCCGATCGAGCCCAAAACTTGGGCATCATCATAATATGATGGGAGGAGTCACTTAGTGAGTTTTGAGTGAAATCGAACCGCTAGAACTACGAAATGTACAGACCACTCCAATGAGGCACGAACTGCCTTTGAACTTGAATTGTCCAATTTCGTACACCTATTGATTTTCGATCGAGCCCCAAACATGGGCATCATCATAAAATGGTGGGGGGAGCCATTTGGTGATTTTAGAGTGAAATCGAACCACTAGAACTACGAAATGTACAAACCACTCCAATAATTCACGAACTTCCTTTGAACTTGAATTGTCCAATTTCGTACACCTATTGATTTCCGATCAAGCCCAAAACTTGGGCATCATCATAATATGGTGGGAGGAGTCATTTGACGAGTTTTGAGTGAAATCCAATCGCTAGAACTACGGAATTCACCAACCACTTCAATTCGAAACAAACTGCCTTTGAACTTGAAGTGTCCAATTTCGTACACCTATTGATTTCCGATCGAGCCCAAAACTTGGGCACCATCATAATATGATGTGAGGAGTCATTTGGAGAGTTTTGAGTGAAATGCAATCTCTCGAACTACGAAATGCACCAACCACTCCAATAAGTCACGAACTGCCTTTGAACTTGAATTGTCCAATTTCTTAAACCTATGGATTTCCGATCGAGCCCCAAACATGGGCATCATCATAATATGGTGGGAGGAGCCAGTTGGTGATTTTTGAGTGAAATCCAACCGCTAGAACTACGAAATATACAAACCACTCCTATTGATTTCCGATGGAGCCCAAAACTTAGGAATCATCATAATATGTTCGGAGGAGTCATTTGGTGAGTTTTGAGTCAAATCCAATCGCTAGACCTACGAAATACACCAACCACTCCTGCAAGGCACGAACTGTCCTTCAACTTGAATTGTCCAATTTCGAACTCCTATTGATTTCCGATCGAGCCCAAAACTTGGGCATCATCATAATATGGTGGGAGGAGTCATTTGGTGAGTTTTGAGTGAAATCCAATCGCTAGAACTACGGTATACACCAACCACTCCAATAAGGCACGAACTGCCTTTGCAATTGAATTGTCAAATTTCGTACACCTATTGATTTCCGATCGAGCCCCAAACTTGGGCATCATCATAATACAGTGGGAGGTGCCATTAGGTGAGTTTTGAGTGAAATCCAACTTCTAGAACTACGAAATGTACCAACCACTGCAATAAGTCACGAACTGCATTTGAACTTCAATTGTCCAATTTCGTACATCTATTGATTTCCAACCGATCCCAAAACTTGGACATCATCATAATATGGCGGGAGGACAAATCTGGTGAGTTTTGAGGGAAATCCAATCGCTAGAGCTACGGAATACACCGACCACTCCAATAAGGCACGAACTGCCTTTGAAATTGAATTGTCCAATTTCGTACACTTATTGATTTCAGATCGAGGCCCAAACTTGGGCATCATCATAATATGTTGGGAGGAGTCATTTGGTGAGTTTTGAGTGAAATCCAATCGCTAGAACTACGGAATACCCCAACCACTCCAATTCGGAACAAACTGCCTTTGAACTTGAAGTGTCCAATTTCGTACATCTATTTATTTCCGATCGAGCCGAAAACTTGGGCATCATCATAATATGATGGGAGGAGTCATTTGGTGAGTTTTGAGTGAAATACAATTGCGAGAACTACGAAATGTACCAACCACTCCAATAAGGAACGAACTGCCGTTGAACTTGAATTGTCCAATTCCGTACACCTATTGATTTCCGATCGAGCCCCAAACGTGGGAATCATCATAATATAGTGGGAGGAGCCATTTGGTGTGTTTTGAGTAAAATCCAACCGCTAGAACTACGAAATGTACCAACCACTCCAATAATTCACGAACTGCCTTTGAACTTGAATTGTCCGATTTCATACATCTATTGACTTCCGATCGAGCCCAAAACTTGGGCAACATCATAATTTGGTGGGAGGACAAATGTGGGGAGTTTTGAGTGAAATCCAATCGCTAGAACTACGGAATACACCAACCACTCCAATAAGGCATGAACTGCCTTTGAACTTGAATTGTCCAATTTCAAACTCCTATTGATTTCCGATCGAGCCCCAAACTTGGGCATCATCATAACATGGTGGGAGGAGTCATTCGGTGAGTTTGAGTGAAATCCAATCGCTAGAACTACGGAATACACCAAACACTCCAGTAAAGCACGAACTGCCTTTGAACATGAATTGTCCAATTTCGTACACCTATTGATTTCCGATGGAGCCCCAAACTTGGGCATCATCATAACATGGTCGGAGGAGTCATTTGGTGAGTTTGAGTGAAATCCAATCGCTAGAACTACGGAATACACCAAACACTCCAGTAAAGCACGAACTGCCTTTGAACTTGAATTGTCCAATTTCGTACACCTATTTATTTCCGATCGAGCGCAAAACTTGTGCATCATCATAATATGTTCGGAGGAGTCATTTGGTGAGTTTTGAGTGAAATCCAATCGCTAGAACTATGGAATACACCAACCACTCCAATAAGGCACAAACTGCTTTTGAACTTGAATTGTCCAATTTCGTACACCTATTGATTTCCGATCGAGCCCAAAACTTGGGCATCATCATAATATGGTGGAAGGAGTCATGTGGTGAGTTTTGGGTGAAATCCATTCGCTAGAACTACGGAATACACCAACCAATCCAATTCGGAACAAACTACCTTCGAACTTGAAGTGTCCAATTTCGTGCCCCTGTTGATTTCCGATAGAGCCCAAAACTTGGGAAGCGTCATAATATGTTCGGAGGAGTCATTTTGAGACAAATCCAATCGCTAGAACTCTGAAATACACCAACCACTCCTATAAGGCACGAACTGCCTTTGAACTTGAATTGTCCAATTTCGAACTCCTATTGATTCCCGATCGAACCCCAAACTTGGGCATCATCATAACATGGTCGGAGGAGTCATTTGGTGAGTGTGAGTGAAATCCAATTGCTTGAACTACGGAATACACCAAACACTCCAGTAAAGCACAAACTCCCTTTGAACTTGAATTGTCCAATTTCGTACACCTATTTATTTCCGATCGAGCCCAAAACTTGGGCATCATCATAATATGATGGGAGGAGTCATTTGGTGAGTTTTGAGTGAAATACAATTGCTTGAACTACGAAATGTACCAACCACTCCAATGTGGCACGAACTGCCGTTGAACTTGAATTGTCCAATTCCGTACACCTATTGATTTCCGAACGAGCCCCAAACATGGGCATCATCATAATATGGTGGGAGGAGCCATTTGGTGAGTTTTGAGTGAAATCCAACCGCTAGAACTACGAAATGTACCAACCACTCCAATAATTCACGAACTGCCTGTGAACTTGAATTGTCCGATTTCGTACATCTATTGACTTCCGATCGAGCCCAAAACTTGGGCATCATCATAATTTGGTGGGAGGACAAATGCGGGGAGTTTTGAGTGAAATCCAATCGCTCGAACTACGGAATACACCAACCACTCCAATAAGGCACGAACTGCCTTTGAACTTGAATTGTCCAATTTCGAACTCCTATTGATTTCCGATCGAGCCCCAAAACTTGGACATCATCATAACTTGGTGGGAGGAGTCATTTGGTGAGTTTGAGTGAAATCCAATCACTAGAACTACGGAATACACCAAACACTCCAGTAAAGCACGAACTGCCTTTGAACTTGAATTGTCCAATTTCGTACACGTATTGATTTCCGATCGTGCCCAAAACTCGGGCATCATCATAATATGTTGGGAGGAGTCATTTGGTCAGTTTTCAGTGAAATCCAATTGCTAGAACTAAGGAATACACCAACGACTCCAAAAAGGACTCCTCCCAACATATAATGATGATGCCCAAGTTTTGGGCTCGATCGGAAATCAATAGGTGTACGAAATTGGACACTTCAAGTTTAAAGGCAGTTTGTTCCGAATTGGAGTGGTTATTGTATTCCGTAGTTCTAGCGATTGGATTTCACTCAAAACTCACCACATGACTCCTCCTACCATATTATGATGATGCCCAAGTTTTGGGCTCGATCGGAAATAAATAGGAGTACGAAATTGGACAATTCAAGTTCAAAGGCAGTTCGTGCCTTATTGGAGTGGTTGGTGTATTTCGTAGTTCGAGCAATTGGATTTCACTCAAAACTCACCAAATGACTCTTCTCGACACATTATGATGATGCCCAAGTTTTGGGCTCGATCGGAAATCAATAGGTGTACGAAATTGGACACTTCAAGTTCAAAGTCAGTTTGTTCCGAATTAAAGTGGTTGGTGTATTCCGTAGTTCTAGCAACTGGATTTCACTACGAACTGTCCACATGACTCCTCCCACCATATTATGATGATGCCCAAGTTTTGGGCTCGATCGGAAATCAATAGGTGTACGAAATTGGACACTTCATGTTCATAGGCAATTTGTTCCGAACTGGAGTGGTTGTTGTATTCCGTAGTTCTAGCGATTGGATTTCACTCAAAACTCACCAAATGACTCCTACCAACAGTTATGATGATTCCCAAGTTTTGGGCTCGATCGGAAACCAATAGATATACGAAATTTTACACTTCAAGTTCAAAGGCAGTTTGTCCCGAATTGGAGTGGTTGGTGTATTCCGTAGTTCTAGCGATTGGATTTCACTCAAAACTTACCAAATGACTCCTACCACCATTTTATAATGATGCCCAAGTTTTGGGCTCGATCGGAAATCAATAGGTGTACGAAATTGGACACTTCAAGTTCAAAGGCAGTTTGTTCCGAATTAGAGTGGTTGGTGTATTCCGTAGTTCTAGCGATTGGATTTCACTCAAAACTCACCAAATGACTCCCCCAAACATATTATGATGATACCCAAGTTTTGGGCTCGATCGGAAATCAATAGGTGTACGAAATTGGACACTTCAAGTTCGATGGCAGTTTGTTCCGAATTGTAGTGGTTGGTGCATTCCATAGTTCTAGCGATTGGATTTTACTCAAAACTCACCAAATGACTCCTCCCAACATATTCTGCTGATACCCAAGTTTTGGGCTCGATCGGAAATCAATAGGTGTACGAAACTGGACAATTCAAGTTCAAAGGCAGTTCTTGCCTTATTAGAGTGGTTGGTACAGTTCGTAGTTCTAGCAATTGGATTTCACTCAAAACTCACCAAATGACTCCTCCCAACATATTATGATGATGCCCAAGTTTTGGGCTCGATCGGAAATCAGTAGGTGTACGAAATTGGACAATTCAAGTTCAAAGGCAGTTCGTGCTTTACTGAAACGTTTGGTGTATTCCGTAGTTCTAGCGATTGGATTTGACTCAAAACGCTCCACATGACTCCTCCCACCATTTTATGATGATATCCAAGTTTTGGGCTCGTTCGGAAATCAATAGGTATACGAAATTGGGCAATTCAAGTTCAAAGGCAGTTCGTTCTTTACTGGAGTGTTTGGTGTATTCCGTAGTTCTAGAGATTGGATTTCACTCGAAACTCACCAAATGACTCTAGCCACCATATTATGATGATGCCCAAGTTTTGGGCTCGATCGGAAATTAGTAAGTCTACGAAATTGGACAATTCAAGTTCAAAGGAAGTTCGTGGTTTATTGGAGTGTTTGGTGTCTTCCGTAGTTCTAGCGATTGCATTTCACTCAAAACTCATCAAATGACTCCTCCCCCCGTATTATGATGATGACCAAGTTTTGGGTTCGATCGGAAATCAATAGGTGCACGAAATTGGACACTTCAAGTTCAATGGGAGGTTGTTCCGAATTGGAGTGGTTGGTGTATTCCGTAGTTCTCGCGATTGGATTTCACTCAAAACTCATCAAATGACTCCTCCCCCCATATTATGATGATGCCCATGTTTTGGGTTCGATCGGAAATGAATAGGTGTACGAAATTGGATACTTCAAGTTCAATGGCAGTTTGTTCCGAATTGTAGTGGTTGGTGCATTCCATAGTTCTAGCGATTGGATTTCACTGAAAACTCATCAAATGACTCCTCCCAACATATTCTGCTGATGCCCAAGTTTTGGGCTCGATCGGAAATCAATCGGTGCACGATATTGGACAATTCAAGTTCAAAGGCAGTTCGTGCCTTATTGGAGTGGTTGGTACAATTCGTAGTTCTAGCGATTGGATTTCACTCAAAACTAACCAAATGACTCCTCCCAACATATTATGATGACGCCCAAGTTTTGGGCTCGATCGGAAATCAGTAGGTGTACGAAATTGGACAATTCAAGTTCGAAGGCAGTTCGTGCTTTATTGAAGTGTTTGGTGTAGTCCGTAGTTCTAGCGATTGGATTTACTCCTCCCACCATATTATGTTGATGCCCAAGTTTTGGGCTCGATCGGAAATGAATAGGGGTACGAAATTGGACACTTCAAGTTCAAAGGCAGTTTGTTTCGAATTGGTGTGGTTAGTGTATTCCATAGTTCTAGAGATTGGATTTCACTCAAAACTTACCAAATGACTACTACCACCATTTTATAATGATGCCCAAGTTTTGGGCTCGATCGGAAATCAATAGGTGTACGAAATTGGACACTTCAAGTTCAAAGGCAGTTTTTTCCGAATTAGAGTGGTTGGTGTACTCCGTAGTTCTAGCGATTCGATTTCACTCAAAACTCACCAAATGACTCCCCCAAACATATTATAATGATGCCCAAGTTTTGGGCTCGATCGGAAATCAATAGGTGTACGAAATTGGACACTTCAAGTTCAAAGGCAGTTTGTTCCGAATTGGAGTGGATGGTGTTTTTCGTAGTTCTAGCGATTGGATTTCACTCAAAACTCACCAAATGACTCCCTCAAACATACTATGATGATGCTCAAGTTTTGGGCTCGATCGGAAATCAATAGGTGTACGAAATTGGACACTTCAAGTTCAAAGGCAGTTTGTTCCAAATTGGAGTGGTTGGTGTATTCCGTAGTTCTAGCGATTGGATTTCACTCAAAACTCACCACATGACTCCCACAACCATTTTTTGATGATGTCCAAGTTTTGGGCTCGTTCGGAAATCAGTAGGTGTACGAAATTGGGCAATTGAAGTTCAAAGGCAGTTCATTCTTTACCGGAGTGTTTGGTGTATTCCGTAGTTCTAGAGATTGGATTTCACTCGAAACTCACCAAATGACTCTTGCCACCATATTATGATGATGCCCAAGTTTTGGGCCCGATCGGAAATTAGTAAGTGTACGAAATTGGACAATTCAAGTTCAACGGAAGTTCGTGCTTTATTGGAGTTTTTGGTGTCATCCGTAGTTCTAGCGATTGCATTTCACTCAAAACTCATCAAATGACTCCTTCCCCCATATTATGATGATGCCCAAGTTTTGGACACTTCAAGTTCAAACGGAGTTTGTTCTGAATTGGAGTGGTTGCTGTATTCCGTAGTTCTCGCGATTGGATTTCACTCAAACCTCTTCAAATGACTCCTCCCACCATATTATGATGATGCCCAAGTTTTGGGCTCGACCGGAAATCAAAGGGTGTACGAAATTGGACACTTCAAGTTCAATGGGAGTTTGTTCCCAATTGGAGTGGTTGGTGTATTCCATGGTTCTCGCGGTTGGATTTCACTCAAAACTCTTCAAATGACTCCTCCCACCATATTATGATGATGCCCAAGTTTTGGGCTCGATCGAAAATGAATAGGTGTACGAAATTGGACACTTCAACCTCAAAGGCAGTTTGTTACGAATTGGAGTGGTTGGTGTATTCCGTAGTTCTAGCGATTGGATTCCAAACAAAACTCACCAAATGACTCCTCCCACCATATTATCATGAAGCCCAAGTTTTGGGCTCGATCGGAAATCAATAGGTGTACGAAATTGGACAATTCAAGTTCAAAGTGAGTTCGTGCCTTATTGGAGTGGTTGGTGTATTCCATAGTTCTAGCGATTGGATTTCAATCAAAACTCACCAAATGACTCCTCCCACCATATTATGATGAAGCCCAAGTTTTGGGCTCGATCGGAAATCAATAGGTGTACGAAATTGGACAATTCAAGTTCAAAGGCAGTTCGTGCCTTATTGGAGTGGTTGGTGTATTTCGTAGTTCTAGCAATTGGATTTCACTCAAAACTTACCAAATGACTCCTCCCACCATATTATGATGAAGCCCAAGTTTTGGGCTCGATCGGAAAACAATTTGTGTACGAAATTGGACAATTCAAGTTCAAAGGCTGTTCATGCCTTATTGGAGTGCTTGGTGTATTTCGTAGTTATAGCGACTGGATTTCACTCAAAACTAAACAAATGACTCCTCCCAACATATTATGACGATGCCCAAGTTTTGGGCTCGATCGGAAATCAATAGGTGTACGAAATTGGACAATTCAAGTTCAAAGTGAGTTCGTGCCTTATTGGAGTGGTTGGTGTATTCCGTAGTTCTAGCGATTGGATTTCAATCAAAACTCACCAAATGACTCCTCCCACCATATTATGATGAAGCCCAAGTTTTGGGCTCGATCGGAAATCAATTTGTGTACGAAATTGGACAATTCAAGTTCAAAGGCAGTTCGTGCCTTATTGGAGTGCTTGGTGTATTTCGTAGTTCTAGCGACTGGATTTCACTCAAAACTAAACAAATGACTCCTCCCGACATATTATGATGATGCCCAAGTTTTGGGCTAGATCGGAAATCAATAGGTGTACGAAATTGGACACATCAAGTTCCAAGGCAGTTTGTTCCGAATTGGAGTGGTTGGTGTATTCCGTAGTTCTAGCGATTGGATTTCATTCAAAACTCACCACATGACTCCTCCCACCATATTATGATGAAGCCCATGTTTTGGGCTCGTTCGGAAATCAATAGGTGTACGAAATTGGACACTTCAAGTTCAAAGGCAGTTCGTGCCTTATTGGAGTGGTTGGTGTATTCCGTAGTTCTAGCGATCGGATTGCACTTAAAACTCACCAAATGACTCATCCCACCATATTTTGATGATGCCCAAGTTTAGGGCTCAGTCGGAAATCAATAGGTGTACGAAATTGGACAGTTCCAGTTCAAAGGCAGTTCGTGCCTTATTGGAGTGGTTGGTGTATTACGTAGTTCTAGCGATTGGATTTCACTCAAAACTCACCACGTGACTCCCCCCACCATATTATGATGATGCCCAAGTTTTGGGCTCGATCGGAAATCGATAGGTGAACGAAATTGGACACTTCAAGTTCAAAGGAAGTTTGTTCCGAATTGGAGTGGTTGGTGTTTTCCGTAGTTCTAGCGATTGGATTTCACTCAAAACTCACCACATGACTCTCCCACCCTATTATGATGCCCAAGTTTAGGGCTCAATCGGAAATCAATAGGTGTACGAAAATGGACAATTCAAGTTCAAAGGCAGTTAGTGCCTTATTGGAGTGGTTGGTGTATTTCGTAGTTCTAGCAATTGGATTTCACTCAAAACTCACCACATGACTCCTTCCAAAATATTATGATGAAGCCCAAGTTTTGCACTCGATCGGAAATCAATAGCTGTACGAAAATGGACGATTCAAGTTCAAAGGCAATTTGTTCCGAATTGGAGTGGTTGGTGTATTCCGTAGTTCCAGCTATTGGATATCACTCAAAACTCACCAAATGACTCCTACCACCATATTATGATGATACCCAAGTGTTGGGCTCGATCGGAAATCAATAGGTGGACGAAATTGGACACTTCAAGTTCAAAGGCAGTTTGTTCCGAATTGGAGTGGTTGGTGTATTCCGTAGTTCTAGCGATTGGATTTCTCTCAAAACTATCCACATGACTCCTCCCACCATAATATGATGATGCCCAAGTTTTGGGCTCGATCGGAAAGCAATAGGTGTACAACATTGGACACTTCAAGTTCATAGGCAATTTGTTCCGAATAGGAGTGGTTGGTGTATTCCGTAGTTCTAACGATTGGATTTCACTGAAAACTCACCACATGACTCCTCCCAACATATTATGATGATGCCCAAGTTTTGGGCTCGATCGAAAATCTATAGGTGCACGAAATTCGACAATTCGAGTTCGAAGGCATTTCGTGCATTATTGGAGTGGTTGGTGTATTCCGTAGTTCTAGAGATTGGATTTCACTCAAAACTCACTACATGACTCCTCCAACCATGTAATGATGATGCCCAAATTTTGGGCTCGATCGGAAATCATTAGGAGTACGAAATTGGACACTTCAAGTTCAAAGGCAGTTTGTTCCGAATTGGAGTGGTTGGTGTTTTCCGTAGTTCTAACGATTGGATTTCACTGAAAACTCACCACATGACTCCTCCCAACATATTATGATGACGCCCAAGTTTTGGGTTCGATCAGAAATCAATAGGTGTACGAAATTGGACAATTCCTGTTCAAAGGCAGTTCGTGCCTTATTGGAGTGGTTGGTGTATTCCGTAGTTCTAGCGATTGGATTTCACTCAAAACACACCAAATGACTCCTCCCGCCATATTATGATGACGCCCAAGTTTCGGGCTCGATCGGATATCAATAGGTGTACAAAATTGTACACTTCATGTTCAACGGCAGTTTGTTCCGAATTGGAGTGGTTGGTGTATTCTGAAGTTCTACCGATTGGATTTCACTCAAAACTCACCAAATGACTTCTCCCAACATATTATGACGATGCCCAAGTTTTGGGCTCGATCGGAAATCAATAGGTGTGCGAAATTGGACACTTCAAGTTCAACGGCAGTTTGTTCCGAATTAGAGTGGTTGGGGTATTGCGTAGTTCTAGCGATTGGATTTCACTCAAAACTCACCACATGACTCCTCCTACCCTATTATGATGATGCCCAAGTTTTGGGCTCGCTAGGAAATCAATAGGTGTACGAAATTCGACACTTCAAGTTCAAAGGCAGTTTGTTCCGAATTGGAGTGGTTGGTGTATTCTGAAGTTCTACCGATTGGATTTCACTCAAAACTCACCAAATGACTTCTCCCAACATATTATGACGATGCCCAAGTTTTGGGCTCGATCGGAAATCAATAGGTGTGCGAAATTGGACACTTCAAGTTCAACGGCAGTTTGTTCCGAATTAGAGTGGTTGGGGTATTGCGTAGTTCTAGCGATTGGATTTCACTCAAAACTCACCACATGACTCCTCCCACCATATTATGATGAAGCCCATGTTTTGGGTTCGATCGGAAATCAATTGGTGTACGAAATTTGACAATTCAGGTTCAAAGGCAGTTCGTGCCTTATTGGAGTGGTTGGTGTATTCCGTAGTTCTAGCGATTGGATTTCACTCAAAACCCACCAAATGACTCCTCCCGCCATATTATGACGATGCCCAAGTTTTGGGCTAGATCGGAAATCAATAGCTGTACAAAATTGGACAATTCAAGTTCGAAGGCAGTTTGTTCGGAATTGGAGTGTTGGGTGTATTCCGTAGTTCTAGCGATTGGATTTCACTCAAAACTCACCAAATGACTCCTCCCACCAAATTATGATGATGCCCAAGTTTTGGGCTCGATCGGAAATCAATAGGTGTACGAAATTGGACACTTCATGTTCAAAGGCAGTTTGTTCGGAATTGGAGTGGTTGGTGTATTCCGTAGTTCTAGTGATTGGATTTCACTCAAAACTCTCCACGTGACTCCTCCCACCATAGTATGATGATGCCCAAGTTTTGGCCCCGATCGGAAATCAATAGATGTACGAAATTGGACAATTCAAGTTCGAAGGCTGTTCGTGCTTTATTGGAGTGTTTGGTGTATTCCGTAGTTCTAGCGTTTGGATTTCACTCCAAACTAACCAAATGACACCTTCCACCATATTATGATGATGCCCAAGTTTTGGGCTCGATCGGAAATCAATAGGTTTACGAAATTGTACAATTCAAGTTCAAAGGCAGTTCGTGCCTTATTGGAGTGGTTGGTGTATTCCATAGTTCTAGCGATTGGATTTCACTCAAAACTCACCAAATGACTCCTCCCAACATATTATGACGATGCCCAAGTTTTGGGCTCGATCTGAAATCAATAGGTGTGCGAAATTGGACACTTCAAGTTCAAAGGCAGTTTGTTTTTTTTTTTTTTTGGTCAACAAGTTCAAAGGCAGTTTGTTCCGAATTGGAGTGGTTGTTGTATTCCGTAGTTCTAGCGATTGGATTTCACTCAAAACTCACCATATGACTCCTCCCACCATATTATGATGAAGCCCATGTTTTGGGTTCGATCAGAAATCAATAGGTGTACGAAATTGGACAATTCAGGTTCAAAGGCAGTTCATGCCTTATTGGAGTGGTTGGTGTATTCCGTAGTTCTAGCGATTGGATTTCACTCAAAACACACCAAATGACTCCTCTCGCCATATTATGATGACGCCCAAGTTTTGGGCTCGATCGGATATCAATAGGTGTACAAAATTGGACACTTCATGTTCAATGGCAGTTTGTTCCGAAATGGAGTGGTTGGTGTATTCTGTAGTTCTAGCGATTGGATTTCCCTCAAAACACACCAAATGACTCCTCCCGCCTTATTATGATGACGCCCAAGTTTTGGGCTCGATCGGAAATCAATAGGTGTACGAAATTGGACATTTCATGTTCAAAGGCAGTTTTTTCCGAATTGGAGTGGTTGGTGTATTCCTTTGTTCTAGCGATTGGATTTCACTCAAAATTCCACCAAATGACTCCTCCCACCATATTATGATGATGCCCAAGTTTTGGGCTCGATCGGAAATCCATAGGTGTGCGAAATTGGACACTTCAAGTTCAAAGGCAGTTTGTTCCGAATTAGAGTGGTTAGGGTATTGCGTAGTTCTAGCGATTGGATTTCACTCAAAACTCACCACATGACTCCTCCCACCATATTATGATGAAGCCCATGTTTTGGGTTCGATCGGAAATCAATAGGTGTACGAAATTGGACAATTCAGGTTCAAAGGCAGTTCATGCCGTATTGGAGTGGTTGGTGTATTCTGTAGTTCTAGCAATTGGATTTCACTCAAAACCCACCAAATGTGTGTATGAGAATAATGGATGAAGTGAATGTATGTGGGTAACTCTCCTCTCCCCCCCTTGTGAATGAGCTGCAACTCTCTATTTATAGACTTCCAAAATTCGTCCTCCCCTTGGCTGGTGTAGACAGCCCACCAGAAATCTTGGAAACGGATTTGTGCAAACATGTTTCCCCCTAATTAAGCATGCCTTGTTTTGCTCCTTGAGACTTTCAATGCAGAAATGACTCCCTAATTTGCTCAACATGTTTGGTCTAAAGTCAGGTACAACTTAGGTGAGGCACTTGGCTCAAGGGAGGTGTGGAACACAAGGCTCATTAGCTGGCAGCTGCATATTAAAATCCTCCTGAGCATGGTTCAGTGTTTGACGGGCTAAGGACTCCAGATATGTTCAATTACGCTGAATTTTGGATATGTTATACTAGACACGGGGAGGACGAATTGGATTTCGTAGTTCTAGCGATTGGATTTCACTCAAAACTCACCAAATGACTCCTCCCACCAAATTATGATGATGCCCAAGTTTTGGGCTCGATCGGAAATCAATAGGTGTACGAAATTGGACACTTCATGTTCAAAGGCAGTTTGTTCGGAATTGGAGTGGTTGGTGTATTCCGTAGTTCTAGCGATTGGATTTCACTCAAAACTCACCAAATGACTCTTCCCACCAAATTATGATGATGCCCAAGTTTTGGGCTCGATCGGAAATCAATAGGTGTACGAAATTGGACAATTCAAGTTCGAAGGCAGTTTGTTCGGAATTGGAGTGTTTGGTGTATTCCGTAGTTCTAGCGATTGGATTTCACTCAAAACTCCCCAAATGATTCCTCCCACCATATTATGATGATGCCCAAGTTTTGGGCTCGATCGGAAATCAATAGGTGTACGAAATTGGACAATTCAAGTTCGAAGGCAGTTTGTTCGGAATTGGAGTGTTTGGTGTATTCCGTAGTTCTAGCGATTGGATTTCACTCAAAACTCCCCAAATGACTCCTCCCACCATATTATGATGATGCCCAAGTTTTGGGCTCGATCGGAAATCAATAGGTGTACGAAATTGGACACTTCAAGTTCAGAGGCAGTTTGTTCCGAATTGGAGTGGTTGGGGTATTTCGTAGTTTTAGTGATTGAATTTCTCCGAAAACTCACCACATGACTCCTCCCACCATATTATGATGATGCCCAAGTTTTGGGCTCGATCGGAAATCAATAGGTGTACGAAATTGGATAATTCAAGTTCAAAGGCAGTTCGTGCCTTATTGGAGTGGTTGGTGTATTTCGTAGTTCTAGCGATTGGATTTCAATCAAAACTCACCAAACGACTTCTCCCAACATATTATGACGATGCCCAAGTTTTGGGCTCGATCGGAAATCAATAGGTGTACGAAATTGGACACTTCAAATTCAAAAGCAGTTTGTTCCGAATTGAAGTGGTTATTGTATCCCGTAGTTCTAGCGTTTTGATTTCACTCAAAACTCACCAAATGACTCGTCCCACCAATTTATGTTGATGCCCAAGTTTTGGGCTCGATCGAAAATCAATAGGTGTACGAAATTGGACACTTCAAGTTCAAAGGCAGTTTCTTCCGAATTGGAGAGGTTGGTGTATTCCATAGTTCTAGCGATTGGATTTCACTCAAAACTCTCCACATGACCCCTCCCACCATATTATGATGATGCCCAAGTTTTGGCCTCGATCGGAAATCAATAGGTGTAAGAAATTCGACACTTCAAGTTCAAAGCAATTTCTCCCGAATTGGAGTGGTTGGTGTATTCCGTAGTTCTAGCGATTGGATTTCACTTAAAACTCTCCACAAAACTCCTCCCACCATATTATGATGATGCCCAAGTTTTGGGCTCGATCGGAAATCAATAGTTGTACGAAATTGGACAATTCAAGTTCAAATGCAGTTCGTGCCTTATTGGAGTGGTTGGTGTATTTCGTAGTTCAAGCGAATGGATTTCACTCAAAACTCACAAATGACTCCTCCCAACATATTATGACGATGCCCAAGTTTTGGGCTCGATCGGAAATCAATAGGTGTACGAAATTGGACACTTCAAGTTCAAAGGCAGTTCGTGCTTTATTGGATTGGTTGGAGTATTTCGTAGTTCTAGCAATTGGATTTCACTAAAAACTCACCAAATGCCTCTTCCCAACACCTTATGATGATGCCCAAGTTTTGGGCTCGATCGGAAATCAATAGGTGTACGAAATTGGACACTTCAAGTTCAAAGGTAGTTTGTTCCGAATTGGAGAGGTTGGTGTATTCCATAGTGCTAGCGATTGGATTTCACTCAAAACTCTCCACATGACCCGTCCCACCATATTATGATGATGCCCAAGTTTTGGGCTCGATCGGAAATCAATAGGTGTACGAAATTGGACAATTCAAGTTCAAAGGCAGTTCGTGCCTTATTGGAGTGGTTGGTGTATTTTGTAGTTCTAGCGATTGGATTTCACCCAAAACTCACCAAATGACTCCTCCCAACATATTGTGACGATGCCCAAGTTTTGGGCTCGATCGGAAATCAATAGGATTACGAAATTGGACACTTCAAGTTCAAACGCAGTTCGTTCCGAATTGAAGTGGTTGGTGTATTCCGTAGTTCTGGCGCTTGGATTTAACTCAAAACTCTCCAAATGACTCCTCCCACCATGTTATGATGATGCCCTAAGTTTGGGCTCGATCGGAAATCAATAGGTGTACGAAATTGGACACTTGAAGTTGAAAGGCAGTTTGTTCCGAATTGGAGTTGTTGGGGCGTTCCGTAGTTCTAGCGATTGGATTTCACCCAAAACTCACCAGATGACTCCTCCCACCTTATTATGATGATGCCCAAGTTTTGGGCTCGATCGGAAATTAATAGGTGTACGAAATTGGACAATTCAAGTTCAAAGGCATTTCGTGCGTTATTGGAGTGGTTGGTGTATTTTGTAGTTCTAGCGATTGGATTTCACTCAAAACTCACCAAATGACTCCTCCCAACATATTGTGACGATGCCCAAGTTTAGGGCTTGATCGAAAATCAATAGGTGTACGAAATTGGACACTTCAAGTTCACATGCAGTTTGTTCCGAATTGGAGTGGTTGGTGTATTTCGTAGTTCTAGCGATTGGATTTCACTCAAAACTCACCAAATGACTCTTCCCAACACGTTATGATGATCCCCAAGTTTTGGGCTCAATCGGAAATCAATAGGTGTACGAAATTGGACACTTCAAGTTCAAAGTAATTTGTCTCGAATTGAAGTGGTTGGTGTATTCCGTAGTTCTAGGGATTGGATATCACTAAAAACTCACTACATGACTCCTCCCCCCATCTTATGATGATGCCCAAGTTTTGGGCTCGATCGGAAATCAACAGGTATACGAAATTGGACAAATCAAGTTCTAAGGCAGTTCGTGCCTTATTGGAGTGGTTGGTGTATTTCGTAGTTCTAGCGATTGGATTTCACTCCAAACTCACCAAATGACTCCCCCCAACATATTATGAAGATGCCCAAGTTTTGGGCTCGATCGGAAATCAATCTGTGTACGAAATTGGACACTTCAAGTTCAAAGGCAGTTTGTTCCGAATTGGTGTGGTAGGTGTATTCCGTAGTTCTAGCTATTGGATTTCACTTAAAACTCAACACATGACTGCACCCACCATGTTATGATGATGCCCAAGTTTTGGGGTCGATCGGAAACCAATAGGTTTACGAAATTGGACAATTCCAGTTCACAGGCAGTTCGCCCCAGATTAAAGTGGTTGGTATATTCCGTAGGTCTAGCGATTGGATTTCACTCAAAACTCACCAAATGACTCCTCCCACCATCTTATGATGATGCCCAAGTTTTGGGCTCGATCGGAAAACAATAGGTGTACGAAATTGGACAGATCAAGTTCAAAGGCAGTTTGTTCCGAATTGGAGTGGTTGGTGTATTCCGCAGTTCTAGCACTGGGATTTCACCCAAAACTCACCACATGACTCCTCCCACCAAATTGCGATGATGCCCAAGTTTTGGCCTCGATCGGAAATCGATAGGTATACGAAATTGGACACTTCAAGTTCAAAGGGAGTTTGTTCTGGATTGGAGTGGTCGGAGTATTCCGCAGTTCTAGCGATTGGATTTCACTCAAAACTGTCCACGTGACTCCCCCCACCATATTATGATGATGCCCAAGTTTTGGGCTCGATCGGAAATCAATAGGTGTACGTAATTGGACAATTCAAGTTCAAAGGAATTTCGTGCTTTATTGGAGTGTTTGGTGTCTTCCGTAGTTCTAGCGATTGGCTTTCACTCAAAACTCATCGAACGACTCCTCCCACCATCTTACGATGATGCCCAAGTTTTGGGCTCGATCGGAAATCAATAGGTGTACGAAATTGGACAATTCAAGTTCAAAGGCAGTTCGTGCTTTACTGGACTGTTTCGTGTATTCCGTAGTTCTAGTGATTGGATTTTACTCAAAACTCACGAAATGACTCCTCCGACCATATTATGATGATTCCCAAGTTTTGCGCTCGATCGGAAACCGATAGGTGTACGAAATTGGACACTTAAAGTTCGAAGGCAGTTTGGAGTGGTTGGTGTATTCCGTAGTTCTAGCTATGGGATTTCACTCAAAACTCACCAAATGACGCCTCCCAACATATTATGACGATACCCAAATTTTGAGCTCGATCGGAAATCAATAGGTGTACGAAATTGGACACTTCAAGTTCAATGGCAGTTTGTTCCGAATTGGAGTGGTTGGTGTATACCGTTGTTCTAGCGATTGGATTTCCCTCAAAACTCACCACATGACTCCTCCCACCGTATTATGATGATGCCCATGTTTTGGGCTCGATCAGAAATCAGTAGGTGTACAAAATTGGACAATTCACGTTCAAAGGCAGTTCGTGCCTTATGGGAGTGGTTGGTACATTTCGTAGTTCTCGCGATTGGATTTCGCTCAAAACTCTCCAAAAGGTTCCTCCCAACGTATTATGATGATTCCCAAGTTTTGGGCTCGACCGAAAATCAGTAGGTGTACGAAATTGGACACTTCAAGTTCAAAGGAAGTACGTTCCGAATTGGAGTGGTTGGTACATTTCGTTGTTCTAGCGATTGGATTTCACTCAAAACTCACCAAATGACTCCTCCCAACATATTATGATGATGCCCAAGTTTTGGGCTCGATCGGAAATCAATAGTTGTACGAAATTGGACACTTCAAGTTCAATGGCAGTTTGTTCCTTTTTGGAGAGGTTGGTACATTTCGTAGTTCTAGCGATTAGATTTCACTCAAAACTCACCAAATGACTCCTCCCACCATAATATGATGATGCCCATGTTTTGGGTTCGATCGAATTCCATAGGTGCACGAAATTGAAACTTCAAATTCAATGGCAGTTTGTTCCTTATTGGAGTGGTTGGTACATTTCGTAGTTCTAGCGATTGGATTTCACTCAAAACTCCCCAAATGACTCCTCCCAACATACTATGATGATGCCCAAGTTTTGGGCTCGATCGGAAATCAATAGGTGTACGAAATTGGACACTTCAAGTTCAATGGCAGTTTGTTCCGAATTGAAGTGGTTGGTGTATTCCGTAGTTCTAGCGATTGGATTTCACCCAAAACTCTCCAAATGACTCCTCCCAACATATTATGTTGTTTCCAAAGTTTTGGGCTCGATCGGAAATCAATTTGTGTCCGAAATTGGACACTTCAAGTTCGAAGGCAGTTTGTTCCGAATTGAAGTGGTTGGTGTATTCTGTAGTTCTAGAGATTGGATTTCACCCAAAACACTCCAAATGACTCCTCCCAACATATTATGTTGTTTCCAAAGTTTTAGGCTCGAACGGAAATCAATGGGTGTACGAAATTGGACACTTCAAGTTCAAAGGCAGTTTGTTCCGAATTGAAGTGGTTGGTGTATTCTGTTGTTCCAGCGATTGCATTTCACTCAAAACTCACCACATGACTCCTCCCACCATATTATGATGATGCCCAAGTTTTGGGCTCGATCGGAAATCAATAGGTGTACGAAATTGGACACTTCAAGTTCAACGGCAGTTTGTTCCGAATTGGAGTGGTTGGTGTATTCCGTAGTTCTAGCGATTCGATTTCACTCAAAACTCACCGCATGTCTCCTCCCACCGTACTATGATGATGCCCAAGTTTTGGGCTCGATCGGAAATCAATAGGTATACGAAATTGGACAATTCAAGTTCAAATGCAGTTCGTACCTTATTGGAGTGGTTGGTACATTTCGTAGTTCTAGCGATTGGATTTCACTCAAAACGCACCAAATGACTCCTCCATACATATTATGATGATTCCCAAGTTTTGGGGTCGATCGGAAATCAATACGTGTACGAAATTGGACAATTCAAGTTCAAAGGCAGTTCGTGTCTTATTGGTGTGGTTGGTACATTTCGTAGTTCTAGCGATGAGATTTCACTCAAAACTCACGAAATGACTACTCTCACCATATTATGATGATGCCTAAGTTTTGGGTTCGATCGGAAATCAATAGGTGTACGAAATTGGACACTTCAAGTTCATAGGCAATTTGTTCCGAATTGGAGTGGTTGGTGTATTCCGTAGTTCTAGCGATTGGATTTCACTCAAAACTCATCAAATGACTAATCCCACCATATTATGATGATGCCCAAGTTTTGGCCTCCCTCGGAACTCAATAGGTGTACGAAATTGGACACTTCAGGTTCAATGGCAGTTTGTTCCGAATTGGAGTGGTTGGTGTATTCCATAGTTCTAGCGATTGGATTTCACTCAAAACTGTCCACATGACTCCTCCTAACATATTATGATGATGCCCAAGTTTTGGGCTCGATCGGAAATCAATAGGTGTACGAAATTCGACAATTCAAGTTCAATGGCAGTTCGTGCCTTGTTGGAGAGGCTGGTGTATTTCGTAGTTCTAGCGATTGGATTTCACTCAAAACTCACCAAATGACTCCTCCCAACATATTATGTTGATGCCCAAGTTTTGGGCATGATTGTAAAACAATAGGTGTACGAAATTAGACACTTCAAGTGCAAAGGCAGTTTGTTCCGGATTGGAGTGGTTGGTGTATTCCGTAGTTCTAGCGATTGGATTTCACTCAAAACTCACCAAATGGCTCCTCCCACCATATTATGATTATGCCAAAGTTTTGGGCTCGAACTGAAATCCACAGGTGTACGAAATTGGACACTTTAAGTTCGAAGGCAGTTTATTCCGTATTGGAGTGGTTATTGTATTCCTTAGTTCTAGCGATTGGATTTCACTCAAAACTCACCACATGACTCCTTCCACCATATTCTGATGATGCCCAAGTTTTGGGCTCGATCGGAAATCAATAGGTGTACGAAATTGGACAATTCAAGCTCAAAGGCAGTTCGTGCCTTATTGGAGTGGTTGGAAGATTTCGTAGTTCTAGCGATTGGATTTCACTCAAAACTCACGAACTGACTCCTCCCACCATATTATGATGATGCCCAAGTTTTGGGTTCGATCGGAAATCAATAGGTGTACGAAATTGAACACTTCAAGTTCAATGGCAGTTTGTTCCGAATTGGAGTGGTTGGTGTATTCCGTAGTTCTAGCGATTGGATTTCACTCAAAGCTCTTCAAATGACTGCTCCCACCGTATTATGATGAAGCCCAAGTTTTGGTATCGATCGGAAATCAGTAGGAGTACGAAATTGGACAATACAAGTTCGAAGGCAGTTCGTGCTTTATTGGAGTGTTTGGTGTATTCCGTAGTTCTAGCGAATGGATTTGACTCGAAACTCACCATATGACTCCTCCCACCATATTAAGTTGATGCCCAAGTTTTGGGCTCGTTCGGAAATGAATAGGTCTACGAAATTGGACACTTCAAGTTCGAAGGCAGTTTGTTCCAACTTGGAGTGGTTGGTGTATTCCGTAGTTCTAGCGATTGGATTTCACACAAAACTCACCCCATGACTCCTCCCACCATTTTATGATGTTGCCCAAGTTTTGGGCTCGATCGGAAATCAATAGGTGTACGAAATTGGACACTTCAAGTTCAAAGGCAGTTTGTTCCGAATTGGATTGGTTGGTGTATTCCGTAGTTCTAGCGATTGGATTTCACTAAAAACACACCACATGACTCCTCCCAGAATATTCTGATGATGCCCAAGTTTTGGGCTCGATCGGAAATCAATAGGTGTACGAAATTGGACACTTCAAGTTCAAAGGCAATTTGTTCCGAATTGGAGTGGTTGGGGTATTCCGTAGTTCTAGCGATTGCATTTCCCTCAAAACTCACCAAATGACTCCTCCCAACATATTATGATGATGCCCAAGTTTTGGGCTCGATTGGAAATCAATAGGTGTACGAAATTGGACACTTCAGGTTCAATGGCAGTTTGTTCCTTATTGGAGTGGTTGGTACATTTCGTAGTTCTAGCAATTGGATTTCACTCAAAACTCACCAAATGACTCCTCCCAACATATTCTGATGATGCCCAAGTTTTGGGCTCGATCGGAAATCAATAGGTGTACGAAATTGGACAATTCAAGCTCAAAGGCAGTTCGTGCCTTATTGGAGTGGTTGGAAGATTTCGTAGTTCTAGCGATTGGATTTCACTCAAAACTCACGAAATGACTCCTCCCACCATATTATGCTGATGCCCAAGTTTTGGGTTCGATCGGAAATCAATAGGTGTACGAAATTGGACACTTCAAGTTCAATGGCAGTTTGTTCCGAATTGGTGTGGTTGGTGAATTCCGTAGTTCTAGCGATTGGATTTCACTCAAAACTCTTCAAATGACTGCTCCCACCGTATTATGAGGATGCCCAAGTTTTGGTATCGATCGGAAATCAGTAGGAGTACGGAATTGGACAATTCAAGTTCGAAGGCAATTCGTGCTTTATTGGAGTGTTTGGTGTATTCCGTAGTTCTAGCGAATGGATTTGACTCGAAACTCACCACATGATTCCTCCCACCATATTAAGTTGATGCCCAAGTTTTGGGCTCGTTCGGAAATGAATAGGTGTACGAAATTGGACACTTCAAGTTCAATGGCAGTTTGTTCCGAATTGGAGTGGTCGGTGTATTACGGTTCTAGCGATTGGATTTCACTCAAAACTCACCGCATGTCTCCTCCCACCGTACTATGATGATGCCCAAGTTTTGGGCTCGATCGGAAATCAATAGGTATACGAAATTGGACAATTCAAGTTCAAATGCAGTTCGTGTCTTATTGGAGTGGTTGGTACATTTCGTAGTTCTAGCGATTGGATTTCACTCAAAACTCACGAAATGACTACTCTCACCATATTATGATGATGCCCAAGTTTTGGGTTCGATCGGAAATCAATAGGTGTACGAAATTGGACACTTCAAGTTCATAGGCAATTTGTTCCGAATTGGAGTGGTTGGTGTATTCCGTAGTTCTAGCGATTGGATTTCACTCAAAACTCATCAAATGACTAATCCCACCATATTATGATGATGCCCAAGTTTTGGCCTCCATCGGAATTCAATAGGTGTACGAAATTCGACAATTCAAGTTCAACGGCAGTTTGTGCCTTGTTGGAGAGGCTGGTGTATTTCGTAGTTCTAGCTATTGGATTTCACTCAAAACTCACCAAATGACTCCTCCCAACATATTATGTTGATGCCCAAGTTTTGGGCTCGATCGTAAAACAATAGGTGTACGAAATTAGACACTTCAAGTTCAAAGGCAGTTTGTTCCGGATTGGAGTGGTTGGTGTATTCCGTAGTTCTAGCGCTTGGATTTCACTCAAAACTCACCAAATGACTCCTCCCACCATATTATGTTTATGCCCAAGTTTTGGGCTCGAACTGAAATCCATAGGTGTACGAAATTGGACACTTTAAGTTCAAAGGCAGTTTGTTCCGTATTGGAGTGGTTATTGTATTCCTTAGTTCTAGCGATTGGATTTCACTCAAAAATCACCACATGACTCCTTCCACCATATTCTGATGATACCCAAGTTTTGGGCTCGATCGGAAATCAATAGGTGTACGAAATTGGACACTTCAAGTTCAAAGGCAGTTTGTTCCGAATTGGAGTGGTTGATGTATTCCGTAGTTCTAGAGATTGGATTTGACTCAAAACTCTCCAAATGACTACTCCCAACATATTATGATAATGCCCAAGTTTTGGGCTCGATCGGTAATCAATAGGTGTACGAAATTCGACACTTCAAGTTGAAAGGCAGTTTGTTCCGAATTGGAGTGGTTGGTGTATTCCGTTGTTCTTGCGATTGGATTTCACTCAAAACTCACCAAATGACTCCTCCCACCATATTATGTTTATGCCCAAGTTTTGGGCTCGAACTGAAATCCATAGGTGTACGAAATTGGACACTTTAAGTTCAAAGGCAGTTTGTTCCGTATTGGAGTGGTTATTGTATTCCTTAGTTCTAGCGATTGGATTTCACTCAAAAATCACCACATGACTCCTTCCACCATATTCTGATGATACCCAAGTTTTGGGCTCGATCGGAAATCAATAGGTGTACGAAATTGGACACTTCAAGTTCAAAGGCAGCTTGTTCCGAATTGGAGTGGTTGGTGTATTCTGTAGTTCTAGCGAATGGATTACACTCGAAACCCACCAAATGACACCTCCCAACATATTATGACGATGCCCAAATTTTGGGCGCGATCGGAAATCAATAGGTGTACTAAATTGGACACTTCAAGTTCGAAGCAATTTGTCCCGAATTGGAGTGGTTGGTGTATTCTGTAGTTCTAGCGATTGGATTTCACTCAAAACTCACCACATGACTCCTCCCACCGTATTTTGATGATGCCCAAGTTTTGGGCTCGATCGGAAATCAATAGGTATACGAAATTGGACACTTCAAGTTCAAAGGCAGCTTGTTCCGAATTGGAGTGGTTGGTGTATTCCGTAGTTCTAGCGAATGGATTACACTCAAAACCCACCAAATGACACCTCCCAACATATTATGACGATGCCCAAGTTTTGGGCTCGATCGGAAATCAGTAGGTGTTCGAAATTGGACACTTCAAGTTCAAAGGCAATTTGTTCCGAATTGGAGTGGTTGGTGTATTCCGTAGTTCTAGCGATTGGATTTCACTCAAAAGTCACCACATGACTCCTTCCGCCATATTATGATAGTGCCCAAGTTTTGGGCTCGATCGGAAGTCAATAGCTGTACGAAATTGGACAATTCAAGTTCAAATGTAGTTCGTGCCTTATTGGAGTGGTTGGTGTATTTCGTAGTTCTAGCGATTGGATTTGACTCAAAACCCACCAAATGACTCGTCCCACCATTTTATGATGATGCCCAAGTTTTGGGGACGATCGCAAATTAATAGGTGTACGAAATTGGACACTTCAAGTTCAAAGGCAGTTTGTTCCGAATTGGAGTGGTTGGTGTATTCCGTAGTTCTAGCGATTGGATATCACTCAAAACTCACCAAATGACTCCTCCCACCATTTTATGACGATGCTCAAGTTTTGGGCTCGATCGGAAATCAATCAATGTACGAAACTGGACAATTCAAGTTCAAAGGCAGTTCGTGCCTTGTTGGAGTGGTTGGTGTATTTCGAAGTTCTAGCGATTGAATTTCACTCAAAACTCACCAAATGACTCCTCTCACCATATTACGATGATGCCCAAGTTTTGGGCTCGACCGGAAACCAATAGGTGTACGAAATTGGACAATTCAAGTTCAAAGGCAGTTCGTGCCTTATTAAAGTGGTTGGTATATTCCGTAGTTCTAGCGATTGGATTTCACTCAAAACTCCCCAAGTGACTCCTCCCAACATGTTATGTTGATGCCCAAGTTTTGGGCTCGAGCTGAAATCAACAGGTGTACGAAATTCGACACTTCAAGTTCAAAGGCAGTTTGTTCCGAATTGGAGTGGTTGGTGTATTCAGTTGTTCTAGCGATTGGATTTTACTCAAAACTCACCACATGACTCCTTCCGCCATATTATGATGATGCCCAAGTTTTGGGCTCGATCGGAAACCAATAGGTGTACGAAATTGGACAATTCAAGTTCAAAGGCAGTTCGTGCCTTATTAAAGTGCTTGGTATGTTCCGTAGTTCTAGCGATTGGATTTGACTCAAAACTCACCAATGACTCCTTCCACCATATTATGATGATGCCCAAATTTTGGGCTCGATCGGAAATCAATAGAAGTACGAAATTGGACACTTCAAGTTCGAAGCAATTTGTCCCGAATTGGAGTGGTTGGTGTATTCCATAGTTCTAGCGATTGGATTTCGCTCAAAACTCTCCACATGACTCCTCCCACCATATTATGATGATGCCCAAGTTTTGGGCTCGATCGGAAATCAATAGGTGTACAAAATTAGACACTTCAAGTTCAAAGCAATTTGTCCCGAATTGGAGTGGTTGATGTATTCCGTAGTTCTAGCGATTGGATTTCACTCAAAACTCACCACATGACTCCTCCCACCATATTTTGATGATGCCCAAGTTTTGGGCTCGATCGGAAATCAATAGGCGTACGAAATTGGACACTCGAAGTTCAAAGACAGTTCGTGCCTTATTGGAGTGGTTGGTGTATTTCATAGTTCTTGCGATTGGATTTCACTCAAAACCCACCAAATGACTCCTCCCACCGTTTAAGTTGATGCCCAAGTTTTGGGCTCGATCGGAAATCAATAGGTGTACAAAATTGGACACTTCAAGTTCAAAGGCAGTTTGTTCCAAATTGGAGTGGTTGGTGTATTCCGTAGTTCTAGCGATTGGATATCACTCAAAACTCACCAAATCACTCCTCCCACCATTTTATGATGATGCTCAAGTTTTGGGCTCGATCGGAAATCAATCGATGTACGAAAGTCGACACTTCAAGTTCGAAGGCAGTTTGTTCCGAATTGGAGTGGTTGGTGTATTCCACAGTTCTAGCGATTGGATTTCACTCAAAACCCACCAAATGACACCTCCCAACATATTATGACGATGCCCAAGTTTTGGGCTCGATCGGAAATCAATAGGTGTACGAAATTGGACACTTCAAGTTCAAAGGCAGTTTGTTCCGAATTGGAGTGGTTGGTGTATTCCGTAGTTCTAGCGATTGGATTTCACTCAAAAGTCACCACATGACTCCTTCCGCCATATTATGATAATGCCCAAGTTTTGGGCTCGATCGGAAGTCAATAGCTGTACGAAATTGGACAATTCAAGTTCAAATGTAGTTCGTGCCTTATTGGAGTGGTTGGTGTATTTCGTAGTTCTAGCGATTGGATTTCACTCAAAACCCACCAAATGACTCGTCCCACCATTTTATGATGATGCCCAAGTTTTGGGGTCGATCGGAAATTAATAGGTGTACGAAATTGGACACTTCAAGTTCAAAGGCAGTTTGTTCCGAATTGGAGTGGTTGGTGTATTCCGTAGTTCTAGCGATTGGATATCACACAAAACTCACCAAATGTCTCCTCCCACCATTTTATGATGATGCCCAAGTTTTGGGCTCGATCGGAAATCAATAGGTGTACGAAATTGGACAATTCAAGTTCGAAGGCAGTTCGTGCCTTATTGGAGAGGCTGGTGTATTTCGTAGTTCTAGCGATTGGATTTCACTCAAAACTCAACAAATGACTTCTCCCAACATATTATGTTGATGCCCAAGTTTTGGGCTCGATCGTAAAACAATAGGTGTACGAAATTAGACACTTCAAGTTCAATGGCAGTTTGTTATAAATTGGAGTGGTTGGTGTATTCCGTAGTTCTAGCGATTGGATTTGACTCAAAACTCACCAATGACTCCTTCTACCATATTATGATGATGCCCAAATTTTGGGCTCGATCGGAAATCAATAGAAGTACGAAATTGGACACTTCAAGTTCGAAGCAATTTGTCCCGAATTGGAGTGGTTGGTTTATTCTGTAGTTCTAGCGATTGGATTTCACTCCAAACTCACCACATGGCTCCTCCCACCATATTATAATGATGCCCAAGTTTTGGGCTCGATCGGAAATCAATAGGTGTACGAAATTGGACTGTTCAAGTTCAAAGGCAGTTCGTGCCTTATTGGAGTGGTTGTTGTATTTCGTAGTTCTAGCGATTGGATTTCACTCAAAACTCAAGAAATGACTCCTCCCACCATTTTATGATGATGCCCAAGTTTTGGGCTCGATCGGAAATCAATAGTTTTAAGAAATTGGACACTTCAAGTTCAAAGGCAGTTTGTTCCGAATTGGAGTGGTTGGTGTATTCCGTAGTTCTAGCGATTGGATTTCACTCAAAACTCACCAAATAAATCCTCCCACCATTTTATGATGATGCTCAAGTTTTGGGCTCGATCGGAAATCAATCGGTGTACGAAATTGGACACTTCAAGTTCAAAGGCAGTTTGTTCCGAATTGGAGTGGTTGGTGTATTCCGTAGTTCTAGCGAATGGATTTCACTCAAAACTCACCAAATGACTCCTCCCACGATTTTATGATGATGCCCAAGTTTTGGGCTCGATCGGAAATCATTAGGTATACGAAATTGGACACTTTAAGTTCAAAGGCAGTTTGTTCCGAATTGGAGTGGTTGTTGTATTCCGTAGTTTTAGCGATTGGATTTCCCTGAAAACTCACCAAATGACTACTCCCACCATTTTATGATGATGCCCAAGTTTTGGGCACGATTGGAAATCAATAGGTGTACGAAATTGGACAATTCAAGTTCAAAGGCAGTTCGTGCCTTATTGGAGTGGTTGGTGTATTCCGTAGTTTTAGCGATTGGATTTAACTCAAAACTCACCAAATGACTCCTCCCACCATCTTATGATGATGCCCAAGTTTTGGGCTCTATCGGAAATCAATAGTTGTACGAAATTGGACACTTCAAGTTCAAAGGCAGTTTGTTCCGTATTTTATGATGATACCCAAGTTTTGGGCTCGATCGGAAATCCATAGGTTTTTGAAATTGGACACTTCAATTTCAAAGGCAGTTTGTTCCGAATTGGAGTAGTTGGTGTATTCCGTAGTTCTAGCGATTGAATTTTATGCAAAACTCACCAAATGACTCCTCCCACCATTTTATGATTATGCACAAGTTTTGGGCTCAATCGGAAATCAATAGGTTTATGAAATTGGACACTTCAAGTTCAAAGGCAGTTTGTTCCGAATTGGAGTAGTTGGTGTATTCCGTAGTTCTAGCGATTGGATTTTACTCAAAACTCACCAAATGACCCCTCCCACCATTTTATGATGATGCCCAAGTTTTGGGCTCGATCGGAAATCAATAGGTGTACGAAATTGGACAATTCAAGTTCGAAGGAAGTTCGTGCCTTATTGGAGTGGTTGGTGTATTCCGTAGTTTTAGCGATTGGATTTAACTCAAAACTCACCAAATGACTCCTCCCACCATCTTATGATGATGGCCAAGTTTTGGGCTCTATCGGAAATCAATAATTGTACGAAATTGGACAATTCAAGTTTAAAGGCTGTTCGTGCCTTATTGGAGTGGTTGGTACATTTCGTCGTTCTTGCGATTGGATTTGACTCAAAACTCACCAAATGACTCCACCCAAAATATTATGATGATGCCAAAGTTTTGAGCTCGATCGGAAATTCATAGGTGTACGAAATTGGACACTTCATGTTCAATGGCAATGTGTTCCGAATCGGAGTGGTTGGTGTATTGTGTAGTTCTACCGATTTGATTTCCCTCAAAACTCACCACATGACTCCTCCCACCATATTATGATGATGCCCAAGTTTTGTGCTCGATCCTCAATCCGAAATCAATAGGTGTACGAAATTGGACAATTCAAGTTCAAAGGCAGTTTGGGCTTTATTGGAATGTTTGGTGTATTCCGTAGTTCAACCGATTGGATTTCACTCAAAACTCACCACATGACTCCTCCCACCATACTGTAGTGATGCCCAAGTTTTGGGCTCGATCGGAAATTAATAGGTGTACGAAATTGGACAATTAAAGTTCAAAGGCAGTTCGTGCCTTATTGGAGTGGTTGGTGTATTTCGTGGTTCTAGCATTGGATTAAACTCAAAACTTACCAAATGACTCCTCCCAACATATTATTATGATGCCCAAGTTTTGGCCTCGATCGGAAATCTATCGGTGTACGAAATTGGACACTTCATGTTGAAATTCAAAGGCAGTTTGTTCGGAATTGGAGTGGTTGGTGTATTCCGTAGTTCTAGCGATTGGATTTCACTCAAAACTCACCATATTATGACGATGCCCAAGTTTTGGGCTGGATCGGAAATCAATAGGTGTACGAAATTGGACACTTCAAGTTCAAAGGCAATTTGTTCCGAATTGGAGTGGTTGGTGTATAGCGTAGTTCTAGCGATTGGATTACACTGAAAACTCACCAAATGACTCCTCCCACCATTTTATGATGATGCCCAAGTTTTGGGATCGACCGGAAATCAATAGGTGTACGGAATTGGACACTTCAAGTTCAAAGGCAATTTGTTTCGAATTGGAGTGGTTGGTGTATTCCGTAGTTCTACCGATTGGATTTCCCTCAAAACTCACCACATGACTCCTCCCAACATATTATGTCGATGCCCAAGTTTTGGGCTCGATCGGAAATCAATAGGTGTACGAAATTGGACGATTGAAGTTCAAAGGGAGTTCGTGCCTTATTGGAGTGGTTGGTGTATTTCGTAGTTCTAGCGATTGGATTTCACTCAAAACTCACCAAATAACTCCTCCCCACATATTGTGACGATGCCCAAGTTTTGGGCTCGATCGGAAATAAATAGGGGTACGAAATTGGACAATTCAAGTTCCAAGACAGTTCGTGCCTTATTGGAGTGGTTGCTGTATTTCGTAGTTCTAGAGGTTGGATTTAACTCAAAACTCACCAAATGACTCCTCCCACCATTTTATGCTGATGCCCAAGTTTTGGGCTCGATCGGAAATCAATAGGTGTACGAAATTGGACACTTCAAGTTCAAAGGCAATTTGTTCCGAATTGGAGTGGTTTGTGTATTCCGTAGTTCTACTGATTTGATTTCACTCAAAACTCACCAAATGACTTCTCCCACCATTTTATGATGATACCCAAGTTTTGGGCTCGATCGGAAATCAATAGGTGTACGAAATTGGACAATTCAAGTTCAAAGGCAGTTCGTCCCTTATTGGAGTGGTTGGTGTCTTTCGTAGTTCTAGCGATTGGATTTCACTCAAAACTCACCAAATGGCTCCTCCCACCCTTTTATGTTGATGCCCAAGTTTTGGGCTCGATCGGAAATCACTAGGTGTATGAAATTGGACAATTCAAGTTCAAAGGTAGTTCTTGCCTTATTGGAGTGGTTGGTGTATTTCATAGTTCTAGCGATTGGATTTATTTCAAAACACACCAAATGACTCCTCCCAACATATTATGACGATGCCCAAGTTTTGGGCTCGATCGGAAATCAATAGGTGTACGAAATTGGACACCTCAAGTTCAAAGGCAGTTTTTCCCAATTGGAGTGGTTGGTGTATTCCGTAGTTCTACTGATTGGATTTCACTCAAAACTCACCAAATGACTCCTCCCACTATTTTATGATGATGCCCAAGTTTTGGGATCGATCGGAAATCAATAGGGGTACGAAATTGGACAATTCCAGATCAAAGGCAGTTCGTGCCTTGTTGGAGTGGTTGGTGTCTTTCGTAGTTCTAGCGATTGGATTTCACTCAAAACTCACCAAATGACTCCTCCCACCGTTTTATGTTGATGCACAAGTGTTGGGCTCGACCGGAAATCAATAGGTGTACGAAATTAGACACTTCAAGTTCAAAGGCAATTTGTTTCGAATTGGAGTGGTTGGTGTATTCCGTAGTTCTACCGATTGGATTTCCCTCAAAACTCAACCCAAGACTCCTCCCACCATATTATGATGATGCCCAAGTTTTGGGGTCGATCGGAAATCAGTAGGTGTACGAAATTGTACACTTCAAGTTCAAAGGCAATTTGTTCCGAATTGGAGTGGTTGGTGTATTCCGTAGTTCTACCGATAGGATTTCACTCAAAACTGTCCACATGAGTCCTCCCACCATATTATGATGATGCCCAAGTTTTGGGCTCGATCGGAAATCAATAGGCGTACGAAATTGGACAATTCAAGTTCAAAGGCAGTTCTTGCTTCACGGGAGTGGTTGGTGTATTTCATAGTTCTAGCGATTGGATTTATTACAAAACTCACCAAATGACTCCTCCCAACATATTATGACGCCTCCCATCACTAGGTGTACGAAATTAGACACTTCAAGTTCATAGGCAGTTTGTTCCGAACTGGAGTGGTTATTGTATTCCGTAGTTCTAGTGATTGGATTTCACTCAAAACAAACCAAATGACTCCTCCCAACATATTATGACGCCGCCCAAGTTTCGGGCTCGTTCGGAAATCAATAGGGGTACGAAACTGGACAATTCAAGTTCAAAGGCTGTTCGGGCCTTATTGGAGTGGTTAGTGTATTTCGTAGTTCTAGCAATTGGATTTCACTCAAAACTCACCAAATGACTCCTCCCACCATTTTATGCTGATGCCCAAGTTTTGGGCTCGATCGGAAATCAATAGGTGTACCAAATTGGACACTTCAAGTTCAAAGGCAATTTGTTCCGAATTGGAGTGGTTTGTGTATTCCGTAGTTCTACTGATTTGATTTCACTCAAAACTCACCAAATGACTTCTCCCACCATTTTATGATGATGCCCAAGTTTTGGGCTCGATCGGAAATCAATAGGTGTACGAAATTGGACAATTCAAGTTCAAAGGCAGTTCGTGCCTTATTGGAGTGGTTGGTGTGTTTCGTAGTTCTAGCGATTGGATTTCACTCAAAACTCACCACATGAAGCCTCCCACCATGTTATGATGATGCCCAAGTTTTGGGCTCGATCGGAAATCAATTGGTGTACGAAATTGGACAATTCAAGTTCAAATGCAGTTCGTGCCTTATTGGAGTGGTTGGTGTAGTTCGTAGTTCTAGCAATTGGATTTCTCTCAAAATTCAACAAATGACTCCTCCCAACATATTAGGGCGATGCCCATGTTTTGGGCTCGATCGGAAATCAATAGGTGTACGAAATTGGACACTTCATGTTCAAAAGCAGTTTGTTCCGAATTGGAATGGTTATTGTATTCCGTAGTTCTAACGATTGGATTTCACTCAAAACTCACCACTTGACTCCTCCAATCATATTATGATAATGCCCAAGTTTAGGGCTCGATCGGAAATCAATAGGTGTACGAAATTGGACAATTCAAGTTCAAAGGCAGTTCGTGAATTATTGGAGTGGTTGGGGTCTTTCATAGTTCTAGCGATTGGATTTCACTCAAAACTCACCAAATAACTCTTCCCAACACATTATGATGATGCCCAAGTTTTGGGCTCGATCGGAATTCAATAGGTGTACGAAATTGGACACTTCAAGTTCAAAGGCAGTTTGTTCCGAGTTGGAGTGGTTGGTGTATTCCGTAGTTCTACTGATTGGATTTCATACAAAACTGTCCACATGACAGCTCCCACCATATTATGATGATGCCCAAGTTTTGGGCTCGATCGGAAATCCATAGGTGTACGAAATTGGACAATTCAAGTTCAAAGGCAGTTCGTGCCTTATTGGAGTGGTTGGTGTATTTCGTAGTTCTAGCGATTGGATTTCACTCAAAACTCACCAAATGACTCCTCCCAACATATTGTGACGATGCCCAAGTTTAGGGCTCGATCGGAAATAAATAGGGGTACGAAATTGGACAATTCAAGTTCAAAGGAAGTTCGTGCCTTATTGGAGTGGTTGCTGTATTTCGTAGTTCTAGCAGTTGGATAATTAACTCAAAACTCACCAAATGACTCCTCCCACCATTTTATGATGATGC
The DNA here is from genome assembly GCA_034190965.1 of Prunus campanulata. Taxonomy (NCBI): domain Eukaryota; kingdom Viridiplantae; phylum Streptophyta; class Magnoliopsida; order Rosales; family Rosaceae; genus Prunus; species Prunus campanulata. The sequence goes on along the minus strand of CM067209.1, from coordinate 12,022,794 downwards.
CCAAGTTTTGGCCTCGACCGGAAATCAATAGGTGTACGAAATTGGACACTTCAAGTTCAAAGGCAATTTGTTTCGAATTGGAGTGGTTGGTGTATTCCGTTGTTCTACCGATTGGATTTCCCTCAAAACTCACCACAAGACTCCTCCCTCCATATTATGATGATGCCCAAGTTTTGGGCTCGATCGGAAATCAATAGGAGTACGAAATTGTACACTTCAAGTTCAAAGGCAATTTGTTCCGAATTGGAGTGGTTGGTGTATTCCGTAGTTCTACCGATAGGATTTCACTCAAAACTGTCCACATGACTCCTCCCACCATGTTATGATGATGCCAAAGTTTTGGGCTCGATCCGAAATCAATAGGTGTACGAAATTGGACAATTCAAGTTCAAAGGCAGTTCGTGCCTTATTGGAGTGGTTGGTGTCTTTCGTAGTTCTAGCGATTGGATTTCACTCAAAACTCACCACATGAAGCCTCCCACCATGTTATGATGATGCCCAAGCTTTGGGCTCGATCGGAAATCAATAGGTGTACGAAATTGGACAATTCAAGTTCAAAAGTAGTTCGTGCCTTATTGGAGCGGTTGGTGTATTCCGTTGTTCTAGCGATTGGATTTCACTCAAAACTAACCAATTGACTCTTCCCAACATATTTTGATGATGCCCATGTTTTGGGCTCGATCGGAAATCAATAGGTGTACGAAATTGGACACTTCAAGTTCAAAGGCAGTTTGTTCCGAGTTGGAGTGGTTGGTGTATTCCGTAGTTCTACTGATTGGATTTCATACAAAACTGTCCACATGACAGCTCCCACCATATTATGATGATGCCCAAGTTTTGGGCTCGATCGGAAATCCATAGGTGTACGAAATTGGACAATTTAAGTTCAAAGGCAGTTCGTGCCTTATTGGAGTGGTTGGTGTATTTCGTAGTTCTAGCGATTGGATTTCACTCAAAACTCACCAAATGACTCCTCCCAACATATTGTGACGATGCCCAAGTTTAGGGCTCGATCGGAAATAAATAGGGGTACGAAATTGGACAATTCAAGTTCAAAGGAAGTTCGTGCCTTATTGGAGTGGTTGCTGTATTTCGTAGTTCTAGCAGTTGGATAATTAACTCCAAAACTCACCAAATGACTCCTCCCACCATTTTATGATGATGCCCAAGTTTTGGGCTCGACCGGAAATCAATAGGTGTACGAAATTGGACACTTCAAGTTCAAAGGCAGTTTGTTCCGAATTGGAGTGGTTTGTGTATTCCGTAGTTCTACTGATTTGATTTCACTCAAAACTCACCAAATGACTTCTCCCACCATTTTATGATGATGCCCAAGTTTTGGGCTTGATCGGAAATCAATAGGTGTACGAAATTGGACAATTCAAGTTCAAAGGCAGTTCGTGCCTTATTGGAGTGGTTGGTGTCTTTAGTAGTTCTAAAGATTGGATTTCATTCAAAACTCACCAAATGACTCCTCCCACCGTTTTATGTTGATGCACAAGTGTTGGGCTCGACCGGAAATCAATAGGTGTACGAAATTGGACACTTCAAGTTCAAAGGCAATTTGTTTCGAATTGGAGTGGTTGGTGTATTCCGTTGTTCTACCGATTGGATTTCCCTCAAAACTCACCACAAGACTCCTCCCTCCATATTATGATGATGCCCAAGTTTTGGGCTCGATCGGAAATCAATAGGAGTACGAAATTGTACACTTGAAGTTCAAAGGCAATTTGTTCCGAATTGGAGTGGTTGGTGTATTCCGTAGTTCTACCGATAGGATTTCACTCAAAACTGTCCACATGACTCCTCCCACCATGTTATGATGATGCCCAAGTTTTGGGCTCGATCCGAAATCAATAGGTGTACGAAATTGGACACTTCAAGTTCAAAGGCAGTTTGTTCCGAATTGTAGTGGTTGGTGTATTCCGTAGTTCAACTGATTGGATTTCATTCAAAACTGTCCACATGACTCCTCCCACCATATTATGATGATGCCCAAGTTTTCGGCTCGATCGGAAATCCATAGGTGTACGAAATTGGACAATTCAAGATCAAAAGGCAGTTCGTGCCTTATTGAAGTTGTTGGTGTCTGTCGTTGTTCTAGAGATTGGATTTCAGTCAAAACTCACCAAATGACTCCTCCCACCATTTTATGATCGTGCCCAAGTTTTGGGCTCGGTCGGAAATCAATAGGTGTACGAAATTGGACACTTCAAGTTCCAAGGCAGTTTGTTTCGAATTGGAGTGGTTGGTGTATTCCGTAGTTCTACTGATTGGATTTCACTCAAAACTCACCAAATGACTCCTTCCACCATTTTATGATCATGCCCAAGTTTTGGGCTCTATCGGAAATCAATAGGTGTACGAAATTGGACACTTCAAGTTCAAAGGCAGTTTGTTCCGTATGGGAGTGGTTGGTGTATTCTGTAGTTCTAGCGATTGGATTTCACTCACAACTGTCCACATGACTCCTCCCACCATATTATGTTGATGCCCAAGTTTTGGGCTCGATCGGAAATCAATAGGTGTACGAAATTGGACACTTCACGTTCAAAGGCAGTTTGTTCCGTATGGGAGTGGTTGGTGTATTCTGTAGTTCTAGTGATTGGATTTCACTCACAACTGTCCACATGACTCCTCCCACCATTTTATGATGTTGCCCAAGCTTTGGGCTCGAACGGAAATCCATAGGTGTACGAAATTGGACAATTCAAGATCAAAAGGCAGTTCGTGCCTTATTGAAGTTGTTGGTGTCTGTCGTTGTTCTAGAGATTGGATTTCAGTCAAAACTCACCAAATGACTCCTCCCACCATTTTATGATCATGCCCAAGTTTTGGGCTCGGTCGGAAATCAATAGGTGTACGAAATTGGACACTTCAAGTTCCAAGGCAGTTTGTTTCGAATTGGAGTGGTTGGTGTATTCCGTAGTTCTACTGATTGGATTTCACTCAAAACTCACCAAATGACTCCTCCCACCATTTTATGATCATGCCCAAGTTTTGGCCTCAATCGGAAATCAATAGGTGTACGAAATTGGACACTTCAAGTTCAAAGGCAGTTTGTTCCGAATTGGAGTGGTTGGTGTATTCCGTAGTTCTACCGATTGGATTTCCCTCAAAATTCACCACATGACTCCACCCACCATATTATGATGATGCCCAAGTTTTGGGCTCGATCGGAAATCAATAGGTGCACGAAATTGGACAATTCAAGTTCAAAGGCAGTTCGTGCCGTATTGGAGGGGTTCGTGTATTACGTTATTCTAGCAATTGGATTTCACTCAAAACTCAACAAATGACTCCTCCCACCATATTTTGATGAAGCCCATGTTTTGGGCTCGATCGGAAATCAATACGTGTACGAAATTGGACTAATCAAGTTCGAAGGCAGTTCGTTCCTTATTGTATTCCGTAGTTCTAGCGATTGGATTTCACTCAAAACTCTCTACATGACTCCTCTCACCATATTATGATGATGCCCAAATTTTGGGCTCGATCAGAAATCAACAGGTGTACAAAATTGGACACTTCAAGTTCAAAGGCAGTTTGTTCCGAATTATAGTGGTTGGTGTATTCTGTAGTTCTACTGATTGGATTTCATTCAAAACTGTCCACATGAATCCTCCCACCATATTATGATGATGCCCAAGTTTTGGGCTCGATCGGAAGTCCATAGGTGTAAGAAATTGGACACTTCAAGTTCAAAGGCAATTTGTTCCGAATTGGAGTGATTGTTGTATTCCGTAGTTCTAGCGATTGGATTTCTCTCAAAACTCTCCCCATGACTCCTCCCACCATACTATGATGATGCCCAAGTTTTGGGATCGATCGGAAATCAATAGGTGTACGAAATTGGACAATTCAAGTTCAATGGCAGTTCGTGCCTTATTGGAGTGGTTGGTGTATTCCGTAGTTCTAGAGATTGGATTTCACTCAAAACTCTCCAATTGACTCTTCCCAACAACTTATGATGATGCCCAGGTTTTGGGCTCGATCGGAAATCAATAGGTGTACGAAATTGGACAATTCAAGTTCAAAGGCAGTTCGTGCCTTATTGGAGGGGTTCGTGTATTAAGTTATTCTAGCGATTGGATTTCACTCAAAACTCAACAAATGACTCCTCCCACCATATTTTGATGAAGCCCATGCTTTGGGCTCGATCGGAAATCAATAGGTGAACGAAATTGGACTAATCAAGTTCAAAGGCAGTTCGTGCCTTATTGTATTCCGTAGTTCTAGCGATTGGATTTCACTCAAAACTCTCCACATGACTCCTCTCACCATATTATGATGATGCCCAAGTTTTGGGATCGATCAGAAATCAACAGGTGTACAAAATTGGACACTTCAAGTTCAAAGGCAGTTTGTTCCGAATTGTAGTGGTTGGTGTATTCTGTAGTTCTCGCGATTGGATTTCACTCAAAACTCACCAAATGACTCCTCCCACCACTTTATGATGATGCCCAAGTTTTGGGCTCGATCGGAAATCAATAGGTGTACGAAACTGGACAATTCAAGTTCAAAGGCAGTTCGTGCCTTATTGGAGTGGTTGGTACAGTTCGTAGTTCTAGCGATTGGATTTCACTCAAAACTCACCAAATGACTCCTCCCAACATATTATGATGATGCCCAAGTTTTGGCCTCGATCGGAAATCAATAGGTGTACGAAATTGGACAATTCAAGTTCAATGGCAGTTCGTGCCTTATTGGAGTGGTTGGTGTATTCCATAGTTCTAGCGATTGGATTTCACTCAAAACTCACCAAATGACTCCTCCCAACATATTCTGCTGATACCCAAGTTTCGGGCTCGATCGGAAATCAATAGGCGTACGAAATTGGACACTTCACGTTCAAAGGCAGTTTGTTCCGTATGGGAGTGGTTGGTGTATTCTGTAGTTCTAGCGATTGGATTTCACTCACAACTGTCCACATGACTCCTCCCACCATTTTATGATGATGCCCAAGCTTTGGGCTCGAACGGAAATCAATAGGTGTACGCAATTGGACACTTCAAGTTCAAAGGCAGTTTGTTCCGAATTGGAGTGGTTGGTGTATTCCGTAGTTCTACCGATTGGATTTCCCTGAAAATTCACCACATGACTCCACCCACCATATTATGATGATGCCCAAGTTTTAGGCTCGATCGGAAATCAATAGGTGCACGAAATTTGACAATTCAAGTTCAAAGGCAGTTCGTGCCGTATTGGAGGTGTTCGTGTATTACGTTATTCTAGCAATTGGATTTCACTCAAAACTCAACAAATGACTCCTCCCACCATATTTTGATGAAGCCCATGTTTTGGGCTCGATCGGAAATCAATACGTGTACGAAATTGGACTAATCAAGTTCAAAGGCAGTTCGTACCTTATTGTATTCCGTAGTTCTAGCGATTGGATTTCACTCAAAACTCTCCACATGACTCCTCTCACCATATTATGATGATGCCCAAGTTTTGGGCTCGATCAGAAATCAACAGGTGTACAAAATTGGACACTTCAAGTTCAAAGGCAGTTTGTTCCGAATTGTAGTGGTTGGTGTATTCTGTAGTTCTACTGATTGGATTTCATTCAAAACTGTCCACATGAATCCTCCCACCATATTATGATGATGCCCAAGTTTTGGGCTCGATCGGAAGTCCATAGGTGTAAGAAATTGGACACTTCAAGTTCAAAGGCAATTTGTTCCGAATTGGAGTGATTGTTGTATTCCGTAGTTCTAGCGATTGGATTTCTCTCAAAAGTCTCCCCATCACTCCTCCCACCATATTATGATGATGCACAAGTTTTGGGGTCGATCGGAAATCAATAGGTGTACGAAATTGGACAATTCAAGTTCAAAGGCAGTTCGTGCCTTATTGGAGTGGTTGGGGCATTTCGTAGTTCTAGCGATTGGATTTCACTCAAGACTCACCAAATGACTCCTCCCAACATATTATGATGATTCCCAAGTTTTGGGCTCGATCGGAATTCAATAGGTGTACGAAATTGGACACATCAAGTTCAAAGGCAGTTTGTTCCGAATTGGAGTGGTTGGTGTATTCTGTAGTTCTAGCGATTGGATTTCACTCAAAACTTACCACAAGAGTCCTCTCACCATATTATGATGATGCCCAAGTTTTGGGCTCGATGGGAAATCAATAGGTGTACGAAATTGGACACTTCAAATTCAAAGGCAGTTTGTTCCGAATTGGAGTGGTTGGTGTATTCCGTAGTTCTAGAGATTGGATTTCACTCAAAACTCACCACATGACTCCTCCAACAATATTATGATGATGCCCAGGTTTTGGGGCGATTGGAAATCAATAGGTGTACGAAATTGGGCACTTCAAGTTCAAAGGCAGTTTGTTCCGAATTGGAGTGGTTGGTGTATTCCGTAGTTCTTGCGATTGGATTTCACCCGAAACTCTCCACATGTCTCCCCCCACCATATTATGATGATGTCCAAGTTTTGGGTCCGATGGGAAATCAATAGGTGTACGAAATTGGACACTTCAAATTCAAAGGCAGTTTGTTCCGAATTGGAGTGGTTGGTGTATTCCGTAGTTATGGCGATTGGATTTCACTCAAAACTCACCAAATGACTCCTCCCACCGTATTATGATGATGTCCAAGTTTTGTGCTTGATCGGAAATCAATAGGTGTACGAAATTTGGCAATTCAAGTTCAAAGGCAGTTCATGCCTTATTGGAGTGGTAGATGTATTTCGTAGTTCTAGCGATTGGATTTCACTCAAAACTCACCAAATGACTCCTGCCACCATATTATGTTGATCCCCAAGTTTTGGGCTCGATCTGAAATCAATAGGTGTACGAAATTGGACACTTCATGTTCGAAGGCAGCTTGTTCCAAATTGGAGTGGTTGGTGTATTCCGTAGTTCTAGCGATTGGATTTCACTCAAAACACACCAAATGACACCTCTCAACATATTATGATGATGCCCAAGTTTTGGGCTCGATCGGAATTCAATAGGTGTACGAAATTGGACAATTCACGTTTAAAGGCAGTTCGTGCCTTATTGGAGTGGTTGGTACGTTTTGTAGTTCTAGCGATTGGATTTCACTCAAGACTCAGCAATGACTCTTCCCAACATATTATGATGATTCCCAAGTTTTGGGCTCGATCGGAAATCAATAGGTGTGCGAAATTGGACATATCAAGTTCAAAAGTAGTTTGTTCCGAATTGGAGTGGTTTGTGTATTCCTTAGTTCTAGCGATTGGATTTAACCCAAAACTGTCCACCTGACTCCCCCCACCAAATTATGATGATGCCTAAGTTTTGGCCTCGATCGGAAATCGGTAGGTGTATGAAATTGCACAATTCAAGTTCAAAGGCAGTTTGTGCCTTATTGGAGTGGTAAATTTATTTCGAAGTTCTAGCGATTGGATTTCCCTTAAAACTCACCAAATGACTCCTCCCAACATAATATCGTGATGCCCAAGTTTTGGGCTCGACCGGAAATCAATAGGTGTATGAAATTGGACACTTCAAGTTTTAAGGCAGTTCGTGCCTTATTGGAGTGGTTGGTACATTTCGTAGTTCTAGCGATTAGATTTCACTCAAGGCTCAATAAATGACTCCTCCCAACATACTATGATGATTCCCAAGTTTTGGGCTCGATCGGAAATCAATAGGGGTACGAAATTGGACACTTCAAGTTCAAAGGCAGTTTGTTCCGAATTGGGGTGGTTTGTGTATTCTGTAGTTCTAGCGATTGGATTTCACTCAACACTCTCCACATGACTCCTCCCACCACATTATGATGATGCCCAAGGTTTGGGCTCGATCGGAAATCAATAGGGGTACGAAATTGGACACTTCAAGTTCAAAGGCAGTTTGTTCCGAATTTTAGTGGTTGGTGTATTCCGTAGTTCTAGTGATTGGATTTCACTCAAAACTCACCACATGACTCCTCCCACCATATTATGATGATTCCCAAGTTTTGGGCTTGATAGGAAATCAATAGGTGTACGAAATTGGACACTTCAAGTTCAAAGGCAGTTTGTCCCGAATTGGAGTGGTTGGTGTATTCTGTAGTTCTAGCGATTGGATTTCACTCAAAACTCATCAAATGACTCCTCCCACCATATTATGATGATGCCCAAGTTTTGGCCTCGATCGGAAATCAATAGGTGTACGAAATTGGACAATTCAAGTTCAATGGCAGTTCGTGCCTTATTGGAGTGGTTGGTACATTTCGTAGTTCTAGCGATTGGATTTCACTCAAAACTCACCAAATGACCCCTCCCACCATATTACGATGATGCCCAAGTTTTGGGCTTGATTGGAAATCAATAGGTGTACGAAATTGGACATTGCAAGTTCGAAGGCAGTTTGTTCCGAATTAGAGTGGTTGGTGTATTCCATAGTTCTAGCGATTGGATTTCACTCAAAACTCACCAAATGACTCCTCCCAACATATTATGATGATGCCCAAGTTTTGAACTCGATTGGAAATGAATAGGTGTACGAAATTGGACACTTCAAGTTCAATGGCAGTTTGTTCCGAATTGGAGTGGTTGGTGTATTCCGTAGTTCTAGCGATTGGATTTCACTCAAAACTCATCAAATGACTCCTCCCACCATATTATGATGATGCCCAAGTTTTGGCCTCGATCGGAAATCAATAGGTGTACGAAATTGGACACTTCAGGTTCAACGTCAGTTTGTTCCAAATTGGAATGGTTGGTGTGTTCCATAGTTCTTGCGATTGGATTTGCCTCAAAACTCACCAAATGACTCCTCCCACCATATTATGATGATGCCCAAGTTTTGGGCTCGATCGGAAATCAATAGGTGTACGAAATTGGACACTTCAAGTTCAATGGCAGTTTGTTCCTTATTGGAGTGGTTGGTACATTTCGTAGTTCTAGCGAATGGATTTCACTCAAAACTCATCAAATGACTACTCCCACCATATTATGATGATGCCCAAGTTTTGGGCTCGGTCGGAAATCAATAGGTGTACGAAATTGGACACTTCAAGTTCAATGGCAGTTTGTTCCGAATTAGAGTGGTTGGTGTATTCCGTAGTTCAAGAAATTGAATTTCACTGAAAACTCACCACATGACTCCTCCGACCATATTATGACGGAGCCCAAGTTTTGGGCTCAATTGGAAATCAATAGGTGTACGAAATTGGACACTTCAAGTTCAAAGGCAGTTTGTTCCGAATTGAAGTGGTTGGTGTATTCCGTAATTCTAGCGATTGGATTTCACGGAAAACTCACTACATGACTCCTCCCAACATATTATGATGATGCCCAAGTTTTGGGCGTGATCGAAAATCAATAGGTGTACGAAATTCGACAATTCAATTTCAAAGGCAGTTTGTGCATTATTGGAGTGGTTGGTGAATTCCGTAGTTCTAGCGACTAGATTTCACTCAAAACTCACCAAATGACTACCCCCACCATATTATGATGATGCCCAAGTGTTGGGCTCGATCGGAAATCGATAGGTGTACGAAATTGGACACTTCAAGTTCAAAGACCGTTTGTTCCGAATTGGAGTGGTTGGTGTATTCCGTAGTTCTAGCTATTGGATTTCACTCAAAACTCTCCACATGACTCCTCCCACCATATTATGATGATTTCCAAGTTTTGGGCTCGATCGGAAATCAATAGGTGTACGAAATTGGACACTTCAAGTTCAAAGGCAGTTTGTTCCGAATTGGTGTGGTTGGTGCATTCCGTAGTTCTAGCGATTGGATTTCACTCAAAACTCTCCACATGACTCCTCCCACCATATTATGATGATTTCCAAGTTTTGGGCTCGATCGGAAATCAATAGGTGTACGAAATTGGACACTTCAAGTTCAAAGGCAGTTTGTTCCGAATTGGTGTGGTTGGTGTATTCCGTAGTTCTAGCGATTGGATTTCACTCAAAACTCTCCACATGACTCCTCCCACCATATTATGATGATTTCCAAGTTTTGGGCTCGATCGGAAATCAATAGGTGTACGAAATTGGACACTTCAAGTTAAAAGGCAGTTTGTTCCGAATTGGTGTGGTTGGTGTATTTCGTCGTTCTAGCGATTGGATTTCACTCAAAACTCTCCACACGACTCCTCCCACCATATTATGATGATGCCCAAGTTTTGGGCGTAATCGAAAATCAATAGGTGTACGAAATTCGACAATTCAAGTTCAATGGCAGTTCGTGCATTATTGGAGTAGTTGGTGTATTCCGTAGTTCTAGCGTTTGGATTTCACTCAAAACTCACCGCATCACTCATCCCACCATTTTATGGTGATGCCCATGTTTTAGGCTCGATCGGAAATCAATAGGTGTACGAAATTGGAAACTTCAAGTTCAAAGGCAATTTGTTTCGAATTGGAGTGGTTTGTGTATTCCGTAGTTCTAGCGATTGGATTTCCCTCAAGACTCACCACATGACTCCTCCCACCATATTATGATGAAGCCCAAGTTTTGGGCTCGATCGGAAATCAATAGGTGTACGAAATTCGACAATTCAATTTCAAAGGCAGTTCGTGCATTATTGGAGTGGTTGGTGTATTCCGTAGTTCTAGCGATTGGATTTCACTCAAAACTCACTACATGACTCCTCCAACCATGTAATGATGATGCCCATATTTTGGGCACAATCGGAAATCAATAGGTGTACGAAATTGGACACTTCTTGTTCAAAGCCAGTTTGTTCCGAATTGGAGTGGTTGGTGTATTCCGTTGCTGTAGCGATTTTATTTCACTCAAAACTCACCAAATGACTCCTCCCACCGTATAATGATGATGCCCAAGTTTTGGGCTCGTTCGGAAATCCATAGGGGTATGAAATTGGATACTTCAAGTTCAAAGGCAGTTTGTTCCGTATTGCAGTGGTTGGTGTATTCCATTGTTCTAGTGATTGGATTTCACTCAAAACTCACCAAATGACTCCTCCCACCATTTTGTGATGATGTCCATGTTTTGGGCTCGATCTGAAATCAATAGGTGTACGAGATTGGATACTTCAAGTTCGTAGGCAGTTTGTTCCGAATTGGAGTGGTTGCTTTATTCCGTAGTTCTAACGATTGGATTTCACTCAAAACACACCACATGACTCTTCCCACCATATTATGATGATGCCCAAGTTTTGGGCTGGATCGGAAATCAATAGGTATACGAAATTGGACACTTCAAGTTCAAACGCAATTTGTTCCGAATTGGAGTGGTTGGTGTATTCCGTAGTTCTAGCAATTGGATTTCACTCAATACTCAACAAATGACTCCTCCCAACATATTGTGATGATGCCCAAGGTTTGTTCCGAACTGGAGTGGTTATTGTATTCCGTAGTTCTAGCGATTGGATTTCACTCAAAACTCACCACATAACTCCTCCGACCATGTTGTGATGATGCCGAAGTTTTGGGCTCAATCGGAAATCAATAGGTGTACGAAATTAGGCACTTTCAAGTTCAAAGGCAGTTCGTGCCTTATTGTTGTGGTTGGTGTATTTCGTAGTTCTAGCGATTGGATTTCACTCAAAACTCACCAAATGACTCTACCCAACACATTATGGGCAGTTCTTGCATTATTGGAGTGGTTGGTGTATTCCGTAGTTCTAGCGATTGGATTTCACTCAAAACTCACTACATGACTCCTCCAACCATTTAATGATGATGCCCATATTTTGGGCTCAATCGGAAATCAATAGGTGTACGAAATTGGACACTTCTTGTTCAAAGGCAGTTTGTTCCGAATTGGAGTGGTTGGTGTATTCCGTTGTTCTAGCAATTTTATTTCACTCAAAACTCACCAAATGACTCCTCCCACCATATAATGATGATGCCCAAGTTTTGGGCTCGTTCGGAAATCCATAGGGGTATGAAATTGGATACTTCAAGTTCAAAGGCAGTTTGTTCCGTATTGGAGTGGTTGGTGTATTCCATTGTTCTAGTGATTGGATTTCACTCAAAACTCACCAAATGACTCCTCCCACCATTTTATGATGATGTCCATGTTTTTGGCTAGATCTGAAATCAATAGGTGTACGAAATTGGATACTTCAAGTTCGTAGGCAGTTTGTTCCCAATTGGAGTGGTTGCTTTATTCCGTAGTTCTAACGATTGGATTTCACTGAAAACTAACCACATGACTCCTCCCTCCAAACTTTGGGCTCGATTGGAAATTAATAGTTGTACGAAATTGGACACTTCAAGTTGAAAGGCAGTTTGTTTGGAATTGGAGTGGTTGGTGTATTCCGTATTTCTAGTGATTGGATTTCACTCAAAACTCTCCACATGACTCCTCCCAACACATTATGATGATGCCCAAGTTTTGGGCTCGATCGGAAATCAATAGGTTTAAGAAATTGGACACTTCAAGTTCAAAGGCAGTTCGTGCCATATTGGAGTGGTTGGTGTATTCCGAAGTTCTAGCAATTGGATTTCACTCAAAACTCAACAAATGACTCCTCCCAACATATTATAATGACGCCCAAGGTTTGTTCCGAATTGGAGTGGTTATTGTATTCTGTAGTTCTAGCGAATGGATTTCACTCAAAACTCACCACATGACTACTCCGACCATATTATGATGATGCCGAAGTTTTGGGCTCAATCGGAAATCAATAGGTGTACGAAATTAGGCACTTTCAAGTTCAAAGGCAGTTCGTGCCTTATTGGAGTGGTTGGTGTATTTCGTAGTTCTAGCGATTGGATTTAACTCAAAACTTACCAAATGGCTCTACCCAACACATTATGATGATGCCCAAGTTTTGGGCTCGATCGGAAATCAATAGGTGTACGAAATTGGACACTTCAAGTTCAAAGGCAGTTTGTTCTGAATTGGAGTGGTTAGTGTATTCCGTAGTTCTAGCGATTGGATTTCACTCAAAACTCTCCAAATGACTCCTCCCACCATTTTATGACGATGCCCAAGTTTTGGGCTCGATCGGAAATCAATAGGTCTACGAAATTGGACAATTCATGTTCGAAGGCAGTTCGTGCCATATCGGAGTGGTTGGTGTATTCCGAAGTTCTTGGAATTGGATTTCACTCAAAACTCACCAAATGACTCCTCCCACCATATTATGATGTTGCCCAAGTTTTGGGCTCGATCGGAAATCAATAGGTGTACGAAATTGGACAATTCATGTTCGAAGGCAGTTCGTGCCATATCGGAGTGGTTGGTGTATTCCGAAGTTCTAGCAATTCGATTTTACTCAAAACTCAACAAATGACTCCTCCCACCATATTATAACGATGCCCAAGTTTTGGGTTCGATCGGAAATCAGTAGGTGTACGAAATTGGACACTTGAAGTTCAAAGCAATTTGTCCCAAATTGGAGTGGTTGGTGTATTCCGTAGTTTTAGTGATTGGATTTCAGTCAAAACTCACCACATGACTCCTCCCACCATATTATGATGATGCCCAAGTTTTGGGCTCGACCGGAATTCAATAGATTTACGACATTGGACAATTCAAGTTCAAAGGCAGTTCGTGCCTTAATGGAGTAGTTGGTGTATTTCGTAGTTCTAGCGATTGGTTTTCGCTCAGAACTCAACAAATGACTCCTCCCAACATATTATGATGATGCCCAAGTTTTGGGCTTGATCGAAAATCAATAGGTGTACAAAATTGGACAATTCAAGTTCAAAGGCAGTTTGTGCCTTATTGGAGTGGTTGGTGTATTTCGTAGTTTTTGCGATTGGAATTCACTCGGGACTCACCAAATGATGATGCCCAAGTTTTGGGCTCGATCGGAATTCAATAGGTGTACGAAAATGGGCACTTCAAGTTCAAGGGCAGTTTGTAACGAATTGGAGTGGTTGGTGTATTCCGTAGTTCTAGCAATTGGATTTCACTCAAAACTCACCGCATGACTCCTCCCACCGTATTATGATGATGCCCAAGTTTTGGGCTCGATCAGAAATCATTAGGTGTACGAAATTGGACAATTGAAGTTCAAAGGCAGTTCGTGCCTTATTAGGGTGGTTGGTGTATTCCGTAGTCCTAGCAGTTGGATTTCACTCAAAACTCACCACATGACTCCTCCCACCGTATTATGATGATGCCCAAGTTTTGAGCTCGATCGGAAATCAATAGGTTTACGAAATTGGAAACTTCAAGTTCAAAGGCAGTTTGTTCCGAATTGGAGTGGTTGGTGTATTCCGTAGTTCTAGCAATTGGATTTCACTCAAAACTCACCACATCACTCCTCCCAACATATTATGATGATGCCCAAGTTTTGGGCTCGATCGGAAATAAATAGGGGTACGAAATTGGACACTTCAAGTTCAAAGGCAGTTTGTTCCGAATTGGAGTGGTTGGTGTATTCCATAGTTCTAGCGATTGGATTTCACTCAAAACACCCCACATAGTCCCTCCGACCATATTATGATGATGCCAAAGTTTTGGGCCAAATCGGAAGTAAATAGGTGTACGAAATTGGACAATTCAACTTCAAAGGCAGTTCGTGCATTCTTGGAGTGGTTGGTGTATTCCATAGTTCTCGCTATTGGATTTCACTCAAAACTCACTATAGGACTCCTCCCACCATATTATGACGATGCCCAAGTTTTGGGCTCGATCGGAAATCAATTGGTGTACGAAATTGGACAATTCAAGTTCAAAGGTAGTTTGTTCCGTATTGGAATGGTTGGTGTATTCCGTGGTTCTAGCGATTGGATTTCACTCAAAACTCACCACATGACTCCTCCCACCATATTATGATGATGCCCAAGTTTTGGGCTCGATCGGAAATCAATCGGTGTACGAAATTGGACAATTCAAGTTCAAAGGCAGTTCGTGCCATATTGGAGTGGTTGGTGTATTCCGAAGTTCTAGCGATTGGGTTTCACTCAAATCTCAACAAATGACTCCTCCCAACATATTATGATGATGCCCAAGTTTTGGGCTCGATCGGACTTCAATAGGTGTACGAATTTGGACACTTCAAGTTCAAAGGCAGTTCATGCCTTATTGGAGTGGTTGGTGTATTTCGTAGTTCTAGCGATTGGATTTCACTCAAAACTCCCCAAATGACTCTTCCCAACACATTATGATGATGCCGAAGTTTTGGGCTCGATCGCAAATCAATAGGTGTACGAAATTGGACACTTCAAGTTTAAAGGAAGTTTGTTCTGAATTGGAGTGGTTGGTGTATTCGGTAGTTCTAGCGATTGGATTTCACTCCAAACTCTCCAAATCACTCCTCCCACCATTTTATGATGATGCCCAAGTTTTCGGCTCGATCGGAAATCAATAGGTGTACGAAATTGGACACTTCAGGTTCAAAGGCAATTTGTTCCGAATTGGAGTGGTTGGTGTATTCCGTAGTTCTAGCGATTGGATTTCACTCCAAACTCACCACATGAATCCTCCCACCATATTATGATGATGCCCAAGTTTTGGGCTCGATCGGAAATCAATAGGTTTACGAAATTGGACACGTCAAGTTCAAAGCAATTTGTCCCGAATTGGGGTGGTTGGTATATTTCGTAGTTCTAGCGATTGGATTTCAGTCAAAACTCACCAAATGACTCGTCCCAACATATTATGATGACGCCCAAGTTTTGGACGCATTGGAGTGGTTTGTGTATTCCATAGTTCTAGCGATTTGATTTCACTCAAAACTAACCAAATGACTCCTCCCAACATATTATGCAGATGCCCAAGTTTTGTGCTTGATCGGAAATCAATAGGTGTACGAAATTGGACACTTCAAGTTCAAAGGCAGTTTGTTCCGAATTGGAGTCGTTGTTGTATTCCGTAGTTCTAGCGATTGGATTTCACTCAAAACTGTCCACATGACTCCTCCCACCATACTATGATGATGCCCAAGTTTTGGGCTCGATCGGAAATCAATAGGTGTACGAAATTGGACACAACAAGTTCAAAGGCAATTTGTTCCGAATTCGAGTGGTTGGTGTATTCTGTAGTTCTAGCGGTTGGATTTCACTCAAAACTCACCAAATGACTCCTCCCAACATATTATGATGATGCCCAAGGTTTCGGCTCGATCAGAAATTAATAGGTGTACGAAATTGTACACTTCAAGTTCAAAGGAAGTTTGTTTCGAATTGGAGTGGATGGTGTATTCCGTAGTTCTAGCCATTGGATTTCACTCAAAACTCACCACATGACTCCTCCCACCATATTATGATGATGCCCAAGTTTTGGGCTCGATCGGAAATCAATAGGTGTACAAAATTGGACACTTCAAGTTCAAAGGTAGTTTATTCCTAATTGGTGTGGTTGGTGTATTCCGTAGTTCTAGTCAGTGGATTTCACCAAAAACTCACCCAATGACTCCTCCCACCATTTTAAGAAGATGCCCAAGTTTTGGGCTCGATCGGAAATCAATAGGTGTACGAAATTGGACACTTCAAGTTCAAAGGCAGTTTGTTCCGAATTGGAATGGTTGGTGTATTCCATAGTTCTAGCGATTGGATTTCACTCAAAACTCCCCACATGAATCCACCCACCTTATTATGATGATGCCAAAGTTTTGGGCTCGATCGGAAGTAAATAGGTGTACGAACTTGGACAATTCAATTTCAAAGGCAGTTCGTGCCTTATTGGAGTGGTTGGTGTATTTCGTTGTTCTAGCGATTGGATTTCAGTCAAAACTCACCAAATGACTCCTCCCAACATATTATGATGATGCCCAAGTTTTGGGCTCGATCGGAAATCAATTGGTGTACGAAATTGCACACTTCAAGTTCAAAGGCTGTGTGTTCTGCATTGGAGTGGTTTGTGTATTCCATAGTTCTAGCGATTTGATTTCACTCAAAACTAACCAAATGACTCCTCGCAACATATTATGCAGATGCCCAAGTTTTGTGCTTGATCGGAAATCAATAGGTGTACGAAATTGGACACTTCAAGTTCAAAGGCAGTTTGTTCCGAATTGGAGTCGTTGTTGTATTCCGTAGTTCTAGCGATTGGATTTCACTCAAAACTGTCCACATGACTCCTCCCACCATACTATGATGATGCCCAAGTTTTGGGCTCGATCGGAAATCAATAGGTGTACGAAATTGGACACATCAAGTTCAAAGGCAATTTGTTCCGAATTCGAGTGGTTGGTGTATTCTGTAGTTCTAGGGGTTGGATTTCACTCAAAACTCACCAAATGACTCCTCCCAACATATTACGATGATGCCCAAGGTTTCGGCTCGATCAGAAATCAATAGGTGTACCAAATTGTACACTTCAAGTTCAAAGGAAGTTTGTTTCGAATTGGAGTGGATGGTGTATTCCGTAGTTCTAGCCACTGGATTTCACTCAAAACTCACCACATGACTCCTCCCACCGTATTATGCTGATGCCAAAGTTTTGGGCTCGATTGGAAATCAATAGGTGTACGAAATTGGACACTTCAAGTTCAAAGGCAATTTGTTCCGAATTGGAGTGGTTGGTGTGTTCCGTAGTTCTGGCGATTGGATTTCACTCAAAACTAAACACATCACTCCTCCCACCATATTATGACGATGCCCAAGTTTTGGGCTTGATCGGAAATCAATAGGTGTACAAAATTGGACACTTCAAGTTCAAAGGTAGTTTATTCCTAATTGGTGTGGTTGGTGTATTCCGTAGTTCTAGTCAGTGGATTTCACCAAAAACTCACCCAATGACTCCTCCCAACATATTATGATGATGCCCAAGGTTTCGGCTCGATCAGAAATTAATAGGTGTACGAAATTGTACACTTCAAGTTCAAAGGAAGTTTGTTTCGAATTGGAGTGGATGGTGTATTCCGTAGTTCTAGCCATTGGATTTCACTCAAAACTCACCACATGACTCCTCCCACCATATTATGATGATGCCCAAGTTTTGGGCTCGATCGGAAATCAATAGGTGTACAAAATTGGACACTTCAAGTTCAAAGGTAGTTTATTCCTAATTGGTGTGGTTGGTGTATTCCGTAGTTCTAGTCAGTGGATTTCACCAAAAACTCACCCAATGACTCCTCCCACCATTTTAAGAAGATGCCCAAGTTTTGGGCTCGATCGGAAATCAATAGGTGTACGAAATTGGACAATTCAAGTTCAAAGGCAGTTCGTGCCTTATTGGAGTGGTTGGTGTATTTCGTAGTTGTTGCAATTGAATTTCACTCAAAACTCACCACATGACTCCTCCCACCATATTATGATGATGCCCAAATTTTGGGCTCGATCGGAAATCGATAGTTGTACGGAATTGGACAATTCAAGTTGAAAGGCAGTTCATGCCTTATTGGAGTGGTTGGTGTAATTCGTAGTTCTAGCGATTTGATTTATTTCAAAACTCACGAAATGACTCCTCGCAACATATTATGACGATGCCCAAGTTTTGGGCTCGATCGAAAATCAGTAGGTGTATGAAATTGGACACTTCAAGTTCACAGGCAGTTTGTTCGGAATTGGAGTGGTTATTGTATTCCGTACTTCTATCGAGTGGATTTCACTCAAAACTCACCACATGATTCCTCCCACCATATTATGATGATGCCCAAGTTTTGGGCTCGATCGGTAATCAATAGGTGTACGAAATTGGACGATTCAAGTTCAAAAGCAGTTCGTGCCTTATTGGAGTGGTTGGTGTATTTCAAAGTTCTGGCTATTGGATTTCACTCAAAACTCACCAAATCACTCCTCCCAACATATTATGATGATGCCCAAGTTTTGGGCTCGATCGGAAATCAAAAGGTGTACGAAATTGGACACTTCAAGTTCAAAGGCAGTTTGTTCCGAATTGGGGTGGTTGGTGTATTCCGTAGTTCTAACGATTGGATTTCACTCAAAACTCTCCACATAACTCCTCCCACCATATTATGATGATGCCCAAGTTTTGGGATCGATCGGAAATCAACAGGTGTACGAAATTGGACACTTCAAGTTCAAAGCAATTTGTCCCGAATTGGAGTGGTTGGTGTATTCCGTAGTTCTAGCGATTGGATTTCACTCAAAACTCACCACATGACTCCTCCCACCATATTATGACGAAGCCCAAGTTTTGGGCTCTATCGGAAATCAACAGGCGTACGAAATTAGACACTTGAAGTTTGAAGGCAATTTGTTCCGAATTGGTGTGGTTGGTGTATTCCGTTGTTCTAGCGATTGGATTTCACTCAAAACTCACCACATGACTCTTCCCACCATATTATGATGATGCCCAAGTTTTGGGCTCGATCGGAAATGAAAAGGTGTACGAAATTGGACACTTCAAGCGTTTAATTCCGTAGTTCCAACTTGAATTGTCCAAATGACTCCTCCCAGCATTTAATGATGATGCACATGTTTTGGGCTCGATCGGAAATCAATAGGTGTACGAAATTGGACACTTCAAGTTGGAAGGCAGTTTGTTCCGAATTGGAGTGGTTGGTGTATTCCGTTGTTCTAACGATTGGATTTCACTGAAAACTCACCACACGACTCCTCCCTCCATATTATGGAGATGCCCAAGTTTTGGGCTCGATCAGAAATCAATAGGTGTACGAAATTCGACATTTCAAGTTCAAAGGCAGTTCGTGCATTATTGGAGTGGTTGGTGTATTCCGTAGTTCTAGCGGTTGGACTTCACTCTAAACTCACCAAATGACTCCTCCCACCATATTATGATGATGCCCATGTTTGGGGCTCGATCGGAAATCAATAGGTGTACGAAATTGGACACTTCAAGTTCAATGGCAGTTTGTTCCGAATTGTAGTGGATGTTGTATTCCGTAGTTCTAGCGATTGGATTTCACTCAAAACTCACCAAATCACTCCTCCCACCATTTTATGATGATGCCCATGTTTTGGGCTCGATCGGAAATCAATAGGTGTACGAAATTGGACACTTCAAGTTCAAAGGCATTTTGTTCCGAATTGGAGTGGTTGGTTTATTCTGTAGTTCTAGCGATTGGATTTCACTCAAAACTCACAAAATGATTCCTCCCACCATTTTATGATCATGCCGAAGTTTTGGGCTCGATCGGAAATCAATAGGTGTACGAAATTGGACACTTCAAGTTCATAGGCAGTTTGTTCCGAATTGGAGTGGTTGGTTTATTC
Organism: Prunus campanulata; assembly: GCA_034190965.1. Classification (NCBI taxonomy): domain Eukaryota; kingdom Viridiplantae; phylum Streptophyta; class Magnoliopsida; order Rosales; family Rosaceae; genus Prunus; species Prunus campanulata. The sequence goes on along the minus strand of CM067209.1, from coordinate 12,002,811 downwards.
CGTAGTTCTAGCGTTTGGATTTCACTCAAAACACACCAAATGACTCCTCCCACCATTTTTTGATGATGCCCATGTTTTGGGCTCGATCGGAAATCAATAGGTGTACGAAATTGGACACTTCAAGTTCAAAGGCAGTTTGTTCCGAATTGGAGTGCTTGGTGTATTCCGTAGTTCTAGCGATTGGATTTCACTCAAATCTCACTACAAGACTCCTCCAACCATGTAATGATGATGGCCAAATTTTGGGCTCGATCGGAAATCAATAGGTGTACGAAATTGGACACTTCATGTTCAAAGGCAGTTTGTTCCGAATTGGAGTGGTTGGTTTATTCCGTAGTTCTAGCGATCGGATTTCACTCAAAACTCACCAAATGACTCGTCCCACCATTTTATGATGCTGCCCAAGTTTTGGGACCTATCGGAAATCAATTGGTGTACGAAATTGAACACTTGAAGTTCAAAGGCAGTTTGTTCCGAATTGGAGTGGTTGGTGTATTCCGTAGTTCTAGCGATACAATTTCACTCAAGACTCCCCACATGACTCCTCCCACCATATTTTGATTATCCCCAAGTTTTGAGCTCGATCGGAAATCAGTAGGTGTACGAACTTGGACAATTCAAGTTCAAAGGCAGTTCGTGCCTTATTGGAGTGGTTGGTATATTTCGTAGTTCTAACGATTGAATTTCACTCAAAACTCTCCACATAACTCCTCCCACGAAATTATGAAGATGCCCAAGTTTTGGGCTCGATCGGAAATCAATAGGTGTACGAAATTGGACACTTCAAGTTCAATGCATTTTGTCCCGAATTGGAGTGGTTGGTGTATTCCGTAGTTTTAGCGATTGGATTTCACTCAAAACTCACCAAATGACTCCTCCCACCATTTTATGATGATGCCCAAGTTTTGGGATCGATCGGAAATCAATTGGTGTACGAAATTGGACACTTCAACGTCAAAGGCAGTTCGTGCCTTATTGGAGTGGTTGATGTATTCCGTAGTTCTAGCGATTGGATTTCACTCAAAACTCACCAAATTTCTCATCCCACCATTTTTTGATGATGCCCATGTTTTGGGCTCGATCGGAAATCAATAGGTGTACGAAATTGGACACTTCAAGTTCAAAGGCAATTTGTTCCAAATTGGAGTGGTTGGTGTATTCTGTAGTTCAAGAGATTGGATTTCACTCAAAACTCACCACATGACTCCTCTCATATTATGATGATGCCCAAGTTTTGGGCTCGATCGGAAATCAGTAGGTGTACGAAATTCGACAATTCAAGTTCAAAGGCAGTTCGTGCATTATTGGAGTGGTTGGTGTACTCCGTAGTTCTAGCGATTGGATTTCACTCAAAACTCACCACATGACTCCTCCCACCATTTTATGGTGAAGCCCAAGTTTTGGGCTCGATCGGAAATCAATCGATGTACGAAATTCGACAATTCAAGTTCAAAGGCAGTTCGTGCATTATTGGAGTGGTTGGTGTACTCCGTAGTTCTAGCGATTGGATTTCACTCAAAACTCACCACATGACTCCTCCCACCATTTTATGGTGAAGCCCAAGTTTTGGGCTCGATCGGAAATCAATCGATGTACGAAATTCGACAATTCAAGTTCAAATGCAGTTCGTGCATTATTGGAGTGGTTGGTGAATTCTGTAGTTCTAGCGATTGGATTTCACTCAAAACTCACCACATGACTCCTCCCACCATTTTATGATGATGCCCAAGTTTTGGGATCGATCGGAAATCAATTGCTGTACGAAAATTGAGACTTCAACTTCAAAGGCAGTTCGTGCCTTATTGGAGTGGTTGGTGTACTCCGTAGTTCTAGCGATTGGATTTCACTCAATTCTCACTACAAGACTCCTCCAACCATGTAATGATGATGCCCAAATTTTTGGCTCGATCGGAAATATTGTACGAAATTGGACACTTCATGTTCAAAGGCAGTTTGTTTCGAATTGGAGTGGTTGCTGTATTCCGTAGTTCTAGCAATTGGATTTCACTGAAAACTCACCACATGACTCCTCCCACCATTTTATAATGATGCCCAAGTTTTGGCCTCAATCGGAAATCAATAGGTGTACGAAATTGGACACTTCAAGTTTAAAGGCAGTTTGTTCCGAATTGGAGTGGTTGGAGTATTCCGTAGTTCTAGCGATCGGATTTCACTCAAAACTCTCCACATGACTCCTCCCACCATATTATGATGATGCCCTACTTTTGGGCTCGATCGGAAATCAATAGGTGTACGGAATCGGACACTTCAAGTTCATAGGCAAAATGTTCCGAATTGTAATGGTTGGTGTATTCCGTAGTTCTAACGACTGGATTTCACTGAAAACTCACCACATGACTCCTCCCACCATCTTATGATGATCCCTAAGTTTTGGGCTCGATCGGAAATGAATAGGTGTACGAAATTGGACCGTTCAAGTTCAACGGCAGTTCGTGCATTATTGGAATGGTTGGTGTACTCCGTAGTTCTAGCGATTGGATTTCAGTCAAGTCTCACTACAAGACTACTCCAACCATGTAATTTTGTTGCCCAAATTTTGGGCTCGATCGGAAATCAATAGGTGTACGGAATTGGACACTTCATGTTCAAAGGCAGTTTGTTCCGAATTGGAGTGGTTGGTGTATTCCGTAGTTCTAGCAATTGGATTTCACTGAAAACTCAGCACATGACTCCTCCCTCCATATTATGGTGATGACCAAGTTTTGGGCTCGATCGGAAATCAATAGGTGTACGAGATTGGACAATTCAAGTTCAAAGGCAGTTCGTGCCTTATTGGAGTGGTTGATGTATTCCGTAGTTCTAGCGATTGGATTTCACTCAAAACTCACCAAATTTCTCATCCCACCATTTTATGTTGATGCCCATGTTTTGGGCTCGATCGGAAATCAATAGGTGTACGAAATTGGACACTTCAAGTTCACAGGCAAAATGTTCCGAATTGGAATGGTTGGTGTATTCCGTAGTTCTAGAGATTGGATTTCACTCAAAACTCACCACATGACTCCTCCCACCATATTATGATGAAGCCCAAGTTTTGGGCTCGATCGGAAATCAATCGGTGCACGAAATTCGACAATTCAAGTTCAAAGGCAGTTTGTGCATTATTGGAGTGGTTGGTGTATTCTGTAGTTCTAGCGATTGGATTTCACTCAAAACTCACCACACGACTACTCCCACCATATTATGATGATGCCCAAGTTTTAGTCTCGATTGGAAATTAATAGTTGTACGAAATTGGACACTTCAAGTTGAAAGGCAGTTTGTTTGGAATTGGAGTGGTTGGTGTATTCCGTAGTTCTAGAGATTGGATTTCACTCAAAACTCTCCACATGACTCCTCCCACCATATTATGATGATGCCCAAGTTTTGGGCTCGATCGGAAATGAATAGGTGTACGAAATTGGACACTTCAAGTTCAACGGCAGTTGGTTCCGAATTGGAGTGGTTGGTGTGTTCCGTAGTTCTAGCGATTGGATTTCACTGAAAACTTACCACATGACTCCTCCCACCATATTATGCTGATGCAAAAGTTTTGGGCTCGATCGGAACTCAATAGGTGTACGAAATTGGACACTTCAAGTTCAAAGGCAGTTTGTTCAGAATTGGAGCGGTTGGTTTATTCCGTTGTTCTAGCGATTGGATTTCACTCAAAACTCACTAAATGACTCCTCCCACTATTTTATGATGATGCCCCAGTTTTGGGCTCGATCGGAAATCAATAGGTGTACGAAATTGGACACTTCAAGTTCATAGGCAGTTTGTTCCGTATTGGAGTGGTTGGTGTATTCCGTAGTTCTAGCGATTGGATTTCACTCAAAACTAACCATTTGAATCCTCCCACCATATAATGATGATGCCCAAGTTTTGGGCTCTATCGGAAATCAATTGGTGTACGAAATTGGACACTTCAAGTTCAAAGGCAGTTTGTTCAGAATTGGAGTGGTTGGTTTATTCCGTTGTTCTAGCGATTGGATTTCACTCAAAACTCACTAAACGACTCCTCCCACTATTTTATGATGATGCCCAAGTTTTGGGCTCGATCGGAAATGAATCGGTGTACGAAATTGGACACTTGAAGTTCATAGGCAGTTTGTTCCGTATTGGAGTGGTTGGTGTATTCCGTAGTTCTAGCGATTGGATTTCACTCAAAACTCACCACATGACTACTCCCACCATATTATGATGATGCCCAAATTTTGGGCTCTATCGGAAATCAATTTGTGTACGAAATTGGACATTTCAAGTTCAAAGGCAGTTCGTGCCTTATTGGAGTGGTTGGTGTATTCCGTAATTCCAGCGTTTGGATTTCACACAAAACTCGCCACATGACTCCTCCCACCATATTATGATGATGCCCAAGTTTTGGGCTCAATTGGAAATGAATAGGTGTACGAAATTGGACACTTCAAATTCAATGGCAGTTTGTTCCGAATTGGAGTGTGTGGTGTATTCCGTAGTTCTAGCAATTGGATTTCACTCAAAACTCTCCACGTGACTCCTCCCACCATATTATGATGATGCCCAAGTTTTGGGCTCGATCGTAAATCAATAGGTATACGAAATTGGACACTTCAAGTTCAAAGGCAGTTTGTTCAGAATTGGAGTGGTTGGTGTATTCCGTAGTTCTAGCGATTGGATTTCACTCAAGTCTCACTACAAGACTCCTCCAACCATGTAATGATGACGCCCAAATTTTGGGCTCGATCGGAAATCAATAGGTGTACGAAATTGGACACTTCAAGTTCAAAGGCAGTTCGTTCCAAATTGGAGTGGTTGGTGTATTCCGTAGTTCTGGCGACTGGATTTCACTCAAAACTAACGAAATGACTCCTCCCACCAAATTATGATGATGCCCAAGTTTTGGGCTCAATCTGAAATTAATAGTTCTACGAAATTGGACACTTCAAGTTGAAAGGCAGTTTGTTTGGAATTGGAGTGGTTGGTGAATTCAGTAGTTCTAGTGATTGAATTTCACTCAAAACTCTCAACATGACTCCTCCCCCCATAATATGACGATGCCCAAGTTTTGGGCTCGATCGGAAATGAATCGGTGTACGAAACTGGACACTTTATGTTCAACGGCAGTTTGTTCCGAATTGGAGAGGTTGGTGTATTCCGTCGTTCTAGCAATTGGATTTCACTCAAAACTCTCCACACGACTCCTCCCACCATACTTTGATGATGCCCAACTTTTGGGCTCGATCGGAATTCAATAGGTGTACGAAATTGGACAATTCAAGTTCAAAGGAAATTCGTTCCTTATTGGAGTGGTTGGTACATTTCTTAGTTCTAGCGATTGGATTTCCCTCTAAACTCACCAAATGACTCCTCCCTCCATACTATGATGATGCCCAACTTTTGGGCTCGATCGGAATTCAATAGGTGTACGAAATTGGACAATTCAAGTTCAAAGGCAGTTCGTGCCTTATTGGAGTGGGTGGTGTATTCCGTAGTTCTAGTGATTGGATTTCACTCAAAACACCCCAAATGACTCCTCCCACTATATTATGATGGTGCCCAAGTTTTGGGCTCGATAGGAAATCAATAGGTGTACGAAATTGGACACTTCAACTTCGAAGGCAGTTTGTTCCGAATTGAAGTGGTTGGTGTATTCCGTAGTTCTAGCGATTGGATTTCACTCAAAACTCACCAAATGATTCCTCCCAACGTATTATGATGATGCCCAAGTGTTCGGCTCGATTGGAAATCAATAGCTGTATGAAATTGGACAATTCAAGTTCAAAGGAAATTCGTTCCTTATTGGAGTGGTTGGTACATTTCTTAGTTCTAGCGATTGGATTTCCCTCTAAACTCACCAAATGACTCCTCCCAACATATTATGATGATTCCCAAGTTTTGGGCTCGATCGGAAGTCAATAGGTATACGAAACTGGACACTTCAAGTTCGAAGGCAGTTTGTTCCGAATTGGAGTGCCTGGTGTATTCTGTAGTTCTACCGACTGGATTCACTCAAAACTCACCACATGACTCCTCCAACCATATTATGGTGATGCCTAAGTTTTGGGCTCGATCGGAAATCAATAGGTGTACGAAATTGGACACTTCAAGTTCAAAGGCAGTTTGTTCCGAATTAGAGTGGTTGGTGTATTCCGTAGTTCTAGCGATTGAATTTCACTCAAAACTCTCCACATGAGTCGTCCCACCATATTATGATGATGCCCAAGTTTTGGGCTCGATCGGAAATCACTAGGTGTAAGAAATTGGACACTTCACGTTGAAAGGCAGTTTGTGCCTTATTAGAGTGTTTGGTACATTTCGTAGTTCTAGCGATTGGATTTCCCTCTAAATTCACCAAATTACTCCTCCCAACATATTATCATGATGCCCAAGTTTTGGGCTCGATCGGAAATCAATAGGTGTACGAAATTGCACACTTCAAGTTCAAAGGCAGTTTGTTCCAATTTAGTGTGGTTGGTGTATTCCAAAGCTCTACTGATTGGATTTCACTCAAAACTCACCAAATGACTCCTCCCAACATATTATGAAGATTCCCAAGTTTTGGGCTCGATCGGAAATCAATAGGTGTATAAAATTGGACAATTCAAGTTCATAGGTAGTTCGTGCCTTATTGGAGTGGTTGGTACATTTCATAGTTCTAGTGATTGGGTTTCACTCAAGACACACCAAATGACTCCTCCCAACAAATTATGATGATTCCCAAGTTTTGGGCTCTATCGGAAATCAATAGGTGTACGAAATTTGACACTTCAACTTCAAAGGCAGTTTGTTCCGAATTGTAGTGGTTGGTGTATTCCGTAGTTCTAGCGATTGGATTTCACTGAAAACTCACCACATGACTCCTCCCATCATATTATGATGATGCCCAAGTTTTGGGACAATCGGAAATCAATAGGTGTACGAAATTGGACACTTCCAGTTCAAAGGCAGTTTGTTCCAAATTGGAGTGGTTGATGTATTCCGTAGTTCTAGCGATTGGATTTCACTCAGAACTCACCACATGACTCCTCCCACCATATTATGAAGATGCCCAAGTTTTGGGCCTGATCGGCAATGAATAGGTGTACGAAATTGGACGCTTCAAGTTCGAAAGCAGTTTGTTCCAAATTGGAATGGATTACACTCAAAACTCACCAAATGACTCCTCCCAACATATTATGATGATGCCCAAGTTTTGGGCTCGATCGGAAATCAATAGGTGTACGAAATTGGACAATTCAAATTCAAAGGCAGTTCGTGCCTTATTGGAGTGGTGGGCACATTTCGAAGTTCTTGCGATTGGATTTCACTCAAAACTCACCAAATGACTCCTCCCAACGTATTATGATGATTCCCAAGTTTTGGGCTCGATTGGAAATCAATAGGTGTACGAAATTGGACACTTCAAGTTCAAAGGCAGTTTGTTCCGAATTGGAGTTCTTGGTGTATTCCGTTGTTCTAGAGATTGGATTTCTCCCAAAACTCTCCACATGACTCCTCTCATATTATGATGATGCCCAAGTTTTGGGCTTGATCGGAAATCAATAGGTGTACGAAATTGGACACTTCAAGTTCAAAGGCAGATTGTTCAGAATTGGGTTGGTTGGTGTATTCCGTAGTTCTAGCGATTGGATTTCACTCAAAACTCACCAAATGACTCCTCCCACAATATTATGATGATCCCCAAGTTTTGGGCTCTTTCGGAAGTGAATAGGTGTACGAAATTGGACACTTCAAGTTCAAAGGCAATTTGTTCCAACTTGGAGTGGTTGGTGTATTCTGTAGTTCGAGCAATTGGATTTCACTCAAAACTCTCCACATGAATCCTCCCACCATATTATGATGATGTCCAAGTTTTGGGCTCGATCGGAAATCCTTAGGTGTATGAAATTGGACACTTCAAGTTCAGAGGTAGTTTGTTCCGAATTGGAGTGGTTGGTGTTTTCCGTAGTTCTAGTAATTGGATTTCACTCAAAACTCTCCACTTGACTCCTCCCACCATATTATGATGATGTCCAAGTTTTGGGCTCGATCGGAAATCAATAGGGGTACGAAATTGGACAATTCAAGTTCAAAGGCAATTCGTGCCTTATTGGAGTGGTTGGTGTATTTCGTTGTTCTAGCGATTGGATTTCAGCCAAAACTATCCACATGACTCCTCCCACCATAATATGATGATGCCCAAGTTTTGGGCTCGGTCGGAAATCAATAGGTGTACGAAATTGGACACTTCAATTTCAAATGCAGTTTGTTCCGAATTGGAGTGGTTGGTGTATTTCATAGTTCTAGCGAATGGATTTCACCCAAAACTCTCCACATGACTCCTCCAACCATAATATGATGATGCCCAAGTTTTGGGTTCGATCGGAAATCAATAGGTGTACGAAATTGGACAATTCAAGTTCAAAGGCAGTTCGTGCCTTATTGGAGTGGTTGGTGTATTTCGTAGTTCTAGCGATTGGATTTCACTCAAAACTCACCACATGACTCCTCCCACCATATTATGATGATGCCCAAGTTTTGGGCTCGATCGGAAATCAATAGGCGTACGAAATTGGACAATTCAAGTTCAAAAGAAGTTCGTGCCTTATTGGAGTGGTTGGTACTACAATTCGTAGTTCTTGCGATTGGATTTCACTCAAAACTCACCAAATGACTCCACCAAACATATTATGATGATTCCCAAGTTTTGGGCTTGATCGGAAATCGATAGGTGCACGAAATTGGACACTTCAAGTTCAATGGCAGTTTGTTCCGAATTGGAGTTGTCGGTGTGTTCCGTAGTTCTAGCGATTGGATTTCACCCAAAACTCTGTACATGACTCCTCTCATATTATGATGATGCCCAAGTTTTGGGCTCGATCGGAAATCAATAGGTGTACGAAATTGTACACTTCAAGTTCAAAGGCAGTTTGTTCCGAATTGGAGTGCTTGGTGTATTCCGTAGTTCTGGCGATTGGATTTCACTCAAAACTCACCACATGACACCTCCCACCATATTATGATGATGCCCATGTTTTGGGCTCGATCGGAAATCAATAGGTGTACGAAATTGGAGAATTTAAGTTCAAAGGCAGTTCGCGCTTTATTGGAGTGTTTGGTGTATTCCGTAGTTCTAGCGATTGGATTTCACTCAAAACTCATCAAGTGACTCCTCCCACCATATTGTGATGATGCCCAAGTTTTGGGCTCGATCGGAAATCAATAGGTGTACGAAATTAGACACTTGAAGTTCAAAGGCAGTTTGTTCCGAATTGGAGTGGTTGGTGTATTCTGTAGTTTTAGCGATTGGATTTCACTCAAAACTGTCCACATGACTCCTCCCACCATATTATGATGATGTCCAAGTTTTGGGCTCGATCGGAAATCATTTGGTGTCCGAAATTGGACACTTCAAGTTCAAAGGAAGTTTGTTCCTAATTGGAATGGTTGGTGTGTTCCGTAGTTTTAGCGATTGGATTTCACTCAAAACAGTCCACATGACTCCTCCCACGATATTATATTGATGTCCAAGTTTTGGGCTCGATCGGAAATCAATTGGTGTACGAAATTGGACACTTCAAGTTCAAAGGCAGTTTGTTCCGAATTGGAGTGGTCGGTGTATTCCATAGTTCTAGCGATTGAATTTCACTCAAAACTCTCCACATGACTCCTACCACCATATTATGATGATGTCCAAGTTTTGGGCTCAGTCGGGAATCAATAGGTGCACGAAATTGGACACTTCAAGTTCAAAGGCAGTTTGTTCCGAGTTGGAGTGGTTGGTGTATTCCGTAGTTCTAGCGATTGGATTTCACTCAAATCTCACCACATGACTCCTCCCACCATATTATGATGATGCCCAAGTTTAGGGCTCGATCGGAAATCCATATGTGTACGAAATTGGCGAATTCAAGTTCCAATGCAGTTCGTGCTTTATTGGAGTGTTTGGTGTATTCCGTAGTAATAGCGATTGGATTTCACTCAAAACTGTCCACATGACTCCTCCCACGATATTATATTGATGTCCAAGTTTTGGGCTCGATCGGAAATCAATTGGTGTACGAAATTGGACACTTCAAGTTCAAAGGCAGTTTGTTCCGAATTGGAGTGGTCGGTGTATTCCATAGTTCTAGCGATTGAATTTCACTCAAAACTCTCCACATCACTCCTACCACCATATTATGATGATGTCCAAGTTTTGGGCTCAGTCGGGAATCAATAGGTGCACGAAATTGGACACTTCAAGTTCAAAGGCAGTTTGTTCCGAGTTGGAGTGGTTGGTGTATTCCATAGTTCTGGCAATTCGATTTCACCCAAAACTCACCACCTGACTCCACCCACCATATTATGACAATGCCCAAGTTTTGGGCTCGATCGGAAATCAATAGGGGTACGAAATTGAACAATTCAAGTTCAAAGGCAGTTCGTGCCTTGTTGGAGTGGTTGGTACATTTCTTCGTTCTACCGAATGGATTTCACTCAAAACTCACCACATGACACCTTCCACCATATTCCCAAGTTTTGGGCTCGATCGGAAATCAATAGTTGTACGAAATTGGACAATTCAAGTTCAACTGCAGTTCGTGCCTTATTGGAGTGGTTGGTGTATTTCGTAGTACTAGCGATTGGATTTCGCTCAAAACTCACCAAATGACTGCTCCCAACATATTATGACGATGCCCAAGTGTTGGGCTCGATCGGAAATCAATAGGTGTACGAAATTGGACACTACAAGTTCAAAGGCAGTTTGTTCCGAATTGGAGTGGTTGGTGTATTCCGTAGTTCTAGCGATACAATTTCACTCAAGACTCCCCACATGACTCCTCCCACCATATTATGATTATCCCCAAGTTTTGGGCTCGATCGGAAATCAGTAGGTGTACGAACTTGGACAATTCAAGTTCAAAGGCAGTTCGTGCCTTATTGGAGTGGTTGGTATATTTCGTAGTTCTAACGATTGAATTTCACTCAAAACTCTCCACATAACTCCTCCCACGAAATTATGAAGATGCCCAAGTTTTGGGCTCGATCGGAAATCAATAGGTGTACGAAATTGGCCACTTCAAGTTCAATGCATTTTGTCCCGAATTGGAGTGGTTGGTGTATTCCGTAGTTTTAGCGATTGGATTTCACTCAAAACTCACCACATGACTCCTCCCACCATATTATGCTGATGCCCAAGTTTTGGGCTCGGTCGGAAATCAATAGGTGTACGAAATTGGACACTACAAGTTCAAAGCAATTTGTCCCGAATTGGAGTGGTTGGTGTATTCCGTAGTTCTAGCGATTGGATTTCACTCAAAACTCAACACATGACTCCTCCCACCATATTACGATGATGCCCAAGTTTTGGGCTCGATCGGAAATCAATAGGTGTACGATACTGGACGATTCAAGTTCAAAGGCAGTTCGTGCCTTATTGGAGTGGTTGGTGTATTTCGTAGTTCTAGCGATTGGATTTCACTCAAAACTCACAAAATGACTCCTCCCAACATATTATGACGATGCCCAAGTATTGGGCTCGATCGGAAATCAGTAGGTGTACGGAATTGGACACTAAAAGTTCAAAGGCAGTTTGTTCCGAATTGGAGTAGTTGGTGTATTCCGTAGTTCTAGAGATTGGATTTCAATCAAAATTCACCACATGAATCTTCCCACCATATTATGATTATGCCAAAGTTTTGGGCTCGATCGGAAATTCATAGGTGTACGAAATTGGACAATTCAAGTTCAAAGGCAGTTCGTGCCTTATTGGTGTGGTTGATGTATTCCGTAGTTCTAGCGATTGGATTTCACTCAGAACTCACCAAATGACTCCTCCCACCAATTTATGATGATGCCCAAGTTTTGGGGTCGATCGGAAATCAATAGGTGTACGAAATTGGGCACTTCAAGTTCAAAGGCAGTTCGTGCCTTATTGGAGTGGTTGGTGTATTCCGTAGTTCTAGCGAATGGATTTCGCTCAAAACTCACCACATGACACCTCCCACCATATTCCCAAGTTTTTTGCTCAATCGGAAATGAATAGTTGTACGAAATTGGACAATTCAAGTTCAAATGCAGTTTGTTCCGAATTGGAGTGGTTGGTGTATTCCGTAGTTCTAGCGATTGGATTTCACTCTAAACTCAGCACATGACACCTCCAATCATATTATGATGATGCCCAAGTTGTGGGCTCGATCGCAAATCAATAGGTGTACGAAATTGGACAATTCAAGTTCAAAGGCAGTTCGTGCCTTATCGGAGGGGCTGGTGTATTTCGTAGTTCTACCGATTGGATTTCACTGAAAACTCACCACATGACTCCTTCCACCATATTATGATGATGCCCAAGTTTTGGGCTCAATTGGAAATCAATAGGTGTACGAAATTGGACAATTCAAGTTCAAAGGCAGTTTGTTCCGAATTGGAGTGGTTGGTGTATTCCGAAGTTCTAGCGATTGGATTTAACCCCAAACTCACCAAACGACTCCTCAAACCATTTTATGATGATGCCCAAGTTTTGGGCTCGATCGAAAATCAACAGGTGTACGAAATTGGACACTTCAAGTTCAAAGGCAGTTCGTGCTTTATTGGAGTGGTTGGTACATTTCGTAGTTATAGCGATTGGATTTCACTCAAAACTCACCCAATGACTCCTCCTAACATATTATGATGATTCAGAAGTTTGGGGCTCGATCGGAAATCAGTAGGTGTACGAAATTGGACACTTCAAGTTCAACGGCAGTTCATGCCTTATTGAAGTGGTTGGTACGTTTCGTAGTTCTAGCGATTGGATTTCACTCAAAACTCACCACATGACTCCTCCCACCATATATTATGATGATGCCCAAGTTTTGGGCTCGATAGAAAATCAATAGGTGTACGAAATTGGACAATTCAAGTTCAAAGGCAGTTCGTTCTTTATTGGAGTGCTTGGTGTATTCTATGGTTCTAGTGATTGAATTTCATTCAAAACTCATCAAATGACTCCTCCCAACATGTTATGATGATGCCCAAGTTTTGGGCTCGATCGGAAATCAATAGGTGTACGAAATTGGACAATTCAAGTTCAAAGGTAGTTCGTGCTTTATTGGAGTGGTTGGTGTATTTCGTAGTTCTAGAGATTGGATTTCACTCAAAACTCCCCACATGACTCCTCCCACCATATTATGATGATGCCCAAGTTTTGGGCTCGATAGAAAATCAATAGGTGTACGAAATTGGACAATTCAAGTTCAAAGGCAGTTCGTTCTTTATTGGAGTGCTTGGTGTATTCTACGGTTCTAGTGATTGAATTTCATTCAAAACTCATCACATGACTCCTCCCAACATGTTATGATGATTCCAAAGTTTTGGGCTCGATCGGAAATCAACAGTTGTACGAAATTGGACACTTCAAGTTCAGAGGCAGTTCGTGCCTTACTGGAGTTGTTGGTATATTTCGTAGTTCTAGCGATTGGATTTCACTCAAAACTCACCGAATGACTCCTCCCAACATATTATGATGATTCCAAAGTTTTGGGCTCAATCGGAAATCAATAGGTGTACGAAATTGGACACTTCAAGTTCAAAGGCAGTTTGTTCCGAATTGGAGTGGTTGGTGTATTCTGTAGTTCTAGCGATTGGATTTCACTCAAAACTCACCACATGACTCCTCCCACCATATTATGGTGATGCCCAAGTTTTGAGCTCGATCGGAAATCAATTGGTGTACGAAATTGGACACTTCAAGTTCAAAGGCAGTTCATGCCTTATTGGAGTGGTTGGTACATTTCGTAGTTCTAGCAATTGGATTTCACACAAAACTCACCAAATGACTCCTCCTAACATATGATGATGATTCCAAAGTTTTGGCCTCGATCGGAAATCTGTAGGGGTACGAAATTGGACACTTCAAGTTCAAAGGCTGTTTGTTCCGAAATGGAGTGGTTGGTGTATTCCTTAGTCCTAGCGATTGGATTTCACTCAAAACTCCCCACATGACTCCTCCCACCGTAAGATGATGATGCCCAAGTTTTGGGCTCGATCGGAAATCAATAGGTGTACGAAATTGGACAATTCAAGTTCAAAGGCAGTTATAGCCTTATTGGAGTGGTTGGTGTATTTCGTAGTTCTAGCGATTGGATTTCACTCAAAACTCACCCAATGACGCCTCCCAACATAATATGATGATGCCCAAGTTTTGGGCTCGATCGGAATTCAATAGGTGTACAAAATTGGACAATTCAAGTTCAAAGGCAGTTCGTTCCTTCTTGGAGTGGTTGGTACATTCCGTAGTTCTAGCGATTGGATTTCCCTCAAGACTCACCAAATGACTCCTCCCACCATATTATGATGATGCCCAAGTTTTGGGTTCGATCGGAAATCAGTAGGTGTACGAAATTGGACAATTCTAGTTCACAGGCAGTTCGTGCCCAATTGGGGTGGTTGATGTATTTCGTAGTTCTAGCGATTGGATTTCACTCAAAACTCACCAAATGACTCCTCCCAACATAATATGATGATGCCCAAGTTTTGGGCTTGATCGAAAATCAATAGGTGCACGAAATTGGACACGTCAAGTTCAAAGGCAGTTTGTTCCGAATTTGAGTGGTTGGTTTATTCCGTAGTTCTAGCGATAGGATTTCACTCAAAACTCACCACATGACTCCTCCCACCATATGATGATGATGCCCAAGTTTTGGGTTCGATGGAAATTCTATAGGTGTACGAAATTGGACAATTCAAGTTCAAACGCAGTTCGTGCCTTATTGCAGTGGTTGGTGTATTTCGTAGTTCTAGCAATTGGATTTCACTCAAAATTCACCAAATGACTCCTCCCAACATATTATCGCGATGCCCAAGTTTTGGGCTCGATCGGAAATCAAGAGGTGTACGAAATTGGACACTTCATGTTCAAAGGCAGTTTGTTCGGAATTGGAGTGGTTATTGTATTCCTTAGTCCTAGCGATTGGATTTCACTCAAAACTCCCCACATGACTCCTCCCATCGTATTATGATAACGCCCAAGTTTTGGGCTCGATCAGAAATCAATAGGTGTACGAAATTGGACAATTCAAGTTCAAAGGCAGTTCGTGCCTTATTGGAGTGATTGGTGTATTTCGTAGTTCTAGCCATTGGATTTCACTCAAAACTCACCAAATGACTCTTCCCAACACTTTATGAAGATGCCCAAGTTTTCGGCTCGATCGGAAATCAATAGGTGTAAGAAATTGGACACTTCAAGTTCAAAGGCAATTTGTTCCGAATTGGAGTGATTGGTGTATTCCGTAGTTCTAGCGATTGGATTTCACTCAAAACACTCCCCATGACTCCTCCCACCATATTGTGATGATGCCCAAGTTTTGGGCTCAATCGGAAATCAGTAGGGGTACAAATGTGGACACTTCGAGTTCAAAGGCAATTTGTTCCGAATTGGAGTGGTTGATGTATTCCGTAGTTCTAGGGATTGGATTTCCCTCAAAACTCTCCACATGAGTCCTCCCAACATATTATGATGATGCCCAAGTTTTGAGCTCGATCGGAAATCAATAGATGTACGAAATTGGCGAATTCAAGTTCAAAGGCAATTCGTGCCTTATTAGGTTGGTTGGTGTATTTCGTAGTTCTAGTGATTGGATTTCACTCAAAACTGACCAAATGACTCTACCCAACACATTATGATGATGCCCAAGTTTTGGGCTCGATCGGAAATCAATAGGTGTATGAAATTGGACACTTCAAGTTCAAAGGCAGTTTGTTCCGAATTGGAGTGGTTGGTGTATTCCGTAGTTCTAGCGATTGGATTTCTCTCAAAACTCACCAAATGACTCCTCCCACCATTTTCTGATGATGCCCAAGTTTTGGGCTCGATCGGAAATCAATAGGGGTACGAAATTAGACACTTCAAGTTCAAAGGCAGTTCGTGCCTTATTGGAGTGGTTGGTGTATTTCGTAGTTCTAGCGACTGGATTTCACTCAAAACTCACCACATGACTCCTCCCACCATATTATGATGATGCCCAAGTTTTGGGCTCGATCGGAAATCAATAGGTGTACGAAATTGGACACTTCAAGTTCAAAGGCAGTTTGTTCCGAATTGGAGTGGTTGGTGTATTTCGTAGTTCTAGCCATTGGATTTCACTCAAAACTCTCCAAATGACTCCTCCCAACATATTATGATGATGCCCAAGTTTTGGGCTCGATCGGAAATCAATAGGTGTACGAAATTGGACACTTCAAGTTCAAAGGCAGTTTGTTCCGAATTGGAGTGGTTGGTGTATTCCGTAGTTCTAGCGATTGGATTTCTCTCAAAACTCACCAAATGACTCCTCCCACCATTTTCTGATGATGCCCAAGTTTTGGGCTCGATCGGAAATCAATAGGGGTACGAAATTAGACACTTCAAGTTCAAAGGCAGTTCGTGCCTTATTGGAGTGGTTGGTGTATTTCGTAGTTCTAGCGACTGGATTTCACTCAAAACTCACCACATGACTCCTCCCACCATATTATGATGATGCCCAAGTTTTGGGCTCTATCTGAAATCAATAGGTGTACGAAATTGGACACTTCAAGTTCATAGGCAGTTCGTGCCTTATTGGAGTGGTTTGTACATTTCGTAGTTCTAGCGATTGGATTTCACTCAAAACTCGCCAAATGACTCCTCCCAACTTATTATGATGATTCCCAAGTTTTGGGCTCGATCGGAAATCAATATCGCTAGAACTACGGAATACACCAACCACTCCAATTCGGGACAAACTGCCTTTGAAGTTGAACTGTCCAATTTCGTACACCTATTGATTTCCGATCGAGCCCAAAACTTGGGCATCACCATAATATGGTGGGAGGAGTCATGTGGTGAGTTTTGAGTTAAATCCAATTGCGAGAAGAATGGAATACACCAACCACTTCAATTCGGAACAAACTGCCTTTGCACTTGAAGTGCCCAATTTCGTACATCTATTGATTTCCGATCGAACCCAAAACTTGGGCATCACCATAAAATGGTGGGAGGAGTCATGTGGTGAGTTTTGAGTGAAATCCAATGGCTAGAACTACGGAATACACCAACCACTCCAATTCGGAACAAACTGCCTTTGAATTTGAAGTGTCCAATTTCGTACACCTACTAATTTCCGATCGAGCCCAAAACTTGGGCATCGTCATAAAATGGTGGGGGAGTGATGTGGTGAGTTTTGAGTGAAATCCTATCGCTAGAACTACGGAATACACCAACCACTCCAATTCGGAACAAACTTCCTTTGAACTTGAAGTGTCCAATTTCGTACACCTACTAATTTCCGATCGAGCCCAAAACTTGGGCATCGTCATAAAATGGTGGGGGAGTGATGTGGTGAGTTTTGAGTGAAATCCAATCGCTAGAACTACGTAATACACCCACCACTCCAATTCGGAACAAACTGCCTTTGAACTTGAAGTGTCCAATTTCGTACACCTATTGATTTCCGATCGAGCCCAAAACTTGGGAATCATCATAAAATGTTGGGAGGAGTCATTTGGCGAGTTTTGAGTGAAATTCAATCACTAGAACTTTGAAATGTACCAACCACTCCAATAAGGCACGAACTGCCTTTGAACTTGAATTGTCCAATTTCGTACACCTATTGATTTCCGATCGAGCCCAAAACTTGGGCATCACCATAATATGGTGGGAGGAGTCATGTGGTGAGTTTTGAGTGAAATCCAATCGCTAGAACTTCAAAATACACAAACCCCTCCAATAAGGCACGAACTGCCTTTGAACTTGAATTGCCCAATTTCGTACATCTATTGATTTCCGATCGAGCCCAGAACTTGGGCATCTTCACAATATGTTGGGAGGAGTCATTTGGTGAGTTTTGAGTGAAATCCAATCGCTAGAACTACGGAATACACCAACCACTCCAATTCGGGACAAGTTGCTTTGAACTTGAAGTGTCCAATTTCGTACACCAATTGATTTCCGATCGAGCCCAAAACTTGGGCATCATCATAATATGGTGGGAGGAGTCATGTGGAGAGTTTTGAGTTAAATCCAATCGCTAGAACTACGGAATACACCAACCACTCCAATTCGGAACAAACTGCCCTTGAACTTGAAGTGTCCAATCTCGTACACCTATTGATTTCCGATCGAGACCAAAACTTGGGCATCGTCATAATATGTTGGGAGGAGTCATTTGGTGAATTTTGAGTGAAATCCAATCGCTAGCACTACGAAATACACCAGCCCATCCAATAAGGCACGAACTGCCTTCGAACTTGAAGTGTCAAATTTCGTACACCTATTGATTTCCGATCGAGCCCAAAACTTGGGCATCGTCATAAAATGGTGGGGGAGTCATGTGGTGAGTTTTGAGTGAAATCCAATCGCTAGAACTACGGAATACTACGGAATACACCAACCACTCCAATTCGGAACAAACTGCCTTTGAACTTGAAGTGTCCAATTTCGTACACCAATTGATTTCCGATCGAGCCCAAAACTTGGGCATCATCATAATATATGGTGGGAGGAGTCATGTGGTGAGTTTTGAGTGAAATCCAATCGCTAGAACTACGAAACGTACCAACCACTTCAATAAGGCATGAACTGCCTTTGAACTTGAATTGTCCAATTTCGTACACCCATTGATTTCCGATCGAGCCCAAAACTTGGGCATCGTCATAATATTATGGGAGGAGTCATTTGGTGAGTTTTGAGTGAAATCCAATGTTGTGTCGGATTCACTGCACCAAAATGGATTCAGTTGCATCCTCAACTTGTGATACTCGCAAGTGCACGAGCCGTTTGGTAGTATAGCATATGTAAGTGCGAGGTCGATCCCACGAGGATTGGTGATTGAATGATCCAATTTATTTTCCCTACACAAAACAGAAATGGAAAAGAAAATAAATAAAACAAGAAAAAGGAAATAACTCAAGCAAATAAGTTCTCAAGTTCAATTAGATTAACGGATTGATTCTAGCTAAAGTATGATTAGGCCATGGTGTCTGGTTCTAATCTTGTGTTCCTAATTCCCTAATTTGATCATTTGTTGTCTAACCTAAAATTAAGCATTAGGAACCCATTAAGCATAGAAGAACATTTTAAACAACCAAGTATGTATCTAATCCCTGTTGTCGAATGTCCATACATACTCTTCCTATTCATAGTTCAATTCGAATTAAAGCATGGTGTCTACTCTTAATTCAAACCAAGATAGCTAACATGCAAGCCTAAATGGTGATCAATCATTCAAACTAGCATATTATCTTATAAGCATAATGAATAAGAACAAAAACCATAATTGAAACTTGGAAACTAATTAAACTTGAATACTTAAGAAAGAATGTACATTACAAATAAAATTAAAGAAGAACTTGAAAACTTGAAGGTAAATTTAGTAAAATCATTCTACTACAACAATTGACAACTTGAAAGTAAACTAAGAGAATTTGAGGGAGAGAAGGGAAGGGAGCTCTAGAGAAGTGTTTGAGAGCTCCCCCCCCCTTGGGGTGTGATTTGAAGCTTGAAGGCTTCTCTATTTATAGGGCTAAGAGGGAGGAACAACATGATGAATTCCCACACCATCCTTCATCTTTTGCTGCTGCACAAGCTTTCTTCACATGGGTTCAAAGGTGATCAGATTTGCTGCCAACCCATGTGGTGCCTTTTGCTGCCAACCCATGTGGTTGCCTTTTGGTTGCTGGAAAAACGAGTTTTCTGAACCTGTTTTGGTGTAGGAAGGCCATAGGTCTCAACACGTATCCAATGGGGCTGAAATTTGGATATGTTATACTAGACACCCATTGGAACAACTTCTATGAAGAAAGTATTCTCATCGGAGCAGTAGAAGTGTGCGTTTTGGACCTTGAAAGTTGGCTGCCGAACAGAGACTGGAATTGACTTCATTTCATTTCTTTTCTTTATTTTTGCTTTACATGCATGCACATGCTTCTCTTTAATAGCTCAAAAGCTGATCTCCAGCTCCAAAGTGATCTGCCAATTCATTTCCCATGTTCAAAGGCTGAAGCAAAAATGCCTCTCATCATTCCTCTTCTTCTCTCTCTCTTTTCTCTTTGCTTCACATGCACATGCTTTCTCTATAATAGCTCCAACATGTACCAACTTGCTCCTTCAGAAATTCATAGCTGGAAAGCCTCCCAACTTCACTCATTATGTTGGGTACAAAGTCAGTTGCAGCTGGGGTGAGGCACATGGCTAAAAGGAGTCACATGGCAAAATGCTGGCAGCTACAAATCCTCCTGAGCAGGGTGCAATGTTGGACGGGCTAAGGACTCCACAAATGTCCAATTGGGCTGAAATTTGGATATGTTGTAGTCAACACCCATTGGAACAAGTTTCATGAAGATCTTCACCTCATTCGAGCCCCATAGCATGCTGATCCAAGGCCAAGAAGTTGACCTACGAAACTGGGCTGGCAGGGGACTGTAGCCAAAATTGGTTTGTCTTTAAGCTCTTCTTCCATCCACCCAAATCAGGCCCTAACATGCATGGATTGCATCATTTCCTATCCAAAGCCATAATTGTTACCTAAAGCTGAAAGATAAACACAAAAATGATTACTAGCACAAGTTTAACTCAAAAACATAACCAATTCATAAGCTAGAAGGGTACGAAATGATATACAATTATGAACCGATCAAATACCCCCAAACCTAGATTTTGCTAGTCCTCGTGCAAAACAACACAAAAAAAAGTAAAAAACAAAACAAGAAGTTAACTAGACCACTTTCGTAGGTAACTCGATTGCATTGAGCGTATGCAACAAGCCTTTAAACCTCTAGGCATCCCTAGTAGGAGGAGTTGTGTCTCCTGAGGGTTTAACAGATACGATACCCACAAACGTTTTACGGACTCTGTAAAACAAAGTAATTAGAAAACTTAAAAAAATTGTTAGTCCATAAGCAAAACAAAAACAAAACTAAAGAACAAAAATGTTAACCTTCCAACTGGACAAAAATGTTAAACTTCATAGACATGGCTCAACAAGGAACAAAACAAGCACTAAGGAAGTTCTAAACATTATTCAAGTGCTACCACAATCTCACAAAAATCATGCTCAAGGTGTGTGTGTGAAGTAGCCATGAAGATACAACTAATGCTTCCCAAACAACGATATGAATTCCTGCAAGAATGAACACAAGTTTGCCAAGCTAAACCAAAATCAATAGGACTTCACTCATGGATGTAATGTAATGGTTAGAAAAGGAATGGATATTGAAACACAAAGTCTAAGGAACAAAGTAGAGCATGTCATATAAACAAGATCATAGACGTTTGAGATGTAAGGCACAGAAATTAAAGAGCTCACAACACCAGATTTTGCAATTGAATCACTTCACAATTTGATTTTGACATTTACACACTTGTATAATACTTGGCCCAATTTTGCGGCTCTTTACCCTAGATCACCTTGATTTCTCCTTATATCACCCTAGGGTCGTGACTACATTGGCCACACTTCTTTTCTCATTTCCTTTCGAATTTCTTTGAATAGCTCATTTATTGCCTTGAATACATTACAATCTGAAATACAATCATGCTCTACAAGTTCCATAGATGGTAGGATGTTTAATGGATGATAAGGTGATAGAAAGAAATGGTTAAGTGTTTGGGCACAAAAGGGTTTACAATGGAATATGTATTGTATGGGTTGATGGAGGAAAAAGAAAGAGGCTTAACAAAGATGGCCTAAATCATATTTTAGTTATAACTTAACATTCTAGTGAATCACACAAGCAAAAATGCATACAATTGGGTAAGACATGCAAGAGTTGTATAATCATGACTTATGTGCATAGAAAGCTCAAGAATAATTATGTGAGACTTAGCTAGCAAAAGAATAAGATTCAGACCTAACACAATGCTTATCAAATTCCTAAGAGCCATATTAGAAGTTATAGACTCATGATTTATCATTGGTGTGGGAAGGAAAACTGAAAATGACTCAAAGAAACAGAAACAGAAAAGAAAAACGAGAGGTTTCAAATTGCTGTTTTGCCCTATTCGACATATGTTCTGTTTTGACATGTAACTTTCAAACCACTTGGTCAAATTTAACGTTCTTTACGTCGTTGGATTCAGCATGAAAAAATGAAGAACACAGCGCGGACCAAACTTTCAAAACAGTAGCAGAAAATAAAATGTTTTAGCAATGAAGAAGCCTACGTTTTCTAAACACAAAAACTAAAAAAAAAAAAAAAAACTTCCTGCACCCCCAAACTTAATTGAAGCATTGTCCTCAATGTTTGAATCCATGTAAAGCATGCAATGCACATGAAAGCAAGGGTAAAGGAATGAAATGAAATAAATAAAAGAAAGAGAGTTTAAAACTTCCCCTTGAAGACAATGAGAGGGTAATGCACATAGTATGGCAGCACATGTTCTTCTTTGAGTATTTGGGTCAGCTGCTCATCATGTTTCTCCCACATCAAGGAAAAGAAAACCCTAACAAAAACAGAAAATGAAGACACAATTAAAAATGAGTAGCAGTTATTATACAAATGAAAGAGATATGATTGGAATGCTCCCTTTGAAGTGATTAGCTGGAGCGTGGTTGGCCATAGCAGCTGGAGGACGACTTCTCCGCTACTCCATACTCCACGTTTCTATGGATTGGGTTGTCTCCTCTCACTCCCTCTTTCTTATTGAGCTACTTCAGAAATGCTTAAAGAAAGACAAGGAAACTTGAAACAGATTTTTAGATTTAAAGGATGAGGAAACCATAAATTAAAAAAGGAAATAAAAACTAAAATGAAAAGGAAAATCAACACACATCCAATTCCATGCTTCAAAGCAACAAGCACCAATGGGTTGTGTAAGCTGGGACTTAAACCCAGTTCTCTTGCTTGTTGGGCAATTGTCCTTTTCTGTTGGACTACAAACACAACTTGTCCATTAACGCCATTAACTTTAAAACAAGAAATTGTCTAGAAAAACATGAAAAATGAGAAATAAAAATAAAACAAGTAGGGAAAAGAAATAGAACCAAACTATGTTGCCAATCCCCGGCAACGGCGCCAAAAACTTGTTGTGTCGGATTCACTGCACCAAAATGGATTCAGTTGCATCCTCAACTTGTGATACTCGCAAGTGCACGAGCCGTTTGGTAGTATAGCATATGTAAGTGCGAGGTCGATCCCACGAGGATTGGTGATTGAATGATCCAATTTATTTTCCCTACACAAAACAGAAATGGAAAAGAAAATAAATAAAACAAGAAAAAGGAAATAACTCAAGCAAATAAGTTCTCAAGTTCAATTAGATTAACGGATTGATTCTAGCTAAAGTATGATTAGGCCATGGTGTCTGGTTCTAATCTTGTGTTCCTAATTCCCTAATTTGATCATTTGTTGTCTAACCTAAAATTAAGCATTAGGAACCCATTAAGCATAGAAGAACATTTTAAACAACCAAGTATGTATCTAATCCCTGTTGTCGAATGTCCATACATACTCTTCCTATTCATAGTTCAATTCGAATTAAAGCATGGTGTCTACTCTTAATTCAAACCAAGATAGCTAACATGCAAGCCTAAATGGTGATCAATCATTCAAACTAGCATATTATCTTATAAGCATAATGAATAAGAACAAAAACCATAATTGAAACTTGGAAACTAATTAAACTTGAATACTTAAGAAAGAATGTACATTACAAATAAAATTAAAGAAGAACTTGAAAACTTGAAGGTAAATTTAGTAAAATCATTCTACTACAACAATTGACAACTTGAAAGTAAACTAAGAGAATTTGAGGGAGAGAAGGGAAGGGAGCTCTAGAGAAGTGTTTGAGAGCTCCCCCCCCCCTTGGGGTGTGATTTGAAGCTTGAAGGCTTCTCTATTTATAGGGCTAAGAGGGAGGAACAACATGATGAATTCCCACACCATCCTTCATCTTTTGCTGCTGCACAAGCTTTCTTCACATGGGTTCAAAGGTGATCAGATTTGCTGCCAACCCATGTGGTGCCTTTTGCTGCCAACCCATGTGGTTGCCTTTTGGTTGCTGGAAAAACGAGTTTTCTGAACCTGTTTTGGTGTAGGAAGGCCATAGGTCTCAACACGTATCCAATGGGGCTGAAATTTGGATATGTTATACTAGACACCCATTGGAACAACTTCTATGAAGAAAGTATTCTCATCGGAGCAGTAGAAGTGTGCGTTTTGGACCTTGAAAGTTGGCTGCCGAACAGAGACTGGAATTGACTTCATTTCATTTCTTTTCTTTATTTTTGCTTTACATGCATGCACATGCTTCTCTTTAATAGCTCAAAAGCTGATCTCCAGCTCCAAAGTGATCTGCCAATTCATTTCCCATGTTCAAAGGCTGAAGCAAAAATGCCTCTCATCATTCCTCTTCTTCTCTCTCTCTTTTCTCTTTGCTTCACATGCACATGCTTTCTCTATAATAGCTCCAACATGTACCAACTTGCTCCTTCAGAAATTCATAGCTGGAAAGCCTCCCAACTTCACTCATTATGTTGGGTACAAAGTCAGTTGCAGCTGGGGTGAGGCACATGGCTAAAAGGAGTCACATGGCAAAATGCTGGCAGCTACAAATCCTCCTGAGCAGGGTGCAATGTTGGACGGGCTAAGGACTCCACAAATGTCCAATTGGGCTGAAATTTGGATATGTTGTAGTCAACACCCATTGGAACAAGTTTCATGAAGATCTTCACCTCATTCGAGCCCCATAGCATGCTGATCCAAGGCCAAGAAGTTGACCTACGAAACTGGGCTGGCAGGGGACTGTAGCCAAAATTGGTTTGTCTTTAAGCTCTTCTTCCATCCACCCAAATCAGGCCCTAACATGCATGGATTGCATCATTTCCTATCCAAAGCCATAATTGTTACCTAAAGCTGAAAGATAAACACAAAAATGATTACTAGCACAAGTTTAACTCAAAAACATAACCAATTCATAAGCTAGAAGGGTACGAAATGATATACAATATGGTGGGAGGAGTCATGTGGAGAGTTTTGAGTTAAATCCAATCGCTAGAACTACGGAATACACCAACCACTCCAATTCGGAACAAACTGCCCTTGAACTTGAAGTGTCCAATCTCGTACACCTATTGATTTCCGATCGAGACCAAAACTTGGGCATCGTCATAATATGTTGGGAGGAGTCATTTGGTGAATTTTGAGTGAAATCCAATCGCTAGCACTACGAAATACACCAGCCCGTCCAATAAGGCACGAACTGCCTTCGAACTTGAAGTGTCAAATTTCGTACACCTATTGATTTCCGATCGAGCCCAAAACTTGGGCATCGTCATAAAATGGTGGGGGAGTCATGTGGTGAGTTTTGAGTGAAATCCAATCGCTAGAACTACGGAATACTACGGAATACACCAACCACTCCAATTCGGAACAAACTGCCTTTGAACTTGAAGTGTCCAATTTCGTACACCAATTGATTTCCGATCGAGCCCAAAACTTGGGCATCATCATAATATATGGTGGGAGGAGTCATGTGGTGTGTTTTGAGTGAAATCCAATCGCTAGAACTACGAAACGTACCAACCACTTCAATAAGGCATGAACTGCCTTTGAACTTGAATTGTCCAATTTCGTACACCCATTGATTTCCGATCGAGCCCAAAACTTGGGCATCGTCATAATATTATGGGAGGAGTCATTTGGTGAGTTTTGAGTGAAATCCAATTTCTAGAACTACGAAATACACATACCCCTCCAATAAGGCACGAACTGCCATTGAACTTGAAGTGTCCAATTTCGTACACCTATTGATTTCCGATAGAGCCCAAAACTTGGTCATCATCATAAAATGGTGGGAGGAGTCAAGTGGTGAGTTTTGAGTGAAATCCAATCGCTTGAACTACGGAATACACCAAACACCCCAATTCGGAACAAACTGCCTTTGAACTTGAATTGTTCAATTTCGTACACCTATTGATTTCCGATCGAGCCCAAAACTTGGGCATCATCATAATATGTTGGGAGGAGTCATTTGGGGAGTTTTGAGGGAAATCCAATCGCTAGAACTACGAAATACACCAACCACTCCAATAAGGGACGGACTGCCTTCGAAATTGAAGTGTCCAATTTCGTACACCTATTGATTTCCGTTCGAGCCCATA
The DNA here is from genome assembly GCA_034190965.1 of Prunus campanulata. NCBI lineage: Eukaryota > Viridiplantae > Streptophyta > Magnoliopsida > Rosales > Rosaceae > Prunus > Prunus campanulata. Next base: position 11,976,775 of record CM067209.1, on the reverse strand, counting down.
ACTTGGGCATCATCATAATGTGTTGGGAGGAGTCATTTGGGGAGTTTTGAGTGAAATCCAATCGCTAGAACTACGAAATACACCAACCACTCCATTAAGGCACGAACTGCCTTTGAACTTGAAATGTCCAATTTCGTACACCTATTGATTTCCGATCGAGCCCAAAACATGGGGATCATCATAATATGGTGGAAGGAGTCATGTGGTGAGTTTTGAGTGAAATCCAATCGCTAGAACTTCGGAATACACCAACCACTCCAATTCAGAACAAACTGCCTTTGGACATGAAGTGTCCAATTTCGTTTACCTACTGATTTCCGATCGAGCCCAAAACTTAGGCATCATCATAAAATGGTGGGACGAGTCATTTGGTGAGTTTTCAGTGAAATCCAATCGCTAGAACTACGGAATACACCAACCACTCCAATTCGGAACCATCTGCCTTTGAACTTAAAGTGTCCAATTTCGTACCCCTAATGATTTCCGAACGAGCCCAAAACTTGGGCATCGTCATAATATGTTGGGAGGAGTCATTTGGTGTGTTTTGAGTGAAATCCAATTGCTAGAACTACAAAATACACCATCCCCTCCAACAAGGCATGAACTGCCTTTGAACTTGAATTGTCCAATTTCGTACACCTATTGATTTCCGATCGAGCCCAAAACATGGGGATCATCATAATATGGTGGAAGGAGTCATGTGGTGAGTTTTGAGTGAAATCCAATCGCTAGAACTTCGGAATACACCAACCACTCCAATTCAGAACAAACTGCCTTTGAACATGAAGTGTCCAATTTCGTTTACCTATAGATTTCCGATCGAGCCCAAAACTTGGGAATCATCATAATATGGTGGGAGGAGTCATGTGGTGAGTTTTGAGTGAAATACAATCGCGAGAACTACGGAATACACCAACCACTCCAATTGGGAACAAACTGCCTTTAAACTTGAAGTGTCCAATTTCGTACACCTATTGATTTCCGATCGAGACCAAAACTTGGGCATCATCATAAAATGGTGGGAGGAGTCATTTGGTGAGTTTTGAGTGAAATCCAATCGCTAGAACTATGGAGACAACCAACCACTCCAATTCGGAACAAACTGCCTTTGAACTTGAAGTGTCCAATTTCGTACACCAATTGATTTCCGATCGAGCCCAAAACTTGGGCATCATCATAATATGTTGGGAGGAGTCATTTGGTTAGTTTTGAGTGAAATCCAATCGCTAGAACTACGAAATACACCAACCACTCCAATAAGGCACGAACTGCCTTCGAACTTGAACTGTCCAATTTCGTACACCTATTGATTTCCGATCGAACCCAAAACTTGGGCATCAACATAATATGGTGTGAGGAGTCATGTGGTGAGTTTTGACTGAAATCCAATGGCTAGAACTACGGAATACACCAACCACTCCCATTAGGGACAAATTGCTTTGAACTTGAAGTGTCCAATTTCGTACAACAATTGATTTCCGATCGAGCCCAAAAGATGGGTATCTTCATAATATGGTGGGAGGAGTCTTGTGGAGAGTTTTGAGTTAAATCCAATCGCTAGAACTACGGAATACACCAACCACTCCAATAAGGCACGAACTGCCTTTCAACTTGAATTGTTCAATTTCGTACACCTATTGATTTCCGATCGAGAACAAAACTTGGGCATCATCATAATATGGTGGGAGGACTCATGTGGTGAGTTTTGAGTGAAATTCAGTCGCTAGAACCACGAAATACACCAACCACTCCAATTCAGAACAAACTGCCTTTGAACTTGAAGTATCCAATTTCGTACACCTATTGATTTCCGATCGAGCCCAAAACTTGGGCATCGTCATGATATGTTGGGAGGAGTCATTTGGAGAGTTTTGAGTGAAATCCAATCGCTAGAACTACGAAATACACCAGCCCCTCCAATAAGGCACGAACTGCCTTTGAACTTGAATTGTTCAATTTCGTACAGCTATTGATTTCCGATCGAGCCCAAAACTTGGGCATCATCATAATATGGTGGGAGGACTCATGTGGTGAGTTTTAAGTGAAATTCAATCGCTAGAACTACGAAATACACCAACCACTCCAATTCAGAACAAACAGCCTTTGAACTTGAAGTGTCCAATTTCGTACACCTATTGATTTCCGATCGTGCCCAAAACTTGGGCATCATCATAATGTGGTGGGAGGACTCATGTGGTGAGTTTTGAGTGAAATTCAATCGCTAGAACTACGAAATACACCAACCACTCCAATTCAGAACAAACTGCCTTTGAACTTGAAGTGTCCAATTTCGTACACCTATTGATTTCCGATCGAGCCCAAAACTTGGGCATCGTCATAAAATGGTGGGGGAGCCATGTGGTGAGTTTTGAGTGAAATCCAATCGCTAGAACTACAGAACACACCAACCACTCCAATTCGGAACAAACTGCCCTTGAACTTGAAGTGTCCAATTTCGTACACTTATTGATTTCCGATCGAGCCCAAAACATGGGCATCATCATAAAATGGTGGGAGGAGTCGTTTGGTGAGTTTTAAGTGAAATCCAATCGGTAGAACTACGAAATACACAAACCCCTCCAATAAGGCACGAACTGCCTTTGAACTTGAAGTGTCCAATTTCGTTCACCTATTGATTTCCGATCGAGCCCAAAACATGGGCATCATCATAAAATGGTGGGAGGAGTCATTTGGTGAGTTTTGAGTGAAATCGAATCGCTAAAACTACAAAATACACAAACCCCTCCAATAAAGCACGAACTGCCATTGAACATGAAGTGTCCAATTTCGTACACCTATTGATTTCCGATCGAGACCAAAACTTGGGCATCATCATCAATTGGTGGGAGGAATCATTTGGTGAGTTTTGAGTGAAATCCAAACGCTAGAACTACGGAACACACCAACCACTCCAATTCGGAACAAACTGCCTTTGAACATGAAGTGTCCAATTTCGTACACCTATTGATTTCCCATCGAGCCCAAAACTTGGGCATCATCATAGAATGGTGGGAGGAGTCATGTGGTGAGTTATGAGTGAAATCCAATCGCTAGAACTACGGAATACACCAACCACTCCAATTCGGAACAAACTGCCTTTGAACATGAAGTGTCCAATTTCGTACACCTATTGATTTCCCATCGAGCCCAAAACTTGGGCATCATCATAGAATGGTGGGAGGAGTCATGTGGTGAGTTTTGAGTGAAATCCAATCGCTAGAACTACGGAATACACCAACCACTCCAATTCGGAACAAACTGCCTTTCAACTTGAAGTGTCCAATTTCGTACACCTATTGATATCCAATCGAGCCCAAAACTTTGGAATCATCATCATATGTTGGAAGGAGTGATTTGGAGAGTTTTGAGTGATATCCAATCGCTAGAACTGCGGAATACTACGGAATACACCAACCACTCCAATTCGGAACAAACTGCCTTTGAACTTGATGTGTCCAATTTCGTACACCTATTGATTTCCGATCGAGCCCAAAACTTTGGAATCATCATCATATGTTGGAAGGAGTGATTTGGAGAGTTTTGAGTGATATCCAATCGCTAGAACTGCGGAATACTACGGAATACACCAACCACTCCAATTCGGAACAAACTGCCTTTGAACTTGATGTGTCCAATTTCGTACACCTATTGATTTCCGATCGAGCCCAAAACTTGGGCATCGTCATAAAATGGTGGGGGAGTCATGTGGTGACTTTTGAGTGAAATCCAATCGCTAGAACTACGGAATACACCAACCACTCCAATTCGGAACAAACTTCCTTTGAACTTGAAGTGTCCAATTTCGTACACCTATTGATTTCCGATCGAGCTCAAAACATGGCCATCATCATAAAATGGTGGGAGGAGTCATTTGGTGAGTTTTAAGTGAAATCCAATCGCTAGAACAACGAAATACACAAACCTCTCCAATAAGGCACGAACTGCCTTTGAACTTGAAGTGTCCAATTTCGTACACCTATTGATTTCCCATCGTGCCCAAAACTTGGGCATCATCATAAAATGGTGGGAGGAGTCATTTGGTGAGTTTTGAGTGAAATCCAATCGCTAGAACTACGGAATAAACCAACCACTCCAATTCAGAACAAACTGCCTTTGAACTTTAAGTGTCCAATTACGTACACCTATTGATTTCCGATCGAGCCCAAAACTTGGGCATCGTCATAAAATGGTGGGAGGAGTCATTTGGTGAGTTTTGGGGGAAATCCAATCGCTAGAACTACGGAATACACCAACCACTCCAATTCGGAACAAACTGCCTTTGAACATGAAGTGTCCAATTTCGTACACCTATTGATTAACGACTGATCAGTTCATAATTGTATATCATTTTGTACCTCTCTAGCTTGTGATTTGGTTATGTTATTGAGTTAAACTTGTGCTTTTAATCCCTTTTCTGTTTGTCATTCAGTTCATTGGGCCTTAGGTAGCAATGATGGCTTTGGATAAGAAGAGTTGCAAAGGGGTGCAAAAACGAGCAGACTGAGTTAGCAATTCATTTCGGACTTATCTTTCTCATCTGAGCTTGGATTGGGCCAAATCACTTGTGGTTGGAAAGAAGAGATTCTGAACTGCAGGATGGACTACTCAAACATATCAATTGATGAAGCCAGGCCCAATCCGTGGTCCCATCAAGTTGCACCATGCTCAGGATTGCAGCTGCCAGCTGATGAGCTTGTCACCTCCTTTAAGCCATGTGCCTCACCCCAGCTGTAACTGACTTTGGCAGCCAAAAGAAGATCACATGGTTTGGCAGCACTGCCACAACTGATCAGCTTTGAACCCATGTGATGCAGCAGCAAAGGATGAAGGATGGTGTGGGAATATCATCATGATGTTCCTCCCTCTTAGCCCTATAAATAGAGAGGTCTTCAAGCTTCAAAGAGACACACATCCACCCCATACACTCTAGGTACACAGCCAGATACTCTAAACTGCCCCAAAACACCAAAACAGCTCCAGAAAACCTCCCTTCTATTTCCTACGAATTTCCTCTCTCTCAACCATCACCACTCACTCAAACTCATCCCAAATCACCTCCATATCCTTCATACATCCTTCCAGACGTGGAGAAGCTCTTGAAGAAGCATTGGACACCATAAGAATTTCAGAAAAGGGTTTTTCTACTCTTATGACATTCATTATGTTTTCCCAATTCTGTTTTAGTTTCTTTTCCATTATGAGTAGCTAAATCCATAACTAGGGTTTCGATGTAACCTAACATGAATATTCTGGGTTTATAAGTTTGAAGTTTGGAGTTTCAAGTTTGATTCATGATTCATGTTTTTATTCATTTTGCCTACTTGCCTATATGCTGATCGGAATGCTTAGCTACCATTTTGATTTGTATATCTTGGTTTGAATTAAGAGTAGACACCATGCTTTAATTCGAATTGAACTATGAATAGGAAGAGTATGTATGGACATTCGACAACAGGGATTAGATACATGCTTGGTTGTTTAAATTGTTCTTCTATGCTTAATGGGTTCCTAATGCTTAATTTTAGGTTAGACAACAAATGATCAAATTAGGGAATTAGGAACACAAGGTTAGGACCAGACACCATGGCCTAATCATACTTTAGCTAGAATCAATCTTTGAATCTGAATTAGACTTGTTACTTGACTCCTTATAACCCAGAATTGAATTGTTATGGTGAATCGAATGCCCTAGTCTCCAAATCCGTTTTCCAGCCCTTCAAAATCACTCTTTGTTACACTTGTTTATTTGCTTTCATTTGCAATTTCAGTTTGCTCACTTCTTTTCACAATCACAATCACTCTCACTCTAAATTCTGTTTTAGACTAGACTTCCTAACTTCTTGAATTTGGTAATCTAAGTACATAACTAATTTGAACTTCTCAGTCTTCGTGGGTACGACCTCGTACTTGTCTTGCTATACTACTAATTGCCCCGTACAATTGCGAGTTAACATAATATTAACAACAAATTTTGGCGCCGTTGCCGGGGACTGAACGAAAGTTCTTCCCTGGTTATGTGCCCAAGGTTACCCTATTCTTTTTAGTGTTTCTAATTAACTCAAGTTATTTTCTGTTTCAGGTAGTTTATGTCTAGAAATCCATTCCTTGAACAAGTGAGGTCTTCGTTCCAACGTTCCAAATCCTTGAACGCAGGACCATCGTTGCAACCCAACCGGGTGATCTCTGGAATTCAGAATCGTCTAGAAAGGGAGTTGTCAACTGCAAAAGACCAAGCTCTGGCCACATTTTCAAGTCTTGCTCTCCACACTGAACTTCCTGGTTCTTCACCTTCAAATTCGGAAGCAAGTTCAGACCAAGAAGAAGAAGAAGAGATGGCTGCCAATGAGTTCATGGGAGAACTTGATATCCCAACAATTCCAGCATCTCCTTCAAGCATTTTGCTGCCCACTGTAGCTCGAAATTATGAGCTTAAATCTTCTCATCTTAATATGTTGCCTTCCTTTTATGGTTTACCTAATGAAGATCCATTAACTCATATAAAGGATATTTTTAATGTTGTGAGTTCTTTTCCCTTGACAGGTGTGACAGAAGATCAACTTCGAATGAGAGTGTTTCCATACACTTTGAAGGATAAGGCAAAATATTGGTTGAATTCTTTGAAGCCTGGTTCACTCACTTCATGGGCTGCCATTCAAAAGAAGTTCCTGGAAAAATACTTCTCCACGCAAAAGACCGACATGCTCAGGGACAAGATCTTATTATTTGCACAGCAAGATGATGAATCGTTTTGTGAAGCATGGGAGAGATTCAATGGGCTGCTCAACCAATGTCCTCATCATGGGATTCCATTGAAGCTTCAAATGCGTATGTTTTATAAAGGACTAACCTCTTCTAGTCATAATATAGTCACCAATTTTGCAGGTGGTTCTTTTAAAACCAAGACTCCCGAAGAAACGTATGAACTCTTTGAAGAGATAGCAATGGAGACCCAACATACGGATACAAGAGGTAAACGTGTTGTTAGTGGTTCTAATGATTCTTCTAGTGTGCAGATTTTAAAACTGGAACAAAAGCTAGATGCTCTTCTTGCATTAAACTCAAGAAGCCCTCCGAAGGAAGTGTGTAGTATTTGCGAAACTCATGACCATGCTACCATAGCTTGTCCACTTGGGGCTGGATATCCAGAATTTGTGCAAGAGCAAGCTAAGGTGGTAAATTCCTACAACCAAGGTCCAAGAAATGATCCATACTCTCAAAGTTATAATCCAGGTTGGAGGAATCATCCAAACTTTTCATGGAGGAATACTCAGAATCAAGCCAATCCCCCTTCATTCGAAAAGCCACAACAAACATCATCATTGGAGGATATAGTTAAGCAGATGGCAATCAACCAATCCAATTTCCAGCAAACTACACAAGCTGCCATTACCAAATTGGAAGTCCAATTAGGCCAAATAGCTGCTGAAATAACTCAAAGAGAGCTTGGGAAATGGCCAAGCCAAACTGAGATCAATCCAAAGAACCATGAAGTCAAGGCCATTCATGTGCTCAGATCAGGTAAGATCATTAATAATAAAGTTGATTCTAATCTTTCAAATGATGTTGTGATTGTAGAAGATGAAGAGGAAGAGACCATGGCTACGGAAGAAGAACAGCCCAAAACTTCTCAATCTGCTCCTAATGCCAAATCAGATTCTCAGGAACCCAATCCATTCCAATTGCATAAAAGGGATGACAAATTCGTGCCATCACATCTTCAAGAAGATAGATACGTGCCACCCGCTCCATATGTTCCACCTATTCCATTTCCAGGCCGTCTTCAGAAAACAAAGCAAGATAAGGCTTTTAAAGAGATTTATGATATTTTGAGTAAAGTTAATATCAATTTGCCTTTGCTTGATCTTATTGAACAGATTCCTGCATATGGAAAGTTCATCAAGAACTTGAAGACTCACAAGCTCAATTTTGCTCCAAATGAAGAAGTAAAGCTCGACATGAATGTAAGTGCTGTGTTGCAAAGGAAGCTTCCACCAAAATCAAAAGATCCTGGCAGCTTTGACATTCCCATTAACATTGGAGACAAGAAGGTTGGAAGAGCCATGTTAGACTTGGGAGCAGGCATCAATGTAATGCCATATTCAGTTTATCAAGAGCTTGGCTTAGAAGGGATGAAGAAGACTTCAATTCGTCTTGAACTAGCTGATCATTCTATCAAATATCCAAAAGGTATTGTAGAAGATATTCTAGTTCAAGTTAATACACTAATTCTCCCTGTTGATTTTGTAGTGATGGATATGGAGGACAACCCAAATGGAGATCGTGTTGATCCCATTCTCTTAGGACGACCATTCATGGCCACTACAAATACAATTATACATATGAAAGATGGCACCATCTCCATGACTGTGTTGGGTGAAACTGCTGAATTTAAAGTGTTTGATCCTCCATCTCAACCTTCTATCTCTCTTGATACTTGTTTTACAATTGATGTTGTGAATGATGAAGTTTCTTCCAAGAGTTTGCAGAAACAGTCCAATGATGCTACAGAAGTTGTCATTTCACAAGAAGAGGAAGATCATGTTGAACCAGAATTCCAAGAAGTGGTAGCTGCCCTAGAAGTGTTCCAGCCATTTCCACCATTTTCTGAGCCACCACTTGAGCCTCTTGAACCATGCTCTATGAAATTGGAACCGTCCAAGGTCAGCCCAATGTTCAAAGTTACAGACATGAAGAAAAAGAAAAGAAAAAGACAAAGGAAGCAAAGGAAGAGGAGAAGGAGCTGGGTGAACCATCTTGCATACAAGGAGTCCATTGATCCAAAACCTCCCAATTCATCAACTTAGCTGATTGCAAAATGTCTTGCCAAGACAGTAACTAGGCGCTTCTTGGGAGGCAACCCATGTGTTCAAGAAGACGGTGCTTGGTAGGGGTCAACCTAATCGCATCAAGGGGGAGTTTCTCTAAACCTTCTTCTTAACTTTTCCCTTTATCATTTGCATGTTCTCAATCATCTTTTCTATGCTTTAACATTGAGGACAATGTTCAATTCAGGTCTGGGGGGAGGTTTTCAATTTTAATTCATTTGTGGTTTAAATTTTTGTTCTTTTGTCACTATTTTTTTTTTTTTTTTTTTTTTTTTTAGAATGTCATACAATCAATGCTATGGAGCTGCCATTGAGGTTTTCATATCATAATTTTTGCACTTCACAAAGCTTTTGCTCTTAGAATTCTGGTGGCTAAAGTACCATGCTCAAATTCTTGAAGGAGAAAAGTGGAGACTACCCTAGTGAGCTACATTGAGCCTAATTGCTTTCCTGAGAGGGTTTAAAGTGTTTCTACTTCTCATCTCTACTCATTTTCTTCATTTCACTCTAAATGATCTCATTGTTCCATTTTGATTGAATACTAAGGATGATTCTCTTTTGCAGATATCATGTGCTTGCTCTCATTCATGAATGAACTCATTGAAGTGATGCTAGGCTATGTGTGCATAACCATTCTGTGTGCTTCCTTTTCACCCTACCCATTTGTGTGTTCCATCAGCCCTTTTGAAGCCAAACACTTCAAGCCCTTTTTCTTCTATCATTTCCCTACCTTTGTATCTCAATCTGAGATGTTTAACCTATTGTAGCCATACCCTATAACTTAGAAATATACCAAGGTTTGCCAAGATAAAGTTTGAAGCAAGGAAGTTGCTGCCATGTACCTAAATGAAAAATCGTGTGAATCTGTGCAATGAAGCTAAAGAAGATGCAGATCAAATCAGCAAAAATGAAAGATGAAAGTGTTTCGATTTGATCTAAGTATGAAATATAAGGTCTATACCTTGTGATAACATGAAGTTTGCAGCCCTGCCAATCTAAATCAATGATACCTTGCAGATCAAAGAAGAATGCAACCTTGGTATGTTCTTAAGTTACTTGTTTTTCCTTCCAATTCTTCCATTTCCCCTAACCTTAGCCTTTCATTACAACCTTGTAAAAGACCTAGCTGATCTTTGAGGATGTATTCATGGTTGCTGTAAGTATGTGTGTATCTCTATTCTTAGTATTTGATTCCTTTCTTGAGATCTAACCAAAACTCGTGCTTCTATTTCTTACACTCACTTATGCTTTCTTGAGAGAATTAAACCATAGGTTCTGAGTGATTGAGTGTTATCTGTGAGAAATAGAGTCGAAGCATGTTCTCCATTCAAGGTTTGAGTGTGCTTGCTTTGAAGCCGTGTGCCTTTGAGCTATAGCTTCCACTTTACGCACTGATTGATCACCTATCTTGGCAACTCTATGGTATTGGAGGTATGACAAAAGTTTTCTTTCATTTTCATTAAGTTGATTTCAAAGTTTTACTAAATCACTTTGTTTTGTAGAGTCAGTAAAGCGTTTGTGGGTATCGTTTCTGTTAAACCCTCAGGAGACACAACTCCTCCTACTAGGGATGCCTAGAGGTTTAAAGGCTTGTTGCATACGCTCAATGCAATCGAGTTACCTGCGGAAGTGGTTTAGTTAACTTCTTGTTTTGTTTTTAACTTTGTTTTCTGTTGTTTTGCTCGAGGACTAGCAAAATCTAGGTCTGGGGGTATTTGATCAGTTCATAATTGTATATCATTTTGTACCTCTCTAGCTTGTGATTTGGTTATGTTATTGAGTTAAACTTGTGCTTTTAATCCCTTTTCTGTTTGTCATTCAGTTCATTGGGCCTTAGGTAGCAATGATGGCTTTGGATAAGAAGAGTTGCAAAGGGGTGCAAAAACGAGCAGACTGAGTTAGCAATTCATTTCGGACTTATCTTTCTCATCTGAGCTTGGATTGGGCCAAATCACTTGTGGTTGGAAAGAAGAGATTCTGAACTGCAGGATGGACTACTCAAACATATCAATTGATGAAGCCAGGCCCAATCCGTGGTCCCATCAAGTTGCACCATGCTCAGGATTGCAGCTGCCAGCTGATGAGCTTGTCACCTCCTTTAAGCCATGTGCCTCACCCCAGCTGTAACTGACTTTGGCAGCCAAAAGAAGATCACATGGTTTGGCAGCACTGCCACAACTGATCAGCTTTGAACCCATGTGATGCAGCAGCAAAGGATGAAGGATGGTGTGGGAATATCATCATGATGTTCCTCCCTCTTAGCCCTATAAATAGAGAGGTCTTCAAGCTTCAAAGAGACACACATCCACCCCATACACTCTAGGTACACAGCCAGATACTCTAAACTGCCCCAAAACACCAAAACAGCTCCAGAAAACCTCCCTTCTATTTCCTACGAATTTCCTCTCTCTCAACCATCACCACTCACTCAAACTCATCCCAAATCACCTCCATATCCTTCATACATCCTTCCAGACGTGGAGAAGCTCTTGAAGAAGCATTGGACACCATAAGAATTTCAGAAAAGGGTTTTTCTACTCTTATGACATTCATTATGTTTTCCCAATTCTGTTTTAGTTTCTTTTCCATTATGAGTAGCTAAATCCATAACTAGGGTTTCGATGTAACCTAACATGAATATTCTGGGTTTATAAGTTTGAAGTTTGGAGTTTCAAGTTTGATTCATGATTCATGTTTTTATTCATTTTGCCTACTTGCCTATATGCTGATCGGAATGCTTAGCTACCATTTTGATTTGTATATCTTGGTTTGAATTAAGAGTAGACACCATGCTTTAATTCGAATTGAACTATGAATAGGAAGAGTATGTATGGACATTCGACAACAGGGATTAGATACATGCTTGGTTGTTTAAATTGTTCTTCTATGCTTAATGGGTTCCTAATGCTTAATTTTAGGTTAGACAACAAATGATCAAATTAGGGAATTAGGAACACAAGGTTAGGACCAGACACCATGGCCTAATCATACTTTAGCTAGAATCAATCTTTGAATCTGAATTAGACTTGTTACTTGACTCCTTATAACCCAGAATTGAATTGTTATGGTGAATCGAATGCCCTAGTCTCCAAATCCGTTTTCCAGCCCTTCAAAATCACTCTTTGTTACACTTGTTTATTTGCTTTCATTTGCAATTTCAGTTTGCTCACTTCTTTTCACAATCACAATCACTCTCACTCTAAATTCTGTTTTAGACTAGACTTCCTAACTTCTTGAATTTGGTAATCTAAGTACATAACTAATTTGAACTTCTCAGTCTTCGTGGGTACGACCTCGTACTTGTCTTGCTATACTACTAATTGCCCCGTACAATTGCGAGTTAACATAATATTAACAACAACGACCGAGCCCAAAACTTAGGCATCATCATAATATGGTGGGAGGAGTCATGTGGTGAGTTTTGAGTGAAATCCAATCGCTAGAACTACGAAATACACCAACCACTCCAATAAGGCACGAACTGCCTTTGAACTTGAATTGTCCAATTTCGTACACCTATTGATTTCCGATCGAGCCCAAAACTTGGGCATCATCATAATATGGTGGGAGGAGTCATGTGGAGAGTTTTGAGTGAAATCCAATGGCTAGAACTACGAAATACACCAACCACTCCAATTCGGGACAAATTGCATTGAACTTGAAGTGTCCAATTTCGTACACAAATTGATTTCCGATCGAGCCCAAAACTTGGGCATCATCATAATATGGTGGTAGGAGTCATGTGGTGAGTTTTGAGGGAAATCCAATCGCTAGAACTACGGAATACACCAACCACTCCAATTCGGGACAAATTGCTTTGAACTTGAAGTGTCCAATTTCGTACACCTAGTGATTTCCGATCGAGCCCAAAACTTGGGCATCAACATAAAATGTTGGGAGGAGTCATTTTGTGAGTTTTGAGTGAAATCCAATCGCTAGAACTACGGAATACACCAACCACTCCAATTCGGAACAAACTGCCTTTGAACATGAAGTGTCCAATTTCGTACACCCATTGATTAACGATCGAGCCCAAAACTTAGGCATCATCATAATATGGTGGGAGGAGTCATGTGGTGAGTTTTGAGTGAAATCCAATCGGTAGAACTACGAAATACACCAACCACTCCAATAAGGCACGAACTGCATTTGAACTTGAATTGTCCAATTTCGTACACCTATTGAATTCCGATCGAGCCCAAAACTTGGGCATCATCATAATATGGTGGGAGGAGTCATGTGGAGAGTTTTGAGTGAAATCCAATGGCTAGAACTACGAAATACACCAACCACTCCAATTCGGGACAAATTGCTTTGAACTTGAAGTGTCCAATTTCGTACACAAATTGATTTCCGATCGAGCCCAAAACTTGGGCATCATCATAATATGGTGGGAGGAGTCATGTGGTGAGTTTTGAGGGAAATCCAATCGCTAGAACTACGGAATACACCAACCACTCCAATTCGGAACAAACTGCCTTTGAACTTGAAGTGTCCAATTTTGTACACCTATTGATTTCTGACCGGGCCCAAAACTTGGGCATCGTCATAATATGTTGAGAGGAGTCATTTGGTGAGTTTTGAGTGAAATCCAATCCCTAGAACTACGTAATACACAAACCCCTGCAATAAGGCACGAACTGCCTTTGAACTTGAAGTGTCCAATTTCGTTCACCTATTGATTTCCGTTCGAGCCCAAAACTTGGGCATCATCATAATATGTTGGGAGGAGTCATTTGGTGAGTTTTGAGTGAAATCCAATCGCTAAAACTACGAAATACACCAACCATTACAATAAGGCACGAACAGCCTTTGAACTTGAATTGTTCAATTTCGAACACGAATTGATTTCCGATCGAGCCCAAAACTTGGGCACCATTATAATATGGTGCGAGGAGTCATTTGGTCAGTTTTGAGTGAAATCCAATCGCTAGAACAACGGAATACACCAACCACTCCAATAAGGCATGAACTGCCTTTGAACTTGAATTGTCCAATTTCGAACACGTATTGATTTCCGATCGACCCCAAAACTTGGACATCATTATAATATGGTGGGAGGAATCATTTGGTGAGTTTTGAGTGAAATCCAATCGCTAGAACTACGGAATACACCAACCACTCCAATAAGGCATGAACTGCCTTTGAACTTTAAGTGTCCAATTTCGTACACCTATTGATTTCCGATCGAGCCCAAAACTTTGGAATCATCATCATATGTTGGGAGGAGTCATTTGGTGAGTTTTGAGTGAAATCCAATCCCTAGAACAACGAAATACACAAACCCCTGCAATAAGGTACGAACTGCGTTTGAACTTGAATTGTCCAATTTCGTACACCGATTGATTTCCGATCGAGCGCAAACTTGGGCATCATCATAATATGGCGGGAGGAGTCATGTGGTGAGTTTTGAGTGAAATCCAATCGCTAGAACTACGGAATACACCAACCACTCCAATTTGGAACAAACTGCGTTTGAACTTGAAGTGTCCAAGTTCGTACACCTATTGATTTCCGATCGAGCCCAAAACTTGGGCATCATCATGATGTGTTGGGAAGAGTGATTTGGGGAGTTTTGAGTGAAATCCAATCGCTAGAGCTATGAAATACACCAAACACTCCAATAAGGCACGAACTGCCTTTTGAACTTGAAGTGTCCAATTTCGTACACCTATTGATTTCCAATCGAGCCGAAAACTTGGGCATCGTCATAATTTGTTGGGAGGAGTCATTTGGTGAGTTTTCAGTGAAATCCAATCGCTAGAACTACGGAATACACCAACCACTCCAATTTGGAACAAGCTGCCTTTGAACTTGAAGTGTCCAATTTCGTACACCGATTGATTTCCGATCGAGCCCAAAACTTGGGCATCGTCATATTATGTTGGGAGGAGTCATTTGGTGAATTTTGAGTGAAATCCAATCACTAGAACTACGAGATACACCAACCACTCCAATAAGGCACGAACTGCCTTTGAACTTGAATTGTCCAATTTCGTACACCTATTGATTTCCGATCGAGCCCAAAACTTCGGGATCATCATCATATGGTGGGAGGAGTCATGTGTTGAGTTTTGAGTGAAATCCAATCGCTAGAACTACGGAATACACCAACCACTCCAATTCAAAACAAATTGCCTTTGAACTTGAAGTGTCCAATTTCGTACACCTATTGATTTCCGATCGAGCCCAAAACTTCGGGATCATCATCATATGGTGGGAGGAGTCATGTGTTGAGTTTTGAGTGAAATACAATCGCTAGAACTACGGAATACACCAACCTCTCCAATTCAAAACAAACTGCCGTTGAACTTGAAGTGTCCAATTTCGTACACCTATTGATTTCCGATCGAGCACAAAACTTGGGCATCATCATAATATGGTGGGAGGAGTCATGTGGAGAGTTTTGAGTGAAATCCAATCGCTAGAACTACGGATCACACAAACCACACCAATTCGGAACAAACTGTCTTTGAACTTGAAGTGTCCAATTTCGTACACCTATTGATTTCCGATCCAGCCCAAAACTTGGTCATCATCGTACAATGGTGGGAGGAGTCATTTGGTGAGTTTTGAGTGAAATCCAATCGCTAGAACTACGGAATTCAAAAACCACTCGAATTTGGAACAAACTGCCTTTGAACTTCAAGTGTCCAATTTCGTACACCTATTGATTTCCGATCGAGCCCAAAATTTGGGCATCATCATAATATGTTGGGAGGAGTCATTTGGTGAGTTTTGAGTGAAATCCAATCGCTAGAACTATGAAATGTACCAACCAATAAAATAAGGCACGAATTGCCTTTGAACTTGAATTGTCCAATTTCGTACACCTATTGATTTCCTATCGAGCCCAAAACTTGGGCAACATCATAACATGGTGGGAGGAGTCATGTGGTGAGGTTTGAGGGAAATCCAATCACTAGAACTGCAGAATACACCAACCACTCCAATTCGGAACAAACTGCCTTTGAACTGGAAGTGTCCAATTTCGAACACCTATTGATTACCGATCGAGCCCAAAGCTTGGGCATCATCGTAATATGTTGGGAGGAGTCATTTGGTGAGTTTTGAGTGAAATCCAATCGCTAGAACTACGAAATACACCAACCACTCCAGTAAGGCACGAACTGCCTTTGAACTAGAATTGTGCAATTTCGTACACCTATTGATGTCCGATCGAGCCCAAAACTTGGGCATAATCATAATATGGTGGGAGGAGTCATGTGGTGAGTTTTGAGTGAAATCCAATTGCTAGAACTACGGAATACAAAAACCACTACAACTTGGAACAAACTGCCGTTGAACATGAAGTGTCCAATTTCGTACACCTATTGATTTTCGATTGAGCCCAAAACATGGGCATCGTCATAATATGGTGGGAGGAGTCATTTGGTGAGTTTTGAGTGAAATCCAATCGCTAGAGCAACGGAATACACCAACCACACCAGTAAGGCACAAACTGCCTTTTAACATGAATTGTCCAATTTCGTACACCTATTGATTTCCGATCGGGCCCCAAACTTGGGCATCATCATAATATGTTGGGAGGAGTCATTTGCTGAGTTTTCAGTGAAACCCAATCGCTAGAACTACGGAATACACCAACCACTCCAATCAGGCACGAACTGCCTTTGAACTTGAATTGTCCAATTTCGTACACCTATTTATTTCCGATTGAGCCCCAAACTTGGGCATCATCATAATATGGTGGGAGGAGTCATGTGTTGAGTTTTGAGTGAAATCCAATCGCTAGAACTACGGAATACACCAACCACTCCAATTCAAAACAAATTGCCTTTGAACTTGAAGTGTCCAATTTCGTACACCTATTGATTTCCGATCGAGCCCAAAACTTGGGCATCATCATAAAATGGTGGGAGGAGTCGTTTGGTGAGTTTTAAGTGAAATCCAATCGCTAGAACTACGAAATACACAAACCCCTCCAATAAGGCACGAACTGCCTTTGAACTTGAAGTGTCCAATTTCGTTCACCTATTGATTTCCGATCGAGCCCAAAACATGGGCATCATCATAATATGGTGGAATGAGTCATTTGGTGAGTTTTGAGTGAAATCCAATCGCTAGAACTACGGAATACACCAACCATTGCAATAATGCACGAACTGCCTTTGAACTTGAATTGTACAATTTCGTAAACCTATTGATTTCCGATCGAGCCCAAAACTTGGGCATCATCATAATATGGTGGGAGGACAAATGTTGTGTGTTTTGAGCGAAATCCAATCGCTAGAGCTACGGAATACACCAACCACTCCAATAAGGCACGAACTGCCGTTGAAATCACCTATTGATTTCAGATCGAGCCCCAAACTTGGGCATCGTCTTAATATGTTGGGAGGAGTCATTTGATTAGTTTTGAGTGAAATACAATCGCTAGAACTACGAAATACATCAACCACCCCAATTGGGCACGAACTGCCGGTGAACTAGAATTTTCCAATTTCGTACACCTATTGATTTCCGATCGAGCCGAAAACTTGGGCAACATCATAATATGGTGGGAGGAGTCATGTGGTTAGTTTTGGGTGAAATCCAATTGCTAGAACTACGGAATACACCAACCATTCCAATTCGGAACAAACTGCCTTTGAACTTGAAATGTCCAATTTCGTACACCTATTGATTTCCGATCGAGCCCAAAACTTGGGCATCATCATAATATGATGGGAGGAGTCATCTGGTGAGTTCTGAGTGAAATACAATTGCTAGAACTACGACATGTACCAACCACTCTAATAAGGCGCGAACTGCCTTTGAACTTGAATTGTCCAATTTCGTACACCTATTGAATTCCGATCGAGCCCCAAACATGGGCATCATCATAATATGGTGGGAGGAGCCATTTGGTGATTTTGAGTGAAATCCAACCGCTAGAACTACGAAATGTACCAACCACTCCAATAATTCACGAACTGCCTTTGAACTCGAATTGCCCAATTTCGTACACCTATTGATTTCCGATCGAGCCCCAAACATGGGCATCATCATAATATGTTGGGAGGAGTCATTTGGTGAGTTTTACGTGAAATCCAATCGCAAGAACTACGAAATACAACAACCACCCCAATTAGGCACGAACTGCCTGTGAACTTGAATTGTCCAATTTCGTACACCTATTGATTTCCGATCGAGCCCAAAACTTGGGCATCATCATAATATGGGGGGAGGAGTCATTTGGTGAGTTTTGAGTGAAATCCAATCGCTAGAACTACGGAATACACCAACCACTCCAATTCAAAACAAATTGCCTTTGAACTTGAAGTGTCCAATTTCGTACACCTATTGATTTCCGATCGAGCCCAAAACTTGGGCATCATCATAATATGGGGGGAGGAGTCATTTGGTGAGTTTTGAGTGAAATCCAATCGCTAGAACTACGGAATACACCAACCACTCCAATTCGGAACAAATTGCCTTTCCACTTGAATTGTCCAATTTCGTACACCTATTGATTTCCGATCGAGCCCAAAACTTGGGCATCATCATAATATGGTGGGAGGAGTCACATGGAGAGTTTTGAGTAAAATCCAATCGCTAGAACTACGGAATACACCAACCACTCCAATTCGGAACAAACTGCCTTTGAACTTGAATTGTCCAATTCGTACACCTATTGATTTCCGATCGAGCCCCAAACATGGGCATCATCATAATATGGTGGGAGGAGCCATTTGGTGATTTTTGAGTGAAATCCAACCTAGAGAACTACGCAATGTACCAACCACTCCAATAATTCACAAACTGCCTGTGAACTAGAATTGTAAAATTTCGTACACCTATTGATTTCCTATCGAGCCCAAAACTTGGGTATCATCATAATATCGTGGGAGGAGTCATGTGGTGAGTTTTGAGTGAAGTACAATCGCTAGAACTACGGAATACACCAACCACTCTAATTCGGAACAGACTGCCTTTGAACTTGAAGTGTCCAATTTCTTACACCTATTGATTTCCGATCGAGCCCCAAACTTGGGCATCATCATAATATGGTGGGAGGAGTCATGTGGTGAGGTTTGGGTGAAATCCAACCGCTAGAACTACAGAATACACCAACCAATGCAATTTGGAACAAACTGCCTTCGAACTTGAAGTGTCCAATTTCGTACAGCTATTGATTTCCGATGGAGCCCAAAACTTGGGAATCTTCATAATACGTTCGGAGGAGTCATTTGGTGAGTTTTGAGTGAAATCCGAACGCTAGAACTACGAAATGTACCAACCACTCCAATAATTCACGAATTGCCTTTGAACTTGAATTGTCCAATTTCGTACACCTATTGACTTCCGATCGAGCCCAAAACTTGGGCATCATCATAATATGGTGGGAGGACAAATGTGGGAAGTTTTGAGTGAAATCCAATCTCTAGAACTACGGAATACACCAACCACTCCAACACGGCTCGAACTGCCTGTGAACTTGACTTGCCCAATTTCGTACACTTATTGATTTCCGATCGAGCCCCAAACTTGGGCATCATCATAATATGTTGGGAGGAGTCATTTGGTGAGCTTTGAGTGAAATCACGTCGCTAGAACTACATAATGCATCAACCACTCCAATAAGGCACAAACTGCCTTTGAACTTGAATTGTCCAATTTCGTACACCTATTGATTTCCGATCGAGCCCACAACATGGGCATCATCATAATATGTTGGGAGGAGTCATTTGGTGATTTTTCAGTGAAATCCAACCGATAGAACTACGAAATGTACCAACCACTCCAATAAGTCACGAACTGCCTTTGAACTTGAATTGTCCAATTTCGTACACCTATCGATTTCCGATCGAGCCCAAAACATGGGCATCATCATAATGTGTTGGGAAGAGTCATTTGGTGAGTTTTGAGTGACATCGAATCGCTAGAACTACGAAATACAATAACCACTCCAATAAGGAAAGAACTGCCTTTGAACTTGAATTGTTCAATTTCGTACACCTATTGATTTCCGATCAAGCCCCAAACTTGGGGATCATCATAATATGGTGGGAGGAGTCATTTGGAGAGTTTTGAGTGAAATCCAACCGCTAGAACTACGAAATGTACCACCCACTCCAATAAGTCACGAACTGCCTTTGAACTTGAATTGTCCAATTTCGTACACCTATCGATTTCCGATCGAGCCCAAAACATGGGCATCATCATAATATGGTGGGAGGACAAATGTTGTGTGTTTTGAGTAAAATCCAAGCGCTAGAGCTACGGAATACACCAACCACTCCGATACGGCACGAACTGCCTTCGCAATTGAATTGTCCAATTTCGTACACTTATTGATTTTAGATCGAGCCCCAAACTTGGGCATCATCATAGTATGTTGGGAGGAGTCATTCGGTGAGTTTTGAGTGAAATCCAATCGATAGAACTACGAAATACACCAACTTCCCCAATTGGGCACGAACTGCCTGTTGACTTGAATTGTCCAATTTCGTACACCTTTTCATTTCCGATCGAGCACAAAACTTGGGCAACATCATAATATGGTGGGAGGAGTCATTTGTTGAGTTTTGAGTGAAATCCAATCGCTAGAACTACGGAATACACCAACCACACCAATTCGGAACAAACTGCCTTTAAACTTGAAGTGTCCAATTTCGTACACCTATTGATTTTCGATAGAGCCCAAAACTTGGGCATCATCATAATATGGTGGGAGGAGTGATGTGGTGAGTTTTGAGTGAAATCCAAATGCTGGAACAACGAAATACACCAACCACTCCTGTAAGGCACGAACCGCCTTTGAACTTGAATTGTCCAATTTTGAACTCCTACTGATTTCCAATCGAGCCCAAAACTTGGGCATCATCATAATATGGTGGGAGGAGTCATTTGGTGAGTTTTGAGTGAAATCCAATTGCTGGAACTACGAAATAGACCAACCACTCCTGTAAGGCACGAACTGCCTTTGAACTTGAATTGTCCGATTTCGTACATCTTTAGACTTCCAATCGAGCCCAAAACTTGGGCATCATCATAATTTGGTGGGAGGACAAATGTGGGGAGTTTTGAGTGAAATCCAATCGCTAGAACTACGGAATACACCAACCACTCCAATATGGCACGAACTGCCTTTGAACTGGAATTGTCCAATTTCGAACTCCTATTGATTTCCGATCGAGCCCCAAACTTCGGCATCATCATAACATGGTGGGAGGAGTCATTTGGTGAGTTTGAGTGAAATCCAATCGCTAGAACTACGGAATACACCAAACACTCCAGTAAAGCACGAACTGCCTTTGAACTTGAAATGTTCAATTTCGTACACCTATTGATTTCCGATGGAGCCCAAAACTTAGGAATCATCATAATATGTTCGGAGGAGTCATTTGGTGGGTTTTGAGTCAAATCCAATCGCTAGAACTGCGGAATACACCAACCACTCCAATTCGGAACAGACTGCCTTTGAACTTGAAGTGTCCAATTTCTTACACCTATTGATTTCCGAGCGAACCCCAAACTTGGCCATCATCATAATATGGTGGGAGGAGTCATGTGGTGAGTTTTGGGGGAAATCCAATCGCTAGAACTACGGAATACACCAACCACTCCAATTCGGAACAGACTGCCTTTGAACTTGAAGTGTCCAATTTCTTACACCTATTGATTTCCGATCGAACCCCAAACTTGGAAATCATCATAATATGTTCGGAGGAGTCATTTGGTGAGTTTTGAGTCAAATCCAATCGCTAGAACTACGGAATACACCAACCAC
Organism: Prunus campanulata; assembly: GCA_034190965.1. NCBI lineage: Eukaryota > Viridiplantae > Streptophyta > Magnoliopsida > Rosales > Rosaceae > Prunus > Prunus campanulata. The sequence continues at coordinate 11,955,214 of CM067209.1, read as the reverse complement.
TCCAATAAGGCACGAACTGCTTTTGAACTTGAATTGTCCAATTTCGTACACCTATTGATTTCCGATCGAGCCCAAAACTTGGACATCATCATAATATGGTGGAAGGAGTCATGTGGTGAGTTCTGGGCGAAATCCATTCTCTAGAACTACGGAATACACCAACCAATCCAATTCGGAACAAACTGCCTTCGAACTTGAAGTGTCCAATTTCGTGCACCTATTGATTTCCGACAGAGCCCAAAACTTGGGAAGCATCATAATATGTTCGGAGAAGTCATTTGGTGAGTTTTGAGTCAAATCCAACCGCTAGAACTATGAAATACACCAACCACTCCTATAAGGCACGAACTACCTTTGAACTTGAGTTGTCCAATTTCGAACTCCATTTGATTTCCGATCGAGCCCCAAACTTGGGCATCATCATAACATGGTGGGAGGAGTCATTTGGTGCGTTTGAGTGAAATCCAATCGCTAGAACCACGGAATACACCAAACACTCCAGTAAAGCACGAACTGCCTTTGAACTTGAATTGTCCAATTTTGTACACGTATTGATTTCCGATCGAGCCCAAAACTTGGGCATCATCATAATATGTTGGGAGGAGACATTTGGTGAGTTTTCAGTGAAATCAAATCGCTAGAACTAAGGAATACACCAACGACTCCAAAAAGGACTCCTCCCAACATATAATGATGATGCCCAAGTTTTGGTCTCGATCGGAAACCAATAGGTGTACGAAATTGGACTCTTCATGTTCAAAGCAATTTGTCCCGAATTGGAGTGGTTGGTGTATTCCGTAGTTCAAGCGATTGGATTTCACTCAAAACTCTCCACATGACTCCACCCACCATATTATGATGAAGCCCAAGTTTTGGGCTCGATCGGAAATCAGTAGGTGTACGAAATTGGACATTTAAAGTTCAACGGCAGTTTGTGCCTGATTGAAGTGGTTAGTGTATTTCGTAGTTCTAGCAATTGGATTTCACTCAAAACTCACCACATGACTCCTCCCACCATATTATGATGATGCCCAAGTTTTGGGCTCGATCGGAAATCAATAGATGTACGAAATTGGACAATTCAAGTTCAAAGGCTGTTCGTGCCTTGTTGGAGTGGTTGGTGTATTTCGCAGTTCTAGCGATTGGATTTCACTCAAAACTCACCAAATGACTCTTCCCGACAAATTATGATGATGCCCAAGTTTTGGGCAGGATCGGAAATCAATAGGTGTACGAAATTGGACAATTCAAGTTCAGAGGCAGTTCATGCCTTGTTGGAGTGGTTGGTACATTTCTTTGTTCTTGCGATTGGATTTCACACAAAACTCATCAAATGATTCCTCAAAACATATTCTGATGATTCCCAAGTTTTGGACTCGATCGGAAATCAATAGGTGTACGAAATTGGACAATTCAAGTTCAAAAGCAGTTCGTGGCTTATTGGAGTGGTTGGTGCATTTCGTAGTTCTAGCGATTGGATTTCACTCAAAACTCCCCAAATGACTCTTCCCGACACATTATCATGATGCCCAAGTTTTGGGCTCGATCGGAAATCAATAGGTGTACGAAATTGGACAATTCAAGTTCAAAGGCAGTTCGTGCCTTAATGGAGTGGTTGGTGCATTTCGTAGTTCTAGCGATTGGATTTCACCCAAAACTCACCACATGACTCCTCCCACCAAATTCTGATGATGCCCTAGTTTTGGGCTCGATCGGAAATCAATAGGTGTACGAAATTGGACAATTCAAGTGGAAAGGCAATTTGTTCCGAATTGGAGTGGTTGGTGTATTCCATAGTTCTAGCAATTGGATTTCTCCCAAAACTCACCACATGACTCCTCCCACCATATTGTGATGGTGCCCAAGTTTTGGGCTCGATCGGAAATCAACAGGTGTACGAAATTGGACAGATCAAGTTCAAAGGCAGTGTGTTACGAATTGGAGTGGATGGTGTATTCCGTAGTTCTAGCAATTGGATTTCACCCAAAACTCCCCAACTAACTCCTCCCACCATATTATGATGATGCCCAAGTTTTGGGATCGATCGGAAATCAAGAGGTATACGAAATTGGACAATTCAAGTTGAAAGGCAATTTGTTCCGAATTGGAGTGGTTGGTGTATTCCATAGTTCTAGAAATTGGATTTCTCCCAAAACTCACCACATTACTCCTCCCACCATATTGTGATGGTGCCCAAGTTTTGGGCTCGATCGGAAATCAATAGGTGTACGAAATTGGACAGACCAAGTTCAAAGGCAGTTTGTTACGAATTGGAGTGGATGGTGTATTCCGTAGTTCTAGCAATTGGATTTCACCCAAAACTCCCCACATGACTCCTCCCACCACATTGTGATGATGCCCTAGTTTTGGGCTCGATCGGAAATCAATAGGTGTACGAAATTGGACAATTCAAGTTCAAAGGCAGTTTGTGCCTTGTTGGAGCGGTTGGTACATTTCATTGTTCAAGGGATTGGATTTCACTCAAAACTCAACAAATGACTCCTCCCAACATATTATGATGATTCCCTAGTTTTGGGCTCGATCGGAAATCAATAGGTGTACGAAATTGGACACTTCAAGTTCAAAGGCAGTTCGTGCCTTATTGGAGTGGTTGATACATTTCGTAGTTCTAGCGATTGGATTTCACTCAAAATTCACCAAATGACTCCTCCCACCATATTATGATGATGCCCAAGTTTTTCGCTCGATCGGAAATCAATAGGTGTACGAAATTGGACACTTCAAGTTCAACGGCAGTTTGTTCCGAATTGGAGTGGTTGGTGTATTCCGTAGTTCTAGCGATTGGATTTCACTCCAAACTCACCAACTGATTCCTCCCACCATATTATGATGATGCCCAAGTTTTGGGCTCGATCGGAAATCAATAGGTGTACGAAATTGGACAATTCAAGTGGAAAGGCAATTTGTTCCGAATTGGAGTGGTTGGTGTATTCTATAGTTCTAGCATTTGCATTTCTCCCAAAACTCACCACATGACTCCTCCCACCATATTGTGATGATGCCCAAGTTTTGGGCTCGATCGGAAATCAATAGGTGTACGAAATTGTACAGATCAAGTTCAAAGGCAGTTTGTTACGAATTGGAGTGGATGGTGTATTCCGTAGTTCTATCAATTGGATTTCACCCAAAACTGACCACATGACTCCTCCCACGAAATTGTGATGATGCCCTAGTTTTGGGCACGGTCGGAAATCAATAGGTGTACGAAATTGGACAATTCAAGTTCAGAGGCAGTTCATGCCTTGTTGGAGTGGTTGGTACATTTCTTTGTTCTAGCGATTGGATTTCACACAAAACTCAACAAATGATTCCTCAAAACATATTTTGATGATTCCCAAGTTTTGCGCTCGATCGGAAATCAATAGGTGTAAGAAATTGGGCAATTCAAGTTCAAAGGCAGTTCGTGCCTTATTGGAGTGGTTGGTGCATTTTGTAGTTCTAGCGATTGGATTTCACTCAAAACTCACCACATGACTCCTCCCACCATATTGTGATGGTGCCCAAGTTTTGGGCACGAACGGAAATCAATAGGTGTACGAAATTGGACACTTCAAGTTCAACGACAGTTTGTTCCGAATTGGAGTGGTTGGTGTATTCCATAGTTCTAGCAATTGGATTTCTCCCAAAACTCACCACATGACTCCTCCCACCATATTGTGATGGTGCCCAAGTTTTGGGCTCGATCGGAAATCAATAGGTGTACGAAATTGTACAGATCAAGTTCAAAGGCAGTTTTGTTACGAATTGGAGTGGATAGTGTATTCCGTAGTTCTAGCAATTGGATTTCACCCAAAACTCCCCACATGACTCCTCCCACCATATTGTGATGATGCCCTAGTTTTGGGCTCGATCGGAAATCAATAGGTGTACGAAATTGGACAATTCAAGTTCAAAGGCAGTTTGTGCCTTGTTGGAGTGGTTGGTACATTTCTTTGTTCAAGGGATTGGATTTCACTCAAAACTCAACAAAGGACTCCTCCCGACATATTATGATGATTCCCAAGTTTTGGGCTCAATCGGAAATCAATAGGTATACGAAATTGGGCAATTCAAGTTCAAAGGCAGTTCGTGCCTTATTGGAGTGGTTGGTGCATTTCGTAGTTCTAGCGATAGGATTTCACTCAAAACTCACCAAATGACTCCTCCCACCATATTGTGATGGTGCCCAAGTTTTGGGCTCGATCGGAAATCAATAGGTGTACGAAATTGGACAGATCAAGTTCAAAGGCAGTTTGTTACAAATTGGAGTGGATGGTGTATTCCGTAGTTCTATCAATTGGATTTCACCCAAAACTCACCACATGACTCCTCCCACCAAATTGTGATGATGCCCTAGTTTTGGGCACGATCGGAAATCAAGAGGTGTACGAAATTGGACAATTCAAGTTCAGAGGCAGTTCATGCCCTGTTGGAGTGGTTGGTACATTTCTTTGTTCTAGCAATTGGATTTCGCACAAAACTCAACAAATGATTCCTCAAAACATATTTTGATGATTCTCAAGTTTTGGGCTCGATCGGAAATCAATAGGTGTACGAAATTAGGCAATTCAAGTTCAAAGGCAGTTCGTGCCATATTGGAGTGGTTGGTGCATTTCGTAGTTCTAGCGATTGGATTTCACTCAAAACTCACCAAATGACTACTCTCACCATATTGTGATGGTGCCCAAGTTTTGGGCTCGATCGGAAATCAATAGGTGCACGAAATTGGATAGATCAAGTTCAAAGGCAGTTTGTTACGAATTGGAGTGGATGGTGTATTCCGTAGTTCTATCAATTGGATTTCACTCAAAACACACCACATGACTCCTCCCACCAAATTGTGATGATGCCCTAGTTTTGGGCACGATCGGAAATCAATAGGTGTACAAAATTAGGCAATTCAAGTTCAAAGGCAGTTCGTGCCTTATTGGAGTGGTTGGTGCATTTCGTAGTTCTAGCGATTGGATTTCATTCAAAACTCACCAAATGACTCCTCCCACCATATTATGAAGGTGCCCAAGTTTTTTGCTCGATCGGAAATCAATAGAAGTACGAAATTGGACAATTCAAGTTCAAAAGCAGTTCGTGCCTTATTGGAGTGGTTGGTGCATTTCGTAGTTCTAGCGATTGTATTTCACTCAAAACTCACCACATCACTCCTCCCACCATATTATGATGATGCCCAAGTTTTGGGCTTGATAGGAAATCAATAGGTGTACGAAATTGGACAATTCAAGTTCAAAAGCAGTTCGTGCCTTATTGGAGTGGTTGGTTTATTTCGTAGTTCTACCGATTGGATTTCACTCAAAACTCAACAAATGATTCCTCAAAACATATTATGATGATTCCCAAGTTTTGGGCTCGATCAGAAATCAATAGGCGTTCGAAATTGGACAATTCAAGTTCAAAGGCAGTTCGTGCCTTACTGGAGTGGTTGGTGTATTTCGTAGTTCTGGCGATTGGATTTCACTCAAAACTCACCAAATGACTCCTCCCAACATATTATAATGATGCCCAAGTCTTGGGCTCGAACGGAAAACAATAGGTGTATGGAATTGGACATTTCAAGTTCAAAGGCAGTTTGTTCTGTATTGGAGTGGTTATTGTATTCCTTAGTTCTAGCGATTGGATTTCACTCAAAACTCACCACATGACTCCTTCCACCATATTCTGATGATGCCCAAGTTTTGGGATCGATCGGAAATCAATAGGTGTACGAAATTGGACAATTCAAGTTCAAAGGCAGTTCGTGCCTTATTGGAGTAGTTGGTGTATTCCGTAGTTCTAGCGATTGGATTTCACTCAAAACTCACCACATGACTCCTCCCACCATATTATGATGATCCCCAAGTTTTGGGCTCGATCGGAAATCAATAGGTGTACGAAATTGGACACTTCAAGTTCAAAGGCTGTTGGTTCCGAATTGGAGTGGTTGGTGTATTCCGTAGTTCTAGCGATTGGATTTCACTCAAAACTCACCAAATGACTCCTCCCAACAATTATGATCATTCCCAAGTTTTGGGCTCGATCGGAAACCAATAGGTGTACGAAATTGGACACCTCAAGTTCAAAGGCAGTTTGTTCCGAATTGGAGTGGTTGGTGTATTCCATAGTTCTAGCGATTGGATTTCACTCAAAACTCACCAAATGACTCCTCCCACCATTTTATGATGATGCCCAAGTTTTGGGCTCGATCGGAAATTAATAGGTGTTCGAAATTGGACACTTCAAGTTGAAAGGCAGTTTCTTCCGAATTGGAGTGGTTGGTGTATTCCATAGTTCTAGCGATTGGATTTCACTCAAAACTCACCAAATGACTCCTCCCACCATTTTATGATGATGCCCAAATTTTGGGCTCGATCGGAAATCAATAGGTGTTCGAAATTGGACACTTCAAGTTGAAAGGCAGTTTGTTCCGAATTGGAGTTGTTGGTGTATTCCATAGTTCTAGCGATTGGATTTCACTCAAAACTCACCAAATGACTCCTCCCACCATTTTATGATGATGCCCAAATTTTGGGCTCGATCGTAAATTAATAGGTGTTCGAAATTGGACACTTCAAGTTGAAAGGCAGTTTCTTCCGAATTTTAGTGGTTGGTGTATTCCGTAGTTCAAGCGATTGGATTTCACTCAAAACTCACCAAATGACTCCTCCCACCATTTTATGATGATGCCCAAATTTTGGGCTCGATCGGAAATTAATAGGTGTTCGAAATTGGACACTTCAAGTTGAAAGGCAATTTGTTCCGAATTGGTGTGGTTATTGTATTCAGTAGTTCTAGCGATTGGATTTCACTCAAAACTCACCACATGACTCCTCCCACCATATCATGATGACGCCCAAGTTTTGGGCTCGATCGGAAATCAATAGGTGTTCGAAATTGGACACTTCAAGTTCAAAGCAATTTGTCCCGAATTGGAGTGGTTGGTGTATTCCGTAGTTCTAGCAATTGGATTTTACTCAAAACTCACCACATGACTCCTCCCACCATTTTATGATGATGCCCAAGTTTTGGGCTCGATCGGAAATCAGTAGGTTTACGAAATTGGACACGTCATGTTCAAAGGCAGTTCGTGCCTTATTGGAGTGGTTGGTGTATTTCGTAGTTCTGGCGATTGGATTTCACTCAAAACTCACCAAATGACTCCTCCCAACATATTATGATGATGCCCAAGTCTTGGGCTCGAACGGAAAACAATAGGTGTATGGAATTGGACATTTCAAGTTCGAAGGCAGTTTGTTCCGTATTGGAGTGGTTATTGTATTCCTTAGTTCTAGCGATTGGATTTCACTCAAAACTCACCACATGACTCCTTCCACCATATTCTGATGATGCCCAAGTTTTGGGCTCGATCGGAAATCAATAGGTGTACGAAATTGGACAATTCAAGTTCAAAGGCAGTTCGTGCCTTATTGGAGTAGTTGGTGTATTCCGTAGTTCTAGCGATTGGATTTCACTCAAAACTCACCACATGACTCCTCCCACCATATTATGATGATCCCCAAGTTTTGGGCTCGATCGGAAATCAATAGGTGTACGAAATTGGACACTTCAAGTTCAAAGGCTGTTGGTTCCGAATTGGAGTGGTTGGTGTATTCCGTAGTTCTAGCAATTGGATTTCACTCAAAACTGATCGGTTCATAATTGTATATCATTTTGTACCCTTCTAGCTTATGAATTGGTTATGTTTTTGAGTTAAACTTGTGCTTGTAATCCTTTTTGTGTTTATGTTTCAGCTTTAGGTAACAATTATGGCTTTGGATAGAAAATGATGCAATCCATGCATGTTAGGGCCTGATTTGGGTGGATGGAAGAAGAGCTTAAAGACAAACTAATTTTGGCTACAGCCCATTTCCAGCCCAGTTTCGTAGGTCAACTTCTTGGCCTTGGATTAGAATGCTGTGGGTCTCCAATGAGGTGAAGATCTTCATGAAACTTGTTCCAATGGGTGTCTACTACAACATATCCAAATTTCAGCCCAATTGGACATTTGTGGAGTGCTCAGCCCATCCAACATTGAACCCTGCTCAGGAAGATGTGCAGCTGCCAGCATTTAGCCATGTGAACAAGTTTTTATCCATGTGCCTCACCCCAGCTGCAACTGATTTTGTACCCAACATAATGAGTGAAGTTGGGAGGCTTTCCAGCTATGATTTCTGAAGGAGCAAGTTGGCACATGATGGAGCTATTAAAGAGAAAGCATGTGCATGCATGCAAAGAAGAGAAAGGAGAGAGATGAAGAATAAGGAATGATGAGAGGCATTTTTGCTCAGCCTTTGAACATGGGAATTGAATTGGCAGATCACTTTGGAGCTGGAAATCAGCTTTTGAGCTACTAAAGAGAAGCATGTGCATGCATGTGAAGCAAAAGAAAGAAATGAAATGAAATGAAGTCAATTCCAGTCCCTGTTTCGGCAGCCCACTTGCAGAGGCCAAAACGCATACTTCTACTGCTCCGATGGGAATACTTTCTTCATAGAAGTTGTTCCAATGGGTGTCTAGTATAACATATCCAAATTCCAGCCCCATTGGATAAATGTGGAAACCTCTTGCCTTCCTACACCAAGACTGGTTCAGAAAACTCGTTTTTCAGCAACCAAAAAGCAACCACATGGGTTGACAGCAAAAGGCAACCACATGCAAAAGGCAGCCACATCTGACCACCTCTGCATGCATGTGATGAAAGCTTGTGCAGCAGCAAAAGATGAAGGATGGTGTGGGAATCCATCATGATGTTCCTCCCTCTTAGCCCTATAAATAGAGAAGCCTTCAAGCTTCATAAATCACACCCCAAGGGGGGGAGCTCTCAAACACTTCTCTAGAGCTCCCTTCCCTTCTCTCCCTCAAATTCTCTTAGTTTCCTTTCAAGTTTTCAATTGTTGTAATAAAATGAGTTTACTGAATTTTTCTTCAAGTTTTCAAGTTCTTCTTTAATTTTATTTGTAATGTACATTCTTTCTTAAGTATTCAAGTTTAATTAGTTTCCAAGTTTCAGTTATGGTTTTTGTTCTTATTCATTATGCTTATAAGTTAATATGCTAGTTTGAATGATTGATCACCATTTAGGCTTGCATGTTAGCTATCTTGGTTTGAATTAAGAGTAGACACCATGCTTTAATTCGAATTGAACTATGAATAGGAAGAGTATGTATGGACATTCGACAACAGGGATTAGATACATGCTTGGTTGTTTAAATTGTTCTTCTATGCTTAATGGGTTCCTAATGCTTAGTTTTAGGTTAGACAACAAATGATCAAATTAGGGAATTAGGAACACAAGGTTAGAACCAGACACCATGGCCTAATCATACTTTAGCTAGAATCAATCCGTTAATCTAATTGAACTTGGGAACTTATTTGCTTGAGTTATTTCTCTTTTTTCTTGTTTTATTTTATTTTTTTTCCATTTCTGTTTTGTGTAGGGAAAATGAATTGGATCATTCAATCACCAATCCTCGTGGGATCGACCTCGCACTTACATATGCTATACTACCAAACGGCTCGTGCACTTGCGAGTATCACAAGTTGAGGATGCAGCTGACTCTATTTTGGTGCAGTGAATCCGACACAACAAGTTTTTGGCGCCGTTGCCGGGGATTGGCAACATAGTTTGGTTCTATTTCTTTTCCCTACTTGTTTTATTTTTATTTTTCAGTTTCATCTTTTTCTAGACAGTTTCCTGAGTGAATGGCGTTAATGGACAAGTTGTGTTTGTAGTCCAACGGAATAGGACAATTGCCTAACAAGCAAGAGAACTGGGTTTAAGTCCCAGCTTACACAACCCATTGGTGTTTGTTACTTTGAAGCATGGAATTAGATGTTTTAGTTTAGTTTATCCTTTTCATTTAATTTATGGTTTCCTCATCCTTTAAATCTAAAAATCTGTTTCAAGTTTCCTTGTCTTTCTTTAACCATTTCTGAAGTAGCTCAATAAGAAAGAGGGAGTGAGAGGAGACAACCCAATCCATAGAAACGTGGAGTATGGAGTAGCGGAGAAGTCGTCCTCCAGCTGCTATGGCCAACCACGCTCCAGCTAATCACTTCAAAGGGAGCATTCCAATCATATCTCTTTCATTTGTATAATAACTGCTACTCATTTTTAAGTGTGTCTTCATTTTCTATTTTTGTTAGGGTTTTCTTTTCCTTGATGTGGGAGAAACATGATGAGCAGCTGACCCAAATACTCAAAGAAGAACATGTGCTGCCATACTATGTGCATTACCCTCTCATTGTCTTCAAGGGGAAGTTCTAAACCCTTTCTTCTATTTATTTCATTTCATTCCTTTACCCTTGCTTTCATGTGCATTGCATGCTTTACATGGATTCAAACATTGAGGACAATGCTTCATTTAAGTTTGGGGGTGCAGGAAGTTTTTTTTTAGTTTTTGTGTTCTGAAAACGTAGGCTTCTTTATTGCTAACACAGTTTATTTTCTGCTTCTGTTTTGAAAGTTTGGTCCGCGTTGCGTTCTTCATTTTTTTATGCTGAATCCAACGACGTAAAGAGCGTTAAATTTGACCAAGTGGTTTGAAAGTTACATGTCAAAACAGAACATATGTTGAAATTGAGCAGAACAGCAATTTGAAACCTCTCGTTTTTCTTTTCTGTTTCTTTTTCTTTGAGTCATTTTCAGTTTTCCTTCCCACACCAATGATAAATCATGAGTCTAACTTCTAATATGGCTCTTAGGAATTTGATAAGCATTGTGTTAGGTATGAATCTTATTCTTTTGCTAGCTAAGTCTCACATAATTATTCTTGAGCTTTCTATGCACATAAGCCATGATTATACAACTCTTGCATGTCTTACCCAATTGTATGCATTTTTGCTTGTGTGATTCACTGGAATGTTAATTTATAACTAAGATATGATTTAGGCCATCTTTGTTAAGCCTCTTTCTTTTTCTTTTTTCCTCCATCAACCCATACAATACATATTCCATTGTAAACCCTTTTGTGCCCAAACACTTAACCATTTCTTTCTATCACCTTATCATCCATTAAACATCCTACCATCTATGGAACTTGTAGAGCATGATTGTATTTCAGATTGTAATGTATTCAAGGCAATAAATGAGCTATTAAAAAAAAAAGAAAAAAAGAAAAGAAGTGTGGCCAATGTAGTCACGACCCTAGGGTGGTATAAGGAGAAATCAAGGTGATCTAGGGTAAAGAGCCGCAAAATTGGGCCAAATATTATACAAAGTGTGTAAACGTCAAAATCAAATTGTGAAGAGATTCAATTGCAAAATCTGGTGTTGTGAGCTTTTCAATTTTTGTGCCTTACATTTCAAACGTCCATGATCTTGCTTATATGACATGCTCTACTTTGTTCCTTAGACTTTGTGTTTCAATATCCATTCCTTTTCTAACCATTACATTACATCCATGAGTAAAGTCCTATTGATTTTGGTTTAGCTTGGCAAACTTGTGTTCATTCTTGCAGGAATTCATATCGTTGTTTGAGAAGCATGAGTTGTATCTTCATGGCTACTTCACACACACACCTTGAGCATGATTTGTGTGAGATTGTGGTAGCACTTGAATAATGTTTAGAACTTCCTTAGTGCTTGTTTTGTTCCTTGTTGAGCCATGTCTATGAAGTTTAACATTTTTGTCCGGTGGGAAGGTTAACGATTTTTGTTTTTTTTTTTTGTTTTTTTTGTTTTGCTTAAAGACTAACAAATCTATTAAGTTTTCTAACCACTTTGTTTTGTAGAGTCAATAAAACGTTTGTGGGTATCGTATCTGTTAAACCCTCAGGAGACACAACTCCTCCTGCTAGGGATGCCTAGAGGTTTAAAGGCTTGTTGCATACGCTCAATGCAATCGAGTTACCTACGAAAGTGGTCTAGTTAACTTCTTGTTTGGTTTTTAACTTTGTTTTGTGTTGTTTTGCTCGAGGACTAGCAAAATCTAGGTTTGGGGGTATTTGATCGGTTCATAATTGTATATCATTTTGTACCCTTCTAGCTTATGAATTGGTTATGTTTTTGAGTTAAACTTGTGCTTGTAATCCTTTTTGTGTTTATGTTTCAGCTTTAGGTAACAATTATGGCTTTGGATAGAAAATGATGCAATCCATGCATGTTAGGGCCTGATTTGGGTGGATGGAAGAAGAGCTTAAAGACAAACTAATTTTGGCTACAGCCCATTTCCAGCCCAGTTTCGTAGGTCAACTTCTTGGCCTTGGATTAGAATGCTGTGGGTCTCCAATGAGGTGAAGATCTTCATGAAACTTGTTCCAATGGGTGTCTACTACAACATATCCAAATTTCAGCCCAATTGGACATTTGTGGAGTGCTCAGCCCATCCAACATTGAACCCTGCTCAGGAAGATGTGCAGCTGCCAGCATTTAGCCATGTGAACAAGTTTTTATCCATGTGCCTCACCCCAGCTGCAACTGATTTTGTACCCAACATAATGAGTGAAGTTGGGAGGCTTTCCAGCTATGATTTCTGAAGGAGCAAGTTGGCACATGATGGAGCTATTAAAGAGAAAGCATGTGCATGCATGCAAAGAAGAGAAAGGAGAGAGATGAAGAATAAGGAATGATGAGAGGCATTTTTGCTCAGCCTTTGAACATGGGAATTGAATTGGCAGATCACTTTGGAGCTGGAAATCAGCTTTTGAGCTACTAAAGAGAAGCATGTGCATGCATGTGAAGCAAAAGAAAGAAATGAAATGAAATGAAGTCAATTCCAGTCCCTGTTTCGGCAGCCCACTTGCAGAGGCCAAAACGCATACTTCTACTGCTCCGATGGGAATACTTTCTTCATAGAAGTTGTTCCAATGGGTGTCTAGTATAACATATCCAAATTCCAGCCCCATTGGATAAATGTGGAAACCTCTTGCCTTCCTACACCAAGACTGGTTCAGAAAACTCGTTTTTCAGCAACCAAAAAGCAACCACATGGGTTGACAGCAAAAGGCAACCACATGCAAAAGGCAGCCACATCTGACCACCTCTGCATGCATGTGATGAAAGCTTGTGCAGCAGCAAAAGATGAAGGATGGTGTGGGAATCCATCATGATGTTCCTCCCTCTTAGCCCTATAAATAGAGAAGCCTTCAAGCTTCATAAATCACACCCCAAGGGGGGGAGCTCTCAAACACTTCTCTAGAGCTCCCTTCCCTTCTCTCCCTCAAATTCTCTTAGTTTCCTTTCAAGTTTTCAATTGTTGTAATAAAATGAGTTTACTGAATTTTTCTTCAAGTTTTCAAGTTCTTCTTTAATTTTATTTGTAATGTACATTCTTTCTTAAGTATTCAAGTTTAATTAGTTTCCAAGTTTCAGTTATGGTTTTTGTTCTTATTCATTATGCTTATAAGTTAATATGCTAGTTTGAATGATTGATCACCATTTAGGCTTGCATGTTAGCTATCTTGGTTTGAATTAAGAGTAGACACCATGCTTTAATTCGAATTGAACTATGAATAGGAAGAGTATGTATGGACATTCGACAACAGGGATTAGATACATGCTTGGTTGTTTAAATTGTTCTTCTATGCTTAATGGGTTCCTAATGCTTAGTTTTAGGTTAGACAACAAATGATCAAATTAGGGAATTAGGAACACAAGGTTAGAACCAGACACCATGGCCTAATCATACTTTAGCTAGAATCAATCCGTTAATCTAATTGAACTTGGGAACTTATTTGCTTGAGTTATTTCTCTTTTTTCTTGTTTTATTTTATTTTTTTTCCATTTCTGTTTTGTGTAGGGAAAATGAATTGGATCATTCAATCACCAATCCTCGTGGGATCGACCTCGCACTTACATATGCTATACTACCAAACGGCTCGTGCACTTGCGAGTATCACAAGTTGAGGATGCAGCTGACTCTATTTTGGTGCAGTGAATCCGACACAACAAAAACTCACCAAATGACTCCTCCCAACATATTATGACAATGCCCAAGTTTTGGGCTCGATCGGAAATCAATAGGTGTACGAAATTGGACACTTAAAGTTCAAAGGCAGTTTGTTCCGTATTGGAGTGGTTATTGTATTCCTTAGTTCTAGCGATTGGATTTCTCTCAAAACTCACCACATGACTCCTTCCACCATATTCTAATGATGCCCAAGTTTTGGGCTTGATCGGAAATCATTTGGTGTACGAAATTGGACAATTCAAGTTCAAAGGCAGTTCGTGCCTTATTGGAGTGGTTGGTGTATTTCGTAGTTCTAGCGAATGGATTTCACTCAAAACTCACCAAATGACTCCTCCCACCATATTATCATGATGCAAAAGTTTTGAGCTCGATCGGAAATCAATAGGTGTACGAAATTGGACACTTCAAGTTCAATGGCAGTTTGTTCCGAATTGGAGGGGTTGGTGAATTCCGTAGTTCTAGCGATTGGATTTCACTCAAAACTCACCAAATGACTCCTCCCAACATATTATGACAATGCCCAAGTTTTGGGCTTGATCGGAAATCATTAGTTGTACGAAATTGGACACTTCAAGTTCAAAGGACATTTGTTCCGAATTGGTGTGGTTATTGTATTCAGTAGTTCTAGCGATTGGATTTCACTCAAAACTCACCACATGACTCCTCCCACCATATCATGATGACGCCCAAGTTTTGGGCTCGATCGGAAATCAATAGGTGTTCGAAATTGGACACTTCAAGTTCAAAGCAATTTGTCCCGAATTGGAGTGGTTGGTGTATTCCGTAGTTCTAGCTATTGGATTTTACTCAAAACTCACCACATGACTCCTCCCACCATTTTATGATGATGCCCAAGTTTTGGGCTCGATCGGAAATCAGTAGGTTTACGAAATTGGACACGTCAAGGTGAAAGGCAGTTTGATCCGAATTGGAGTGGTTGGTGTATTCCGTAGTTCTAGCAATTGGATTTCACTCAAAACTCTCCACATGACTCCTCTCACCATATTATGATGATGCCCAAGTTTTGGGCTCGATCAGAAATCAACAGGTGTACGAAATTGGACACCACAAGTTCAAAGGCAATTTGTTCCGAATTGGAGTGGTTGGTGAATTCCGTAGTTCTAGCAATTGGATTTCACCCAAAACTCACCAAATGGCTCCTCCCAACATATTATGACAATTCCCAAGTTTTGGGCTCGATCGGAAATCAATAGGTGTATAAAATTGGACAATTCAAGTTCAAAGGCAGTTCGTGCCTTATTGGAGTGGTTGGTGTATTTCGTAGTTCTGGCGATTGGATTTCACTCAAAACTCACCAAATGACTCCTCCCAACATATTATGATGATGCCCAAGTCTTGGGCTCGAACGGAAAACAATAGGTGTATGGAATTGGACATTTCAAGTTCGAAGGCAGTTTGTTCCGTATTGGAGTGGTTATTGTATTCCTTAGTTCTAGCGATTGGATTTCACTCAAAACTCACCACATGACTCCTTCCACCATATTCTGATGATGCCCAAGTTTTGGGCTCGATCGGAAATCAATAGGTGTACGAAATTGGACAATTCAAGTTCAAAGGCAGTTCGTGCCTTATTGGAGTAGTTGGTGTATTCCGTAGTTCTAGCGATTGGATTTCACTCAAAACTCACCACATGACTCCTCCCACCATATTATGATGATCCCCAAGTTTTGGGCTCGATCGGAAATCAATAGGTGTACGAAATTGGACACTTCAAGTTCAAAGGCTGTTGGTTCCGAATTGGAGTGGTTGGTGTATTCCGTAGTTCTAGCAATTGGATTTGACTCAAAACTCACCAAATGACTCCTCCCAACATATTATGATGATGCCCAAGTTTTGGGCTCGATCGGAAATCAATAGGTGTACGAAATTGGACAATTCAAGTTCAAAGGCAGTTTGTTCCGAATTGGAGAGGTTGGTGTATTCCATAGTTCTAGCAATTGGATTTAACTCAAAACCCACCAAATGGCTCTTCCCAGTATATTCTGATGATGCCCAAATTTTTGGCTCGATCGGAAATCAATAATTGTACGAAATTGGACAATTCAAGTTCAAAGGCAGTTCGTGCCTTATTGGAGTGGTTGGTGCATTTCGTAGTTCTAGCGATTGTATTTCACTGAAAACTCACCAAATGACTCCTCCCAACATATTATGATGATGCCCAAGTTTTGGGATCGATCGGAAATCAAGAGGTGTACGAAATTGGACAATCCTAGTTCACAGGCAGTTCGTGCCGTATTGGAGTGGTTGGTGTATTTCGTAGTTCTAGCGATTGGATTTCACTCAAAACTCACCAAATCACTCTTCCCAACACAATATGATGATGCCCAAGTTTTGGGCTCGATCGGAAATCGATAGGTGTACGAAATTGGACAATTCAAGTTCAAAGGAAATTTGTTCCGAATTGGAGTGGTTGGTGTATTCCGTTGTTCTTGCGATTGGATTTCACTGAAAATTCACCACATGACTCCTCCCACCATATTATGACGATGCCCAAGTTTTGGGCTCGATAGGAAATCAATAGGTGTACGAAATTGGACACTTCAAGTTCAAAGGCAGTTCGTGCCTTATTGGAGTGGTTGGTGTATTTCGTAGTTCTAGCTGTTGGATTTCACTCAAAACTTACCAAATGACTCCTCCCAACATATTAAGACGATGCCTAAGTTTTGGGCTCGATCGGAAATCAATGGGTGTACGAAATTGGACACTTCAAGTTCAAAGGCAATTTGTTCCGAATTGGAGTGGTTGGTGTATTCCGTAGTTCTAGCGATTGGATTTCGCTCAAAACTCACCAAATGACTCCTCCCACCATTATATAATGATGCACAAGTTTTGGGCTCGATCGGAAATCAATAGGTGTACGAAATTGGACACTCCAAGTTCGAAGGCAGTTTGTTCCGAATTGGAGTGGTTGGTGTATTCCATATTTCTAGCGACTGGATTTTACTCAACACTTTCCACATGACTCCTACCACCATATTCTGATGATGCCCAAGTTTTGGGCTCGATCGGAAATCAATAGGTGTACGAAATTGGACAATTCAAGTTCAAAGGCAGTTCGTGCCTTATTGGAGTAGTTGGTGTATTCCGTAGTTCTAGCGATTGGATTTCACTCAAAACTCACCAAATGACTCCTCCCAACAATTATGATCATTCCCAAGTTTTGGGCTCGATCGGAAACCAATAGGTGTACGAAATTGGACACCTCAAGTTCAAAGGCAGTTTGTTCCGAATTGGAGTGGTTAGTGTATTCCATAGTTCTAGCGATTGGATTTCACTCAAAACTCACCAAATGACTGTTGTTAATATTATGTTAACTCGCAATTGTACGGGGCAATTAGTAGTATAGCAAGACAAGTACGAGGTCGTACCCACGAAGACTGAGAAGTTCAAATTAGTTATGTACTTAGATTACCAAATTCAAGAAGTTAGGAAGTCTAGTCTAAAACAGAATTTAAAGTGATAGTGATTGTGATTGTGAAAAGAAGTGAGCAAACTGAAATTGCAAATGAAAGCAAATAAACAAGTGTAACAAAGAGTGATTTTGAAGGGCTGGAAAACGGATTTGGAGACTAGGGCATTCGATTCACCATAACAATTCAATTCTGGGTTATAAGGAGTCAAGTAACAAGTCTAATTCAGATTCAAAGATTGATTCTAGCTAAAGTATGATTAGGCCATGGTGTCTGGTCCTAACCTTGTGTTCCTAATTCCCTAATTTGATCATTTGTTGTCTAACCTAAAATTAAGCATTAGGAACCCATTAAGCATAGAAGAACAATTTAAACAACCAAGCATGTATCTAATCCCTGTTGTCGAATGTCCATACATACTCTTCCTATTCATAGTTCAATTCGAATTAAAGCATGGTGTCTACTCTTAATTCAAACCAAGATATACAAATCAAAATGGTAGCTAAGCATTCCGATCAGCATATAAGCAAGTAGGCAAAATGAATAAAAACATGAATCATGAATCAAACTTGAAACTCCAAACTTGAAACTTATAAACCCAGAATATTCATGTTAGGTTACATCGAAACCCTAGTTATGGATTTAGCTACTCATAATGGAAAAGAAACTAAAACAGAATTGGGAAAACATAATGAATGTCATAAGAGTAGAAAAACCCTTTTCTGAAGTTCTTGTGGTGTCCAATGCTTCTTCAAGAGCTTCTCCACGTCTGGAAGGATGTATGAAGGATATGGAGGTGATTTGGGATGAGTTTGAGTGAGTGGTGATGGTTGAGAGAGAGGAAATTCGTAGGAAATAGAAGGGAGGTTTTCTGGAGCTGTTTTGGTGTTTTGGGGCAGTTTAGAGTATCTGGCTGTGTACCTAGAGTGTATGGGGTGGATGTGTGTTTTTTTGAAGCTTGAAGACCTCTCTATTTATAGGGCTAAGAGGGAGGAACATCATGATGATATTCCCACACCATCCTTCATCTTTTGCTGATGCACAAGCTTTCTTCACATGGGTTCAATGGTGATCAGTTTTGCTGCCAACCCATGTGATCTTCTTTTGGCTGCCATCCCATGTGGTCTTCTTTTGGCTGCCAAAGTCAGTTACAGCTGGGGTGAGGCACATGGCTTAAAGGAGGTGACAAGCTCATCAGCTGGCAGCTGCAATCCTGAGAAGGGTGCAACTTGATGGGACCACGGATTGGGCTTGGCTTCATCAATGGATATGTATGAGCAGTCCATCTTGCAGTTCAGAAACTCCTCTTTCTAACCACAAATCATTTGGGCCAATCCAAGTTGGGAGGAGGAAGTTAAGGCCGAAACAAATAGCTAACTCAGTCTGCTCGTTTTTGCAACATTGTGCAACTTTTTTTATCCAAAGCCACCATTGCTACCTAAGGCCCAAAGAACTGAATGACAAACAGAAAAGGGATTAAAAGCACAAGTTTAACTCAACAACATAACCAAATCATAAGCTATAGGGGTACAAAATGATATACAATTATGAACTGATCAAATACCCCCATACCTAGATTTTGCTAGTCCTCGAGCAAAACAACACAAAACAAAGTTAAAAACAAAACAAGAAGTTAACTAAACCACTTCCGCAGGTAACTCGATTGCATTGAGCATATGCAACAAGCCTTTAAACCTCTAGGCATCCCTAGTAGGAGGAGTTGTGTCTCCTGAGGGTTTAACAGAAACGATACCCACAAACGCTTTACTGACTCTACAAAACAAAGTGATTAGTAAAACTTTGAAATCAACTAATGAAAATGAAAGAAAACTTCGGTCATACCTCCAACACCATAGAGTTGCCAAGATAGGTGATCAATCAATGTGTAAAGTGGAAGCTATAGCTCAAAGGCACACGGTTTCAAAGCAAGCACACTCAAACCTTGAATGGAGAACATGCTTCGACTCTAATTCTCACAGATAACACTCAATCACTCAGAACCTAAGGTTTAATTCTCTCAAGAAAGCATAAGTGAGTGTAAGAAATAGAAGCACAAGTTTTGGTTAGATCTCATGAAAGGAATCAAATACTAAGAATAGAGATACACACATACTTACAGCAACCATGAATACATCCTCAAAGATCAGCTAGGTCTTTTACACGGTTGTAATGAAAGGCTAAGGTTAGGGGAAATGAAAGAATTGGAAGGAAGAACAAGTAACTTAAGAACATACCAAGGTTGCATTCTTCTTTAACCTGCAAGGTATCATTGGCATGGCTGCAACATCATAGCATCATCTGGCATAAACTTTTATTATTATTATTTTTTTTTTTACACTTAGATCAAATCGAAACACTTTCATCTTTCATCTTTGCTGATTTGATTTGCATCTTCTTTAGCTTCATTGCACAGATTCACTCGAATTTTCATTTAGGTACATGGCAGCAACTTCCTTGCATCAAACTTTATCTTGGCAAACCTTGGTATATTTCTAAGTTATAAGGTATGGCTACAATAGGTTAAACATCTCAGATTGAGATACAAAGGTAGGGAAATGAAAGAAGAAAAAGGGCTTGAAGTGTTTGGCTTCAAAAGGGCTGATGGAACACACAAATGGGTAGGGTGAAAGGGGAGCACACAGAATGGTTATGCACACATAGCCTAGCATCACTTCAATGAGTTCATTCATGAATGAGAGCAAGCACATGATATCTGCAAAAGAGAATCATCCTTAGTATTCAATCAAAATGGAACAATGAGATCATTTAGAGTGAACTGAAGCAAATAAGTAGAGATGAGGAATAGAACACTTTAAACCCTCTCAAGAAAGCAATTGGGCTCGATGTAGCTCACTAGGGTAGTCTCCACTTTTCTCCTTCAAGAATTTGAGCATGGTACTTTAGCCACCAGAATTCTAAGAGCAAAAGCTTTGTGAAGTGCAAAAATTCTGATATGAAAACCTCAATGGCAGCTCTATAGCATTGATTGTATGACATTCTAAAAAAAATAGTGACAAAAGAACAAAAATTGAAACCACAAATGAATTAAAATTGAAAATTGAAACCACAAATGAATTAAAATTGAACCTTCCCCCCAGACCTGAACTGAACATTGTCCTCAATGTTAAAGCATAGAAAAGATGATTGAGAACACGCAAATGATAAAGGGAAAAGTTAAGAAGAAGGTTTAGAGAAACTCCCCCTTGATGCGATTAGGTCGACCGCTACCAAGCACCGTCTTCTTGAACACATGGGTTGACTCCCAAGAAGCGCCTTAGTTACTGTCTTGGCAAGACATTATGCAATCCGCTAAGTTGATGAAACAAAGGAAAGTTGATCTACCACATGGCCAGTTTGTATGCTAGCTGAAATCCCCTCATAGAATGGCTTTAAACGTTGTCCATTTACTTTGAAAGTTGAGCCATCTTTAGGACTTTGAATCTCCACAGCTCCATAGGGAGAAACATTTATCACGGTGAATGGGCCAAGCCATCTAGACTTCAATTTCCCTGGAAAAAGACGCAAACGTGAGTTAAACAAAAGAACTGACATACCTTTGGAGAACTCTTTCCGTTGAATGTTTCTGTCATGGTAACTCTTGGTTCGTTCTTTGTAAAGCTTTGCATTCTCATAAGACTCATGTCTAATTTCTTCCAATTCATTGAGCTGAAACTTTCTAACATGGCCAGCCTTGTCCAGATCAAAATTCAATTTCTTGATGGCCCAAAAAGCATTGTGTTCAAGCTCCATTGGCAGGTGACAAGCTTTCCCAAACACAAGACGATAAGGGCTCATTCCAATGGGAGTCTTATACGCAGTCCTATAAGCCCATAATGCATCATTGAGCTTGGCAGCCCAATCTTTTCTTGTGTTGTTCACCACCTTCTCCAGGATGTGCTTAATTTCTCGATTGCTTATTTCCACTTGACCAGAAGTTTGAGGATGATATGGTGTAGAGACTCGATGGGTGATGTTGTACTTTTTCATGAGTGCTTCGAATGGCTTGTTACAGAAGTGGCTGCCTCCATCACTAATGACAGCCCTTGGAGTACCAAACCTTGTGAAAATATTATCCTTCAAGAACTTCAGCACCACCTTATGATCATTGGTTTTGGTGGCTATGGCTTCCACCCATTTAGACACATAATCAACAGCAACAAGTATGTAAGTATAACCAAAGGAAGATGGGAATGGTCCCATGAAATCAATACCCCACACATCGAAGAGCTCCACAACGAGTATGTTATTCAGTGGCATTTCGTTCCTGCGACTTATGTTCCCCATCCTTTGACACCTATCACACTTAACACAAAAATTAAACGCATCTTTGAATAGAGTGGGCCAAAAGAAACCAGATTGCAGAATTTTAAGTGCTGTTTTCTTAGCTCCAAAGTGACCTCCACAAGCCAATTCGTGGCCATGCCTAAGTATGCTTTCTTGCTCTTCTTCTGGAACACATCTTCTGATGAGTTGATCCGGGCAATGCTTGAATAAGAAAGGTTCATCCCAGACATAATGTTTCACCATGGAAAAGAACTTCTTCTTGTCCTGAGAAGTTAGATCATTTCTAAGAACACCACAAGCAAGATAATTAACAAAATCAGCATACCATGGCTCTTTGACTTGGGCAGCATAAAGTTGTTCATCAGGGAAAGTCTCATTCAAGGGTAGCACAGCTGCTCCTTTTTCTTCAACCACAATTCTGCTCAAATGATCTGCTACCACATTCTCACATCCCTTCTTATCTCGAATCTCCAAATCGAATTCTTGCAGCAAGAGAATCCATCTAATCAAGCGTGGTTTGGCATCCTTCTTAGTGAGCAAGTATCTAAGAGCTGCATGGTCAGAATAAACAATTACTTTAGAACCAACAAGGTAAGAACGAAATTTTTCTAAAGCAAAAACCACAGCAAGCAACTCCTTCTCTGTTGTGGAGTAGTTGATTTGAGCATCATTCAAGGTCCGGCTAGCATAATGAATCACATGGGGCAGCTTGTTCTTCTTTTGACCTAAAACTGCACCAATAGCAAAGTCAGAGGCATCACACATTATTTCAAATGGTAAAGACCAATCCGGAGCTATGATAATAGGGGCTGAAGTTAGCTCCCTCTTTAAGGTAGTAAAAGCTTCCATGCAAGCTTCATTAAACTCAAAAACAGCATCCTTAGCAAGGAGATTACACAATGGCCTTGTAATGCTTGAGAAATTTTTGATGAACCTTCTATAGAATCCAGCATGACCTAGAAAACTTCTAACTCCTTTAACAGAGGTAGGTGGTGGAAGATTTGAGATGAGATCGATCTTGGCTTTATCCACTTCGATTCCCTTGCTTGAAATCACATGGCCTAGCACAATGCCTTGTCTCACCATGAAGTGACACTTCTCCCAATTCAAAATCAGATTTGTTTCCTGGCATCTTTTAAGCACTAGAGACAAGTGGTGAAGACAGTTATCAAAAGAGGAACCAAAAACTGAAAAATCATCCATAAATACCTCAATGAATCGTTCCACCATATCTGAAAAGATTGACATCATGCATCTTTGGAAAGTTGCTGGGGCATTGCACAAACCGAATGGCATCCTTCTATAAGCAAACGTACCAAATGGGCATGTGAATGTGGTTTTCTCTTGGTCTTCCGGAGCAATGGGAATTTGATTATAACCTGAAAAACCATCAAGAAAACAATAGTAAGCATGGCCAGATAAACGTTCAAGCATTTGATCAATAAAAGGCAAGGGGAAATGATCTTTTCTAGTGGATGTGTTCAACTTCCTGTAATCAATGCAAACTCTCCAACCAGTGACAGTTCGTGTAGGAACTAGCTCATTCTTCTCATTCTTCACAACGGTGATTCCGGACTTCTTTGGAACAACTTGCACAGGGCTCACCCACTTAGAATCTGAAATTGGGTAGATGATTCCTACATCGAGTAGCTTTAAAACTTCAGCTCTAACCACCTCTTTCATGTTGGGATTTAGCCTCCTTTGGGCATCACGAGATGGTTTGCTGTCTTCTTCCATTAAAATCCGGTGCATGCACATGCTTGGACTAATTCCTTTGATGTCTGCTATGGTCCACCCAATGGCTGTTTTATGCTCTTTTAGAACTTTAATTAAGCTCTCTTCTTCATGTGAGGAGAGACCTGCAGCAATTATAACAGGGAGAGTTTCGTTAGCACCCAAATATGTATATTTGAGATGATTGGGAAGAGGTTTAAGTTCTAGCTTTGGTGGGATGACAATGGATGGCTCCATTTTCGTGGATGATGGTCCAAGAGGCTCGATTGGTGGCCTAAAGGATGGTGGGTATGGCGGAAACACTTCTAAGGCAGCCACCACTTCTTGGAACTCCGGTTCACAAAGATCTTCCTCTTCTTGTGTTAAGACAACTTCTAGAACATCATTAGACTTTCTCTGCAAAATTTTGGAGGAAACCTCATGATCCACAACATCAATTGAAAAGCAAGAATCAAGAGAGATAGAAGGTTGAGATAGAGCATTAAGCATTTTAAATTCAACAGTTTCACCCAAAACAGTCATGGAGAGGGTGCTATCTTTCACTTTGATGATTGTATCTGCAGTGGCCATGAATGGCCTGCCTAGGAGAATGGGATCAACACGATCTCCATTTGGATTGTCTTCCATGTCCATCACTACAAAATCAGCAGGGAGAATTAGTGTATTAACTTGAACTAGAATATCTTCTACAATACCTTTTGGATATTTTATAGAATGATCAGCTAGTTCAAGTCGCATTGAAGTCTTCTTCATCCCTTCTAAGCCAAGCTCTTGATAAACTGAATATGGCATAACATTGATGCTTGCTCCCAAGTCCAACATGGCTCTTCCAACCTTCTTGCCTCCAATGTTAATGGGAATGTCAAAGCTGCCAGGATCATCTAGTTTTGGTGGAAGCTTCCTTTGCAACACCGCACTTACATTTTGGTCAAGCTTTACTCCTTCATTTGGAGCGAAATTGAGCTTGTGAGTTTTCAAGTCCTTGATGAATTTTCCATATGCAGGAATCTGTTCAATAAGATCAAGCAAAGGCAAATTGATATTAACTTTACTCAAAATATCATAAATCTCTTTAAAAGCCTTATCTTGCTTTGGTTTCTTAAGACGGCCTGGAAATGGAATCTGTGGAACATATGGAGCGGGTGGCACGTATCTATCTTCTTGAAGATGTGGTGGCACAAATTTGTCATCCCTTTTATGCAATTGGAATTGATCGGATTTCTGAGAATCTGATTTGGCCTTAGGAGCAGATTGAGAAGTTTTGAGTTGTTCTCCTTCCGTAGCCATGGTCTCCTCCTCTTCATCTTCTACAATCACAGCATCATTTGAAAGATTAGAATCAACTTTATTATCAATGATCTTACCTGATCTGAGCACATGGATGGCCTTGGCTTCTGGGTTCTTTGGATTGATCATAGTTTGGCTTGGCCATTTCCCAGGCTCTCTTTGAGATATTTCAGCAGCTATTTGGCCTATTTGAACTTCCAATTTGGCAATGGCAGCTTGTGTAGTTTGCTGGAAATTGGATTGGTTGATTGCCATCTGCTTAACTATATCCTCCATGAAAAGTTTGGATGATTCCTCCAACCTGGATTATAACTTTGAGAGTATGGATCATTTCTTGGACCTTGGTTGTAGGAATTTACCACCTTAGCTTGCTCTTGCACAAATTCTGGATATCCAGCCCCAAGTGGACAAGCTATGGTAGCATGGTCATGAGTTTCGCAAATACTACACACTTCCTTCGGAGGGCTTCTTGAGTTTAATGCAAGAAGAGCATCTAGCTTTTGTTCCAGTTTTAAAATCTGCACACTAGAAGAATCATTAGAACCACTAACAACACGTTTACCTCTTGTATCCGTATGTTGGGTCTCCATTGCTATCTCTTCAAAGAGTTTATACGTTTCTTCGGGAGTCTTGGTTTTAAAAGAACCACCTGCAAAATTGGTGACTATATTATGACTAGAAGAGGTTAGTCCTTTATAAAACATACGCATTTGAAGCTTCAATGGAATCCCATGATGAGGACATTGGTTGAGCAGCCCATTGAACCTCTCCCATGCTTCACAAAACGACTCGTCATCTTGCTGTGCAAATAACAAGATCTTATCCCTAAGCATGTCGGTCTTTTGCGTGGAGAAGTATTTTTCCAGGAACTTCTTTTGAATGGCAGCCCATGTAGTGAGTGAACCAGGTTTCAAAGAATTCAACCAATATTTTGCCTTATCCTTCAAAGTGTATGGAAACACTCTCATTCGAAGTTGATCTTCTGTCACACCTGTCAAGGGAAAAGAACTCACAACATTAAAAATATCCTTTATATGAGTTAATGGATCTTCATTAGGTAAACCATAAAAGGAAGGCAACATATTAAGATGAGAAGATTTCAGCTCATAATTTCGAGCTACAGTGGGCAGCGAAATGCTTGAAGGAGATGCTGGAATTGTTGGGATATCAAGTTCTCCCATGAACTCATTGGCAGCCATCTCTTCTTCTTCTTCTTGGTCTGAACTTGCTTCCGAATTTGAAAGTGAAGAACCAGGAAGTTCAGCGTGGAGAGCAAGACTTGAAAATGTGGCCAGAGCTTGCTCTTTTGCAGTTGACAACTCTCTTTCTAGACGATTCTGAATTTCAGAGGTCACTCGTCTAGGTTGCAACGATGGTCCTGCGTTCAAAGATCTGGAACGTTGAAACGAAGACCTCACTTGTTCAAGTAATGGCCTTTTAGACATAAACTACCTGAAACAGAAAATTACTTGAGTTAATTAGAAACACTAAAAAGAATAGGGTAACCTTGGGCACATAACCAGGGAAGAACTTTCGTTCAGTCCCCGGCAACGGCGCCAAAATTTGTTGTTAATATTATGTTAACTCGCAATTGTACGGGGCAATTAGTAGTATAGCAAGACAAGTACGAGGTCGTACCCACGAAGACTGAGAAGTTCAAATTAGTTATGTACTTAGATTACCAAATTCAAGAAGTTAGGAAGTCTAGTCTAAAACAGAATTTAAAGTGATAGTGATTGTGATTGTGAAAAGAAGTGAGCAAACTGAAATTGCAAATGAAAGCAAATAAACAAGTGTAACAAAGAGTGATTTTGAAGGGCTGGAAAACGGATTTGGAGACTAGGGCATTCGATTCACCATAACAATTCAATTCTGGGTTATAAGGAGTCAAGTAACAAGTCTAATTCAGATTCAAAGATTGATTCTAGCTAAAGTATGATTAGGCCATGGTGTCTGGTCCTAACCTTGTGTTCCTAATTCCCTAATTTGATCATTTGTTGTCTAACCTAAAATTAAGCATTAGGAACCCATTAAGCATAGAAGAACAATTTAAACAACCAAGCATGTATCTAATCCCTGTTGTCGAATGTCCATACATACTCTTCCTATTCATAGTTCAATTCGAATTAAAGCATGGTGTCTACTCTTAATTCAAACCAAGATATACAAATCAAAATGGTAGCTAAGCATTCCGATCAGCATATAAGCAAGTAGGCAAAATGAATAAAAACATGAATCATGAATCAAACTTGAAACTCCAAACTTGAAACTTATAAACCCAGAATATTCATGTTAGGTTACATCGAAACCCTAGTTATGGATTTAGCTACTCATAATGGAAAAGAAACTAAAACAGAATTGGGAAAACATAATGAATGTCATAAGAGTAGAAAAACCCTTTTCTGAAGTTCTTGTGGTGTCCAATGCTTCTTCAAGAGCTTCTCCACGTCTGGAAGGATGTATGAAGGATATGGAGGTGATTTGGGATGAGTTTGAGTGAGTGGTGATGGTTGAGAGAGAGGAAATTCGTAGGAAATAGAAGGGAGGTTTTCTGGAGCTGTTTTGGTGTTTTGGGGCAGTTTAGAGTATCTGGCTGTGTACCTAGAGTGTATGGGGTGGATGTGTGTTTTTTTGAAGCTTGAAGACCTCTCTATTTATAGGGCTAAGAGGGAGGAACATCATGATGATATTCCCACACCATCCTTCATCTTTTGCTGATGCACAAGCTTTCTTCACATGGGTTCAATGGTGATCAGTTTTGCTGCCAACCCATGTGATCTTCTTTTGGCTGCCATCCCATGTGGTCTTCTTTTGGCTGCCAAAGTCAGTTACAGCTGGGGTGAGGCACATGGCTTAAAGGAGGTGACAAGCTCATCAGCTGGCAGCTGCAATCCTGAGAAGGGTGCAACTTGAGGGGACCACGGATTGGGCTTGGCTTCATCAATGGATATGTATGAGCAGTCCATCTTGCAGTTCAGAAACTCCTCTTTCTAACCACAAATCATTTGGGCCAATCCAAGTTGGGAGGAGGAAGTTAAGGCCGAAACAAATAGCTAACTCAGTCTGCTCGTTTTTGCAACATTGTGCAACTTTTTTTATCCAAAGCCACCATTGCTACCTAAGGCCCAAAGAACTGAATGACAAACAGAAAAGGGATTAAAAGCACAAGTTTAACTCAACAACATAACCAAATCATAAGCTATAGGGGTACAAAATGATATACAATTATGAACTGATCAATGACTCCTCCCACCATTTTATGATGATGCCCAAGTTTTGGGCTCGATCGGAAATTAATAGGTGTTCGAAATTGGACACTTCAAGTTGAAAGGCAGATTCTTCCGAATTGGAGTGGTTGGTGTATTCCATAGTTCTAGCGATTGGATTTCACTCAAAACTCACCAAATGACTCCTCCCACCATTTTATGATGATGCCCAAATTTTGGGCTCGATCGGAAATCAATAGGTGTTCGAAATTGGACACTTCAAGTTGAAAGGCAGTTTGTTCCGAATTGGAGTTGTTGGTGTATTCCATAGTTCTAGCGATTGGATTTCACTCAAAACTCACCAAATGACTCCTCCCACCATTTTATGATGATGCCCAAATTTTGGGCTCGATCGTAAATTAATAGGTGTTCGAAATTGGACACTTCAAGTTGAAAGGCAGTTTCTTCCGAATTTTAGTGGTTGGTGTATTCCGTAGTTCAAGCGATTGGATTTCACTCAAAACTCACCAAATGACTCCTCCCACCATTTTATGACGATGCCCAAATTTTGGGCTCGATCGGAAATTAATAGGTGTTCGAAATTGGACACTTCAAGTTGAAAGGCAATTTGTTCCGAATTGGTGTGGTTATTGTATTCAGTAGTTCTAGCGATTGGATTTCACTCAAAACTCACCACATGACTCCTCCCACCATATCATGATGACGCCCAAGTTTTGGGCTCGATCGGAAATCAATAGGTGTTCGAAATTGGACACTTCAAGTTCAAAGCAATTTGTCCCGAATTGGAGTGGTTGGTGTATTCCGTAGTTCTAGCGATTGGATTTTACTCAAAACTCACCACATGACTCCTCCCACCATTTTATGATGATGCCCAAGTTTTGGGCTCGATCGGAAATCAGTAGGTTTACGAAATTGGACACGTCAAGTTCAAAGGCAGTTCGTGCCTTATTGGAGTGGTTGGTGTATTTCGTAGTTCTGGCGATTGGATTTCACTCAAAACTCACCAAATGACTCCTCCCAACATATTATGATGATGCCCAAGTCTTGGGCTCGAACGGAAAACAATAGGTGTATGGAATTGGACATTTCAAGTTCGAAGGCAGTTTGTTCCGTATTGGAGTGGTTATTGTATTCCTTAGTTCTAGCAATTGGATTTCACTCAAAACTCACCACATGACTCCTTCCACCATATTGTGATGATGCCCAAGTTTTGGGCTCGATCGGAAATCAATAGGTGTACGAAATTGGACAATTCAAGTTCAAAGGCAGTTCGTGCCTTATTGGAGTAGTTGGTGTATTCCGTAGTTCTAGCGATTGGATTTCACTCAAAACTCACCACATGACTCCTCCCACCATATTATGATGATCCCCAAGTTTTGGGCTCGATCGGAAATCAATAGGTGTACGAAATTGGACACTTCAAGTTCAAAGGCTGTTGGTTCCGAATTGGAGTGGTTGGTGTATTCCGTAGTTCTAGCAATTGGATTTCACTCAAAACTCACCAAATGACTCCTCCCAACATATTATGACAATGCCCAAGTTTTGGGCTCGATCGGAAATCAATAGGTGTACGAAATTGGACACTAAAAGTTCAAAGGCAGTTTGTTCCGTATTGGAGTGGTTATTGTATTCCTTAGTTCTAGCGATTGGATTTCACTCAAAACTCACCACATGACTCCTTCCACCATATTCTAATGATGCCCAAGTTTTGGGCTTGATCGGAAATCATTTGGTGTACGAAATTGGACAATTCAAGTTCAAAGGCAGTTCGTGCCTTATTGGAGTGGTTGGTGTATTTCGTAGTTCTAGCGAATGGATTTCACTCAAAACTCACCAAATGACTCCTCCCACCATATTATCATGATGCAAAAGTTTTGAGCTCGATCGGAAATCAATAGGTGTACGAAATTGGACACTTCAAGTTCAATGGCAGTTTGTTCCGAATTGGAGGGGTTGGTGAATTCCGTAGTTCTAGCGATTGGATTTCACTCAAAACTCACCAAATGACTCCTCCCAACATATTATGACAATGCCCAAGTTTTGGGCTTGATCGGAAATCATTAGTTGTACGAAATTGGACACTTCAAGTTCAAAGGACATTTGTTCCGAATTGGTGTGGTTATTGTATTCAGTAGTTCTAGCGATTGGATTTCACTCAAAACTCACCACATGACTCCTCCCACCATATCATGATGACGCCCAAGTTTTGGGCTCGATCGGAAATCAATAGGTGTTCGAAATTGGACACTTCAAGTTCAAAGCAATTTGTCCCGAATTGGAGTGGTTGGTGTATTCCGTAGTTCTAGCTATTGGATTTTACTCAAAACTCACCACATGACTCCTCCCACCATTTTATGATGATGCCCAAGTTTTGGGCTCGATCGGAAATCAGTAGGTTTACGAAATTGGACACGTCAAGGTCAAAGGCAGTTTGATCCGAATTGGAGTGGTTGGTGTATTCCGTAGTTCTAGCAATTGGATTTCACTCAAAACTCTCCACATGACTCCTCTCACCATATTATGATGATGCCCAAGTTTTGGGCTCGATCAGAAATCAACAGGTGTACGAAATTGGACACTTCAAGTTCAAAGGCAATTTGTTCCGAATTGGAGTGGTTGGTGAATTCCGTAGTTCTAGCAATTGGATTTCACTCAAAACTCACCAAATGGCTCCTCCCAACATATTATGACAATTCCCAAGTTTTGGGCTCGATCGGAAATCAATAGGTGTATAAAATTGGACAATTCAAGTTCAAAGGCAGTTCGTGCCTTATTGGAGTGGTTGGTGTATTTCGTAGTTCTGGCGATTGGATTTCACTCAAAACTCACCAAATGACTCCTCCCAACATATTATGATGATGCCCAAGTCTTGGGCTCGAACGGAAAACAATAGGTGTATGGAATTGGACATTTCAAGTTCGAAGGCAGTTTGTTCCGTATTGGAGTGGTTATTGTATTCCTTAGTTCTAGCGATTGGATTTCACTCAAAACTCACCACATGACTCCTTCCACCATATTCTGATGATGCCCAAGTTTTGGGCTCGATCAGAAATCAATAGGTGTACGAAATTGGACAATTCAAGTTCAAAGGCAGTTCGTGCCTTATTGGAGTAGTTGGTGTATTCCGTAGTTCTAGCGATTGGATTTCACTCAAAACTCACCACATGACTCCTCCCACCATATTATGATGATCCCCAAGTTTTGGGCTCGATCGGAAATCAATAGGTGTACGAAATTGGACACTTCAAGTTCAAAGGCTGTTGGTTCCGAATTGGAGTGGTTGGTGTATTCCGTAGTTCTAGCAATTGGATTTCACTCAAAACTCACCAAATGACTCCTCCCAACATATTATGACAATGCCCAAGTTTTGGGCTCGATCGGAAATCAATAGGTGTACGAAATTGGACACTTCAAGTTCAAAGGCAGTTTGTTCCGTATTGGAGTGGTTATTGTATTCCTTAGTTCTAGCGATTGGATTTCACTCAAAACTCACCACATGACTCCTTCCACCATATTCTATTGATGCCCAAGTTTTGGGCTTGATCGGAAATCATTTGGTGTACGAAATTGGACAATTCAAGTTCAAAGGCAGTTCGTGCCTTATTGGAGTGGTTGGTGTATTTCGTAGTTCTAGCGAATGGATTTCACTCAAAACTCACCAAATGACTCCTCCCACCATATTATCATGATGCAAAAGTTTTGAGCTCGATCGGAAATCAATAGGTGAACGAAATTGGACACTTCAAGTTCAATGGCAGTTTGTTCCGAATTGGAGGGGTTGGTGAATTCCGTAGTTCTAGCGATTGGATTTCACTCAAAACTCACCAAATCACTCCTCCCAACATATTATGACAATGCCCAAGTTTTGGGCTTGATCGGAAATCATTAGTTGTACGAAATTGGACACTTCAAGTTCAAAGGACATTTGTTCCGAATTGGTGTGGTTATTGTATTCAGTAGTTCTAGCGATTGGATTTCACTCAAAACTCACCACATGACTCCTCCCACCATATCATGATGACGTCCAAGTTTTGGGCTCGATCGGAAATCAATAGGTGTTCGAAATTGGACACTTCAAGTTCAAAGCAATTTGTCCCGAATTGGAGTGGTTGGTGTATTCCGTAGTTCTAGCGATTGGATTTTACTCAAAACTCACCACATGACTCCTCCCACCATTTTATGATGATGCCCAAGTTTTGGGCTCGATCGGAAATCGGTAGGTTTACGAAATTGGACACGTCAAGGTCAAAGGCAGTTTGATCATAATTGGAGTGGTTAGTGTATTCCGTAGTTCTAGCAATTGGATTTCACTCAAAACTCTCCACATGACTCCTCTCACCATATTATGATGATGCCCAAGTTTTGGGCTCGATCAGAAATCAACAGGTGTACGAAATTGGACACTTCAAGTTCAAAGGCAATTTGTTCCGAATTGGAGTGGTTGGTGAATTCCGTAGTTCTAGCAATTGGATTTCACTCAAAACTCACCAAATGGCTCCTCCCAACATATTATGACAATTCCCAAGTTTTGGGCTCGATCGGAAACCAATAGGTGTATAAAATTGGACAATTCAAGTTCAAAGACAGTTCGTGCCTTATTGGAGTGGTTGGTGTATTTCGTAGTTCTGGCGATTGGATTTCACTCAAAACTCACCAAATGACTCCTCCCAACATATTATGATGATGCCCAAGTCTTGGGCTCGAACGGAAAACAATAGGTGTATGGAATTGGACATTTCAAGTTCGAAGGCAGTTTGTTCCGTATTGGAGTGGTTATTGTATTCCTTAGTTCTAGCGATTGGATTTCACTCAAAACTCACCACATGACTCCTTCCACCATATTCTGATGATGCCCAAGTTTTGGGCTCGATCGGAAATCAATAGGTGTACGAAATTGGACAATTCAAGTTCAAAGGCAGTTCGTGCCTTATTGGAGTAGTTGGTGTATTCCGTAGTTCTAGCGATTGGATTTCACTCAAAACTCACCACATGACTCCTCCCACCATATTATGATGATCCCCAAGTTTTGGGCTCGATCGGAAATCAATAGGTGTACGAAATTGGACACTTCAAGTTCAAAGGCTGTTGGTTCCGAATTGGAGTGGTTGGTGTATTCCGTAGTTCTAGCAATTGGATTTGACTCAAAACTCACCAAATGACTCCTCCCAACATATTATGATGATGCCCAAGTTTTGGGCTCGATCGGAAATCAATAGGTGTACGAAATTGGACAATTCAAGTTCAAAGGCAGTTTGTTCCGAATTGGAGAGGTTGGTGTATTCCATAGTTCTAGCAATTGGATTTAACTCAAAACCCACCAAATGGCTCTTCCCAGTATATTCTGATGATGCCCAAATTTTTGGCTCGATCGGAAATCAATAATTGTACGAAATTGGACAATTCAAGTTCAAAGGCAGTTCGTGCCTTATTGGAGTGGTTGGTGCATTTCGTAGTTCTAGCGATTGTATTTCACTGAAAACTCACCAAATGACTCCTCCCAACATATTATGATGATGCCCAAGTTTTGGGATCGATCGGAAATCAAGAGGTGTACGAAATTGGACAATTCTAGTTCACAGGCAGTTCGTGCCGTATTGGAGTGGTTGGTGTATTTCGTAGTTCTAGCGATTGCATTTCACTCAAAACTCACCAAATCACTCTTCCCAACACAATATGATGATGCCCAAGTTTTGGGCTCGATCGGAAATCGATAGGTGTACGAAATTGGACAATTCAAGTTCAAAGGAAATTTGTTCCGAATTGGAGTGGTTGGTGTATTCCGTTGTTCTTGCGATTGGATTTCACTGAAAATTCACCACATGACTCCTCCCACCGTATTATGACGATGCCCAAGTTTTGGGCTCGATAGGAAATCAATAGGTGTACGAAATTGGACACTTCAAGTTCAAAGGCAGTTCGTGCCTTATTGGAGTGGTTGGTGTATTTCGTAGTTCTAGCTGTTGGATTTCACTCAAAACTTACCAAATGACTCCTCCCAACATATTAAGACGATGCCTAAGTTTTGGGCTCGATCGGAAATCAATGGGTGTACGAAATTGGACACTTCAAGTTCAAAGGCAATTTGTTCCGAATTGGAGTGGTTGGTGTATTCCGTAGTTCTAGCGATTGGATTTCGCTCAAAACTCACCAAATGACTCCTCCCACCATTATATAATGATGCACAAGTTTTGGGCTCGATCGGAAATCAATAGGTGTACGAAATTGGACACTCCAAGTTCAAAGGCAGTTTGTTCCGAATTGGAGTGGTTGGTGTATTCCATATTTCTAGCGACTGGATTTTACTCAACACCCTCCACATGACTCCTCCCACCATATTATGATGATGCCCAAGTTTTGGGCTCAGTCGGAATTCAATAGGTGTACGAAATTGGACACTTGAAGTTCAAAGGCAGTTTGTTCCGAATTGGAGTGGTTTTTGTATTCCGTAGTTCTAGCGATTGGATTTCACTCAAAACCCACCACATGACTCCTCCCACCATATTATGATGATGCCCAAGTTTTGGGCTCGATCGGAAATCACTAGGTGTACGAAATCGGACACTTCACGTTCAAAGGCAGTTTGTTCCGAATTGGAGTGGTTGGTGTATTCCATAGTTCTAGCAATTGGATTTCACTCAAAACTCACCAAATGACTCCTCCCACCATATTATGGTGACGCAAATGTTTTGGGCTCGATCGGAAGTCAATAGGTGTACGAAATTGGACAATTCAAGTTCAAGGGCAGTTCATGCCTTATTGGAGAGGTTGGTGTATTACGTAGTTCTAGCGATTGGATTTCACTCAAAACTCACCACATGACTCCTTCCACCATATTATGACGATGCCCAAGTTTTGGGCTCGATAGAAAATCAATAGGTGTACGAAATTGGACACTTCAAGTTCAAAGGCAGTTCGTGCCTTATTGGAGTGGCTGGTGTATTTCGTAGTTCTAGCAATTGGATTTCACTCAGAACTCACCAAATGACTCCTCCCAACATATTATGATGATGCCCTAATTTTGGGCTCGATCTGAATTTAATATTTGCACGAAATTGGACACCTCAAGTTCAAAGGCAGTTTGTTCCGAATTGGAATGGTTTTTGTATTCCGTAGTTCTAGCAATTTGATTTCTCTCAAAACTCACCAAGTGACTCCTCCCACCATATTATGGCGATGCCCAAGTTTTAGGCCCGATCTGAAATCAATAGGTGTACGAAATTGGAGAATTCAAGTTCAAAGGCAGTTCATGCCTTATTGGAGTGGTTGGTGTATTTCGTAGTTGTACCGATTGGATTTCAGTCAAAACTCACCAGATGACTCCACCCAACATATTATGATGATGCCCAAGTTTTGGGATCGATCGGAATTCAATAGGTGTACGAAATTGGACACTTCAAGTTCAAAGGCAGTTCGTGCCTTATTGGTGTATTTGGTGTATTTCATAGTTCTAGCGATTGGATTTCACTCAAAACTCACCAAATGACTCCTCCCAACATATTATGATGATGCCCAAGTTTTGGGCTCAATCGGAAATCAATAGGTGTACGAAATTGGACACTTCAAGTTCAAAGGTAGTTTGTTCCGAATTGAAGTGGTTGGTGTATTCCGTAGTTCTAGCGATTGCATTTCACTCAAAACTCTCCAAATGACTCCTCCCACCTGATCGGTTCATAATTGTATATCATTTTGTACCCTTCTAGCTTATGAATTGGTTATGTTTTTGAGTTAAACTTGTGCTTGTAATCCTTTTTGTGTTTATGTTTCAGCTTTAGGTAACAATTATGGCTTTGGATAGAAAATGATGCAATCCATGCATGTTAGGGCCTGATTTGGGTGGATGGAAGAAGAGCTTAAAGACAAACTAATTTTGGCTACAGCCCATTTCCAGCCCAGTTTCGTAGGTCAACTTCTTGGCCTTGGATTAGAATGCTGTGGGTCTCCAATGAGGTGAAGATCTTCATGAAACTTGTTCCAATGGGTGTCTACTACAACATATCCAAATTTCAGCCCAATTGGACATTTGTGGAGTGCTCAGCCCATCCAACATTGAACCCTGCTCAGGAAGATGTGCAGCTGCCAGCATTTAGCCATGTGAACAAGTTTTTATCCATGTGCCTCACCCCAGCTGCAACTGATTTTGTACCCAACATCACGCACATGATGGAGCTATTAAAGAGAAAGCATGTGCATGCATGCAAAGAAGAGAAAGGAGAGAGATGAAGAATAAGGAATGATGAGAGGCATTTTTGCTCAGCCTTTGAACATGGGAATTGAATTGGCAGATCACTTTGGAGCTGGAGATCAGCTTTTGAGCTACTAAAGAGAAGCATGTGCATGCATGTGAAGCAAAAGAAAGAAAAGAAATGAAATGAAGTCAATTCCAGTCCCTGTTTCGGAAGCCAACTTGCAGAGGCCAAAACGCATACGTTTACTGCTCCGATGGGAATACTTTCTTCATAGAAGTTGTTCCAATGGGTGTCTAGTATAACATATCCAAATTTCAACCCCATTGGATAAATGTGGAAACCTCTGGCCTTCCTACACCAAGACTGGTTCAGAAAACTCGTTTTTCAGCAACCAAAAAGCAACCACATGGGTTGACAGCAAAAGGCAACCACATGCAAAAGGCAGCCACATCTGACCACCTCTGCATGCATGTGATGAAAGCTTGTGCAGCAGCAAAAGATGAAGGATGGTGTGGGAATCCATCATGTTGTTCCTCCCTCTTAGCCCTATAAATAGAGAAGCCTTCAAGCTTCAAAACACACCCCAAAGGGGGGGAGCTCTCAAACACTTCTCTAGAGCTCCCTTCCCTTCTCTCCCTCAAATTCTCTTAGTTTCCTTTCAAGTTTTCAATTGTTGTAATAAAATGAGTTTACTGAATTTTTCTTCAAGTTTTCAAGTTCTTCTTTAATTTTATTTGTAATGTACATTCTTTCTTAAGTATTCAAGTTTAATTAGTTTCCAAGTTTCAGTTATGGTTTTTGTTCTTATTCATTATGCTTATAAGTTAATATGCTAGTTTGAATGATTGATCACCATTTAGGCTTGCATGTTAGCTATCTTGGTTTGAATTAAGAGTAGACACCATGCTTTAATTCGAATTGAACTATGAATAGGAAGAGTATGTATGGACATTCGACAACAGGGATTAGATACATGCTTGGTTGTTTAAATTGTTCTTCTATGCTTAATGGGTTCCTAATGCTTAGTTTTAGGTTAGACAACAAATGATCAAATTAGGGAATTAGGAACACAAGGTTAGAACCAGACACCATGGCCTAATCATACTTTAGCTAGAATCAATCCGTTAATCTAATTGAACTTGGGAACTTATTTGCTTGAGTTATTTCCTTTTTCTTGTTTTATTTATTTTCTTTTACATTTCTGTTTTGTGTAGGGAAAATAAATTGGATCATTCAATCACCAATCCTCGTGGGATCGACCTCGCACTTACATATGCTATACTACCAAACGGCTCGTGCACTTGCGAGTATCACAAGTTGAGGATGCAGCTGAATCTATTTTGATGAAGTGAATCCGACACAACAAGTTTTTGGCGCCGTTGCCGGGGATTGGCAACATAGTTTGGTTCTATTTCTTTTCCCTACTTGTTTTATTTTTATTTTTCAGTTTCATCTTTTTCTAGACAGTTTCCTGAGTGAATGGCGTTAATGGACAAGTTGTGTTTGTAGTCCAACGGAATAGGACAATTGCCTAACAAGCAAGAGAACTGGGTTTAAGTCCCAGCTTACACAACCCATTGGTGTTTGTTACTTTGAAGCATGGAATTAGATGTTTTAGTTTAGTTTATCCTTTTCATTTAATTTATGGTTTCCTCATCCTTTAAATCTAAAAATCTGTTTCAAGTTTCCTTGTCTTTCTTTAAGCATTTCTGAAGTAGCTCAATAAGAAAGAGGGAGTGAGAGGAGACAACCCAATCCATAGAAGCATGGAGTATGGAGTAGCGGAGAAGTCGTTCTCCAGCTGCTATGGCCAACCACGCTCCAGCTAATCACTTCAAAGGGAGCATTCCAATCATATCTCTTTCATTTGTATAATAACTGCTACTCATTTTTAATTGTGTCTTCTTTTATGTTTTGTTTTTGTTAGGGTTTTCTTTTCCTTGATGTGGGAGAAACATGATGAGCAGCTGACCCAAATACTCAAAGAAGAACATGTGCTGCCATACTATGTGCATTACCCTCTCATTGTCTTCAAGGGGAAGTTCTAAACTCTCTTTCTTTTATTTATTTCATTTCATTCCTTTACCCTTGATTTCATGTGCATTGCATTCTTTACATGGATTCAAACATTGAGGACAATGCTTCATTTAAGTTTGGGGGTGCAGGAAGTTGTTTTTTAGTTTTTGTGTTCTGAAAACGTAGGCTTCTTTATTGCTAACACAGTTTATTTTCTGCTTCTGTTTTGAAAGTTTGGTCCGCGTTGTGTTCTTCATTTTTTTATGCTGAATCCAACGACGTAAAGAGCGTTAAATTTGACCAAGTGGTTTGAAAGTTACATGTCAAAACAGAACATATGTTGAAATTGAGCATAACAGCAATTTGAAACCTCTCGTTTTTCTTTTCTGTTTCTTTTTCTTTGAGTCATTTTCAGTTTTCCTTCCCACACCAATGACAAATCATGAGTCTAACTTCTAATATGGCTCTTAGGAATTTGATAAGCATTGTGTTAGGTATGAATCTTATTCTTTTGCTAGCTAAGTCTCACATAATTATTCTTGAGCTTTCTATGCACATAAGCCATGATTATACAACTCTTGCATGTCTTACCCAATTGTATGCATTTTTGCTTGTGTGATTCACTGGAATGTTAATTTATAACTAAGATATGATTTAGGCCATCTTTGTTAAGCCTCTTTCTTTTTCTTTTTTCCTCCATCAACCCATACAATACATATTCCATTGTAAACCCTTTTGTGCCCAAACACTTAACCATTTCTTTCTATCACCTTATCATCCATTAAACATCCTACCATCTATGGAACTTGTAGAGCATGATTGTATTTCAGATTGTAATGTATTCAAGGCAATAAATGAGCTATTAAAAAAAAAAGAAAAAAAGAAAAGAAGTGTGGCCAATGTAGTCACGACCCTAGGGTGGTATAAGGAGAAATCAAGGTGATCTAGGGTAAAGAGCCGCAAAATTGGGCCAAATATTATACAAAGTGTGTAAACGTCAAAATCAAATTGTGAAGAGATTCAATTGCAAAATCTGGTGTTGTGAGCTTTTCAATTTTTGTGCCTTACATTTCAAACGTCCATGATCTTGCTTATATGACATGCTCTACTTTGTTCCTTAGACTTTGTGTTTCAATATCCATTCCTTTTCTAACCATTACATTACATCCATGAGTAAAGTCCTATTGATTTTGGTTTAGCTTGGCAAACTTGTGTTCATTCTTGCAGGAATTCATATCGTTGTTTGAGAAGCATGAGTTGTATCTTCATGGCTACTTCACACACACACCTTGAGCATGATTTGTGTGAGATTGTGGTAGCACTTGAATAATGTTTAGAACTTCCTTAGTGCTTGTTTTGTTCCTCGTTGAGCCATGTCTATGAAGTTTAACAT
This sequence comes from Prunus campanulata, assembly GCA_034190965.1. Classification (NCBI taxonomy): domain Eukaryota; kingdom Viridiplantae; phylum Streptophyta; class Magnoliopsida; order Rosales; family Rosaceae; genus Prunus; species Prunus campanulata. Next base: position 11,915,758 of record CM067209.1, on the reverse strand, counting down.
TTTTGTCCGGTGGGAAGGTTAACGATTTTTGTTTTTTTTTTTTTTGTTTTTTTTGTTTTGCTTAAGGACTAACAAATCTATTAAGTTTTCTAACCACTTTGTTTTGTAGAGTCAGTAAAACGTTTGTGGGTATCGTATCTGTTAAACCCTCAGGAGACACAACTCCTCCTACTAGGGATGCCTAGAGGTTTAAAGGCTTGTTGCATACGGTCAATGCAATCGAGTTACCTACGAAAGTGGTCTAGTTAACTTCTTGTTTTGTTTTTAACTTTGTTTTGTGTTGTTTTGCTCGAGGACTAGCAAAATCTAGGTTTGGGGGTATTTGATCGGTTCATAATTGTATATCATTTTGTACCCTTCTAGCTTATGAATTGGTTATGTTTTTGAGTTAAACTTGTGCTTGTAATCCTTTTTGTGTTTATGTTTCAGCTTTAGGTAACAATTATGGCTTTGGATAGAAAATGATGCAATCCATGCATGTTAGGGCCTGATTTGGGTGGATGGAAGAAGAGCTTAAAGACAAACTAATTTTGGCTACAGCCCATTTCCAGCCCAGTTTCGTAGGTCAACTTCTTGGCCTTGGATTAGAATGCTGTGGGTCTCCAATGAGGTGAAGATCTTCATGAAACTTGTTCCAATGGGTGTCTACTACAACATATCCAAATTTCAGCCCAATTGGACATTTGTGGAGTGCTCAGCCCATCCAACATTGAACCCTGCTCAGGAAGATGTGCAGCTGCCAGCATTTAGCCATGTGAACAAGTTTTTATCCATGTGCCTCACCCCAGCTGCAACTGATTTTGTACCCAACATAATGAGTGAAGTTGGGAGGCTTTCCAGCTATGATTTCTGAAGGAGCAAGTTGGCACATGATGGAGCTATTAAAGAGAAAGCATGTGCATGCATGCAAAGAAGAGAAAGGAGAGAGATGAAGAATAAGGAATGATGAGAGGCATTTTTGCTCAGCCTTTGAACATGGGAATTGAATTGGCAGATCACTTTGGAGCTGGAGATCAGCTTTTGAGCTACTAAAGAGAAGCATGTGCATGCATGTGAAGCAAAAGAAAGAAAAGAAATGAAATGAAGTCAATTCCAGTCCCTGTTTCGGAAGCCAACTTGCAGAGGCCAAAACGCATACGTTTACTGCTCCGATGGGAATACTTTCTTCATAGAAGTTGTTCCAATGGGTGTCTAGTATAACATATCCAAATTTCAACCCCATTGGATAAATGTGGAAACCTCTGGCCTTCCTACACCAAGACTGGTTCAGAAAACTCGTTTTTCAGCAACCAAAAAGCAACCACATGGGTTGACAGCAAAAGGCAACCACATGCAAAAGGCAGCCACATCTGACCACCTCTGCATGCATGTGATGAAAGCTTGTGCAGCAGCAAAAGATGAAGGATGGTGTGGGAATCCATCATGTTGTTCCTCCCTCTTAGCCCTATAAATAGAGAAGCCTTCAAGCTTCAAAACACACCCCAAAGGGGGGGAGCTCTCAAACACTTCTCTAGAGCTCCCTTCCCTTCTCTCCCTCAAATTCTCTTAGTTTCCTTTCAAGTTTTCAATTGTTGTAATAAAATGAGTTTACTGAATTTTTCTTCAAGTTTTCAAGTTCTTCTTTAATTTTATTTGTAATGTACATTCTTTCTTAAGTATTCAAGTTTAATTAGTTTCCAAGTTTCAGTTATGGTTTTTGTTCTTATTCATTATGCTTATAAGTTAATATGCTAGTTTGAATGATTGATCACCATTTAGGCTTGCATGTTAGCTATCTTGGTTTGAATTAAGAGTAGACACCATGCTTTAATTCGAATTGAACTATGAATAGGAAGAGTATGTATGGACATTCGACAACAGGGATTAGATACATGCTTGGTTGTTTAAATTGTTCTTCTATGCTTAATGGGTTCCTAATGCTTAGTTTTAGGTTAGACAACAAATGATCAAATTAGGGAATTAGGAACACAAGGTTAGAACCAGACACCATGGCCTAATCATACTTTAGCTAGAATCAATCCGTTAATCTAATTGAACTTGGGAACTTATTTGCTTGAGTTATTTCCTTTTTCTTGTTTTATTTATTTTCTTTTACATTTCTGTTTTGTGTAGGGAAAATAAATTGGATCATTCAATCACCAATCCTCGTGGGATCGACCTCGCACTTACATATGCTATACTACCAAACGGCTCGTGCACTTGCGAGTATCACAAGTTGAGGATGCAGCTGAATCTATTTTGATGAAGTGAATCCGACACAACACCACCATATTAGGATGATGCCCAAGTTTTGGGCTCGATCGGAAATCAATAGGTGTACGAAATTGGACAATTCAAGTTCAAAGGCAGTTCGTGCCTTATTGGAGTGGTTGGTGTATTTCGTAGTTCTAGCGATTGGATTTCACTCAAAACTCACCAAATGACTCCTCGCAACATATTACGATGATGCAAAAGTTTTGGGCTCGATCGAAAATCAATAGGTGTACGAAATTGGACAATTCAAGTTCAAAGGCAGTTCGTTCCTTATTGGAGTGGTTGGTGTATTTCGTAGTTCTAGAGATTGGATTTCACTCAAAACTCACCAAATGACTCCTCCCAACATATTATGATGATGCCCAAGTTTTGGGCTCGATCGGAAATCATTAGGTGTATGAAATTGGACACTTCAAGTTGAAAGGCAGTTCGTGCCTTATTGGAGTGGTTGGTGTATTTCGTAGTGCTAGCGGTTGGAATTCACGCAAAACTCACCAAATGACTCCTCCCAACATATTATGATGATGCCCATGTTTTGGGCTCGATCGGAAATCAATAGGTGTACGAAATTGGACACTTCATGTTCAAAGGCAGTTCGTGCCGTATTGGAGTGGTTGATGTATTTCGTAGTGCTAGCGGTTGGATTTCACTCAAAACTCACCAAATGACTCCTCCCAACATATTACAATGATGCCCAAGTTTTGGGCTCGATCCGAATTTAATAGGTGAACAAAATTGGACACTTCAAGTTCAATTCCAGTTCCTTCCTTATTGGAGTGGTTGGTGTATTTCGTAGTTCTAGCGATTGGATTTCTCTCAAAACTCACCAAATTACTCCTCCCAACATATTAAGATGATGCCCAAGTTTTGGGCTCGATCGGAAATCAGTAGGTGTACGAAATTAGACAATTCAAGTTCAATGGCAGTTCCTGGCTTATTGGAGTGGTTGGTGTATTTCATAGTTCTAGCAATTCGATTTCACTCAAAACTCACCAAATCACTCTTCCCAACACATTATAATGATGCCCAAGTTTTGGGCTCGATCGGAAATCAATAGGTGTACGAAATTGGACACTTCAAGTTCAAAGGCTGTTTGTTCCTTATAGGAGTGGTTGGTGTATGTCGTAGTTCAAGCGATTGGATTTCACTCAAAACTCACCAAATTACTCCTCCCAACATATTATGATGATGCCCAAGTTTTTGGCTCGATCGAAAATCAATAGGTGTACGAAATTGGACACTTCTAGTTCAAAGGCAGTTCGTGCCTTATTGGAGAGTTTGGTGTATTTCGTGGTGCTAGCGGTTGGATTTCCCTCAAAACTCCCCAAATGACTCCTCCCAACGTATTATAATGATGCCCAAGTTTTTGGCTCGATCCGAATTTAATAGATGTACAAAATTGGACACTTCAAGTTCAATGACTTCTCCAACCATATTACGATGATGCAAAAGTTTTGGGCTCGGTCGGAACTCAATAGGTGTACGAAATTGGACAATTCAAGTTCAAAGGCAGTTCGTTCCTTATTGGAGTGGTTGGTGTATGTCGTAGTTCTAGCGATTGGATTTCACTCAAAACTCACCAAATTACTCCTCCCAACATATTATGATGATGCCCAAGTTTTTGGCTCGATCGAAAATCAACAGGTGTACGAAATTGGACACTTCTAGTTCAAAGGCAGTTCGTACCTTATTGGAGAGTTTGGTGTATTTCGTAGTGCTAGCGGTTGGATTTCCCTCAAAACTCACCAAATGACTCCTCCCAACGTATTATAATGATGCCCAAGTTTTTGGCTCGATCCGAATTTAATAGATGTACAAAATTGGACACTTCAAGTTCAAAGGCAGTTTATTCCGAATTGGAGTGGTTGCAGTATTCCGTAGTTCTAGCGATTGGATTTCACTCAAAACTCACCAAATCACTCTACCCAACAGATTATGATGATGCCAAAGTTTTGGGCTCGATCGGAAATCAATAGGTTTACGAAATTGGACACTTCAAGTTCAAGGGCAGTTTGTTCCGAATTGGAGTGGTTGGTGTATTCCGTAGTTCTAGCGATTGGATTTCACTCAAAACTCACCAAACGACTTCTCCAACCATATTACGATGATGCCAAAGTTTTGGGATCGATCGGAAATCAATAGGTGTAGGAACTTGGACTCTTCAAGTTCAAAGGCAGTTTGTTCTAAATTGGAGTGGTTGGAGTATTCCGTAGTTCTGGCGATTGGATTTCACTCAAAACTCACAAAACGACTCCTCCAACCGTATTATGATGATGCCCAAGTTTTGGGCTCGATCGGAAATCAATAGGTGTACGAAATTGGACAATTCAAGTTCATAGGCAATTCGTGCTTTATTGGAGTGGTAGGTACATTTCGTAGTTCTAGCGATTGGATTTCACTCAAAACTCCCCAAATGACTCCTCCCAACATATTATGATGATTCCCTGGTTTTGGGATCGATCGGAAATGAATAGGTGTACGAAATTGGACACTTCAAGTTCAAAGGCAGTTTGTTCCAAATTGGAGTGGTTGGTGTCTTCCGTAGTTCTAGCGATTGGATTTCACTCAAAACTCACCACATGACCCCTCCCAACATATTATGACGTGGCCCAAGTTTTGGGCTCGATCGGAAATCAATAGGTGTACGAAATTGGACACTTCAAGTTCAAAGGCAGTTCGTTCCTTATTGGAGTGGTTGGTGTATTCCGTAGTTCTAGCGATTGGATTTCACTCAAAACTCACCACATGACTCCTTCCACCATATTATGATGATGCCCAAGTTTTGGGCTCGATCGGAAATCAATAGGTGTACGAAATTGGACATTTCAAGTTCAAAGGCAGTTCGTGCCTTAATGGAGTGGTTGGTGTATTTCGTAGTTCTAGCGATTGGATTTCACTCAAAACACAATAAATGACTCCTCCCAACATATTATGACGCTGCCCAAGTTTTGGGCTCGATCGGAAATCAATAGGTGTACGAAATTGGACACTTCAAGTTCAAAGGCAGTTTGTTCCGAATTGGAGTGGTTGGTGGATTCCGTAGTTCTAGCAATTGGATTTCAATCAAAACTCACCACATGACTCCTCCCACCATATTATGATGATGCCCAAGTTTTGGGCTCGATCGGAAATCAATAGGTGTACGAAATTGGACAATTCAAGTTCAAAGGCAGTTCGTGCCTTATTGGAGTGGTTGGTGTGTTTCGTAGTTCGAGCGATTGGATTTCACTCAAAACTCGCCAAATGACTCTTCCCGACACATTATGATGATGCCCAAGTTTTGGGCTCGATCGGAAATCAATAGGTGTACGAAATTGGACACTTCAAGTTCAAAGTCAGTTTGTTCCGAATTAGAGTGGTTGGTGTATTCCGTAGTTCTAGCGACTGGATTTCACTCCAAACTGTACACATGACTCCTCCCACCATATTATGATGATGCCCAAGTTTTGGGCTCGATCGGAAATCAATAGGTGTACGAAATTGGACACTTCATGTTCATAGGAAATTTGTTCCGAACTGGAATGGTTGTTGTATTCCGTAGTTCTAGAGATTGGATTTCACTCAAAACTCACCAAATGACTCCTCCCACCATATTATGACGATGCCCAAGTTTTGGGCTCGATCGGAAATCAATAATTGTACGAAATTGGGGAATTCAAGTTCAATGGCAGTTCGTGCCTTATTGGAGTGGTTGGTGTATTTCGTAGTTCTAGCGATTGGATTTCACTCCAAACTCACCAAATGACTTCCCCCAACATATTATGAAGATGCCCAAGTTTTGGGCTCGATCGGAAATCAATAAGTGTACGAAATTGGACACTTTAAGTTCAAAGGCAGTTTGTTCCGAATTGGAGTGGTTATTATATTCAGTAGTTCTAGCGATTGGATTTCACTCAAAACTCTCCACATGACTCCTCCCACCATATCATAATGATGCCCAAGTTTTGGGCTCGATCGGAAATCAATAGGTGTACGAAATTGGACACTTCAAGTTCAAAGCAATTTGTCCCGAATTGGAGTGGTTGGTGAATTCCGTAGTTCTAGCGATTGGATTTCACTCAAAACTCTCCACATGACTCCTCCCACCATATGATGATAATGTCCAAGTTTTGGGCTCGATCGGAAATTAATAGGTGTACGAAATTGGACACTTCAAGTTCAAAGCAATTTGTCCCGAATTGGAGTGGTTGGTGTATTCCGTAGTTCAAGCGATTCGATTTCACTCAAAACTCTCCACATGACTCCACCCACCATATTATGATGAAGCCCAAGTTTTGGGCTCGATCGGAAATCAGTAGGTGTACGAAATTGGACACTTCAAGTTCAAAGGCACTTCGTGCCTGATTGAAGTGGTTGGTGTATTTCGTAGTTCTATCAATTGGATTTCACTCAAAACTCACCACATGACTCCTCCCAACATATTATGACAATGCCCAAGTTTTGGGCTCAATCGGAAATCAATAGGTGTACGAAATTGGACACTTCAAGTTTAAAGGCAGTTTGTTCCGAATTGGAGTGGTTATTGTACTCCGTAGTTCTAGCGATTGGATTTTACTCAAAACTCACCACATGACTCCTCCCACCATATTATGATGATGCCCAAGTTTTGGGCTCGATCGGAAATCAATAGGTGTACGAAATTGGACAATTCAAGTTCAAAGGGAGTTCGTGCCTTATTGGAGTCGTTGGTTTATTTCGTAGTTCTAGCGATTGGATTTCACTCAAAACTCACCACATGACTCCTCCCACCATATTATGATGATGCCCAAGTTTTGGGCTCGATCGGAAATCAATAGGTGTACGAAATTGGACAATTCAAGTTCAAAGGGAGTTCGTGCCTTATTGGAGTCGTTGGTGTATTTCGTAGTTCTAGCGATTGGATTTCACTCAAAACTCACCAAATGACTCCTCCCAACAGATTATGAGGGTGCCCAAGTTTTGGGCTCGATGAGAAATCAATAGGTGTACGAAATTGGACACTTCAAGTTGAAAGGCAGTTTGTTCCGAATTGTAGTGGTTGGTGTATTCCGTAGTTCTAGCGATTGGATTTCACTCAAAACTTTCCACATGACTCCTCCCACCATATTATGATGATGCCCAAGTTTTGGGATCGATAGGAAATCAATAGGAGTACGAAATTGGACAATTCAAGTTCAAAGGCAGTTCGTGCCTTATTCGAGTGGTTGGTGTATTTCGTAGTTCTAGCGATTGGATTTCACTCAAAACTCACCAAATGACTCCTACCAACAATTATGATGATTCCCAAGTTTTGGGCTCGATCGGAAACCAATAGGTATACGAAATTTTACACTTCAAGTTCAAAGGCAGTTTGTTCCGAATTGGAGTGGTTGGTGTATTCCGTAGTTCTAGCGATTGGATTTCACTCAAAACTCACCAAATGACTCCCCCAAACATATTATGATGATGCCCAAGTTTTGGGCTCGATCGGAAATCAATAGGTGTACGAAATTGGACACTTCAAGTTCAATGGCAGTTTGTTCCGAATTGTAGTGGTTGGTGCATTCCATAGTTCTAGCGATTGGATTTCACTCAAAACTCACCAAATGACTCCTCCCAACATATTCTGCTGATACCCAAGTTTTGGGCTCGATCGGAAATCAATAGGTGTACGAAACTGGACAATTCAATTTCAAAGGCAGTCCGTGCCTTATTGGAGTGGTTGGTACAGTTCGTAGTTCTAGCGGTTGGATTTCACTCAAAACTCACCAAATGACTCCTCCCAACATATTATGATGATGCCAAAGTTTTGGGCTCGATCGGAAATCAGTAGGTGTACGAAATTGGACAATTCAAGTTCAAAGGCAGTTCGTGCTTTATTGAAGTATTTGGTGTATTCCGTATTTCTAGCGATTGGATTTGACTCGAAACTCACCACATTACTCCTCCCACCATATTATGTTGACGCCCAAGTTTTGGGCTCGATCGGAAATGAATAGGTGTACGAAATTGGACACTTCAATTTCAAAGGCAGTTTGTTTCGAATTGGTGTGGTTAGTGTATTCCGTAGTTCAAGAGATTGGATTTCACTCAAAACTTACCAAATGACTCCTACCACCATTTTATAAGGATGCCCAAGTTTTGGGCTCGATCGGAAATCAATAGGTGTACGAAATTGGACACTTCAAGTTCAAAGGCAGTTTGTTCCAAATTGGATTGGTTGGTGTATTCCGTAGTTCTAGCGGTTGGATTTCACTCAAAACTCACCACATGACTCCTCCCACCATTTTATGATGATATCCAAGTTTTGGGCTCGTTCGGAAATCAATAGGTGTACGAATTGGGCAATTCATGTTCAAAGGCAGTTCGTTCTTTACTGGAGTGTTTGGTGTATTCCGTAGTTCTAGAGATTGGATTTCACTCGAAACTCACCAAATGACTCTAGCCACCATATTATGATGATGCCCAAGTTTTGGGCTCGATCGGAAATTAGTAAGTGTACGAAATTGGACAATTCAAGTTCAAAGGAAGTTCGTGATTTATTGGAGTGTTTGGTGTCTTCCGTAGTTCTAGCGATTGCATTTCACTCAAAACTCATCAAATGACTCCTCCCCTCGTATTATGATAATGACCAAGTTTTGGGTTTGATCGGAAATCAATAGGTGCACGAAATTGGACACTTCAAGTTCAATGGGAGGTTGTTCCGAATTGGAGTGGTTGGTGCATTCCATAGTTCTAGCGATTGGATTTCACTGAAAACTCACCAAATGACTCCTCCCAACATATTCTGCTGATGCCCAAGTTTTGGGCTCGATCGGAAATCAATCGGTGCACGATATTGGACAATTCAAGTTCAGAGGCAGTTCGTGCCTTATTGGAGTGGTTGGTACAATTCGTAGTTCTAGCGATTGGATTTCACTCAAAACTCACCAAATGACTCCTCCCAACATATTATGGTGACGCCCAAGTTTTGGGCTCGATCGGAAATCAGTAGGTGTACAAAATTGGACAATTCAAGTTCAAAGGCAGTTCGTGCTTTATTGAAGTGTTTGGTGTATTCCGTAGTTCTAGCGATTGGATTTGACTCGAAACTCACCACATTACTCCTCCCACCATATTATGTTGATGCCCAAGTTTTGGGCTCGATCGGAAATGAATAGGTGTACGAAATTGGACACTACAAGTTCAAAGGCAGTTTGTTTCGAATTGGTGTGGTTAGTGTATTCCGTAGTTCTAGAGATTGGATTTCACTCAAAACTTACCAAATGACTCCTACCACCATTTTATAATGATGCCCAAGTTTTGGGCTCGATCGGAAATCAATAGGTGTACGAAATTGGACACTTCAAGTTCAAAGGCAGTTTTGTCCGAATTAGAGTGGTTGGTGTATTCCGTAGTTCTAGCGATTGGATTTCACTCAAAACTCACCAAATGACTCCCCCAAACATATTATGATGATGCCCAAGTTTTGGGCTCGATCGGAAATCAGTAGGTGTACGAAATTGGACACTTCAAGTTCAAAGGCAGTTTGTTCCGAATTGGAGTGGATGGTGTATTTCGTAGTTCTAGCGATTGGATTTCACTCAAAACTCACCAAATGACTCCCCCAAACATATTATGATGATGCTCAAGTTTTGGGCTCGATCGGAAATCAGTAGGTGTACGAAATTGGACACTTCAAGTTCAAAGGCAGTTTGTTCCAAATTGGAGTGGTTGGTGTATTCCGTAGTTCTAGCGATTGGATTTCACTCAAAACTCACCACATGACTCCTCCCACCATTTTTTGATGATGTCCAAGTTTTGGGCTCGTTCGGAAATCAAGAGGTGTACGAAATTGGGCAATTCAAGTTCAAAGGCAGTTCATTCTTTACCGGAGTGTTTGGTGTATTCCGTAGTTCTAGAGATTTGATTTCACTCGAAACTCACCAAATGACTCTTGCCACCACCATATTATGATGATGCCCAAGTTTTGGGCTCGATCGGAAATTAGTAAGTGCACGAAATTGGACAATTCAAGTTCAAAGGAAGTTCGTGCTTTATTTGAGTGTTTGGTGTCTTCCGTAGTTCTAGCGATTGCATTTCACTCAAAACTCATCAAATGACTCCTTCCCCCATATTATGATGATGCCCAAGTTTTGGGTTCGATCGGAAATCAATAGGTGCACGAAATTGGACACTTCAAGTTCAAACGGAGTTTGTTCCGAATTGGAGTGGTTGGTGTATTCCGTAGTTCTCGCGATTGGATTTCACTCAAACCTCTTCAAATGACTCCTTCCACCATATTATGATGATGCCCAAGTTTTGGGCTCGACCGGAAATCAAAGGGTGTACGAAAATGGACACTTCAAGTTCAATGGGAGTTTGTTCCGAATTGGAGTGGTTGTTGTATTCCATGGTTCTCGCGGTTGGATTTCACTCAAAACTCTTCAAATGACTCCTCCCACCATATTATGATGATGCCCAAGTTTTGGGCTCGGTCGAAAATCAATAGGTCTACGAAATTGGACACTTCAAGTTCAAAGGCAGTTTGTTCCGAATTGGAGTGGTTGGTGTATTCCGTATTTCTAGCGATTGGATTCCAAACAAAACTCACCAAATGACTCCTCCCACCATATTATGATGAAGCCCTAGTTTTGGGCTCGATCGGAAATCAATTTGTGTACGAAATTGGACAATTCAAGTTCAAAGGCAGTTCGTGCCTTATTGGAGTGCTTGGTGTATTTCGTAGTTCTAGCGAGTGGATTTCACTCAAAACTAAACAAATGACTCCTCCCAACATATTATGATGATGCCCAAGTTTTGGGCTCGATCGGAAATCAATAGGTGTACGAAATTGGACACATCAAGTTCCAAGGAAGTTTGTTCCGAATTGGAGTGGTTGGTGTATTCCGTAGTTCTAGCGATTGGATTTCATTCAAAACTCACCACATGACTCCTCCCACCATATTATGATGAAGCCCATGTTTTGGGCTCGATCGGAAATCAATAGGTGTACGAAATTGGACACTTCAAGTTCAAAGGCAGTTCGTGCCTTATTGGAGTGGTTGGTGTATTCCGTAGTTCTAGCGATCGGATTGCACTCAAAACTCACCAAATGACTCATCCCACCATATTTTGATGATGCCCAAGTTTTGGGCTCAATCGGAAATCAATAGGTGTACGAAATTGGACAGTTCAAGTTCAAAGGCAGTTTGTGCCTTATTGGAGTGGTTGGTGTATTACGTAGTTCTAGCGATTGGATTTCAGTCAAAATTCACCACGTGACTCCCCCCACCATATTATGATGATGCCCAAGTTTTTGGCTCGATCGGAAATCGATAGGTGAACGAAATTGGACACTTCAAGTTCAAAGGCCGTTTGTTCCGAATTGGAGTGGTTGGTGTATTCCGTAGTTTTAGTGATTGGATTTCACTCAAAACTCACCACATGACTCCTCCCACCATATTATGCTGATGCCCAAGTTTTGGGCTCGATCGGAAAGCAATAGGTGTACGAAATTGGACAATTACGGTTCAAAGGCAGTTCGTGCCTTATTGGAGTGGTTGGTGTATTCCGTAGTTCTAGCGATTGGATTTCACTCAAAACACACCAAATGACTCCTCCCGCCATATTATGTTGACGCCCAAGTTTCGGGCTCGATCGGATATCAATAGGTGTACAAAATTGGACACTTCATGTTCAATGGCAGTTTGTTCCGAATTGGAGTGGTTGGTGTTTTCCGTAGTTCTATCGATTGGATTTCACTCAAAACTCACCACATGACTCCTCCCACCCTATTATGAAGATGCCCAAGTTTTGGGCTCGCTAGGAAATCAATAGGTGTACGAAATTGGACACTTCAAGTTCAAAGGCAGTTTGTTCCGAATTGGAGTGGTTGGGGTATTACGTAGTTCTAGCGATTGGATTTCACTCAAAACTCACCACATGACTCCTCCCACCATATTATGATGAAGCCCATGTTTTGGGTTCGATCGGAAATCAATAGGTGTACGAAATTGGACAATTCAGGTTCAAAGGCAGTTCGTGCCTTATTGGAGTGGTTGGTGTATTCCGTAGTTCTAGCGATTGGATTTCACTCAAAACCCACCAAATGACTCCTCCCGCCATATTATGACGATGCCCAAGTTTTGGGCTAGATTGGAAATCAATAGGTGTACAAAATTGGACAATTCAAGTTCGAAGGCAGTTTGTTCGGAATTGGAGTGTTGGGTGTATTCCGTAGTTCTAGCGATTGGATTTCACTCAAAACTCACCAAATGACTCCTCCCACCGAATTATGATGATGCCCAAGTTTTGGGCTCGATCGGAAATCAATAGGTGTACGAAATTGGACACTTCATGTTCGAAGGCAGTTTGTTCGGAATTGGAGTGGTTGGTGTATTCCGTAGTTCTAGTGATTGGATTTCACTCAAAACTCTCCACGTGAGTCCTCCCACCATTGTATGATGATGCCCAAGTTTTGGCCCCGATCGGAAATCAATAGATGTACGAAATTGGGCAATTCAAGTTCGAAGGCAGTTCGTGCTTTATTGGAGTGTTTGGTGTATTCCGTAGTTCTAGCGATTGGATTTCACTCCAAACTAACCAAATGACACCTTCCACCATATTATGATGATGCCCAAGTTTTGGGCTCGATCGGAAATCAATAGGTTTACGAAATTGTACAATTCAAGTTCAAAGGCAGTTCGTGCCTTATTGGAGTGGTTGGTGTATTCCATAGTTCTAGCGATTGGATTTCACTCAAAACTCACCAAATGACTCCTCCCAACATATTAGGACAGTGCCCAAGTTTTGGGCTCGATCTGAAATCAATAGGTGTGCGAAATTGGACACTTCAAGTTCAAAGGCAGTTTGTTCCGAATTGGAGTGGTTGGTGTATTCCGTAGTTCTAGCGATTGGATTTCACTCAAAACACACCAAATGACTCCTCTCGCCATATTATGATGACGCCCAAGTTTTGGGCTCGATCGGATATCAACAGGTGTACAAAATTGGACACTTCATGTTCAATGGCAGTTTGTTCCGAATTGGAGTGGTTGGTGTATTCCGTAGTTCTAGCGATTGGATTTCACTCAAAACACACCAAATGACTCCTCTCGCCATATTATGATGACGCCCAAGTTTTGGGCTCGATCGGATATCAACAGGTGTACAAAATTGGACACTTCATGTTCAATGGCAGTTTGTTCCGAATTGGAGTGGTTGTTGTATTCCGTAGTTCTAGCGATTGGATTTCACTCAAAACACACCAAATGACTCCTCCCGCCATATTATGATGACGCCCAAGTTTTGGGCTCGATCGGAAATCAATAGGTGTACGAAATTGGACACTTCATGTTCAAAGGCAGTTTTTTCCGAATTGGAGTGGTTGGTGTATTCCTTTGTTCTAGCGATTGGATTTCACTCAAAATTCCACCAAATGACTCCTCCCACCATATTATGATGATGCCCAAGTTTTGGGCTCGATCGGAAATCCATAGGTGTGCGAAATTGGACACTTCAAGTTCAAAGGCAGTTTGTTCCGAATTAGAGTGGTTGGGGTATTGCATTGTTCTAGCGATTGGATTTCACTCAAAACTCACCACATGACTCCTCCCACCATATTATGATGAAGCCCATGTTTTGGGTTCGATCGGAAATCAATAGGTGTACGAAATTGGACAATTCAGGTTCAAAGGCAGTTCATGCCTTATTGGAGTGGTTGGTGTATTCCGTAGTTCTAGCAATTGGATTTCACTCAAAACCCACCAAATGTGTGTATGAGAATAATGGATGAAGTGAATGTATGTGTGTAACTCTCCTCTCCCCCCCTTGTGAATGAGCTGCAACTCTCTATTTATAGACTTCCAAAATTCGTCCTCCCCTTGGCTGGTGTAGACAGCCCACCAGAAATCCTGGAAACGGATTTGTGCAAACATGTTTCCCCCTAATTAAGCATGCCTTGTTTTGCTCCTTGAGACTTTCAATGCAGAAATGACTCCCTAATTTGCTCAACATGTTTGGTCTAAAGTCAGGTACAACTTAGGTGAGGCACTTGGCTCAAGGGAGGTGTGGAACACAAGGCTCATTAGCTGGCAGCTGCATATTAAAATCCTCCTGAGCATGGTTCAGTGTTTGACGGGCTAAGGACTCCAGATATGTTCAATTACACTGAATTTTCGATATGTTATACTAGACACCAATATGAACAACTTCTATAAAGGACGTCTCCTCATTTGAGTTGTGTAAGTTGCTGAAATGATGCTTGTAAGATGACCCACGACGCTGGACTGACAAGGAGAGTGTGGCCCAAATTGGGTCTGTCTTTAAGTTTATATTCCTCTTGTGCCAATCAGCCCTTAATATGCATGGATTGTGTCAAATGTGATCTCTTGCTGCCTTAACCTACAAAACACACAAACAAAATCACCAAGTAAAGAAGGCATGCAAATGTGTGAAATTATGAACATATCATTCTAGCGATTGGATTTCACTCAAAACTCACCAAATGACTTCTCCCAACATATTATGACGATGCCCAAGTTTTGGGCTCGATCGGAAATCAATAGGTGTGCGAAATTGGACACTTCAAGTTCAAAGGCAGTTTGTTCCGAATTAGAGTGGTTGGTGTATTCCGTAGTTCTAGCGATTGGATTTCCCTCAAAACTCAGCACATGACTCCTCCCACCATATTATGACGAAGCCCATTATTTGGGTTCGATCGGAAATCAATAGGTGTACGAAATTGGACAATTCAGGTTCACAGGCAGTTCGTGCCTCATTGGAGTGGTTGGTGTATTCCGTAGTTCTAGCGATTGGATTTCACTCAAAACCCACCAAATGACTCCACCCACCATATTATGATGATGCTCAAGTTTTGGGCTCAATCGGAAATCAATAGGTGTACGAAATTGGACACTTCAAGTTCAAAGGCAGTTTGTTCAGAACTGGAGTGGTTGGTGTATTCCGTAGTCCTAGCGATTGGATTTCACTCAAAACTTAGCAAATAGTCCCTTCCACCATACTATGATGATGCCAAAGTTTTGGGCTCGATCGGAAATCAACAGGTGTACGAAATTGGACAATTCAAGTTCAAAGGCAGTTCATGCCTTATTGGAGTGGTTGGTGCATTTCGTTGTTCTAGGGATTGGATTTCACTCAAAAGTCACCAAATGACTCCTCCCAACATATTATGATGATGCCCAGGTTTTGAGCTCGATCGGAAATCAATAGGTGTACGAAATTGGACACTTCAAGTTCAAAGGCAGGTTGTTCCGAATTGGAGTGGTTGGTGTATTCCGTAGTTCTAGCGATTGGATTTCACTCAAAACTCACCAAATGACTCCTCCCACCATTTTATGATGATGCCCAAGTTTTGAGCTCGATCGGAAATCAATAAGTTTACGAAATTGGACACTTCAAGTTCAAAGGCAGTTTGTTCCGAATTGGAGTGGTTCGTGTATTCCGTAGTTCTAGCGATTGGATTTTACTCAAAACTCACCACATGACTCCTCCCACCGTATTATGATGATACATAAGTTTTGGGCTCGATCGGAAATTAATAGGTGTACGAAATTGGACAATTCAAGTTCAACGGCAGTTCGTGTCTTATTGGAGTGGTTGGTGTATTTCGTAGTTCTAGCGATTGGATTTCCCTCAAAACTCACCAAACGACTTCTCCCAACATATTATGACGATGCCCAAGTTTTGGGCTCGATCGGAAATCAATAGGTGTACGAAATTGGACACTTCAAGTTCAAAAGCAGTTTGTTCCGAATTGAAGTGGTTGGTGTATTCCGTAGTTCTTGCTATTTATTTCACTCAAAACTCACCACATGACTCCTCCCAAGATATTATGATGATGCCCATGTTTTGGGGTCGATCGGAAATCAATAGGTGTACGAAATTGGACAATTCAAGTTCAAAGGAAGTTCGTGCCTTATTGGAGTGGTTGGTGTATTTCGTAGTTCTAGCTGTTGGATTTCACTCAAAAGTCACTAAATGACTCATCCCGCCGTATTATTACGATGCCCAAGTTTTGGGCCCGATCGGAAATCAATAGGTGTACGAAATTGGACCCTTCAAGTTCGAAGGAAGTTTCTTCCGAATTGGAGTGGTTGGTGTATTCCGTAGTTCTAGCGATTGGATTTCACTCAAAACTCACCAAATGACTCCTCCCACCATATTATGATGATGCCCAAGTTTTGGGCTCGATCAGAAATGAATAGGTGTACAAAATTAGACACTTCAAGTTCCAAGGCAGTTTGTTCCGAATTGGAGTGGTAGTTGTATTCCGTAGTTCTAGCGATTGGATTTCACTCAGAACTCACCAACTGACTCCTCCCACCAAATTTTGATGATGCCCAAGTTTTGAGCTCGATCGGAAATCAATTGGTGTACGAAATTGGACACTTCAAGATCAAAGGTAGTCTGTTCCGAATTGGAGTGGTTGGTGTATTCCATAGTTCTAGCGATTGGATTTCACTCCAAACTCACCAAATGACTCCTCCGACCATATTATGATGATGCCCAAGTTTTGGGATCGATCAGAAATCAACAGGTGTACGAAATTGGACACTTCAAGTTTTCAGGCAGTTTGTTCCGAATTGGAGTGGTTGGTATATTCCGTAGTTCTAGCGATTGGATTTCACTCAAAACTCACCAAATGATTCCTCCCACCATATTATGATGATGCCCAAGTTTTGGGCTCGATCGTAAATCAATAGGTGTACGAAATTTGACCCTTCAAGTTCAAAGGCAGTTTGTCCCGAATTGGAGTGGTTGGTGTATTCCGTAGTTCTAGCGATTAGATTTCACTCAAAACTCACCACATGACTCCTCCCACCATATTATGATGATACCCAAGTTTTGGGGTCGATCGGAAATCAACAGGTGTACGAAATTGGACAATTGAAGTTCAAAGGCAGTTCGTGCCTTATTGGTGTGGTTGGTGTATTTCGTAGTTCGAGGGATTGGATTACAGTCAAAACTCACCAAATGACTCCTCCCACCACATTATGATGATACCCAAGTTTTGGGCTCGATCAGAAATCAACAGGTGTACGAAATTGGACACTTCAAGTTTTCAGGCAGTTTGTTCCGAATTGGAGTGGTTGGAGTATTCCGTAGTTCTAGCGATTGGATTTCACCCAAAACTCACCAAATGACTCCGCCCAACATATTATGATGATGCCCAAGTTTTGGGCTCGATCCGAAATCAATAGGTGTACGAAATTGGACAATTCAAGTTCAAAGGCAGTTCGTGCTCTATTGTAATGTTTGATATATTCCGTTGTTCTAGGGATTGGATTTCACTAAAAACTCACCACATGACTCCTCCCACCAGATTACGATGATGCCCAAGTTTTGGGGCCGATCGGAAATTAATAGGTGTACGAAATTGGACAATTCAAGTGCAAAGGCAGTTCGTGCTTTCTTGGTGTGTTTGGTGTATTTCGTAGATCTAGCGAGTGGATTTCACTCAAAACTCATCAAATGACTCCTCCCACCATATTGTGTTGATGCCCAAGTTTTGGGCTAGATCGGAAATAAATAGGTGTACGAAATTGGACAATTCAAGTTCAAAGGCAGTTCGTGCTTTATTGGAGTGTTTGGTGTATTCCGTAGTTCTAGCAATTGGATTTTACTCAAAACTCACCAAATGACACCTCCCAACATATGATGATGATCCCCAAGTTTTGCGCTCGATCGAAAATCAAGAGGTGTACGAAATTGGACACTTCAAGTTCGAAGGCAGTTAGTTCCGAACTGGAGTGGTTGGTGTATTTCGTAGTTCTAGCGATTGGATTTCACTCAAAACTCACTAAATGACTCCTCCCACCATAATATGGTGATGCCCAAGTCTTGCGATCGTTCGGAAATCAATTGTTGTACGAAATTGGACACTTCAAGTTTAAAGGCAGTTTGTTCCGAATTGGAGTGGTTGCTGTATTCCGTAGTTCTAGCGATTGGATTTCACTCAAAACACACCACGTGACTCCTCCCACCATATTATGATGATGCCCAAGTTTTGGGCTTGATCGGAAATCAATAGGGGTACGAAATTGGACAATTCAAGTTCAAAGGCAGTTCGTGCTTTATTGGAGTGTTTGGTGCATTCCGTAGTTCTAGCAATTGAATTTTACTCAAAACTGACCAAATGACTCCTCCCACCATATGATGATGATCCCCAAGTTTTGCGCTCGATCGAAAATCAAGAGGTGTACGAAATTGGACACTTCAAGTTCGAAGGCAGTTTGTTCCGAATTGGAGTGGTTGGTGTATTTCGTAGTTCTAGCGATTGGATTTCACTCAAAACTCACTAAATGACTCCTCCCACCATATGATGATGATCCCCAAGTTTTGCGCTCGATCGAAAATCAACAGGTGTACGAAATTGGACATTTCAAGTTCGTAGGCAGTTAGTTCCGAATTGGAGTGGTTGGTGTATTTCGTAGTTCTAGCGATTGGATTTCACTCAAAACTCACTAAATGACTCCTCCCACCATATTATGATGATGCCCAACTTTTGGGCTTGATCGGAAATTAATAGGTGTACGAAATTGGACACTTCAAGTTCAAAGGAAGCTTTGTCGGAACTGGAGTGGTTGGTGTATTTCGTTGTTCTAGCGATTGGATTTCACTCAGAACTCACCAAATGATTCCTCCCAACATATTATGATGATGCCCAAGTTTTCGGCTCGATCGGAAATCAATAAGTGTACGAAATTGGACATTTCAAGTTCAAAGGCAGTTTGTTCCGAATTGGAGTGGTTGGTGTATTCCATTGTTCTAGCGATTGGATTTCACTCGAAACTCACCACATGACTCCACCCACCATACTACGATGATTCCCAACTTTTGGGCTCGATCGGAAATTAATAGGTGTACGAAATTGGACACTTCAAGTGCAAAGGAAGCTTTTTCGGAACTGGAGTGGTTGGTGTATTTCGTTGTTCTAGCGATTGGATTTCACTCAAAACTCACCAAATGACTCCTCCCAACATATTACGATGATGCCCAAGTTTTGAGCTCGAACGGAAATCAATAGGTGTACGAAATTGGACACTTCAAGTTCAAAGGCAGTTAGTTCCGAATTGGAGTGGTTGGTGTATTCCGTAGTTCTAGCGATTGGATTTCACTCAAAACTCACCACATGACTCCTCCCACCATATTATGATGATACCCAAGTTTTGGGCTCGATCGGAAATCAATAGGTGTACGAAATTGGACAAATCAAGTTCAAAGGCAGTTCATGCCTTTATGGATTGGTTGGTGGGTTTCGTAGTTCTTGCGATTGGATTTCACTCAAAACTCACCAAATGACTCCTCCCACCATATTGTGATGATGCCCAAGTTTTCGGCTCGATCGGAAATCAATAGGTGTACGAAATATGACACTTCAAGTTCCAAGGCAGTTTGAGCTTTATTGGAGTGTTTGGTGTATTCCGTAGTTCTAGCAAATGGATTTCACTCAAAACTCACCAAACGACTCCTCCCAACATCTTATGATGGTGCCCAAGTTTTGGGCTCGATCGGAAATCAATAGGTGTACGAAATTAGACACTTCCAGTTCCAAGGCAGTTTGTTCCGAATTGGAGTGGTAGGTGTATTTCGTGGTTCTAGCGATTGGTTTTCACTCAAAACTCACTAAATGACACCTCCCACCGTATTATGATGATGCCCAAGTTTTGAGCTCGATCGGAAATCAATAGGTGTACGAAATTGGACAAATCAAGTTCAAAGGCAGTTCATGCCTTATTGGAGTGGTAGGTGTATTTCGTGGTTCTGTTGTGTCGGATTCACTGCACCAAAATGGATTCAGTTGCATCCTCAACTTGTGATACTCGCAAGTGCACGAGCCGTTTGGTAGTATAGCATATGTAAGTGCGAGGTCGATCCCACGAGGATTGGTGATTGAATGATCCAATTCATTTTCCCTACACAAAACAGAAATGGAAAAAAAATAAAATAAAACAAGAAAAAAGAGAAATAACTCAAGCAAATAAGTTCCCAAGTTCAATTTAGATTAATGGATTGATTCTAGCTAAAGTATGATTAGGCCATGGTGTCTGGTTCTAACCTTGTGTTCCTAATTCCCTAATTTGATCATTTGTTGTCTAACCTAAAATTAAGCATTAGGAACCCATTAAGCATAGAAGAACATTTTAAACAACCAAGTATGTATCTAATCCCTGTTGTCGAATGTCCATACATACTCTTCCTATTCATAGTTCAATTCGAATTAAAGCATGGTGTCTACTCTTAATTCAAACCAAGATAGCTAACATGCAAGCCTAAATGGTGATCAATCATTCAAACTAGCATATTAACTTATAAGCATAATGAATAAGAACAAAAACCATAACTGAAACTTGGAAACTAATTAAACTTGAATACTAAAGAAAGAATGTACATTACAAATAAAATTAAAAGAAGAACTTGAAAACTTGAAGAAAAATTCAGTAAACTCATTTTATTACAACAATTGACAACTTGAAAGGAAACTAAGAGAAATTGAGGGAGAGAAGGGAAGGGAGCTCTAGAGAAGTGTTTGAGAGCTCCCCCCCTTGGGGTGTGTTTTGAAGCTTGAAGGCTTCTCTATTTATAGGGCTAAGAGGGAGGAACAACATGATGAATTCCCACACCATCCTTCATCTTTTGCTGCTGCACAAGCTTTCTTCACATGGGTTCAAAGGTGATCAGATTTGCTGCCAACCCATGTGGTGCCTTTTGCTGCCAACCCATGTGGTTGCCTTTTGGTTGCTGGAAAAACGAGTTTTCTGAACCTGTTTTGGTGTAGGAAGGCCATAGGTCTCAACACGTATCCAATGGGGCTGAAATTTGGATATGTTATACTAGACACCCATTGGAACAACTTCTATGAAGAAAGTATTCTCATCGGAGCAGTAGAAGTGTGCGTTTTGGACCTTGAAAGTTGGCTGCCGAACAGAGACTGGAATTGACTTCATTTCATTTCTTTTCTTTATTTTTGCTTTACATGCATGCACATGCTTCTCTTTAATAGCTCAAAAGCTGATCTCCAGCTCCAAAGTGATCTGCCAATTCATTTCCCATGTTCAAAGGCTGAAGCAAAAATGCCTCTCATCATTCCTCTTCTTCTCTCTCTCTTTTCTCTTTGCTTCACATGCACATGCTTTCTCTATAATAGCTCCAACATGTACCAACTTGCTCCTTCAGAAATTCATAGCTGGAAAGCCTCCCAACTTCACTCATTATGTTGGGTACAAAGTCAGTTGCAGCTGGGGTGAGGCACATGGCTAAAAGGAGTCACATGGCAAAATGCTGGCAGCTACAAATCTTGCTGAGCAAGGTTGGTTGTTGGACGGGCTGAGCACTCCACAAATGTCCAATTGGGCTGAAATTTGGATATGTTGTAGTAGACACCCATTGGAACAAGTTTCATGAAGATCTTCACCTCATTCGAGCCCCATAGCATGTTGATCCAAGGCCAAGAAGTTGACCTACGAAATTGGGCTGGAAAGGGGTTGTAGCCAAAATGTGTTTGTCTTTAAGCTCATATTCCTCATATGCCAATCAGCCCTTAACATGTATGGATTGCATCAAATGTTATCTCTTGCTATCTTAACCTACAAAACACACAAACATAGGTAAGTGACTCAAAATAAAGAGAAACTAAGCAAAATCACTAAGTAAAGAAGGCATGCAAGTGTATGAAATTATGGACTTATCAAAACAGAAAATGAATTAAAAGCACAAGTTTAACTCAATAACATAACCAAATCATAAGCTAGAAGGGTACAAAATGATATACAATTATAAACCGATCAGGTTCTAGCGATTGGTTTTCACTCAAAACTCACCAAATGACTCCTCCCAACATATTATGATGATTCCCAAGTTTTGGGCTCGATCTGAAATCAATAGGTGTACGAAATTGGACAACTCAAGTTCAAAGGTAGTTCATGCCTTATTGGAGTGGTTGGTGTATTTCCAAGTTCTGGTGATTGGATTTCACTCAAAACTCACCAAATGACTCCTCCCAACATATTATGATGATGCCCAAGTTTTGGGCTCGATCGGAAATCAATTGGTGTACGAAATTGGACAATTCAAGTTCAGAGGCTGTTCGTTCCTTATTGGAGTGGTTGGCACATTTTGTAGTTCTAGCGATTGGATTTCACTCAAGACTCACCAAATGACTCCTCCCAACATATTATGGTGACTCCCAAGTTTTGGGCTCGATCGGAAATCAATAGGTGTATGAAATTGGACACATCAAGTTCAGAGGCAGTCTGTTCCGAATTGGAGTGGTTGGTGTATTCCACAGTTCTAGCGATTGGATTTCCCTCAAAACTCCCCACATGACTCCTCCCACCACATTATGATGATGCCCAAGTTTTGGGCTCGACCGGAAATCAGTAGGTGTACGAAATTGGACATTTCAAGTTCAAAGGCAGTCTGTTCCGAATTGGAGTGGTTGGTGTATTCGGTAGTTTTGCAATTGGATTTCACTCAAAACTCACCACATGACTCCTCCAACCACATTATGATGACGCCCAAGTTTTGGGCCGATCGGAAATAAATAGGTGTACGAAATTGGATACTACAAGTTCAAAGGCAGTTTGTTCCGAATTGGAGTGGTTGGTGTATTCTGTAGTTATGGCAATTGGATTTCACTCAAAACTCACTACATGACTCCTCCAACCACATTATGAAGATGCCCAAGTTTTGGGCTGATCGGAATTCGATAGGTGTACGAAATTGGATACTTCAATTTCAAAGGCAGTTTGTTTCGAATTGGAGTGGTTGGTGTATTCCGTAGTTCTAGCGATTGGATTTCACCCAAAACTCTCCACATGACTCCTCCCACCATATTATGATGATTTCCAAGTTGTGGGCTATATCGGAAATCAATAGGTGTACGAAATTGGACAATTCAAGTTCAAAGGCAGTTCGTGCCTTATTGGAGTGGTTGGTAAATTTCGTAGTTCTAGTGATTGGATTTCACTCAAAACTCACCACATGACTCCACCCACCATACTATGATGATGCCCATGTTCTGGGCTCGATCGGAAATCAATAGGTGTACGAAATTGGACAATTCAAGTTCAAAGGCATTTCATGCCTTATTGGAGTGGTTGGTGTATTTCGTAGTTCTAGCGATTGGATTTCACTCAAAACTCACCACATGACTCCTCCTACCATATTATAATGATGCCCAAGTTTTGAGCTCCAACGGAAATCAGTAGGTGTACGAAATTGAACAATTCAAGTTCAAAGGCAGTTCGTGCTTTATTGGTGTGTTTGGTGTATTCCGTAGTTCTAGCAATTGGACTTTATTCAAAACTCATCAAATGACTAATCCCACCATATTATGATGTTGCCCAAGTTTTGGGCTCGATCAGAAATCAATAGGTGAACGAAATTGGACAATTCACGTTCAAAGGCGGTTCGTGCCTTATTGGAGTGGTTGGTACTTTTCGTAGTTCAAGCGATTGGATTTCACTCAAAACTCACCAAATGACTACCTCCAACATATTATGATGATGACCAAATTTTGGGCTGATCGGAAATCAACAGGTGTACGAAATTGGACACTTCAAGTTCAAAGGCAGTTTGTTCCGAATTGGAGTGGTTGGTGTATTCCGTAGTTCTAGCGACTGGATTTCCCTCAAAACTCACCACATGACTCCTCCCACCATATTATGATGATGCCCAAGTTTTGGGCACGATCGGAAATTATTAGGTGTATGAAATTGGACACTTCAAGTTTAACCGCAGTTTGTTCCGAATTGGAGTGGTTGGTGTATTCCGTAGTTCTAGCGATTGGATTTCACTCAAAACACAACAAATGACTCCTCCCACCACATTATGATGTTGCCCAAGTTTTGGGCTCGATCGAAAATCAATAGGTGTACGAAATTGGAAAATTCAAGTTCAAACGCAGTTCGTGCCTTATTGGAGTGGTTGGTGTATTTCGTTGTTCTAGCTGTTGGATTTCACTCAAAACTCACCAAATGACTCCTCCCAACATATTACGATGATTCCCAAGTTTTGGGCTCGATCGGAAATCAATAGGTGTACGAAATTGGACAATTCAAGTTCAAAGGCAGTTCGTGCCTTATTGGAGTGGTTGGTACATTTCGTAGTTCTTGCTATTGGATTTCACTCAAAACTCACCAAATGACTCCTCCAACCATATTATGATGATGCCCAAATTTTGGGCCGATCGGAAATCAATAGGTGTACGACGAAGTTGGACACTTCAAGTTCAAAGGCAGTTTGTTCCGAAATGGAGTGGTTAGTGTATTCCGTAGTTCTAGCGATTGGATTTCACCCAAAACTCTCCACATGACTCCTCCCACCATATTATGATGATGCCCAAGTTCTGGGCTCGATCGGAGATCAGTAGGTGTACGAAATTGGACACTTCAAGTTCAAAGGCAGTTTGTTCCGAATTGGAGTGGTTGGTGTATTTCATAGTTCTAGGGATTGAATTTCACCCAAAACTCTCCACATAACTCCTCCCACCATATTACAATGATGCCCAAGTTTTGGGCACGATCGGAAATAAATTGGTGTACGAAATTGGGCAAATCAAGTTCAAAGGCAGTTCGTGCCTTGTTGGAGTGGTTGGTGTATTTCGTAGTTCTAGCAATTGAATTTCACTCAAAACTCGTCAAATGACTCCTCCCACCATACTATGATGATGTCCAAGTTTTGGGCTCCATCGGAAATCAATAGGTGTACGAAATTGGACAATTCAAGTTCATAGGCAGTTCCTGCTTTATTGGAGTGTTTGGTGTATTCCGTAGTTCTAGCGATTGGACTTCACTCAAAACTTATCAAACGACTAATCCCACCATATTATGATGTTGCCCAAGTTTTGGGCTCGATCGGAAATCAATAGGTGTACGAAATTGGACAATTCACGTTCAAAGGCAGTTCGTGCCTTATTGGAGTGGTTGGTACATTTCGTAGTTCTAGCAATTGGATTTCACTCAAAACTTACCAAATGACTCCTCCCACCATATTATGATGATGCCAAAGTTTTGGGCTCGGTCGGAAACCAATAGGTGTATGAAATTGGACAATTCAAGTTCAAAGGCAGTTCGTGCTTTATTGGAGTGTTTGGTGTATTACGTAGTTCTAGCGATTGGATTTTACTCAAAACTCATCAAATGACTCCACCCACCATATTATGATGATGCCCAAGTTCTGGGTTCGATCGAAAATCAATAGGTGTACGAAATTGGACACTTCAAGTTCAAAGGCAGTTTGTTCCGAATTGGAGTGGTCGGTGTATTCCGTAGTTCGAGCGATTGGCTTTCACTCAAAACTCACCACATGACTCCTCCCACCATATTATGATGATGCCCAAGTTTTGGGCTCGATCGGAAATCAATAGGTGTACGAAATTGGACAATTCAAGTTGATAGGCAGTTCGGGCCTTATTGGACTGGTTGGTACATTTTGTAGTTCTAGCCAGTGGATTTCACTCAAAACCCACCAAAAGACTCCTCCCAACATAATATGATGATTCCCAAGTGTTGGGCTCGATCGGAAATCAATAGGTGTACGAAATTAAACACTTCAAGTTCAAAGGCAGTTTGTTCCGAATTGGAGTGGTTGGTGTATTCCGTAGTTCTAGTGATTGGATTTCACTCAAAACTCACCACATGACTCCTCCCACCATATTATGATGATGCCCAAGTTTTTTGCACGATAGGAAATCAGTAGGTGTACGAAATTGGACACTTCAAGTTGAAAGGCAGTTTGTTTCGAATTGGAGTGGTTGGTATATTCCGTCGTTCTAACGATTGGATTTCACTCAAAACTCACCACATGACTCCTCCCACCATATTATGATGATCTCCTAGTTTTGGTGTCTATCGGAAATCAATAGGTGTACGAAATTGGACAGATCAAGTTCAAAGGCAGTTTGTTCCGAATTGGAGTGGTTGGTGTATTCCGCAGTTCTAGCACTGGGATTTCACCCAAAACTCACCACATGACTCCTCCCACCATATTGCGATGATGCCCAGGTTTTGGCCTCGATCGGAAATCGATAGGTATACGAAATTGGACACTTCAAGTTCAAAGGGAGTTTGTTCCGGATTGGAGTGGTTGGAGTATTCCGCAGTTCTAGCGATTGTATTTCACTCAAAATTCTCCACATGACTCCTCCCACCATATTATGATGATGCCCAAGTTTTGAGCTCGATCGGAAATCAATAGGTGTCTGAAATTGGACAGTTCAAGTTCCAAGGCAATTCGTTCCTTGTTGGAGTGGTTGGTGTATTCCGTAGTTCTAGCGATTGGATTTCACTCAAAACTCACCACATGACTCCTCCCACCGTATTATGAAGATGCCCAAGTTTTGGTCTCTATCGGAAACCAGTAGGTGTACGAAATTGGACACTTCAAGTTCAAGTTCAAAGGCAGTTCGAGCCTTAATGGAGTGGTTGGTACATTTCGTTGTTCTAGCGATTGGACTTCACTCAAAACTCACCAAATGACTCCTCCCATCATATTATGATGATTCCCAAGTTTTGGACTCGATCGGAAATCAATAGGTGGACGAAATTGGATAATTCAAGTTCAAAGGAAGTTCGAGCCTTATTGGAGTGGTTGGTACATTTCGTTGTTCTAGCGATTGGATTTCACTCAAAACTCACCAAATGACTCCACCCACCGTATTATGATGATGCCCAAGTTTTTTGCTCGATAGGAAATCAATAGGTGTACGAAATTGGACACTTCAAGTTAAAGGCAGTTTGTTCCGAATTGGAGTGGTTGGTGTATTTCGTCGTTCTAACGATTGGATTTCACTCAAAACTCACCACATGACTCCTCCCACCATATTATGATGATGTCCAAGTTTTTTGCTCGATCGGAAATCAATAGGTGTACGAAATTGGACACTTCAAGTTCGAAGGCAGTTTGTTCCGAATTGGAGTGGTTGGTGTATTCCGTAGTTTTAGCAATTGGATTTCACCCAAAACACACCACGTAACTCCTCCCGCCATATTATGATGATGCCCAAGTTTTTTGCTCGATAGGAAATCAATAGGTGTACGAAATTGGACACTTCAAGTTAAAGGCAGTTTGTTCCGAATTGGAGTGGTTGGTGTATTTCGTCGTTCTAACGATTGGATTTCACTCAAAACTCACCACATGACTCCTCCCACCATATTATGATGATGTCCAAGTTTTTTGCTCGATCGAAAATCAATAGGTGTACGAAATTGGACAGATCAAGTTCAAAGGAAGTTTGTTCCGAATTGGAGTGGTTGGTGTATTCCGCAGTTCTAGCAATGGGGTTTCACCCAAAACTCACCACATGACTCCTCCCACCAAATTGCGATGATGCCCAAGTTTTGGCCTCGATCGGAAGTCGATAGGTATACGAAATTGGACACTTCAAGTTCGAAGGGAGTTTGTTCCGGATTGGAGTGGTTGGAGTATTCCGCAGTTCTAGCGATTGGATTTCCCTCAAAACTGTCCATATGACTCCCCCCACCATATTATGATGATGTCCAAGTTTTGGGCTCGATTGGAAATCAATATCTGTACGAAATTGGACACTTCAAGTTCAATGGCAGTTTGTTCCGAATTGGAGTGGTTGGTGTATTCCATAGTTCTTGCTATTGGATTTCACCCAAAACACTCCACAAGACTCCTCCCACCATATTATGATGCTGCCCAAGTTTTGGGCTCGATCGGAAATCAATAGGTGTACGAAATTGGACAATTCAAGTTCAAAGGCAGTTCGTGCTTTATTGGAGTGGTTGGTGTATTCCGTAGTTCTAGTGATTGGATTTCACTCAAAACTCACCAAAAAACTCCTCACAACGTATTATGATGAATTCCACGTTTTGGGCTCAATCCGAAATCAATAGTTGTACGAAATTGGACACTTGAAGTTCAAAGGCAGTTTGTTCCGAATTGTAGTGGTTGGTGTATTCCGTAGTTCTAGCGATTGGATTTCACTCAAAACTCATCAAAAGACTCCTCCCAACATATTATGATGATTCCCGAGTTTTGGGCTGAATCGGAAATCAATAGGTGCACGAAATTGGACACTTCAAGTTCAAAGCCAGTTTGTTCCGAATTGCAGTGTTTGGTGTATTCCGTAGTTCTAGCGATTGGATTTCAGTCAAAACTCAACACATGACTCCTCCCACCATATTATGATGATGCCCAAGTTTTGGGCTCGAACGGAAATCAATAGGTGTACGAAATTGGACAATTCAAGTTCAAAGGCAGTTCGTGCCTTATTGGTGTGGTTGATACATTTCGTAGTTCTGGCGATTTGATTTCACTCAAAACTCACCAAATGACTCCTCCCAACATATTGTGATGATGGCCAAGTGTCGAGCTCGATCGGAAATCAATAGGTGTACGAAATGGAGTGGTTGATGTATTCCGTAGTTCTAGAGATTGGATTTCACTCAAAACTCACAGCATGACTCCTCCCACCATAATATGATGATGCCCAAGTTTTGGGCTTGATCGGAAATCAATAGGTGTACGAAATTGGACAATTCAAGCTCAAAGGCAGTTCGTGCCTTATTGGAGTGGCTGGTACATTTCGTAGTTCTAGCGATTGGATTTCACTCAAAACTCGCCAAATGACTCTTCCCAACATATTATGATGATGGCCAAGTTTTGGGCTCGATCGGAAATCAATAGGTGTACGAAATGGAGTGGTTGATGTATTCCGTAGTTCTAGAGATTGGATTTCACTCAAAACTGACAGCATGACTCCTCCCAATTTAATATGATGTTGCCCAAGTTTTGGGCTTGATCGGAAATCAATAGGTGTACGAAATTGGACACTTCAAGTTTATGGCAGGTTGTTCCGAATTGGATTGGTTGGTGTATTCCATAGTTATCGCGATTGTCATTCACTCAAAACTCAAGACATGACTCCTCCCACCATATTATGATGATGCCCAAGTTTTGGGCTCGATCGTAAATCAATGGGTGTACGAAATTGGACAATTCACGTTCATAGGCAGTTCGCTCCTTATCGAAGTGGTTGGTACATTTCGTAGTTCTAGCGGTTGGATTTCACTCAAAACTACCCAAAAGACTCCTCCCAACATAATATGATGATTCCCAAGTTTTGGGCTAGACCGGAAATCAATAGGTGTACGAAATAGGACACTTCAGGTTCAAAGACAGTTTGTTCCGAATTGGACTGGTTGGTGTATTCCGTAGTTCTAGTGATTCGACTTCACCCAAAACTCTCCACATGACTCCTCCCACCATATTATGATGATTGATCAGTTCATAATTGTATATCATTTTGTACCCCTCTAGCTTATGATTTGGTTATGTTGTTGAGTTAAACTTGTGCTTTTAATCCCTTTTCTGTTTGTCATTCAGTTCTTTGGGCCTTAGGTAGCATTGGTGGCTTTGGATAAGAAAAGTTGCACAATGTTGCAAAAACGAGCAGACTGAGTTAGCAATTTGTTTCGGCCTTAACTTCCTCCTCCCAACTTGGATTGGCCCAAATGACTTGTGGTTGGAAAGAAGAGATTCTGAACTGCAGGATGGACTACTCAAACATATCAATTGTGAAGCCAAGCCCAATCCGTGGTCCCATCAAGTTGCACCATGCTCAGGATTGCAGCTGCCAGCTGATGAGCTTGTCACCTCCTTTAAGCCATGTGCCTCACCCCAGCTGTAACTGACTTTGGCAGCAAAAGAGGACCACATGACTTTAGCAGCAAAAGAGGACCACATGACTTTGGCAGCAAAAAAAAAAAGAGATCACATGGGATGGCAGCCAAAAGAATATCACATGGTTTGGCAGCACTGCCACAACTGATCAGCTTTGAACCCATGTGATGCAGCAGCAAAGGATGAAGGATGGTGTGGGAATATCATCATGATGTTCCTCCCTCTTAGCCCTATAAATAGAGAGGTCTTCAAGCTTCAAAGAAACACACATCCACCCCATACACTCTAGGTACACAGCCAGATACTCTAAACTGCCCCAAAACACCAAAACAGCTCCAGAAAACCTCCCTTCTATTTCCTACGAATTTCCTCTCTCTCAACCATCACCACTCACTCAAACTCATCCCAAATCACCTCCATATCCTTCATACATCCTTCCAGACGTGGAGAAGCTCTTGAAGAAGCATTGGACACCATAAGAATTTCAGAAAAGGGTTTTTCTACTCTTATGACATTCATTATGTTTTCCCAATTCTGTTTTAGTTTCTTTTCCATTATGAGTAGCTAAATCCATAACTAGGGTTTCGATGTAACCTAACATGAATATTCTGGGTTTATAAGTTTGAAGTTTGGAGTTTCAAGTTTGATTCATGATTCATGTTTTTATTCATTTTGCCTACTTGCCTATATGCTGATCGGAATGCTTAGCTACCATTTTGATTTGTATATCTTGGTTTGAATTAAGAGTAGACACCATGCTTTAATTCGAATTGAACTATGAATAGGAAGAGTATGTTTGGACATTCGACAACAGGGATTAGATACATGCTTGGTTGTTTAAATTGTTCTTCTATGCTTAATGGGTTCCTAATGCTTAATTTTAGGTTAGACAACAAATGATCAAATTAGGGAATTAGTAACACAAGGTTAGGACCAGACACCATGGCCTAATCATACTTTAGCTAGAATCAATCTTTGAATCTGAATTAGACTTGTTACTTGACTCCTTATAACCCAGAATTGAATTGTTATGGTGAATCGAATGCCCTAGTCTCCAAATCCGTTTTCCAGCCCTTCAAAATCACTCTTTGTTACACTTGTTTATTTGCTTTCATTTGCAATTTCAGTTTGCTCACTTCTTTTCACAATCACAATCACTCTCACTCTAAATTCTGTTTTAGACTAGACTTCCTAACTTCTTGAATTTGGTAATCTAAGTACATAACTAATTTGAACTTCTCAGTCTTCGTGGGTACGACCTCGTACTTGTCTTGCTATACTACTAATTGCCCCGTACAATTGCGAGTTAACATAATATTAACAACAATGATGCCCAACTTTTGGGCTCGATCGAAAATCCATAGTTGTACGAAATTGGACACTTCAAGTTCAAAGGCAGTTTGTTCCGAATTGGAGTGGTTGGTGTATTCCGTAGTCCTAGCGATTGTATTTCACTCAAAATTCTCCACATGATCCTCCCACCATATTATGATGATGCCCATGTTTTGGGCGCGATCGGAAATCAATTGGTGTACGAAATTGGACACTTCAAGTTCAAAGGCAGTTTGTTCCGAATTGGAGTGATTGGTGTATTCCGTAGTTCTAGCGATTGGATTTAACTCAAAACACAACACATGACTCCTCCCACCATATTATGATGATGCCCAAGTTTTGGGATCGATCGGAAATCAATAGGTGTACGAAATTGGAAAATTCAAGTTCAAAGGCAGTTCGTGCCTTATTGGAGTGGTTGGTACATTTCGTAGTTCTAGCGATTGGATTTCACTCAAAACTCACCAAAAGACTCCTCCCAACATATTATGATGATTCCCAAGTTTTGGGCTCGATCGGAAATCAATAGGTGTACGAAATTGGACACTTCAAGTTCAATGGCAGTTTGTTCCGAATTGGAGTGGTTGGTGTATTCCGTAGTTCTAGCGATTGGATTTCACTCAAAACTCACCACATGACTCCCCCCGCCAGATTATGGTGATGCCAAAGTTTTGGGCTCGATCGGAAATCAATAGTTGTACGAAATTGGACACTTCAAGTTCAAAGGATGTTTATTTCGAATTGGAGTGGATCGTGTATTCCCTAGTCCTAGCGATTGGATTTCACTCAAAACTCACCACATGACTCCTCCCACCATATTACGACGATGCCCAAGTTTTGAGCTCGATCGGAAATCAATAGGTGTACGAAGTTGGACACTTCAAGTTCAAAGGCAGTACGTGGCTTATTGGAATGGTTGGTGTATTTCGTAGTTCCAGCGATTGGATTTCAGTTAAAACTCACCAAATGACTCCTCCAAACATATTATGATGATGCCCAAGTTTTGAGCTCGATCGGAAATCAATAGGTGTACGACATTGGACACATCAAGTTCAATGGCAGTTTTTTCCGAATTGGAGTGGTTGGTGTATTCCGTAGTTCTAGCGATTGGATTTCACTCAAAACTCACCACAAGATTCCCCCCGCCATATTATGGTGATGCCAAAGTTTTGGGCTCGATCGGAAATCAAAAGTTGTACGAAATTGGACACTTCAAGTTCAAAGGCTGTTTATTCCGAATTGGAGTGGATGGTGTATTCCCTAGTCCTAGTGATTGTATTTCACTCAAAATTCTCCACATGACTCCTCCCACCATATTATGACGATGCCCAAGTTTTGGGCTCGATCGGAAATCAGTAGGTGCACGAAATTGGACAATTCAAGTTCAAAGGCAGTTCGTGCCTTATTGGAGTGGTTGGTACATTTCGTAGTTCTAGCGATTGGATTTCGCTCAAAACTCACCAAAAGACTCCTCCCAACATATTATGATGATTCCCAAGTTTTGGGCTCGATCGGAAATCAATAGGTGTACGAAATTGGACACTTCAAGTTCAAACCCAGTTTGTTCCGAATTGGAGTGATTGGTGTATTCAGTGGTTCTAGCGATTGGATTTCACGGAAAACTCACCACATGACTCCCCCCACCATATTATGATGATGCCAAAGTTTCGGGCTCGATCGGAAATCAATAGGGTTACGAAATTGGACAATTCAAGTTCAAAGGCAGTTCGTTCCTTATTGGAGTGGTTGGTACATTTCGTAGTTCTAGCGATTGGATTTCACTCAAAACTCACCAAAAGACTCCTCCCAACATATTATGATGATTCCCAAGTTTTGGGCTCGATCGGAAATCAATAGGTGTACGAAATTTGACACCTCAAGTTCAAAGGCAGTTTGTTCCCAATTGGAGTGGTTGGTGTATTCCGTAGTTCTACTGATTGGATTTCACTCAAAACTCACCAAATGACTCCTCCCACCATTTTATGATGATGCCCAAGTTTTGGGCTCGATCGGAAATCAATAGGTGTACGAAATTGGACACTTCAAGTTCAAAGGCAATTTGTTTCGAATTGGAGTGGTTGGTGTATTCCGTAGTTCTACCGATTGGATTATCCTCAAAACTCACCCCAAGACTCCTCCCACCATATTATGATGATGCCCAAGTTTTGGGCTCGATCGGAAATCAATAGGTGTACGAAATTGTACACTCCAAGTTCAAAGGCAATTTGTTCCGAATTGGAGTGGTTGGTGTATTCCGTAGTTCTACCGATAGGATTTCACTCAACACTGTCCACATGACTCCTCCCACCATATTATGATGATGCCCAAGTTTTGGGCTCGATCGGAAATCAGTAGGTGTACGAAATTGGACAATTCAAGTTCAAAGGTAGTTCGTTCCTTATTGGAGTGGTTGGTGTCTTTCGTAGTTCTAGCGATTGGATTTCACTCAAAACTCACCAAATGACTCCTCCCACCATTTTATGTTGATGCCCAAGTTTTGGGCTCGATCGGAAATCAATAGGTGTACGAAATTGGACAATTCAAGTTCAAAGGTAGTTCTTGCCTTATTGGAGTGGTTGGTGTATTTCATAGTTCTAGCGATTGGATTTATTACACAACTCACCAAATGACTCCTCCCAACATATTATGACGATGCCCAAGTTTTGGTCTCAATCGGAAATCAATAGGTGTACGAAATTAGACACTTCAAGTTCAAAGGCAGTTTTTTCCGAACTGGAGTGGTTATTGTATTCCGTAGTTCAAGCGATTGGATTTCACTCAAAACACACCAAATGACTCCTCCCAACATATTATGACGCCGCCCAAGTTTTGGGCTCGTTCGGAAATCAATAGGGGTACGAAACTGGACAATTCAAGTTCAAAGGCTGTTCGGGCCTTATTGGAGTGGTTAGTGTATTTCGTAGTTCTAGCAATTGCATTTCACTCAAAACTCACCACATGACTCCTCCCACCATATTATGAAGAAGCCCAAGTTTTGGCCTCGATCGGAAATCAATAGGTGTACGGAATTCGACAATCCAAGTTCAAAGGCAGTTCATGCCTTATTGGAGTGGTTGGTGTATTTCGTGGTTCTAGTGATTGGATTTCACTCCAAACCCACCACATGACTCCTCCCACCATATTATAATGATGCCCAAGTTTTGGGCTCGATCGGAAATCAATTGGTGTACGAAATTGGACACTTCAAGTTCAAAGGCAATTTGTTCCGAATTGGAGTGGTTGGTGTATTCCGTAGTTCTAGCGATTGGATTTCAGTGAAAACACACCACATGACTCCTCCCACCATATTATGATGATACCCAAGTTTTGGGATCGACCGGAAATCAATAGGTGTACGGAATTGGACACTTCAAGTTCAAAGGCAGTTTTTTCCGAATTGGAGTGGCTGGTGTATTCCGTAGCTCTACCGATTGGATTTCACTCAAAACTGTCCACATGACTCCTCCCACCATATTATGATGATACCCAAGTTTTGGGCTCGATCGGAAATCCATATGTGTATGAAATTGGACACTTCTAGTTCAAAGGCAATTTGTTCCAAATTGGAGTGGTTGGTGTATTCCGAAGTTCTACCGATTGAATTTCCCTCAAAACTCACCACATGACTCCTCCCACCATATTATGATGATGCCCAAGTTTTGGGCTCGATCGGAAATCAATAGGTGTACGAAATTTGACAATTCAAGTTCAAATGCAGTTCGTGCCTTATTGGAGTGGTTGGTTTATTTCGTAGTTCTAGCAATTGGATTTCTCTCAAAATTCAACAAATGACTCCTCCCAACATATTAGGGCGATGCCCAAGTTTTGGGCTCGATCGGAAATCAATAGGTGTACGAAATTGGACACTTCATGTTCAAAAGCAGTTTGTTCCGAATTGGAATGGTTATTGTATTCCGTCGTTCTAACGATTGGATTTCACTCAAAACTCACCACATGACTCCTCCAATCATGTTATGATAATGCCCAAGTTTAGGGCTCGATCGGAAATCAATAGGTGCACGAAATTGGACAATTCAAGTTCAAAGGCAGTTCGTGCCGTATTGGAGGGGTTCGTGTATTACGTTATTCTAGCAATTGGATTTCACTCAAAACTGAACAAATGACTCCTCCCACCATATTTTGATGAAGCCCATGTTTTGGGCTCGATCGGAAATCAATACGTGTACGAAATTGGACTAATCAAGTTCAAAGGCAGTTCGTTCCTTATTGTATTCCGTAGTTCTAGCGATTGGATTTCACTCAAAACTCTCCACATGACTCCTCTCACCATATTATGATGATGCCCAAGTTTTGGGCTCGATCAGAAATCAACAGTTGTACAAAATTGGACACTTCATGTTCAAAGGCAGTTTGTTTCGAATTGTAGTGGTTGGTGTATTCTGTAGTTCTACTGATTGGATTTCATTCAAAACTGTCCACATGAATCGTCCCACCATATTATGATGATGCCCAAGTCTTGGGCTTGATCGGAAGTCCATAGGTGTAAGAAATTGGACACTTCAAGTTCAAAGGCAATTTGTTCCGAATTGGAGTGATTGTTGTATTCCGTAGTTCTAGCGATTGGATTTCTCTCAAAACTCTCCCCATGACTCCTCCCACCATATTATGATGATGCCCAAGTTTTGGGGTCGATCGGAAATCAATAGGTGTACAAAATTGGACAATTCAAGTTCAATGGCAGTTCGTGCCTTATTGGAGTGGTTGGTGTATTCCGTAGTTCTAGAGATTGGATTTCACTCAAAACTCTCCAATTGACTCTTCGCAACAACTTATGATGATGCCCAAGTTTTGGGCTCGATCGGAAATCAATAGGTGTACGAAATTGGACAATTCAAGTTCAAAGGCAGTTCGTGCCTTACTGGAGGGGTTCGTGTATTACGTTATTCTAGCGATTGGATTTCACTCAAAACTCAACAAATGACTCCTCCCACCATATTTTGATGAAGCCCACGTTTTGGGCTCGATCGGAATTCAATAGGTGTACGAAATTGGACTAATCAAGTTCAGAGGCAGTTCGTGCCTTACTGTATTCCGTAGTTCTAGCGATTGGATTTCACTCAAAACTCTCCACATGACTCCTCCCACCATATTATGATGATGCCCAAGTTTTGGGATCGATCAGAAATCAACAGGTGTACAAAATTGGACACTTCAAGTTCAAAGGCAGTTTGTTCTGAATTGTAGTGGTTGGTGTATTCTGTAGTTCTACTTATTGGATTTCATTCAAAACTGTCCACATGAATCCTCCCACCACCATATTATGATGATGCCCAAGTTTTGGGCTCGATCGGAAATCCATAGGTGTAAGAAATTGGACACTTCAAGTTCAAAGGCAATTTGTTCCGAATTGGAGTGATTGTTGTATTCCGTAGTTCTAGCGATTGGATTTCTCTCAAAACTCTCCCCATGACTCCTCCCACCATATTATGATGATGCCCAAGTTTTGGGGTCGATCGGAAATAAATAGGTGTACGAAATTGGACAATTCAAGTTCAAAGGCAGTTCGTGCCTTATTGGAGTGGTTGGGGTATTTCGTAGTTCTAGCGATTGGATTTCACTCAAAACTCACCAAAAGACTCCTCCCAGCCTATTATGATGATTCCCAAGTTTTGGGCTCGATCGGAAATGAATAGGTGTACGAAATTGGACACTTCAAGTTCAAAGACAGTTTGTTTCGAAGTGCAGTGGTTGGTGTATTACGTGGTTCTAGCGATTGGATTTATCTGAAAACTCACCAAAGGACTCCTCCCACCATTTTATGATGATGCCCAAGTTTTGGGCTCGATCGGAATTCAATAGGTGCACGAAATTGGACAATTCAAGTTCAAAGGCAGTTCGTGCCTTACTAGAGTGGTTGGTGTATTACGTTATTCTAGCGATTGGATTTCACCCAAAACTCAACAAATGAATCCTCCCACCATTTTATGATGATGCCCAAGTTTTGGGATCGATCCGAAATTAATAGGTGTACAAAATTGGACACTTCAGGTTGAAAGGAATTGTTCCCGAATTGCAGTGGTTCGTGTATTCCGTAGTTCTAGCGATTGGATTTCACTCAAAACTCACCACATGACTCCTCCCATCATATTACGACGATGCCGAAGTTTTGGGCTCGATCGGAAATCAGTAGGTGTACGAAATTGGACAATTCAAGTTCAAAGGAAGTTCGTGCCTTATTGGAGTGGTTGGTGTATTCCGTAGTTCTAGAGATTGGATTTCCCTCAAAACTCACCAATTGACTCTTCCCAACATATTATGATGATGCCCAAGTTTTGGGCTCGATCAGAAATCAATAGGTGTACGAAATTGGACACTTCAAGTTCAAAGGCAATTTGTTTCGAATTGCAGTGGTTGGTGTATTCCGTGTTTCTAGCGATTGGATTTATCTGAAAACTCATCAAAGGACTCCTCCCACCATTTTATGATGATGCCCAAGTTTTGGGCTCGATCGGAAATCAATAGGTGTACAAAATTGGACAATTCAAGCTCAGAGGCAGTTCGTGCCTTATTGGAGTGGTTGGGGTATTCCGTAGTTCTAGCGATTGGATTTCTCCCAAAACTTACCACATGACTCCTCCCGCCATATAACTATGATGTCCAAAGGCAATTGGTCCCGAATTGCAGTGGTTGGTGTATTCCGTAGTTATAGCGACTGGATTTACCTCAAAACTCACCACATGACTCCTCCCATCATTTTATGATGATGCCCAAGTTTTGGGCTCGATTGGAAATCAATAGGTGTACGAAATTGGAAACTTAAAGTTCAAAGGCAATTTATTCCTAATTGGTGTGGTTGGTGGATTCCGTAGTTCTAGTGGTTGGATTTCACTAAAAACTCTCCAAATGACTCCTCCCACCATTTTATGACAATGCCCAAGTTTTGGGCTCAATCGGAAATCAATAGGTGTACGAAATTGAACACTTCAAGTTCAGTGGCAGTTTGTTCCGAACTGGAGTGGTTATTGTATTCCGTAGTTCTAGCGATTGGATTTCACCCAAAACTCACCACATGAATTCTTCCACCATATCATGATGATGCCCAAGTTTTGGGCCAGATCGGAAATCAATAGGTGTACGAAATTGGACACTTCGAGTTCAAAGCAATTTGTCCCGAATTGGAGTGATTGGTGTATTCCGTAGTTCTAGCGATTGGATTTCACTCAAAACTCACCACATGACTCCTCCCACCATATTATGGGGATGCCCAAGTTTTGGGCTCGATCGGAAATCAATAGGTGTACGAAATTGGACACTTCAAGTCCAAAGGCAGTTTGTTCCGAATTGGAGTGATAGGTGTATTCCGTAGTTCTAGCGATTGGATTGCACTCAAAACTCACCACATGACTCCTTCCGCCATATTATGATGATGCCCAAGTTTTGGGCTCGATCGGAAATCAATAGCTGTACGAAATTGGACACTTCAAGTTCAAAGGCTGTTTGTTCCGAATTGGAGTGGTTGGTGTATTCGGTAGATCTAGCGATTGGATTTCACTCAAAACTCACCACTTGACTACTCCCACCATATCATATTTATGCCCAAGTTCTGGGCTTGATCGGAAATCAATAGGTGTACGAAATTAGACAATTCAAGTTCAGAGGCAGTTCATGCGATATTGGAGTGGTTGGTTTATTTTGTAGTTCTAGCGATTGGATTTCACTCAAAACTCACCACATGACTACTCCCGCCATATTACGATGATGCCCAAGTTTTGGGCTCGATCGGAAATAAATAGGTGTACGAAATTGGACACTTCAAGTTCAAAGAAATTTGTCCCAAATTGGAGTGGTTGGTGTATTCCGTAGTTCTAGCGATTGGATTTCCCTCAAAACTCCCCACATGACTCCTCCCAACATAATATGACGATGCCCAAGTTTTTGGCTCGATCGGGAATCAATAGGTGTACGAAATTGGACACTTCAAGTTCAAAGGCAGTTCGTGCTTTATAGGAGTGGTTGGTGTATTCCGTAGTTCTAGCGAATGGATTTCACTCAAAACTCACCACATGACTCCTCCCACCATATTATGATGACGCCCAAGTTTTGGTCTCGATCGGAAATCAATAGGTGTACGAAATTGGACAATTCAAGCTCAAAGGCAGTTCGTGCCTTATTGGAGTGGTTGGTGTATTCCGTAGTTCTAGCGATTGGATTTCACTCAGCACTCACCAAATGACTCCTCCCACCATTTTATGATGATGCCCAAGTTTTGGGCTCTATAGGAAATCAATAGGTCTACGAAATTGGACACTTCAAGTTCAACGGCAGTTTGTTCCGAAATGGATTGGTTGGTGTATTCCGTAGTTCTAGCGATTGAATTTCACTCAAAACTCACCACATGAATCCTCCCACCATGTTTTGATGATGCCCAAGTTTTGGGCTCTAACGGAAATCAATAGGTGTACGAAATTGGACAATTCAAGTTCAGTGGCAGTTCGTGCCTTATTGGAGTGGTTGATGTATTCCGTAGTTCTAGCGATTGGATTTCACTAAAAACTCACCAAATGACCCCTCCCAACATATTATGACGATGCCCAAGTTTTGGGCTCGATCGGAAATCAATAGGAGTACGAAATTCGACACTTCATGTTCAAACGCAGTTTGTTGGGAATTGGAGTGGTTGGTGTATTCCGTAGTTCTAGCGATTGGATTTCACTCAAAACTCACCACATGAATCCTCCCACCATGTTATGATGATGCCCAAGTTTTGGGCTCGATCGGAAATCAATAGGTGTACGAAATTGGACAATTCAAGCTCAAAGGCAGTTCGTTCCTTATTGGAGTGGTTGGGGTATTCTGTAGTTCTAGCGATTGGATTTCACCCAAAACTTTCCACATGACTCCTCCCGCCATATAACTATGATGTCCAAGTTTTGGGCTCGAACGGAAATCAATAGGTGTACGAAGTTGGACACTTCAAGTTCAAAGGCAGTTTGTTACGAATTGAAGTGGTTGGTGTATTCCGTAGTTCTAGCAATTGGATTTCACTGAAAACTCACCACATGACTTCTCCCTCCATATTATGGTGATGGCCAAGTTTTGGGCTCGATCGGAAATCAATAGGTGTACGAAATTGGACACTTCAAGTTCAAAGGCAGTTTGTTCCGAATTGGAGTAGTTGGTTTATTCCGTAGTTCTAACGATTGGATTTCTCTCAAAACTCACCAAATGACTCCTCCCACCATTTTATGATGAGGCCCAAGTTTTGGGCTCGATCGGAAATCAATAGGTGTACGAAATTGGACACTTCAAGTTCAAAGGCAGTTTGTTCCGAATTGGAGTAGTTGGTTTATTCCGTAGTTCTAGCGATTGGATTTCACTCAAAACTCCCCAAATGACTCCTCCCACCATATTATGATGATGCCCAAGTTTTGGGCTCGATCGGAAATCAATAGGTGTACGAAATTGGACACTTCAAGTTCAAAGGCATTTTGTTCCGAATTGGAGTGGTTGGTGTATTCCGTAGTTCTCGCGATTGGATTTCACTCAAAACTCACCACATGACTCCTCCCACCGTATTATGATTATGCGCAGGTTTTGGGCCTGATCGGAAATCAATAGGTGTACGAAATTGGACAATTGAAGTTCAAAGGCAGTCCGTGCCTTATTAGAGTGGTTGGTGTATTCCATAATTCTAGCGACTGGATTTCACTCAAAACTCAACAAATGGCTCCTCCCAACATATTATCATGATGCCCAATTTTTGGGCTTGATCGGAAATCAATAGGTGTACGAAATTGGACACTTCAAGTTCGATGGCAGTTTGTTCCGAATTGGAGTGGTTGGTGTATTCCGTAGTTCTAGCGATTGAATTTCACTCAAAACTCATCGCATGAATCCTCCCACCATGTTGTGATGATGCCCAAGTTCTGGGCTCGATTGGAAATCAATAGGTGTACGAAATTGGACAATTCATGCTCAAAGGCAGTTCGTGCCTTATTGGAGTGGTTGGTGTATTCCGTTGTTCTAGCGATTGGATTTCACTCAAAACTCTCCACACGACTCCTCCCACCATAATATGATGATGCCCAAACTTTGGGCTCCATCGGAAATCAATAGGTGTACGAAATTGGACACTTCAAGTTCAGAGGCAATTTGTTCCGAATTGAAGTGGTTGTTGTATTCCGTTGTTCTAGCGAATGGATTTCACTCAAAACTCATCAAATGACTCCTCCCACCATATTATGATGATGTCCAAGTTTTGGGCTCGTTCGGAAATCAATAGGTGTACGAAATTTGACACTACAAGTTCAAAGGCAGTTTGTTCCAAATTGGAGTGGTTGGGGTATTCCGTAGTTCTAGCTACTGGATTTCACTCAAAACTCACCAATTGACTCCTCCCACCATATTATGATGTTGCCCAAGTTTTGGGCTCGATCGGAAATGAATAGGTGTACAAAATTGGACACTTAAAGTTCAACGGCAGTTTGTTCCGAATTGGAGTGGTTGGTGTATTCCGTAGTTCTAGCGATTGGATTTCACTCAAAAATCCACACATGGGTCCTCCCACCATATTATGATGAAGCTCATGTTTTCGGTTCGATCGGAAATCAGTAGGTGTACGAAATTGGACAATTCCGGTTCAAAGTCAGTTCGTGCCTTATTGGAGTGTTTGGTGTCTTCCGTAGTTCTAGAGATTGGATTTCACTCAAAACCCACCACATGACTCCTCCCACCATATTATGATGATGCCCAAGTTTTGGGATGAATCGGAAATCAATAGGTGTACGAAATTGGACAATTCAAATTCAAAGGTAGTTCGTGCTTTACTCTTGAGTGTTTGGTGTATTCCATTGTTCTAGCGATTGGATTTCACTCAAAACCCACCACACGACTCCTCCCACCATACTATGATGATGCCCAAGTGTTAGGCTCGATCGGAAATCAATAGGTGTACGAAATTGGACAATTCAAGTTCAAAGGCAATTGTTGCCTTATTGGAGTGGTCGGTACATTTCGTAGTTCTAGCGATTGGATTTCACTCAAAACTCACCAAATGACTCCTCCCAACATATTATGATGATTCCAAAGTTTTGGGCCGAATCGGAAATCAATAGGTGTACGAAATTGGACACTACAAGTTGAAAGGCAGTTTGTTCCGAATTGGAGTGGTTGGTGTATTCTGTTGTTCTAGCGATTGGATTTCACTCAAAACTCACCACACGACACCTCCCACCATATTATGATGAAGCCCATGTTTTGGGTTCGATCGGAAATCAGTAGGTGTACGAAATTGGACAATTCAGGTTCAAAGGAAGTTCGTGCCTTATTGGAGTGGTTGGTGTATTCCGTTGTTCTAGCGATTGGATTTCACTCAAAACCTACCAAATGACTCCTCCCGCCATATTATGATGATGCCCAAGTTTTGGGCCCGATCGGAAATCAATAGGTGTACGAAATTCGACAATTCAAGTTCAAAGGCAATTTGTTCCGTATTGGAGTGGTTGGTGTGTTCCGCAGTTCAAGTGATTGGATTTCACTCAAAACTCTCCACATGACTACTCCCACCATACTATGATGAAGCCTAAGTTTTGGGCTCAATCAGAAATCAATAGTTGTACGAAAGTGGACAATTCAAGTTCAAAGGCAGTTCGTGCCTTATTGGAGTGGTTGGTACATTTCGTTGTTCTAGCGATTGGATTTCACTCAAAACCCACCACATGACTCCTCCCACCATATTATGATGATGCCCAAGTTTTGGGCTTGATCGGAAATCAATAGGTGTACGAAATTGGACAATTCAAGTTCAAAGGAAGTTCGTGCTTTATTGGAGTGTTTGGTGTCTTCCGTAGTTCTAGAGATTGGATTTCACTCAAAACCCACCACATGACTCCTCCCACCATATTATGATGTTGCCCAAGTTTTGGGCTCGATCGGAAATCAATAGGTGTACGAAATTGGACATTTCAAATTCAAAGGCAGTTCGTGCTTTACTGGAGTGTTTGGTGTATTCCGTAGTTCTAGCGATTCGATTTCACTCAAAACCCACCACACGACTCCTCCCACCATACTATGATGATGCCCAAGTTCTGGGCTCGATCGAAAATCAATAGATGTACGAAATTGGACAATTCAAGTTCAAAGGCAATTGTTGCCTTATTGGAGTGGTCGGTACATTTCGTAGTTCTAGCGATTGGATTTCACTCAAAACTCACCAAATGAGTCCTCCCAACATATTATGATGATTCCAAAGTTTTGGGCTCGATCGGAAATCAATAGGTGTACGAAATTGGACACTACAAGTTGAAAGGGAGTTTGTTCCGAATTGGAGTGGTTGGTGTATTCTGTTGTTCTAGCGATTTGATTTCACTCAAAACTCACCAAATGACTCCTCCCACCATATTATGATGATGCCCAAGTTTTGGGCTCGATCGGAAATCAATAGCTGTACGAAGTTGGACACTTCAAGTTCAATGGCAGGTTGTTCCGAATTGGAGTGGTTGGTGTATTCCGTAGTTCTAGCGATTGGATTTCACTCAAAACACACCACATGACTCCTCCCACCATATTATGATGTTGCCCAAGTTTTGGGCTGGATCGGAAATCAATAGGTGTACGAAATTGGACAATTCAAGTTCAAAGGCAGTTCGTGCTTTATTGGAGTGCTTGGTGTATTCTGTAGTTCTAGTGATTTCATTTCACTCAAAACTCACCAAATGACTCCTCCCAACATATTATGGTGATGCCCAAGTATTGGGCTCGATCGGATATCAATAGGAGTACGAAATCGGACACTTCAAGTTCAATGGCAGTTTGTTCCGAATTGAAGTGGTTGGTGTATTCCGCAGTTCTAGCGATTGGATTTCACCCAAAACTCACCGCATGTCTTCTCGCACCATACTATGATGATACCCAAGTTTTGGGCTCGATCGGAAATCAGTAGGTGTAAGAAATTGGACAATTCAAGCTCAAAGGCAGTTCGTGCTTTATTGGAGTGTTTGGTGTATTCCGTAGTTCTAGCGATTGGATTTTACTCAAAACTCATCAAATGACTCCTCCCACCATATTATGATGTTGCCCAAGTTTTGGGCTCGATTGGAAGTCAATTGGTGTACGAAATTGGACAATTCAAGTTGAATTGCAGTTCGTGCCTTATTGGAGTGGTTGGTACATTTCGTAGTTCTAGCGATTGGATTTCACTGAAAACTCACCAAATGACTCCTCCCACCATACTATGATGTTGCCCAAGTTTTGGG
This sequence comes from Prunus campanulata, assembly GCA_034190965.1. Lineage (NCBI taxonomy): Eukaryota > Viridiplantae > Streptophyta > Magnoliopsida > Rosales > Rosaceae > Prunus > Prunus campanulata. The sequence continues at coordinate 11,871,347 of CM067209.1, read as the reverse complement.
CTCATTCGGAAATCAATAGGTGAACGAAATTGGACAATTTACGTTCTAAGGCATTCATGCCTTATTGTAGTGGTTGGTACATTTCGTAGTTCTAGCAATTGGATTTCACTCAAAACTCACCAAATGACTCCTCCCAACATATTATGATGATTCCCTGGTTTTCGGCACGATCGGAAATCAATAGGGGTACGAAATTGGACACTTCAAGTTCAAAGGCAGTTTGTTCCGAATTGGAGTGGTTGGTGTATTCCGTAGTTCTAGCGATTGGCTTTCAGTCAAAACTCACGACATGACTCCTCCCACCATATTATGATGATGCCCAAGTTTTGGGCTCAATCGGAAATCAATGGGTGTACGAAATTGGACAATTCAAGTTCATAGGCAGTCCGTGCCTTATTGGTGTGCTTGCTATATTCGTAGTTCTAGCGATTGGATTTCAATCAAAACTCACCAAAAGACTCCTCCCAACATAACATGATGATTCCCAAGTTTTGGTTTCGATTGGAAATCAACAGGTGTACGAAATTGGACACTTCAAGATCAAAGGCTGTTTGTTCCGAATTGGAGTGGTTGGTGTATTCCGTAGTTCTTGCGATTGGATTTCACCCAAAACTCTCCACATGACTCCACCCACCATATTATGATAATGCCAAAGTTTTGGGCTTGATCGGAAATCAATAAGGTTACGAAATTGGACAATTCAAGTTCAAAGGCAGTTCGTGCCTTATTGGAGTGGTTGGTACATTTCGTAGTTCTAGCGATTGGATTTCACTCAAAACTCACCAAAAGACTCCTCCCAGCATATTATGATGATTCCCAAGTTTTGGGCTCGATCGGAAACCAATAGGTGTACGAAATTGGACACTTCAAGTTCAAAGGCAGTTTGTTCCGAATTGGAGTGATTGGTGTATTCCGTAGTTCTAGCGATTGGATTTAACTCAAAACTCACCACATGACTCCTCCCACCATATTATGACGATGCCCAAGTTTTGGGCTCGATCGGAAATCAATAGGTGTACGAAATTGGACAATTCAAGTTCAATGGCAGTTCGTGCCTTATTGGAGTGGTTGGTACATTTCGTAGTTGTAGCGATTGGATTTCATTCAAAACTCACCAAAAGACTCCTCCCATAATATTATGATGATTCCCAAGTTTTGGGCTCGGTCGGAAATCAATAGGTGTACGAAATTGGACAATTCGAGTTCAAAGGCAGTTTGTTACGAATTTGAGTGGTTGGTGTATTCATTGGTTCTAGCGATTGGATTTCACTCAAAACTCACCACATGACTCCACCCAACGTATTATGATGATGCCAAAGTTTTGGGCTCGATCGGAAATCAATAGTGTTGTGAAATTGGACAATTCAAGTTCAAAGGCAGTTCGTGCCTTATTGGAGTGGTTGGTACATTTCGTAGTTCTAGCGACTGGATTTCACTCAAAACTCCCCAAATGACTCCTCCCAACATATTATGATGATTCCGAAGTTTTGTGCTCGATCGGAAATGAATAGGTGTACGAAATTGGACACTTCAAGTTCAAAGGCAGTTTGTTCTGAATTGGAGTGGTTGGTGTATTCCGTAGTTCTAGTGATTGGATTTCACTCAAAACTCACCACATCACTCCCCCGCCATACTATGATGATGCCAAAGTTTTGAGCTTGATCGGAAATCAATAAGGTTACGAAATTGGACAATTCATGTTCAAAGGCGGTTCGTGCCTTATTGAAGTGGTTGGTACATTTAGTAGTTCTAGCGACTGGATTTCACTCAAAACTCACAAAATGACTCCTCCCACCATATTATGATGATGTCCAAGTTTTGGGCTCGATCGGAAGACAATAGGTGTACGAAATTGGACACTTCAAGTTCAAAGGCAGTTTGTTCCGAATTGGAGTGGTTGGAGTATTCCGTAGTTCTAGCGATTGGATTTCACTCAAAACTGTCCACATAACTCCGCCCACCATATTATGATGATTTCCAAGTTTTGGGCTCGATCGGAAATGAATAGGTGTACGAAATTGGACACTTCAAGTTCAAAGGCAGTTTGTTCCGAATTGGAGTGGTTGGTGTATTCTGTAGTTCTAGCGATTGGATTTCACTCAAAACTCACCGCATGACTCCTCCCAACATATTACGATGATGTCCAAGTTTTGGGCTCGATCGGAAATCAATAGGTGTACGAAATTGGACACTTCAAGTTCAAAGGCCGTTTGTTCCGAATTGGAGTGGTTCGTGTATTCTGTTGTTCTAGCGATTGGATTTCACTCAAAACTCCCCAAATGACTCCACCCGCCATATTATGATGATGCCCAAGTTTTGGGCCCGATCGGAATTCAATAGGTGTGCGAAATTGGACAATTCAAGTTCAAAGGCAGTTCGTGCCATATTGGAGTGGTTGGTACATTTCGTAGTTCTAGCGATTGGATTTCACTCAAGACTCACCAAATGACTCCTCCCAACATATGATTGTTGTTAATATTATGTTAACTCGCAATTGTACGGGGCAATTAGTAGTATAGCAAGACAAGTACGAGGTCGTACCCACGAAGACTGAGAAGTTCAAATTAGTTATGTACTTAGATTACCAAATTCAAGAAGTTAGGAAGTCTAGTCTAAAACAGAATTTAGAGTGAGAGTGATTGTGATTGTGAAAAGAAGTGAGCAAACTGAAATTGCAAATGAAAGCAAATAAACAAGTGTAACAAAGAGTGATTTTGAAGGGCTGGAAAACGGATTTGGAGACTAGGGCATTCGATTCACCATAACAATTCAATTCTGGGTTATAAGGAGTCAAGTAACAAGTCTAATTCAGATTCAAAGATTGATTCTAGCTAAAGTATGATTAGGCCATGGTGTCTGGTCCTAACCTTGTGTTCCTAATTCCCTAATTTGATCATTTGTTGTCTAACCTAAAATTAAGCATTAGGAACCCATTAAGCATAGAAGAACAATTTAAACAACCAAGCATGTATCTAATCCCTGTTGTCGAATGTCCATACATACTCTTCCTATTCATAGTTCAATTCGAATTAAAGCATGGTGTCTACTCTTAATTCAAACCAAGATATACAAATCAAAATGGTAGCTAAGCATTCCGATCAGCATATAGGCAAGTAGGCAAAATGAATAAAAACATGAATCATGAATCAAACTTGAAACTCCAAACTTCAAACTTATAAACCCAGAATATTCATGTTAGGTTACATCGAAACCCTAGTTATGGATTTAGCTACTCATAATGGAAAAGAAACTAAAACAGAATTGGGAAAACATAATGAATGTCATAAGAGTAGAAAAACCCTTTTCTGAAATTCTTATGGTGTCCAATGCTTCTTCAAGAGCTTCTCCACGTCTGGAAGGATGTATGAAGGATATGGAGGTGATTTGGGATGAGTTTGAGTGAGTGGTGATGGTTGAGAGAGAGGAAATTCGTAGGAAATAGAAGGGAGGTTTTCTGGAGCTGTTTTGGTGTTTTGGGGCAGTTTAGAGTATCTGGCTGTGTACCTAGAGTGTATGGGGTGGATGTGTGTTTCTTTGAAGCTTGAAGACCTCTCTATTTATAGGGCTAAGAGGGAGGAACATCATGATGATATTCCCACACCATCCTTCATCCTTTGCTGCTGCATCACATGGGTTCAAAGCTGATCAGTTGTGGCAGTGCTGCCAAACCATGTGATCTTCTTTTGGCTGCCAAAGTCAGTTACAGCTGGGGTGAGGCACATGGCTTAAAGGAGGTGACAAGCTCATCAGCTGGCAGCTGCAATCCTGAGCATGGTGCAACTTGATGGGACCACGGATTGGGCCTGGCTTCATCAATTGATATGTTTGAGTAGTCCATCCTGCAGTTCAGAATCTCTTCTTTCCAACCACAAGTGATTTGGCCCAATCCAAGCTCAGATGAGAAAGATAAGTCCGAAATGAATTGCTAACTCAGTCTGCTCGTTTTTGCACCCCTTTGCAACTCTTCTTATCCAAAGCCATCATTGCTACCTAAGGCCCAATGAACTGAATGACAAACAGAAAAGGGATTAAAAGCACAAGTTTAACTCAATAACATAACCAAATCATAAGCTAGAGAGGTACAAAATGATATACAATTATGAACTGATCAATGATGATGATTCCCAAGTTTTGGGCGCGATCGGAATTCAATAGGTGTACGAAATTAGACACATCAAGTTCAAAGGCAGTTTGTTCCGAATTGGAGTGGTTGGTGTATTCTGTAGTTCTAGCGATTGGATTTCACTCAAATCTTACCACAAGACTCCTCTCACCACATTATGATGATGCCCAGGTTTTGGGCTCGATGGGAAATCAATAGGTGTACGAAATTGGACACTTCAAATTCAAAGGCAGTTTGTTCCGAATTGGGGTGGTTGGTGTATTCCGTAGTTCTAGCGATTGGATTTCACTCAAAACTCACCACATGACTCCTCCAACAATATTATGATGATGCCCAGGTTTTGGGGCGATTGGAAATCAATAGGTGTGCGAAATTGGACACTTCAAGTTCAAAGGAAGTTTGTTCCGAATTGGAGTGGTTGGTGTATTCCGTAGTTATGGCGATTGGATTTCACTCAAAACTCTCCAAATGACTCCTCCCACCGTATTATGATGATGTCCAAGTTTTGTGCATGATCGGAAATCAATAGGTGTACGAAATTTGGCAATTCAAGTTCAAAGGCAGTTCATGCCTTATTGGAGTGGTAGATGTATTTCGTAGTTCTAGCGATTGGATTTCCCTCAAAACTCACCAAATGACTCCTCCCACCATATTATGTTGATCCCCAAGTTTTGGGCTCGGTCTGAAATCAATAGGTGTACGAAATTGGACACTTCATGTTCGAAGGCAGGTTGTTCCAAATTGGAGTGGTTGGTACGTTTTGTAGTTCTAGCGATTGGATTTCACTCAAGACTCAGCAATGACTCCTCCCAACATATTATGATGATTCCCAAGTTTTGGGCTCGATCGGAAATCAATAGGTGTACGAAATTGGACACATCAAGTTCAAAAGCAGTTTGTTCCGAATTGGAGTGGTTTGTGTATTCCTTAGTTCTAGCGATTGGATTTAACCCAAAACTGTCCACCTGACTCCCCCCACCAAATTATGATGATGCCTAAGTTTTGGGCCCGATCGGAAATCGGTAGGTGTATGAAGTTGCACAATTCAAGTTCAAAGGCAGTTTGTGCCTTATTGGAGTGGTAGATTTATTTCGTAGTTCTAGAGATTGGATTTCCCTTAAAACTCACCAAATGACTCCTCCCAACATATTATCGTGATGCCCAAGTTTTGGGCTCGACCGGAAATCAATAGGTGTATGAAATTGGACCATTCAAGTTCAAAGGCAGTTCGTGCCTTATTGGAGTGGTTGGTACATTTCGTAGTTCTAGCGATTAGATTTCAGTCAAGGCTCAATAAATGACTCCTCCCAACATACTATGATGATTCCCAAGTTTTGGGCTCGATCGGAAATCAATAGGTGTACGAAATTGGACACTTCAAGTTCAAAGGCAGTTTGTTCTGAATTGGAGTGGTTGGTGTATTCCGTAGTTCTAGTGATTGGATTTCACTCAAAACTCACCACATCACTCCCCCGCCATACTATGATGATGCCAAAGTTTTGGGCTTGATCGGAAATCAATAAGGTTACGAAATTGGACAATTCATGTTCAAAGGCGGTTCGTGCCTTATTGAAGTGGTTGGTACATTTAGTAGTTCTAGCGACTGGATTTCACTCAAAACTCACAAAATGACTCCTCCCAACATATTATGATGATTCCCAAGTTTTGGGCTCGATTGGAAATCAATAGGTGTACGAAATTGGACACTTCAAGTTCAAAGGGAGTTTGTTCCGAATTAGAGTGGTTGGAGTATTCCGTAGTTCTAGCGATTGGATTTCACTCAAAACTGTCCACACGACTCCCCCCACCATATTATGATGATGTCCAAGTTTTGGGCTCGATCGGAAGACAATAGGTGTACGAAATTGGACACTTCAAGTTCAAAGGCAGTTTGTTCCGAATTGGGGTGGTTTGTGTATTCTGTAGTTCTAGCGATTGGATTTCACTCAAAACTCTCCACATGACTCCTCCCACCACATTACGATGATGCCCAAGGTTTGAGCTCGATCGGAAATCAATAGGTGTACGAAATTGGACAATTCACGTTCAAAGGCAGTTCGTGCCTTATGGGACTGGTTGTTTCATTTTGTAGTTTTAGCGATTGGATTTCACTCAAGACTCCCCAATGACTCCTCCCAACATATTATGGTGATTCCCAAGTTTTGGGCTCGATCGGAAATCAATAGGTGTACGAAGTTGGACACATCAAGTTCAAAGGCAGTTTGTTCCGAATTGGAGTGGTTGGTGTATTCTGTAGTTCTAGCGATTGGATTTCTCTCAAAACCCACCACACGACTCCTCCCACCATATTATTATGATGCCCAAGTTTGGGGTTCGATCGGAAATCAATAGGTGTACGAAATTGGACACTTCAAGTTCAAAGGCAGTTTGTTCCAAATTGGAGAGGTTGGTGTATTCCGTAGTTCTAGCGATTGGAATTCACTCAGAACTCATCAAATGACTCCTCCCACCATATTATGATGATGCCCAAGTTTTGGCCTCGATCGGAAATCAATAGGTGTACGAAATTGGACAATTCAAGTTCAATGGCAGTTCGTGCCTTATGGGAGTGGTTGGTACATTTCGTAGTTCTGGCGATTGGATTTCACTCAAAACTCACCAAATGACCCCTCCCACCATATTACGATGATGCCCAAGTTTTGGGCTTGATCGGAAATCAATAGGTGTACGAAATTGGACACTGCAAGTTCGAAGGCAGTTTGTTCCGAATTAGAGTGGTTGGTGTATTCCATAGTTCTAGCGATTGGATTTCACTCGAAACTCACCACATGACTCCTCCCACCGTATTATGATGATGCCCATGTTTTGGGCTCGATCAGAAATCAATAGGTGTACTAAATTGGACAATTCAAGTTCAATGGCAGTTCGTGACTTATTGGAGTGGTTGGTTGGTACATTTCGTAGTTCTAGCGATTGGATTTCACTCAAAACTCTCCAAATGACACCTCCCACCATATTATGATGATGACCAAGTTTTGGGTTCGGTCGGAAATCAATAGGTGTACGAAATTGGACACTTCAAGTTCAATGGCAGTTTGTTCCGAATTGGAGTGGTTGGTGTATTCCGTAGTTCTAGCGATTGGATTTCACTCAAAACTCATCAAATGACTCCTCCCACCATATTATGATGATGCCCAAGTTTTGGCCTCGATCGGAAATCAATAGGTGTGCGAAATTGGACACTTCAGGTTCAACGGCAGTTTGTTCCGAATTGGAATGGTTGGTGTGTTCCATAGTTCTTGCGATTGGATTTGCCTCAAAACTCACCAAATGACTCCTCCCACCATATTATGATGATGCCCATGTTTTGGGCTCGATCGGAAATCAATAGGTGTACGAAATTGGACACTTCAAGTTCAATGGCAGTTTGTTCCTTATTGGAGTGGTTGGTACATTTCGTAGTTCTAGCGATTGGATTTCACTCAAAACTCATCAAATGACTACTCCCACCATATTATGATGATGCCAAAGTTTTGGCCTCGATCGGAAATCAATAGGTGAACGAAATTGGACACTTCAGGTTCAACGGCAGTTTGTTCCGAATTGGAATGGTTGGTGTGTTCCATAGTTCTTGCGATTGGATTTGCCTCAAAACTCACCAAATGACTCCTCCCACCATATTATGATGATGCCCATGTTTTGGGCTCGATCGGAAATCAATAGGTGTACGAAATTGGACACTTCAAGTTCAAAGGCAGTTTGTTCCGAATTGGAGTGGTTGGTGTATTCCGTAGTTCTAGCGATTGGATTTCACTCAAAACTCTCCACATGACTCCTCCCACCATATTATGATGATGCCCAAGTTTTGGGCTTGATAGGAAATCAATAGGTGTACGAAATTGGACACTTCAAGTTCAAAGGCAGTTTGTCCCGAATTGGAGTGGTTGGTGTATTCTGTAGTTCTAGCGATTGGATTTCACTCAAAACTCACCACATGACCCCTCCCACCATATTATGGTGATGCCCAAGTTTTGAGCTCGATCGGAAATCAATAGGTGTACGAAATTGGACAATTCAAGTTCAAAGGCAGTTCGTGCCTTATTGGAGTGGTTGGTCTATTTCGTAGTTCTAGCGATTGGATTTCACGCAAAACACTCCACATGACTCCTCCCACCATATTATGATGATGCCCAAGTTTTGGGCTGGATCGGAAATCAGTAGGTGTACGAAATTGGACAATTCAAGTTCAAAGGAAGTTCGTGCTTTATTGGAGTGTTTGGTGTCTTCCGTAGTTCTAGCGACTGGATTTCACTCAAAACTCATCAAATGACTCCTCCCCCCGTATTATGATGATGCCCAAGTTTTGGGCTCGATCGGAAATCAATAGGTGTACGAAATTGGAGACTTCAAGTTCAAAGGCAGTTTGTTCCGAATTGGAGTGGTTGGTGTATTCCGTAGTTCTAGCGATTGGATTTCACTCAAAACTCTCCACATGACTCCTCCCACCATATTATGATGATGCCCAAGTTTTGGGCTCGATCGGAAATCAATAGGTGTACGAAATTGGACACTTCAAGTTCAAAGGCAGTTTGTCCCGAACTGGAGTGGTTGGTGTATTCCATAGTTCTAGCGATTGCATTTCACTCAAAATTCACCACATGACTCCTCCCACCATATTATGGTGAAGCCCAAGTTTTGAGCTCGATCGGAAATCAATAGGTGTACGAAATTGGACAATTCAAGTTCAAAGGCAGTTCGTGCCTTATTGGATTGGTTGGTCTATTTCGTAGTTCTAGCGATTGGATTTCGCTCCAAACAATCCACATTACTCCTCCCACCATATTATGATGATGCCCAAGTTTTGGGATGGATCGGAAATCAGTAGGTGTACGAAATTGGATAATTCAAGTTCAAAGGAAGTTCGTGCTTTATTGGAGTGTTTGGTGTCTTCCTTAGTTCAAGCGATTGGATTTCGCTCAAAACTCATCAAATGACTCCTCCCACCATATTATGATGATGTCCAAGTTTTATGCTCCGGCGGAAATCAATAGGTGTACGAAATTGGACAATTCAAGTTCAAAGGCAGTTCATTCTTTACTGGAGTGTTTGGTGTATTCCGTAGTTCTAGAGATTGGATTTCACTCGAAACTCGCCAAATGACTCTTCCCACCATATTATGATGATGCCCAAGTTTTGGGCTCGATCGGAAATCAGTAAGTGTGCAAAATTGGACAATTCAAGTTCAAAGGAAGTTCGTGCTTTATTGGAGTGTTTGGTGTCTTCCGTAGTTCTAGCGATTGGATTTCACTCAAAACTCATCAAATGACTCCTCCCCCCGTATTATGATGGTGCCCAAGTTTTGGGCTCGATCGGAAATCAATAGGTGTACGAAATTGGACACTTCAAGTTCAAAGGCAGTTTGTTCCGAATTGGAGTGGTTGGTGTATTCCGTAGTTCTAGCGATTGGATTTCACTCAAAACTCTCCACATGTCTCCTCCCACCATATTATGAAGATTCCCAAGTTTTGGGCTCGATCGGAAATCAATAGGTGTACGAAATTGGACACTTCAAGTTCAAAATCAGTTCGTGCCTTATTGGAGTGGCTGGTGTATTTCGTAGTTCTAGCAATTGGATTTCACTCAACACTCATCAAATGACTCCTCCCCCCGTACTATGATGATGCCCAAGTTTTGGGCTCGATCGGAAATCAATAGGTGTACGAAATTGGACACTTCAAGTTCAAAGGCAGTTTGTTCCGAATTGGAGTGGTTGGTGTATTCCGTAGTTCTAGCGATTGGATTTCACTCAAAACTCACCAAATGACTCTTCCCAACACATTACGATGATGCCCAAGTTTTGGTCTCGATCGGAAATCATTAGGTGTACGAAATTGGACAATTCAATTTCAAAGGCAGTTTGTTCCGAATTGGAGTGGTTCGTGTATTCCGTAGTTCTAGCTTTTGGATTTCACTCAAAACTCACCTCATGAATCCTCCCACCATTTTACGATGATGCCCAAGTTTTGGGCTCTATCGGAAATCAATAGGTGTACGAAATTGGACAATTCAAGTTCAAAGGCAGTTCATGCATTACTGGAGTGTTTGGTGTATTCTGTAGTTCTAGAGATTGAATTTCACTCGAAACTGACCAAATGACTCTTCCCGCCATATCATGTTGATGCGCAAGTTTTGGGCTCGATCGGAAATCAATAGGTGTACGAAATTGGACACTTCAAGTTCAAAGGCAGTTTGTTCCGAATTGGTGTGGTTGGTGTATTCCGTAGTTCTAGCAATTGGATTTCACTCAAAACTCTCCACATGACTCCTCCCACCATATTATGATGATCCCGAAGTTTTGGGCTTCATAGGAAATCAATAGGTGTACGAAACTGGACAATTCAAGTTCAAAGGCAGTTCGTGCCTTATTGGAGTGGTTGGTGTATTTCGTAGTTCTAGCGATTGGATTTCACTCAAAACTCACCAAATGACTCCTCCCAACGTATAGTGACAATGCCCAAGTTTTGGGCTTGATCAGAAATCAACAGGTGTACGAAATTGGACACTTCAAGTTCAAAGGCAATTTTTTCCGAATTGGAGTGGTTGGTGTATTCCGTAGTTCTAGCGATTGGAATTCCCTCAAAACTCACCACATGACTCCTCCCACCATATTATGATGATGCCCAAGTTTTGGGCTCGATCGGAAATCAATAAGTGTACGAAATTGGACACTTCAAGTTTAAAGGAAGTTGGTTCCGAATTGGAGTGGTTGGTGTATTCCGTAGTTCTGGCCATTAGATTTCACTCAAAGCTCACCAAATGACTCCACCCACCATATTATGATGATGCTCAGGTTTTGGGCTTCATAGGAAATGAATAGGTGTACGAACTTGGACAATTCAAGTTCAAAGGCAGTTCGTGCCTTGTTGGAGTGGTTGGTGTATTTCGTAATTCTAGCAATTGGATTTCACTCAAAATTCACCAAATGACTCCTCCCAACATATTATGATAATGCCCAAGTTTTGGGCTCGATCGGAAATCAATAGGTGTACGAAATTGGACAATTCAAGTTCAAAGGAAGTTCGTGCCTTATTGGAGTGGTTGGTGTATTTCGTAGTTCTAGCAATTGGATTTCACTCAAAACTCACCAAATGACTCCTCCCAACATATTATGATGATGCCCAAGTTTTGGGCTCGATCGGAAATCAATAGGTGTACGAAATTGGACACTTCAAGTTCATAGGCAGTTTGTTCCGAATTGGGGTGGTTGGTGTATTCCGTAGTTCTAGCGATTGGATTTTACTCAAAGCGCAACAAATGACTCCTCCCACCGTATTGTGATGATGCCCAAGTTTTGGGCTCGATCAGAAATCAATAGTTGTACGAAATTGGACACTTCATGTTCAAAGGCAGTTTGTTCGGAATTGGAGTGGTTGGTGTATTCCATAGTTCTAGTGATTGGATTTCACTCAAAACTCTCCACATGACTCCTCCCCCCATATTATGATGATGTCCAAGTTTTGGGCTCGATCGGAAATCATTAGGTGTACGAAATTGGACACTTCAAGTTCGAAGGCAGTTTGTTCCGAATTGGAGTGGTGGGTGTACAAAATTGTACAATTCAAGTTCAAAGGCAGTTCGTGCCTTACTGGAGTGGTTGGTGTATTTCGTAGTTCTAGCGATTGGATTTCACTCAAAACTCACCAAATCACTACTCCCAACATATTATGACGATGCCCAAGTTTAGGGCTCGATCGGAAATCAGTAGGTGTGCGAAATTGGACACTTCAACTTTAAAGGCAGTTTGTTCCGAATTGGAGTGGTGGGTGTATTCCACAGTTCTAGTGATTGGATTTCACTCAAAACCCACCACCTGACTCCTCCCACCACATTATGATGATGCCCAAGTTTTGGGCTCGATCAGAAATCATTAGGTGTACGAAATTGGACAATTGAAGTTCAAAGGCAGTTCGTGCCTTATTAGGGTGGTTGGTGTATTCCGTAGTCCTAGCAGTTGGATTTCACTCAAAACTCACCACATGACTCCTCCCACCGTATTATGATGATGCCCAAGTTTTGAGCTCGATCAGAAATCAATAGGTGTACGAAATTGGACACTTCAAGTTCAAAGGCAGTTTGTTCCGAATTGGAGTGGTTGGTGTATTCCGTAGTTCAAGCAATTGAATTTCACTGAAAACTTACCACATGACTCCTCCGACCATATTACGACGGAGCCCAAGTTTTGGGCTCGATCGGAAATCAGTAAGTGTGAAAAATTGGACAATTCAAGTTCAAAGGAAGTTCGTGCTTTATTGGAGTGTTTGGTGTCTTCCGTAGTTCTAGCGATTGGATTTCACTCAACACTCATCAAATGAATCCTCCCCCCGTACTATGATGATGCCCAAGTTTTGGGCTCGATCGGAAATCAATAGGTGTACGAAATTGGACACTTCAAGTTCAAAGGCAGTTTGTTCCGAATTGGAGTGGTTGGTGTATTCCGTAGTTCTAGCGATTGGATTTCACTCAAAACTCTCCACATGACTCCTCCCACCATATTATGATGATGCCCAAGTTTTGGGCTTGATAGGAAATCAATAGGTGTACGAAATTGGACACTTCAAGTTCAAAGGCCGTTTGTTCCGAATTGGAGTGGTTGGTGTATTCCGTAGTTCTAGCGATTGGATTTCACTCAAAACTCAAAGGCAATTTGTTCCGAATTGGAGTGGTTGGTTTATTCCGTAGTTCTAGTGATTGGATTTCACTCAAAACTCACCACATGACTCCTCCCACCATATTATCATAATGCCTAAGTTTTGGGCTCGATCGGAAATGAAAAGGTGTACGAAATTGGACACTTCAAGTTCAAAGCCAGTTTGATCCGAATTGGAGTGGTTGGTGTATTCCGTAGTTCTAGCGATTGGATTTCACTGAAAACCCACCACATGAATCCTCCCACCATATTATGACGATGCCCAGGTTTTGGGTCCGATCGGAAATCAATAGGTGTACGAAATTGGACAATTGAAGTTCAAAGGCAATTCGTGCCTTATTAGAGTGGTTGGTGTATTCCGTAGTTCTAGCGATCGGATTTCACTCAAAACTCACCACATGACTCCTCCCACCATATTAAGACGAAGCCCAAGTTTTGGGCTCTATCGGAAATCAACAGGTGTACGAAATTGGACACTTGAAGTTTGAAGGCAATTTGTTCCGAATTGGAGTGGTTGGTGTATTCCGTAGTTCTAGCGATTGGATTTCACTCAAAACTCACCACATGACTTTTCCCACCATATTATAATGATGCCCAAGTTTTGGGCTCGATCGGAAATCAATAGGTATACGAAATTGGACACTTCAAGTTCAAAGGCAATTTGTTCCGAATTGGAGTGGTTGGTGTATTCCGTAGTTCTGGCGATTGGATTTCACTCAAAAGTCACCACATGACTCCACCCACGATATTATGATGATGCCCAAGTTTTGGGATCGATCGGAAATCAATAGGTGTACGAAATTTGACGCTTCAAGTTCAAAGGCAGTTTGTTCCGAATTGGAGTGGTGGGTGTATTCCGTAGTTCTAGCGATTGGATATCACTGAAAACTACCCACATGACTCCTCCCTCCATATTATGGTGATGCCCAAGTTTTGGGCTCGATCGGAAATCAATAGGTGCACGAAATTGGACACTTCAAGTTCAAAGGCAGTTTGTTCCGAATTGGAGTGGTTGGTGTATTCCGTAATTCAAGCGATTGGATTTCACTCAAAACTCACCAAGTGACTCCTCCCAACATATTATGACGATGCCCAAGTTTTGGGCTTGATCGGAAATCAATAGGTGTACGAAATTGGGCACTTCATGTTCAAACGCAGTTTGTTCGGAATTGGAGTGGTTGGTGTATTCCGTTGTTCTAGAGATTGGATTTCACTCAAAACTGTCCACATGACTCCTCCCACCATATTATGATGATTCCCATGTTTTGGGCTCGATCGGAAATCAAGAGGTGTACGAAATTTGACACTTCAAGTTCAAAGGTAGTTTGTTCCGACTTGGAGTGGTTGGTGTATTCCGAAGTTCTAGCGATTGGATTTCACTGAAAACTCCCCACATGACTCCTCTCGCCATATAACGTTGATGCCCAAGTTTTGGGCTCGATCGGAAATCAATAGGTGTACGAAATTGGACACTTCAAGTTCAAAGGCAGTTTGTTCCGAATTGGAGTGGTTGGTGTATTCCGTAGTTCAACCGATTGGATTTCACTGAAAACTCACCACATGACTCCTCCCTCCATATTATGATGATGCCCAAGTGTTGGGCTCTATCGGAATTCAATAGGTGTACAAAATTGGACACTTCAAGTTCAAATGCAGCTTGTTCCGAATTGGAGTGGTTGGTGTCTTCCGTAGTTCTAGCGATTGGATTTCACTCAAAACTCACCACATGACTCCTCCCACCATGTTATGATGAAGCCCAAGTTTTTGGCTCGATCGGAAATCAGTAGGTGTACGAAATTGGGCACTTCAAGTTCAAAGGCAATTTGTTCCGAATTGGAGTGGTTGGTGTATTCCATAGTTCTAGCGATTGGATTTCACTCAAAACTCACCACATGAATCCTCCCACCATATTATGACGATGCCCAGGTTTTGGGCCCGATCGGAAATCAATAGGTGTACGAAATTTGACACTTCAAGTTCAAAGGCAATTTGTTCCGAGTTGGACTGGTTGGTGTATTATATAGTTCTTGCGATTGGATTTCACTGAAAACTCACCACATGAATCCTCCCACCATATTATGACGATGCCCAGGTTTTGGGCCCGATCGGAAATCAATAGGTGTACGAAATTGGACAATTGAAGTTCAACGGCAGTTCGTGCCTTATTAGAGTGGTTGGTGTATTCCGTAGTTCTAGCGATTGGATTTCAGTCAAAACTCACCAAATGACTCTTCCCAACACATTATGATGATGCCCAAGTTTTGGGCTCGATCTGAAATCAATAGGTGTACGAAATTGGACCCTTCAAGTTCAAAGGCAGTTTGTTCCGAATTGGAGTGGTTGGTGTATTCCGTAGTTCTAGCGATTGGATTTCTCTCAAAACTCTCCACATGACTCCTCCCACCATATTATGATGATGCCCATGTTTTGGGCTCGGTCGGAAATCAATAGGTGTACGAAATTAGACACTTCAAGTTCAAAGCCAGTATGTTCCGAATTGGAGTGGTTGGTTTATTCCGTGGTTCTAGCGATTGGATTTCACTCAAAACTCACCAAACGACTCCTCCCACCATTTTATGATGATGCCCATGTTTTGGGCTCAATCGGAAATCAATAGGTGTACGAAATTGGACAATTCAAGTTCAAATGCAGTTAGTGCCTTTTTGGAGTGGTTGGTTTATTCCGTAGTTCTAG
The DNA here is from genome assembly GCA_034190965.1 of Prunus campanulata. Taxonomy (NCBI): domain Eukaryota; kingdom Viridiplantae; phylum Streptophyta; class Magnoliopsida; order Rosales; family Rosaceae; genus Prunus; species Prunus campanulata. The sequence continues at coordinate 11,855,862 of CM067209.1, read as the reverse complement.
GTGTTGGATTTCACTCAAAACTCACCAAATGACTCCTCCCACCATATTATGATGATGCCCAAGTTTTGGGCTCGATCGGAAGTCAATAGGTGTACGAAATTGGACACTTCAAGTTTAACTGCAGTTTGTTCCGAATTGGAGTAGTTGGTGTAATCCGTAGTTCTTGCGATTCGATTTCACTCAAAACTCACCACATGACTCCTCCAACCATATTATGATGATTCCCAAGTTTTGGGCTCGATCGGAAATCAATAGGTGTACGAAATTAGACACTTCAAGTTCAAAGCCAGTTTGTTCCGAATTGGAGTGGTTGGTTTATTCCGTGGTTCTAGCGATTGGATTTCACTCAAAACTCACCAAACGACTCCTCCCACCATTTTATGATGATGCCCATGTTTTGGGCTCAATTGGAAATCAATAGGTGTACGAAATTGGACAATTCAAGTTCAAATGCAGTTAGTGCATTTTTGGAGTGTTTGGTTTATTCCGTAGTTCTAGGTGTTGGATTTCACTCAAAACTCACCACATCCCTCCTCCCACCATATTATGATGATGCCCAAGTTTTGGGATCCATCGAAAATCAACAGGTATACGGAATTGGACACTTCAATTTCAAAGCAATTTGTCCCGAATTGGAGGGGTTGGTGTCTTCCGTAGTTCTAGCGATTCGGTTTCACTCAAAACTCACCAAATGACTCCTCCCACCATTTTATGATGATGTCCAGCTTTTGGGATCGATTGGAATTCAATAGGTATACGAAATTGGAGACTTCAAGTTCAAAGGCAGTTCGTGCCTTATTGGAGTGGTTGGTGTATTCCGTAGTTCTAGCGATTGGATTTCACTCAAAACTCAACACATGACGCCTCCCACCATATTATGATGACGCCCAAGTTTTGGGCTCGATCGGAAATCAATAGGTGTACGAAATTGGAGAATTCAAGTTCAAAGGCAGTTCGTGCCTTATTGGAGTGGTTGGTGTATTCCGTAGTTCTAGCGATTGAATTTCACTCAAAACTCACCAAATGACTCGTCCCACCAATTTGTGATGATGCCCAAGTTTTGGGCTACATCGGAAATCAATAGGTGTATGAAATTGGACACTTCAACTTCAAAGGCAGTTTGTTCTGAATTGGAGTGGTTGGTGTATTCCATAGTTCTAGGGAATGGATTTCACTCAAAACTCACCAAATGACTCCCCCCAACATATTATGCTGATGCTCAAGTTTTGGGCTCGATCGGAAATCAATAGGAGTACGAAATTGGACACTTCAAGTTCAAAGGCAGTTCGTGCCTTATTGGAGTGGTTGGTGTATTTCGTAGTTCTAGCGATTTGATTTCACTCAAAACTCACCAAATGACTCCTCCCAACATATTATGATGATGCCCAAGTTTTGGGCTCGATCGGAAATCAATTGGTGTACGAAATTGGACACTTCAAGTTCAAAGGCAATTCGTGCCTTATTGGAGTGGTTGGTGTATTTCGTAGTTCTAGCGAATTGATTTCACTCAAAACTCACCAAATGACTCCTCCCAACATATTATGATGATGCCCAAGTTTTGGGCTCGATCGGAAATCAATTGGTGTACGAAATTGGACACTTCAACTTCAAAGGCAGTTTGTTCTGAATTGGAGTGGTTGGTGTATTCCATAGTTCTAGGGAATGGATTTCACTCAAAACTCACCAAATGACTCCCCCCAACATATTATGCTGATGCTCAAGTTTTGGGCTCGATCGGAAATCAATAGGAGTACGAAATTGGACACTTCAAGTTCAAAGGCAGTTCGTGCCTTATTGGAGTGGTTGGTGTATTTCGTAGTTCTAGCGATTTGATTTCACTCAAAACTCACCAAATGACTCCTCCCAACATATTATGATGATGCCCAAGTTTTGGGCTCGATCGGAAATCAATTGGTGTACGAAATTGGACACTTCAAGTTCAAAGGCAATTCGTGCCTTATTGGAGTGGTTGGTGTATTTCGTAGTTCTAGCGAATTGATTTCACTCAAAACTCACCAAATGACTCCTCCCAACATATTATGATGATGCCCAAGTTTTGGGCTCGATCGGAAATCAATTGGTGTACGAAATTGGACACTTCAACTTCAAAGGCAGTTTGTTCTGAATTGGAGTCGTTGGTGTATTCCATAGTTCTAGCGAATGGATTTCACTCAAAACTCACCAAATGACTCCCCCCAACATATTATGCTGATGCTCAAGTTTTGGGCTCGATCGGAAATCAATAGGAGTACGAAATTGGACACTTCAAGTTCAAAGGCAGTTCGTGCCTTATTGGAGTGGTTGGTGTATTTCGTAGTTCTAGCGATTTGATTTCACTCAAAACTCACCAAATGACTCCTCCCAACATATTATGATGATGCCCAAGTTTTGGGCTCGATCGGAAATCAATTGGTGTACGAAATTGGACACTTCAAGTTCAAAGGCAGTTCGTGCCTTATTGGAGTGGTTGGTGTATTTCGTTGTTCTAGCGATTGGATTTCACTCAAAACTCACCAAATGACTCCTCCCAAAATATTATGATGATGCCCAAGTTTTGGGCTCGATCTGAAATCAAGAGTTGTACGAAATTGGACAATTCAAGTTCAAATGCAGTTCGTGCCATATTGGAGTGGTTGGTGTATTTCGTAGTTCTAGCGTTTGGATTTCACTCAAAACTCACCAAATGACTCCTCCCAACATATTATGACGATGCCCAAGTTGTAGGCCCGATCGGAAATCGATAGGTTTATGAAATTGAACACTTCATGTTCAAAGGCGGTTCGTGCCTTATTGGAGTGGTTGGTGTATTTCGTAGTTCTTGTGATTGGATTTCACTCAAAACTCTCCAAATGATTCCTCCCACCACATTATGATGATGCCCAAGTTTTGGGCTTGATCGGAAATCAATAGGAGTACGAAATTGGACATATCTATTTCAAAGGCAGTTCGTGCTTGATTGGAGTGTTTGGTGAATTCCGTAGTTCTAGGGATTGGATTTCACTCGAAACTCTCCAATTGACTCTTCCCAACACATTATGATGATGCCCAAGTCTCGATCGGAAATCAATAGGTGAACAAAATTGGACACTTCATGCTCAAAGCAATTTGTCCCGAATTGGAGTGGTTGGTGTATTACGTAGTTCTAGCGATTGGATTTCACTCAAAACTCACCACATGAATCCTCCCACCATATTATGATCATGCCCAAGTTTTGGGCTCGATCGGAAATCAATAGGTGTACGAAATTGGACAATTCAAGTTCAAAGGCAGTTCGTGCCTTATTGGAGTGGTTGGTGTATTCCGTAGTTCTAGCGATTGGATTTCGCTCAAAACTCAACAAATGACTCCTCCCACCATTTTATGACAATGCCCAAGTTTTGGGCTCGATTGGAAATCAACAGGTGTACGAAATTGGACACTTCAAGTTCAAAGCAATTTGTACCGAATTAGAGTGGTTGGTGTATTCCGTAGTTCTAGCGATTAGATTTCACTCAAAATTCTCCACATGACTCCTCCCACCATATTAGGATGATGCCCAAGTTTTGGCCTCAATCGGAAATATATCGGTGTACGAAATTGGACACTTCAAGTTCAAAAGGCAGTGTGTTCCGAATTGGAGTGGTTGGTGTATTCCGTAGTTCTAGCGATTGGATTTCACTCTAAACTCACCAAATGACTCCTCCCACCATATTATGATGATCCCAAGTTTTGGGCTCGATCGGAAATCAATAGGTGTACGAAATTGGACAATTCAAGTTTAAAGGCAGTTCGTGCCTTATTGGAGTGGTTGGTGTATTCCGTAGTTCTAGCGATTGGATTTCACTCTAAACTCACCAAATGACTCCTCCCACCATATTATGATGATGCCCATGTTTGGGGCTTGATCGGAAATCAATAGGTGTACGAAATTGGACACTTCAAGTTCAAATGCAGTTTGTTCCGAATTGGAGTGGTTGGTGTATTCCGTTGTTCTAGCGATTGGATTTCACTCAAATCTCACTACATGACTCGTCCAACCATGTAATGATGATGCCCAAATTTTGGGCTCGTTCAGAAATCAATAGGTGTACGAAATTGGACACTACAAGTTCAAAGGCAGTTTGTTCCGAATTGGAGTGGTTGGGGTATTCCGTAGTTCTAGCGATTGGATTTCACTCAAAAGTCACCAATTGACTCCTCCCACCATTTTATGATGATGCCCATGTTTTGGGCTCGATCGGAAATGAATACGTGTACGAAATTGGACACTTCAAGTTGGAAGGCAGTTTGTTCCGAATTAGAGTGGTTGGTGTATTCCGTTGTTCTAACTATTGGATTTCACTGAAAACGGACCACACGATTCCTCCCTCCACATTATGGAGATGCCCAAGTTTTGGGCTCGATCAGAAATCAGTAGGTGTACGAAATTCTACATTTGAAGTTCAAAGGCAGTTCGTGCATTATTGGAGTGGTTGGTGTATTCCGTAGTTCTAGCGATTGGATTTCACTCTAAACTCACCAAATGACTCCTCCCACCATATTATGATGATGCCCATGTTTGGGGCTTGATCGGAAATCAAAAGGTGTACGAAATTGGACACTTCAAGTTCAAAGGCAGTTTGTTCCGAATTGGAGTGGTTGGTGTATTCCGTTGTTCTAGCGATTGGATTTCACTCAAAACTCAGCAAATGACTCCTCCCACCATATTATGATGATGCCAAAGTTTTGGGCTCGTTCGGAAATCAATAGGTGTACGAAATTGGACACTACAAAGTTCAAAGGCAGTTTGTTCCGAATTGGAGTGGTTGGGGTATTCCGTAGTTCTAGCGATTGGAATTCACTCAAAACTCACCAAATGACTCCTCGCACCATATTATGACGATGCCCAAGTTTGGGGCTCGATCGGAAATCAATATGTGTACGAAATTGGATACTTCAAGTTCAAAGGCAGTTTGTTCCGAATTGGAGTGCTTGGTGTATTCCGTAGTTCTAGCGATTGGATTTCACTCAAATCTCACTACAAGACTCCTCCAACCATGTAATGATGATGGCCAAATTTTGGGCTCGATGGGAAATCAATAGGTGTACGAAATTGGACACTTCATGTTCAAAGGCAGTTTGTTACGAATTGGAGTGGTTGGTTTATTCCGTAGTTCTAGCGAACGGATTTCACTCAAAACTCACCAAATGACTCCTCCCACCATTTTATGATGATGCCCAAGTTTTGGGATCGATCGGAAATCAATTGGTGTACGAAATTGGACACTTCAACTTCAAAGGTAGTTCGTGCCTTATTAGAGTGGTTGATGTATTCCGTAGTTCTAGCGATAAGATTTCACTCAAAACTCAACAAATTTCTCATCCCACCATTTTATGATGATGCCCATGTTTTGGGCTCGATCGGAAATCAATAGGTGTACGAAATTGGACACTTCAAGTTCACAGGCAATTTGTTCCAAATTGGAGTGGTTGGTGTATTCTGTAGTTCTAGAGATTGGATTTCACTCAAAACTCACCACATGACTCCTCTCATATTATGATGATGCCCAAGTTTTGGGCTCGATCGGAAATCAGTAGGTGTACGAAATTCGACAATTCAAGTTCAAAGGCAGTTCGTGCATTATTGGAGTGCTTGGTGTACTCCGTAGTTCTAGCGATTGGATTTCACTCAAAACTCACCACATGACTCCTCCCACCATTTTATGGTGAAGCCCAAGTTTTGGGCTCGATCGGAAATCAATCGGTGTACGAAATTCGACAATTCAAGTTCAAAGGCAGTTCGTGCATTATTGGAGTGGTTGGTGAATTCTGTAGTTCTAGCGATTGGATTTCACTCAAAACTCACCACATGACTCCTCCCACCATTTTATGGTGATGCCCAAGTTTTGGGACCGATCGGAAATCAATTGGTGTACGAAATTGAACACTTCAAGTTCAAAGGCAGTTTGTTCCGAATTGGAGTGGTTGGTGTATTCCGTAGTTCTAGCGATTGGATTTCACTCAAAACTCACCAAATGACTCCTCCCACCATTTTATGATGATGCCCAAGTTTTGGGATCGATCGGAAATCAATTGGTGTACGAAAATTGACACTTCAACTTCAAAGGCAGTTCGTGCCTTATTGGAGTGGTTGATGTATTCCGTAGTTCTAGCGATTGGATTTCACACAAAACTCACCAAATTTCTCATCCCACCATTTTATGATGATGCCCATGTTTTGGGCTCGATCGCAAATCAATAGGTGTACGAAATTGGACACTTCAAGTTCAAAGGCAATTTGTTCCAAATTGGAATGGTTGGTTTATTCTGTAGTTCTAGAGATTGGATTTCACTCAAAACTCACCACATGACTCCTCTCATATTATGATGATGCCCAAGTTTTGGGCTCGATCGGAAATCAGTAGGTGTACGAAATTCGACAATTCAAGTTCAAAGGTAGTTCGTGCATTTTTGGAGTGGTTGGTGTACTCCGTAGTTCTAGCGATTGGATTTCACTCAAGTCTCACTACAAGACTCCTCCAACCATGTAATGATGATGCCCAAATTTTTGGCTCGATCGGAAATATTGTACGAAATTGGACACTTCATGTTCAAAGGCAGTTTGTTCCGAATTGGAGTGGTTGGTGTATTCCGTAGTTCTAGCAATTGGATTTCACTGAAAACTCCCCACATGACTCCTCCCACCATTTTATGATGATGCCCAAGTTTTGGCCTCAATCGGAAATCAATAGGTGTACGAAATTGGACACTTCAAGTTTAAAGGTGTTGTGTCGGATTCACTGCACCAAAATAGATTCAGCTGCATCCTCAACTTGTGATACTCGCAAGTGCACGAGCCGTTTGGTAGTATAGCATATGTAAGTGCGAGGTCGATCCCACGAGGATTGGTGATTGAATGATCCAATTCATTTTCCCTACACAAAACAGAAATGAAAAAGAAAATAAATAAAACAATAAAAAGGAAATAACTCAAGCAAATAAGTTCCCAAGTTCAATTTAGATTAATGGATTGATTCTAGCTAAAGTATGATTAGGCCATGGTGTCTGGTTCTAACCTTGTGTTCCTAATTCCCTAATTTGATCATTTGTTGTCTAACCTAAAATTAAGCATTAGGAACCCATTAAGCATAGAAGAACATTTTAAACAACCAAGTATGTATCTAATCCCTGTTGTCGAATGTCCATACATACTCTTCCTATTCATAGTTCAATTCGAATTAAAGCATGGTGTCTACTCTTAATTCAAACCAAGATAGCTAACATGCAAGCCTAAATGGTGATCAATCATTCAAACTAGCATATTAACTTATAAGCATAATGAATAAGAACAAAAACCATAACTGAAACTTGGAAACTAATTAAACTTGAATACTAAAGAAAGAATGTACATTACAAATAAAATTAAAAGAAGAACTTGAAAACTTGAAGAAAAATTCAGTAAACTCATTTTATTACAACAATTGACAACTTGAAAGGAAACTAAGAGAAATTGAGGGAGAGAAGGGAAGGGAGCTCTAGAGAAGTGTTTGAGAGCTCCCCCCCTTGGGGTGTGATTTGAAGCTTGAAGGCTTCTCTATTTATAGGGCTAAGAGGGAGGAACAACATGATGAATTCCCACACCATCCTTCATCTTTTGCTGCTGCACAAGCTTTCTTCACATGGGTTCAAAGGTGATCAGATTTGCTGCCAACCCATGTGGTGCCTTTTGCTGCCAACCCATGTGGTTGCCTTTTGGTTGCTGGAAAAACGAGTTTTCTGAACCTGTTTTGGTGTAGGAAGGCCATAGGTCTCAACACGTATCCAATGGGGCTGAAATTTGGATATGTTATACTAGACACCCATTGGAACAACTTCTATGAAGAAAGTATTCTCATCGGAGCAGTAGAAGTGTGCGTTTTGGACCTTGAAAGTTGGCTGCCGAACAGAGACTGGAATTGACTTCATTTCATTTCTTTTCTTTATTTTTGCTTTACATGCATGCACATGCTTCTCTTTAATAGCTCAAAAGCTGATCTCCAGCTCCAAAGTGATCTGCCAATTCATTTCCCATGTTCAAAGGCTGAAGCAAAAATGCCTCTCATCATTCCTCTTCTTCTCTCTCTCTTTTCTCTTTGCTTCACATGCACATGCTTTCTCTATAATAGCTCCAACATGTACCAACTTGCTCCTTCAGAAATTCATAGCTGGAAAGCCTCCCAACTTCACTCATTATGTTGGGTACAAAGTCAGTTGCAGCTGGGGTGAGGCACATGGCTAAAAGGAGTCACATGGCAAAATGCTGGCAGCTACAAATCTTGCTGAGCAAGGTTGGGTGTTGGACGGGCTGAGCACTCCACAAATGTCCAATTGGGCTGAAATTTGGATATGTTGTAGTAGACACCCATTGGAACAAGTTTCATGAAGATCTTCACCTCATTCGAGCCCCATAGCATGCTGATCCAAGGCCAAGAAGTTGACCTACGAAATTGGGCTGGAAATGGGTTGTAGCCAAAATGTGTTTGTCTTTAAGCTCATATTCCTCATATGCCAATCAGCCCTTAACATGCATGGATTGCATCAAATGTTATCTCTTGCTATCTTAACCTACAAAACACACAAACATAGGTAAGTGACTAAAAATAAAGAGAAACTAAGCAAAATCACTAAGTAAAGAAGGCATGCAAGTGTATGAAATTATGGACTTATCAAAACAGAAAATGAATTAAAAGCACAAGTTTAACTCAATAACATAACCAAATCATAAGCTAGAAGGGTACAAAATGATATACAATTATGAACCGATCAAATACCCCCAAACCTAGATTTTGCTAGTCCTCGAGCAAAACAACACAAAACAAAGTTAAAAACAAAACAAGAAGTTAACTAAACCACTTCCGCAGGTAACTCGATTGCATTGAGCGTATGCAACAAGCCTTTAAACCTCTAGGCATCCCTAGTAGGAGGAGTTGTGTCTCCTAAGGGTTTAACAGAAACGATACCCACAAACGTTTTACTAACTCTACAAAACAAAGTGGTTAGAAAACTTATTAGATTTGTTAGTCTTTAAGCAAAATAAAAGAAACACAAAAACCAAAACAAAAATAATTACAAAAACAAAACAAAAATAAAAATAAATAAATAGAAACTCAAAACAATCTTTCCGAACATTTTCTGAAAAGAAATGACTCATGCACATAACTCAAAAGTTTTAACAATAAAAACTCAGTTTTAGACATTATTTACAAGGCGGCAAAGTTCAAAACACAACATGCTCAAAGTGTAGTAGTGTGATAGCCAAATGCAACAAATTCCCCAATCTTAGTTTTCACACAATTTCAAAAATTAGACCAAGCACAAATGCAACTTCAAATCTCACCAAAGTTGTCCTCTCACAAATGAATCACTCAGAAGAGGGCTGCAATGCAACACTCAGTTATAAACATTAGATTAGAGTTAAATCATAAGGAACTTAACTCAAAAATAGGAAGATGAAGAACTTGCATTAATATGATCTCAAGAAGGATGCCAAACACTTAAAAGTAAGAAAATGCATGCAATTCAACCATATGACATTTAAGATCAATTTAGGTCTTTATTATAGGTTGTAATGAGGCCAAGGGTGTAAGGTGAGTGAGAAATGAAAGGTATGGATAAAACAAAGTCCAAGGAACTCAAAATATAAGAGCATATAACAATTGTTTACAAGACTTCGAATCATCACAACGAGAATTTTTCTTTTACATGATCAAAACTCCTTATACCTTCATTTACAATGGTTTACACTCCTTTCCAAACAATTATTTTTGAAGGCCCAAAAATGAAATTCAATCAACCACCATTTAATCACAATTTTTTTTTTTTTTCTTTTCTTTCACCAATTGAGTGAAGTTCCTTTTTTTTTTTTTTTTTTTTTTTTTTTTTTTTTTTTTTTTTTGAAATGTAATATCCCTTCCCAAACTTAGCATGAAAAACACATCCGAATTAAAGCTCATGAGTTCCTTAGAAAGGTAAATTCTTGTTTTTCGGGCTAAAGCTAGGAATTGCAATTGGTAAAATGAAAGAAAAGGTTTACATGTAGGCTCAAAATGGTTAACAACGGAAAATCATGCTTAAGCATGCATAAGGTTAGCTTGAAAGGCACAAACGGTCCAAAGAAGGCCTTAATATCATTTCTTAAATGTCATGAAATCAAATTGCATAAGAATGAATGACTTTTAAGTGTTCAACCAAATCAATGAATAATGAGATCAAACAACAACTTTGATGACAAGAAAATAAGAGTATGTGTATAACACTCATGAAATGAAGCACAAGGCTCAAAAACTAACATTATATGGTTATATAAGTCTAATTTATGCTTGATACAATTCTTTGGGTCATGCAAATCCTTTAATTGGAAAATTATGAAACAAATGGCAAGTGCAAAGAAGGTTTCAAACATATCATGCTAGAACGATGCCAAATTTATTTATTTAATTTTTTGAAATAAAAATTTACAAGGAAAAAAAAATAAATAAAAAAATAAATAAATTCAATTTTCATTTAAGTCATGCAAACATTTATCACAATCTCATCATAAGTGTTCGGAAAGTGACTCAAAACAAAACAAGACTCAAAATAAATAAAAAAAGAAAAAAAACAAGCAAAATTTATTTATTTTTTAATTTAATTTAATTTTTAAAAAAAAAAAAAATTTAAATACAATTTTTATTTTTTTTTTTAAAGAAAAACCAAGTTTACTTGCTAAACTCCAATACCCCCAAACCCAGAAATGAACATTGTCCTCAATGTTTAAAAATTTAGGCACAAGCAATGTCATAACAAGAAATGAAAGGTATAAAACACAAAAAACACGGAAAAAAGAAAAGTAAAGTGAAAGTAAAGGTGCTCCCCCTTGAAGCGATTAGGTCGAGCATGAATGCACTTGGAGGTCGACTTCTCCCACTGCTCCACACTTCCCATTCTTATGATTGAGGTTGCCATCTCTCTCCATTTTTATTAAGCTGTCATAAATTACTAAAGCAAACACACAAACTTGAAATTGAATTAAAAGGATTAGGAAATAAAAACTAAAATGAAAAGGAAAAACTAAACTAAAACATCTAATTCCATGCTTCAAAGTAACAAACACCAATGGGTTGTGTAAGCTGGGACTTAAACCCAGTTCTCTTGCTTGTTAGGCAATTGTCCTATTCCGTTGGACTACAAACACAACTTGTCCATTAACGCCATTCACTCAGGAAACTGTCTAGAAAAAGATGAAACTGAAAAATAAAAATAAAACAAGTAGGGAAAAGAAATAGAACCAAACTATGTTGCCAATCCCCGGCAACGGCGCCAAAAACTTGTTGTGTCGGATTCACTGCACCAAAATAGATTCAGCTGCATCCTCAACTTGTGATACTCGCAAGTGCACGAGCCGTTTGGTAGTATAGCATATGTAAGTGCGAGGTCGATCCCACGAGGATTGGTGATTGAATGATCCAATTCATTTTCCCTACACAAAACAGAAATGAAAAAGAAAATAAATAAAACAATAAAAAGGAAATAACTCAAGCAAATAAGTTCCCAAGTTCAATTTAGATTAATGGATTGATTCTAGCTAAAGTATGATTAGGCCATGGTGTCTGGTTCTAACCTTGTGTTCCTAATTCCCTAATTTGATCATTTGTTGTCTAACCTAAAATTAAGCATTAGGAACCCATTAAGCATAGAAGAACATTTTAAACAACCAAGTATGTATCTAATCCCTGTTGTCGAATGTCCATACATACTCTTCCTATTCATAGTTCAATTCGAATTAAAGCATGGTGTCTACTCTTAATTCAAACCAAGATAGCTAACATGCAAGCCTAAATGGTGATCAATCATTCAAACTAGCATATTAACTTATAAGCATAATGAATAAGAACAAAAACCATAACTGAAACTTGGAAACTAATTAAACTTGAATACTAAAGAAAGAATGTACATTACAAATAAAATTAAAAGAAGAACTTGAAAACTTGAAGAAAAATTCAGTAAACTCATTTTATTACAACAATTGACAACTTGAAAGGAAACTAAGAGAAATTGAGGGAGAGAAGGGAAGGGAGCTCTAGAGAAGTGTTTGAGAGCTCCCCCCCTTGGGGTGTGATTTGAAGCTTGAAGGCTTCTCTATTTATAGGGCTAAGAGGGAGGAACAACATGATGAATTCCCACACCATCCTTCATCTTTTGCTGCTGCACAAGCTTTCTTCACATGGGTTCAAAGGTGATCAGATTTGCTGCCAACCCATGTGGTGCCTTTTGCTGCCAACCCATGTGGTTGCCTTTTGGTTGCTGGAAAAACGAGTTTTCTGAACCTGTTTTGGTGTAGGAAGGCCATAGGTCTCAACACGTATCCAATGGGGCTGAAATTTGGATATGTTATACTAGACACCCATTGGAACAACTTCTATGAAGAAAGTATTCTCATCGGAGCAGTAGAAGTGTGCGTTTTGGACCTTGAAAGTTGGCTGCCGAACAGAGACTGGAATTGACTTCATTTCATTTCTTTTCTTTATTTTTGCTTTACATGCATGCACATGCTTCTCTTTAATAGCTCAAAAGCTGATCTCCAGCTCCAAAGTGATCTGCCAATTCATTTCCCATGTTCAAAGGCTGAAGCAAAAATGCCTCTCATCATTCCTCTTCTTCTCTCTCTCTTTTCTCTTTGCTTCACATGCACATGCTTTCTCTATAATAGCTCCAACATGTACCAACTTGCTCCTTCAGAAATTCATAGCTGGAAAGCCTCCCAACTTCACTCATTATGTTGGGTACAAAGTCAGTTGCAGCTGGGGTGAGGCACATGGCTAAAAGGAGTCACATGGCAAAATGCTGGCAGCTACAAATCTTGCTGAGCAAGGTTGGGTGTTGGACGGGCTGAGCACTCCACAAATGTCCAATTGGGCTGAAATTTGGATATGTTGTAGTAGACACCCATTGGAACAAGTTTCATGAAGATCTTCACCTCATTCGAGCCCCATAGCATGCTGATCCAAGGCCAAGAAGTTGACCTACGAAATTGGGCTGGAAAGGGGTTGTAGCCAAAATGTGTTTGTCTTTAAGCTCATATTCCTCATATGCCAATCAGCCCTTAACATGCATGGATTGCATCAAATGTTATCTCTTGCTATCTTAACCTACAAAACACACAAACATAGGTAAGTGACTAAAAATAAAGAGAAACTAAGCAAAATCACTAAGTAAAGAAGGCATGCAAGTGTATGAAATTATGGACTTATCAAAACAGAAAATGAATTAAAAGCACAAGTTTAACTCAATAACATAACCAAATCATAAGCTAGAAGGGTACAAAATGATATACAATTATGAACCGATCAAAAGGCAATTTGTTCCGAATTGGAGTGGTTGGGGTATTCCGTAGTTCTAGCGAATGGATTTCACTCTAAACTCTCCACATGACTCCTCCCACCAATTTATGATGATGCCCAAGTTTTGGGGTCGATCGGAAATCAATAGGTGTACGAAATTGGGCACTTCAAGTTCAAAGGCTGTTCGTGCCTTATTGGAGTGGTTGGTGTATTCCGTAGTTCTAGCGATTGGATTTCGCTCAAAACTCACCACATGACTCCTCCCACCATATTCCCAAGTTTTTTGCTCAATCGGAAATGAATAGTTGTACGAAATTGGACAATTCAAGTTCAAATGCAGTTTGTTCCGAATTGGAGTGGTTGGTGTATTCCGTAGTTCTAGCGATTGGATTTCACTAAAAACTCACCACATGACCCCTCCCACCATAATATGATGATGCCCAAGTTTTGGGCTCGATCGGAAATCAATAGGTGTACGAAATTGGACACTTCAAGTTCAAAGCAATTTGTCCCGAATTGGAGTGGTTGGTGTATTCCGTAGTTCTAGCGATTGGATTTCACTTTAAACTCACCACATGACCCCTCCCACCATATGATGATGATGCCCAAGTTTTGGGCTCGATCGGAAATCAATAGGTGTACGAAATTGGACAATTCAAGTTCAAAAGCAGTTCGTGCCTTATCGGAGGGGCTGGTGTATTTCGTAGTTCTACCGATTGGATTTCACTCAAAACTCACCACATGACTCCTTCCACCATATTATGATGATGCCCAATTTTGGGCTCAATCGGAAATCAATAGGTGCACGAAATTGGACAATTCAAGTTCAAAGGCAGTTTGTTCCGAATTGGAGTGGTTGGTGTATTCCGAAGTTCTAGCGATTGGATTTAACCCCAAACACACCAAACGACTCCTCAAACCATTTTATGATGATGCCCAAGTTTTGGGCTCGATCGAAAATCAACAGGTGTACGAAATTGGACACTTCAAGTTCAAAGGCAGTTCGTGCTTTATTGGAGTGGTTGGTACATTTCGTAGTTATAGCGATTGGATTTCACTTAAAACTCACCCAATGACTCCTCCTAACATATTATGATGATTTAGTAGTTTGGGGCTCGATCGGAAATCAGTAGCTGTACGAAATTGGACACTTCAAGTTCAACGGCAGTTCATGCCTTATTGGAGTGTTTGGTGTATTCTATAGTTCTGGGGATTGAATTTCACTCAAAACTCATCAAATGACTCCTCCCACCATATTATGATGATGCCCAAGTTTTGGGCTCGTTCGGAAATCAATAGGTGTACGAAATTGGACAATTCAAGTTCAAAGGTAGTTCGTGCTTTATTGGAGTGGTTGGTGTATTTCGTAGTTCTAGAGATTGGATTTCACTCAAAACTCACCACATGACTCCTCCCACCATATTATGATGATGCCCAAGTTTTGGGCTCGATAGAAAATCAATAGGTGTACGAAATTGGACAATTCAAGTTCAAAGGCAGTTCGTGCTTTATTGGAGTGCTTGGTGTATTCTATAGTTCTAGTGATTGAATTTCTTTCAAAACTCATCAAATGACTCCTCCCAACATGTTATGATGATTCCAAAGTTTTGGGATCGATCGGAAATCAACAGTTGTACGAAATTGGACACTTCAAGTTCAAAGGCAGTTTGTTCCGAATTGGAGTGGTTGGTGTATTCTGTAGTTCTAGCGATTGGATTTCACTCAAAACTCACCACATGACTCCTCCCACCATATTATGGTGATGCCCAAGTTTTGAGCTCGATCGGAAATCAATTGGTGTACGAAATTGGACACTTCAAGTTCAAAGGCAGTTCATGCCTTATTGGAGTGGTTGGTACATTTCGTTGTTCTAGCGATTGGATTTCACACAAAACTCACCAAATGACTCCTCCTAACATGTGATGATGATTCCAAAGTTTTGGCCTCGATCGGAAATCAGTAGGGGTACGAAATTGGACACTTCAAGTTCAAAGGCTGTTTGTTCCGAAATGGAGTGGTTGGTGTATTCCGTAGTTCTAGCGATTGGATTTTAATCAAAACTCACCGCATGACTCCTCCCACCATAAGATGATGATGCCCAAGTTTTGGGCTCGATCGGAAATCAATAGGTGTACGAAATTGGACAATTCAAGTTCAAAGGCAGTTAGAGCCTTATTGGAGTGGTTGGTGTATTTCGTAGTTCTAGCGATTGGATTTCACTCAAAACTCACCCAATGACGCCTCCCAACATAATATGATGCCCAAGTTTTGGGCTCGATCGGAAACCAATAGGTGTACGAAATTGGACAATTCAAGTTCAAAGGCAGTTCGTTCCTTCTTGGAGTGGTTGGTACATTCCGTAGTTCTAGCGATTGGATTTCCCTCAAGACTCACCAAATGACTCCTCCCACCATATTATGATGATGCCCAAGTTTTGGGTTCGATCGGAAATCAATAGGTGTACGAAATTGGACAATTCTAGTTCACAGGCAGTTCGTGCCCAATTGGGGTGGTTGATGTATTTCGTAGTTCTAGCGATTGGATTTCACTCAAAACTCACCAAATGACTCCTCCCAACATAATATGATGATGCCCAAGTTTTGGGCTTGATCAAAAATCAATAGGTGCACGAAATTGGACACTTCAAGTTCAAAGGCAGTTTGTTCCGAATTGGAGTGGTTGGTTTATTCCGTAGTTCTAGCGATTGGATTTCACTCAAAACTCACCACCTGACTCCTCCCACCATATTATGATGATGCCCAAGTTTTGGGTTCGATCGAAATTCTATAGGTGCACGAAATTGGACAATTCAAGTTCAAACGCAGTTCGTGCCGTATTAGAGTGGTTGGTGTATTTCGTAGTTTTAGCAATTGGATTTCACTCAAAATTCACCAAATGACTCCTCCCAACATATTATCGCGACGCCCAAGTTTTGGGCTCGATCGGAAATCAAGAGGTGTACGAAATTGGACACTTCATGTTCAAAGGCAGTTTGTTCCGAATTGGAGTGGTTATTGTATTCCTTAGTCCTAGCGATTGGATTTCACTCAAAACTCCCCACATGACTCCTCCCATCGTATTATGATAACGCCCAAGTTTTGGGCTCGATCGGAAATCAATAGGTGTACGAAATTGGACAATTCAAGTTCAAAGGCAGTTCGTGCCTTATTGGAGTGATTGGTGTATTTCGTAGTTCTAGCGATTGGATTTCACTCAAAACTCACCAAATGACTCTTCCCAACACTTTATGAAGATGCCCAGTTCGTGCCTTATTATGATGTTGCCCAAGTTTTGCGCTTGATCGGAAATCAATAGGTGTACGAAATTGGACACTTCAAGTTCAAAGGCAATTTGTTCCGAATTGGAGTGATTGGTGTATTCCGTAGTTCTAGCGATTGGATTTCACTCAAAACACTCCCCATGACTCCTCCCACCATACTGTGATGATGCCCATGTTTTGGGCTCAATCGGAAATCAGTAGGGGTACGAATTTGGACACTTCGAGTTTAAAGGCAATTTGTTCCGAATTGGAGTGGTTGATGTATTCCGTAGTTCTAGGGATTGGATTTCCCTCAAAACTCTCCACATGACTCCTCCCAACATATTATGACGACGCCCAAGTTTTGGGCTCGATCGGAAATCAATAGATGTACGAAATTGGCGAATTCAAGTTCAAAGGCAATTCGTGCCTTATTAGGTTGGTTGGTGTATTTCGTAGTTCTAGCGATTGGATTTCACTCAAAACTGACCAAATGACTCTACCCAACACATTATGTTGATGCCCAAGTTTTGGGCTCGATCGGAAATCAATAGGTGTACGAAATTGGACACTTCATGTTCAAAGGCAGTTTGTTCCGAATTGGAGTGGTTGGTGTATTCCGTAGTTCTAGCGATTGGATTTCACTCAAAACTCACCACATGACTCCTCCCACCATATTACGATGAAGCCCATGTTTTGGGTTCGTTCGGAAATCAATAGGTGTACGAAATTGGACAATTCAGGTTCAAAGGCAGTTTGTGCCTTACTGGAGTGGTTGGTGTATTCTGTAGCTCTAGCGATTGGATTTCACTCAAAACCCGCCAAATGACTCCTCCCAACATATTATGATGATGCCCAAGTTTTGGGCTCGATCGGAAATCAATAGGTGTACGAAATTGGACTCATGTGGTGGGAGGACTCATGTGGTGAGTTTTGAGTGAAATCCAATCGCTAGAACTACGGAATACACCAACCACTCCATTTCGGAACAAACAGCCTTTGAACTTGAAGTGTCCAATTTCGTACACCTATTGATTTCCGATCGAGCCCAAAACTTGGGCATCAACATACTGTGTTGGGTAGAGTCATTTGGTCAGTTTTGAGTGAAATCCAATCGCTAGAACTACGAAATACACCAACCAACCTAATAAGGCACGAATTGCCTTTGAACTTGAATTCGCCAATTTCGTACATCTATTGATTTCCGATCGAGCCCAAAACTTGGGCGTCGTCATAATATGTTGGGAGGAGTCATGTGGAGAGTTTTGAGGGAAATCCAATCCCTAGAACTACGGAATACATCAACCACTCCAATTCGGAACAAATTGCCTTTAAACTCGAAGTGTCCAAATTCGTACCCCTACTGATTTCCGATTGAGCCCAAAACATGGGCATCATCACAGTATGGTGGGAGGAGTCATGGGGAGTGTTTTGAGTGAAATCCAATCGCTAGAACTACGGAATACACCAATCACTCCAATTCGGAACAAATTGCCTTTGAACTTGAAGTGTCCAATTTCGTACACCTATTGATTTCCGATCAAGCGCAAAACTTGGGCAACATCATAATAAGGCACGAACTGGGCATCTTCATAAAGTGTTGGGAAGAGTCATTTGGTGAGTTTTGAGTGAAATCCAATCGCTAGAACTACGAAATACACCAACCAACCTAATAAGGCACGAATTGCCTTTGAACTTGAATTCGCCAATTTCGTACATCTATTGATTTCCGATCGAGCCCAAAACTTGGGCATCATCATAATATGGTGGGAGGACTCATGTGGTGAGTTTTGAGTGAAATTCAGTCGCTAGAACCACGAAATACTCCAACCACTCCAATTCAGAACAAACTGCCTTTGAACTTGAAGTATCCAATTTCGTACACCTATTGATTTCCGATTGAGCCCAAAACTTGGGCATCGTCATAATATGTTGGGAGGAGTCATTTGGAGAGTTTTGAGTGAAATCCAATCGCTAGAACTACGAAATACACCAGCCCCTCCAATAAGGCACGAACTGCCTTTGAACTTGAATTGTTCAATTTCGTACAGCTATTGATTTCCGTTCGAGCCCAAAACTTGGGCATCATCATAATATGGTGGGAGGACTCATGTGGTGAGTTTTGAGTGAAATTCAATCGCTAGAACTATGAAATACACCAACCACTCCAATTCAGAACAAACTGCCTTTGAACTTGAAGTGTCCAATTCCGTACACCTATTGATTTCCGATCGAGCCCAAAACCTGGGCATCATCATAATATAATGGGAGGAGTCATTTGGTGAGTTTTAAGTGAAATCCAATCACTAGAACTGCTAAATACACAAACCCCTCCAATAAGGCACGAACTGCCTTTGAACTTGAAGTGTCCAATTTCGTTCACCTATTGATTTCCGATCGAGCCCAAAACATGGGCATCATCAAAAAATGGTGGGAGGAGTCATTTGGTGAATTTTGAGTGAAATCCAATCGCTAGAACTACAAAATACACAAACCCGTCCAATAAAGCACGAACTGCCTTTGAACATGAAGTGTCCAATTTCGTACACCTACTGATTTCCGATCGAGCCCAAAACTTGGGAATCATTATAATATGGTGGGAGGAGTCATTTGGTGAGTTTTGAGTGAAATCCAATCGCTAGAACTACGGAATACACCAACCACTCCAATCCGGAACAAACTGCCTTTGAACATGAAGTGTCCAATTTCGTACACCTATTGATTTCCCATCGAGCCCAAAACTTGGGCATCATCATAGAATGGTGGGAGGAGTCATGTGGTGAGTTTTGAGTGAAATCCAATCGCTAGAACTACGGAATACACCAACCAGTCCAACTCGGGACAAATTGCTTTGAACTTGAAGTGTCCAATTTCGTACACCTATTGACTTCCGATCGAGCCCAAAACTTGGGCATCATCATAGAATGGTGGGAGGAGTCATGTGGAGAGTTTTGAGTGAAATCCAATCGCTAGAACTACGGAATACACCAACCACTCCAATTCGGAACAAACTGCCTTTGAACTTGAAGTGTCCAATTTCGTACACTTATTGATTTCCGATCGAGCCCAAAACTTTGGAATCATCATCATATGTTGGAAGGAGTCATTTGGAGAGTTTTTAGTGATATCCAATCTTTAGAACTACGGAATACTACGGAATACACCAACCACTCCAATTCGGAACAAACTGCCTATGAACTTGATGTGTCCAATTTCGTACACCTATTGATTTCCGATCGAGCCCAAAACTTGGACATCGTCATAAAATGGTGGGGGAGTCATGTGGTGACTTTTGAGTGAAATCCAATCGCTAGAACTACGGAATACACCAACCACTCCAATTCGGAACAAACTTCCTTTGAACTTGAAGTGTCCAATTTCGTACACCTATTGATTTCCGATCGAGCTCAAAACATGGGCATCATCATAAAATGGTGGGAGGAGTCATTTGGTGAGTTTTAAGTGAAATCCAATCGCTAGAACTACGAAATACACAAACCCCTCCAATAAGGCACGAACTGCCTTTGAACTTGAAGTGTCCAATTTCGTACACCTATTGATTTCCCATCGTGCCCAAAACTTGGGCATCATCATAAAATGGTGGAAGGAGTCATTTGGTGAGTTTTGAGTGAAATCCAATCGCTAGAACTACGAAATACACCAACCACTCCAATAACGCACGAACTGCCTTTGAACTTGAATTGTCTAATTTCGTACACCTATTGATTTCCGATCGATCCCAAAACTTGGGCATCATCATAAAATGGTGGGAGGAGTCATGTGGTGAGTTTTGAGTGAAATCCAATGGCTAGAAGTACGAAATACACCAACCACTCCAATTCGGGACAAATTGCTTTGAACTTGAAGTGTCCAATTTCGTACACAAATTGATTTCCGATCGAGCCCAAAACTTGGGCATCATCATAATATGGTGGGAGGAGTCATGTGGTGAGTTTTGAGGGAAATCCAATCGCTAGAACAACGGAATACACCAACCACTCCAATTCGGGACAAATTGCTTTGTACTTGAAGTGTCCAATTTCGTACACCTATTGATTTCCGATCGAGCCCAAAACTTGGGCATCATCATAATATGTTGGGAGGTGTCATTTTGTGAGTTTTGAGTGAAATCCAATCGCTAGAACTACGAAAAACACCAACCACTTGAATTCGGAACAAACTGCCTTTGAACATGAAGTGTCCAATTTCGTACACCTATTGATTTCTGACCGAGCCCAAAACTTGGGCATCGTCATAATATGTTGGGAGAAGTCATTTTGTGAGTTTTGAGTGAAATCCAATCGCTAGAACTACGAAATACACCAACCACTACAATAAGGCACGAACTGCCTTTGAACTTGAATTGTTCAATTTCGAACACGTATTGATTTCCGATCGAGCCCAAAACTTGGGCATCATTATAATATGGTGGGAGGAGTCATTTGGTGAGTTTTGAGTGAAATTCAATCGCTAGAACTACGGAATACACCAACCACTCCAATAAGGCATGAACTGCCTTTGAACTTGAATTGTCCAATTTCGAACACGTATTGATTTCCGATCGACCCCAAAACTTGGGCATCAATATAATATGGTGGGAGGAGTCATTTGGTGAGTTTTGAGTGAAATCCAATCGCTAGAACTACGGAATACACCAACCACTCCAATAAGGCATGAACTGCCTTTGAACTTGAAGTGTCCAATTTCGTACACCTATTGATTTCCGATCGAGCCCAAAACTTTGGAATCATCATCATATGTTGGGAGGAGTCATTTGGTGAGTTTTGAGTGAAATCCAATCCCTAGAACTACGAAATACAGAAACCCCTGCAATAAGGTACGAACTGCGTTTGAACTTGAATTGTCCAATTTAGTACACCGATTGATTTCCGATCGAGCGCAAAACTTGGGCATCATCATAATATGGCGGGAGGAGTCATGTGGTGAGTTTTGAGTGAAATCCAATCGCTAGAACTACGGAATACACCAACCACTCCAATTCGGAACAAACTGCCTTTGAACTTGAAGTGTATAATTTCGTCCACCTATTCATTTCCGATCGAGCCCAAAACTTAGGCATCATTATAATATGTTGGGAGGAGTCATTTGGTGAGTTTTGAGTGAAATCCAATCGCTAGAATTACGAAATACACCAACCACTCCAATAAGGCACGAACTGCCTTTGAACTTGAAGTGTCCAATTTCGTACACCTATTGATTTCCGATGGAGCCCAAAACTTGTGAATCATCATAAAATGGTGGGAGGAGTCATTTGGTGAGTTTTGAGTGAAATCCAATCGCTAGAACTACGGAACACACCAACGACTCCAATTCGGAACAAACTGCCTTTGAACTTGAAGTGTCCAATTTCGTACACCTATTCATTTCCTATCGAGCCCAAAACTTGGGCATCATCATAATACGTTGGGAGGAGTCATTTGGTGAGTTTTGACTGAAATCCAATAGCTAGAACTACGAAATACATCAACCACTCCAGTAAGGAACGAACTACCTTTGAAGTTGAAGTGTCCAATTTCGTACACCTATTGATTTCCGATCGAGCCCAAAACTTGGGCATCATCATAATATGTTGGGAGGAGTCATTTGGTGAGTTTTCACGGAAATCCAATCGCTAGAACTACAGAATACACCAACCACTCCAATTTGGAACAAACTGCCTTTGAACTTGAAGTGTCCAAGTTCGTACACCTATTGATTTCCGATCGAGCCCAAAACTTGGGTATCATCATAATATGGTGGGAGGAGTCATGTGGTGAGTTTTGAGTGAAATACAATCGCTAGAACTATGGAATACACCAACCACTCTAATTCGGAACAGACTGCCTTTGAACTTGAAGTGTCCAATTTCTTACACCTATTGATTTCCGATCGAGCCCCAAACTTGGGCATCATCATAATATGGTGGGAGGAGTCATGTGGTGAGGTTTGGGTGAAATCCAACCGCTAGAACAACAGAATACACCAACCAATGCAATTTGGAACAAACTGCCTTCGAACTTGAAGTGTCCAATTTCGTACAGCTATTGATTTCCGATGGAGCCCAAAACTTGGGCATCTTCATAATATGTTCGGAGGAGTCATTTGGTGAGTTTTGAGTGAAATCCAAACGCTAGAACTACGAAATGTACCAACCACTCCAATAATTCACGAACTGCCTTTGAACTTGAATTGTCCAATTTCGTACACCTATTGAGTTCCGATCGAGCCCAAAACTTGGGCATCATCATAACATGGTGGGAGGACAAATGTGGGAAGTTTTGAGTGAAATCCAATCGCTAGAACTACGGAATACACCAACCACTCCAACAAGGCTCGAACTGCCTGTGAACTTGACTTGCCCAATTTCGTACACCTATTGATTTCCGATCGAGCCCCAAACTTGGGCATCATCAGAATATATTGGGAGGAGTCATTTGGTGAGCTTTGAGTGAAATCCAGTCGCTAGAACTACATAATACATCAACCACTCCAATAAGGCACAAACTGCCTTTGAACTTGAATTGTCCAATTTCGTACACCTATTGATTTCCGATCGAGCCCACAACTTGGGCATCATCATAATATGTTGGGAGGAGTCATTTGGTGATTTTTCAGTGAAATCCAACCGCTAGAACTACGAAATGTACCAACCACTCCAATAAGTCACGAACTGCCTTTGAACTTGAACTGTCCAATTTCGTACACCTATCGATTTCCGATCGAGCCCAAAACATGGGCATCATCATAATGTGTTGGGAAGAGTCATTTGGTGAGTTTTGAGTGAAATCCAATCGCTAGAACTACGAAATACAATAACCACTCCAATAAGGAAAGAACTTCCTTTGAACTTGAATTGTCCAATTTCGTACACCTATTGATTTCCGATCGAGCCCCAAACTTGGGCATCATCAGAATATGTTGGGAGGAGTCATTTGGTGAGCTTTGAGTGAAATCCAGTCGCTAGAACTACATAATACATCAACCACTCCAATAAGGCACAAACTGCCTTTGAACTTGAATTGTCCAATTTCGTACACCTATTGATTTCCGATCGAGCCCACAACTTGGGCATCATCATAATATGTTGGGAGGAGTCATTTGGTGATTTTTCAGTGAAATCCAACCGCTAGAACTACGAAATGTACCAACCAATCCAATAAGTCACGAACTGCCTTTGAACTTGAATTGTCCAATTTCGTACACCTATCGATTTCCGATCGAGCCCAAAACATGGGCATCATCATAATGTGTTGGGAAGAGTCATTTGGGGAGTTTTGAGTGAAATCCAATCGCTAGAACTACGGAATACACCAACCACTCCAATTCGAAACAAATTGCCTTTGAACTTGAAGTGTCCAATTTCGTACACCTATTGATTTCCGATCGAGCCCAAAACTTGGGCATCATCATAATATGGGGGGAGGAATCATTTGGTGAGTTTTGAGTGAAATCCAATCGCTAGAACTACGGAATACACCAACCACTCCAATTCAAAACAAATTGCCTTTGAACTTGAAGTGTCCAATTTCGTACACCTATTGATTTCCGATCGAGCCCAAAACTTGGGCATCTTCTTAATATGGGGGGAGGAGTCATTTGGTGAGTTTTGAGTGAAATCCAATCGCTAGAACTACGGAATACACCAACCACTCCAATTCGAAACAAACTGCCTTTGAACTTGAATTGTCCAATTCGTACACCTATTGATTTCCGATCGAGCCCCAAGCATGGGCATCATCATAATATGGTGAGCTTTGAGCCATTTGGTGATTTTTGAGTGAAATCCAACCTCGAGAACTACGCAATGTACCAACCACTCCAATAATTCACAAACTGCCTGTGAACTAGAATTGTAAAATTTCGTACACCTATTGATTTCCTATCGAGCCCAAAACTTGGGTATCATCATAATATGGTGGGAGGAGTCATGTGGTGAGTTTTGAGTGAAATACAATCGCTAGAACTATGGAATACACCAACCACTCTAATTCGGAACAGACTGCCTTTGAACTTGAAGTGTCCAATTTCTTACACCTATTGATTTCCGATCGAGCCCCAAACTTGGGCATCATCATAATATGGTGGGAGGAGTCATGTGGTGAGGTTTGGGTGAAATCCAACCGCTAGAACAACAGAATACACCAACCAATGCAATTTGGAACAAACTGCCTTCGAATTTGAAGTGTCCAATTTCGTACAGCTATTGATTTCCGATGGAGCCCAAAACTTGGGCATCTTCATAATATGTTCGGAGGAGTCATTTGGTGAGTTTTGAGTGAAATCCAATCGCTAGAACTACGAAATGTACCAACCACTCCAATAATTCACGAACTGCCTTTGAACTTGAATTGTCCAATTTCGTACACCTATTGACTTCCGATCGAGCCCAAAACTTGGGCATCATCATAACATGGTGGGAGGACAAATGTGGGAAGTTTTGAGTGAAATCCAATCGCTAGAACTACGGAATACACCAACCACTCCAACAAGGCTCGAACTGCCTGTGAACTTGACTTGCCCAATTTCGTACACCTATTGATTTCCGATCGAGCCCCAAACTTGGGCATCATCAGAATATGTTGGGAGGAGTCATTTGGTGAGCTTTGAGTGAAATCCAGTCGCTAGAACTACATAATACATCAACCACTCCAATAAGGCACAAACTGCCTTTGAACTTGAATTGTCCAATTTCGTACACCTATTGATTTCCGATCGAGCCCACAACTTGGGCATCATCATAATATGTTGGGAGGAGTCATTTGGTGATTTTTCAGTGAAATCCAACCGCTAGAACTACGAAATGTACCAACCACTCCAATAAGTCACGAACTGCCTTTGAACTTGAACTGTCCAATTTCGTACACCTATCGATTTCCGATCGAGCCAAAAACATGGGCATCATCATAATGTGTTGGGAAGAGTCATTTGGTGAGTTTTGAGTGAAATCCAATCGCTAGAACTACGAAATACAATAACCACTCCAATAAGGAAAGAACTTCCTTTGAACTTGAATTGTCCAATTTCGTACACCTATTGATTTTCGATAGAGCCCAAAACTTGGGCATCATCATAATATGGTGGGAGGAGTGATGTGGTGAGTTTTGAGTGAAATCCAAATGCTGGAACTACGAAATACACCAACCACTCCTGTAAGGCACGAACAGCCTTTGAACTTGAATTGTCCAATTTTGAACTCCTATTGATTTCCAATCTAGCCCAAAACTTGGACATCATCATAATATGGTGGGAGGAGTCATTTGGTGAGTTTTGAGTGAAATCCAATTGCTGGAACTACGAAATAGACCAACCACTCCTGTAAGGCACGAACTGCCTTTGAACTTGAATTGTCCGATTTCGTACATCTTTAGACTTCCGATCGAGCCCAAAACTTGGGCATCATCATAATTTGGTGGGAGGACAAATGTGGGGAGTTTTGAGTGAAATCCAATCGCTAGAACTACGGAATACACCAACCACTCCAATATGGCACGAACTGCCTTTGAACTTGAATTGTCCAATTTCGAACTCCTACTGATTTCTGATCGAGCCCCAAACTTCGGCATCATCATAACATGGTGGGAGGAGTCATTTGGTGAGTTTGAGTGAAATCCAGTCGCTAGAACTACATAATACATCAACCACTCCAATAAGGCACAAACTGCCTTTGAACTTGAATTGTCCAATTTCGTACACCTATTGATTTCCGATCGAGCCCACAACTTGGGCATCATCATAATATGTTGGGAGGAGTCATTTGGTGATTTTTCAGTGAAATCCAACCGCTAGAACTACGAAATGTACCAACCACTCCAATAGTTGCCTTTGAACTTGAATTGTCCAATTTCGTACACCTATCGATTTCCGATCGAGCCCAAAACATGGGCATCATCATAATGTGTTGGGAAGATTCATTTGGTGAGTTTTGAGTGAAATCCAATCGCTAGAACTACGAAATACAATAACCACTCCAATAAGGAAAGAACTTCCTTTGAACTTGAATTGTCCAATTTCGTACACCTATTGATTTCCGATCGAGCCCCAAACTTGGGGATCATCATAATATGGTGGGAGGAGTCATTTGGAGAGTTTTGAGTGAAATCCAACCGCTAGAACTACGAAATGTACCAACCACTCCAATAAGTCACGAACTTCCTTTGAACTTGAATTGTCCAATTTCGTACACCTATCGATTTCCGATCGAGCCCAAAACATGGGCATCATCATAATATGGTGGGAGGAGTCATTTGTGGAGTTTTGAGTGAAATCCAATCGCTAGAACTACGGAATACACCAACCACTCCAATTCGGAACAAACTGCCTTTAAACTTGAAGTGTCCAATTTCGTACACCTATTGATTTTCGATGGAGCCCAAAACTTGGGCATCATCATAATATGGTGGGAGGAGGGATGTGGTGAGTTTTGAGTGAAATCCAAATGCTGGAACTACGAAATACACCAACCACTCCTGTAAGGCACGAACAGCCTTTGAACTTGAATTGTCCAATTTTGAACTCCTACTGAATTCCAATCGAGCCCAAAACTTAGGCATCATCATAATATGGTGGGAGGAGTACTTGGTGAGTTTTGAGTGAAATCCAATTGCTGGAACTACGAAATAGACCAACCACTCCTGTAAGGCACGAACTGCCTTTGAACTTGAATTGTCCGATTTCGTACATCTTTAGACTTCCGATCGAGCCCAAAACTTGGGCATCATCATAATTTGGTGGGAGGACAAATGTGGGGAGTTTTGAGTGAAATCCAATCGCTAGAACTACGGAATACACCAACCACTCCAATATGGCACGAACTGCCTTTGAACTTGAATTGTCCAATTTCGAACTCCTACTGATTTCTGATCGAGCCCCAAACTTCGGCATCATCATAACATGGTGGGAGGAGTCATTTGGTGAGTTTGAGTGAAATCCAATCGCTAGAACTACGGAATACACCAAACACTCCTGTAAAGCACGAACTGCCTTTGAACTTGAAATGTTCAATTTCGTACACCTATTGATTTCCGATGGAGCCCAAAACTTAGGAATCATCATAATATGTTCGGAGGAGTCATTTGGTGGGTTTTGAGTCAAATCCAATCGCTAGAACTGCGGAATACACCAACAACTCCAATTCGGAACAGACTGCCTTTGAACTTGAAGTGTCCAATTTCTTACACCTATTGATTTCCGATCGAACCCCAAACTTGGGCATCATCATAATATGGTGGGAGGAGTCATGTGGTGAGTTTTGAGGGAAATCCAATCGCTAGAACTACGGAATACACCAACCACTCCAATTCGGAACAGACTGCCTTTGAACTTGAAGTGTCCAATTTCTTACACCTATTGATTTCCAATCGAACCCCAAACTTGGAAATCATCATAATATGTTCGGAGGAGTCATTTGGTGAGTTTTGAGTCGAATCCAATCGCTAGAACTACGGAATACACCAACCACTCGAATAAGGCACGAACTGATTTTGAACTTGAATTGTCCAATTTCGTACACCTATTGATTTCCGATCGAGCCCAAAACTTGGGCATCATCATAATATGGTGGAAGGAGTCATGTGGTGAGTTTTGGGTGAAATCCATTCGCTAGAACTACGGAATACACCAACCAATCCAATTCGGAACAAACTGCCTTCGAACTTGAAGTGTCCAATTTCGTGCACCTATTGATTTCCGACAGAGCCCAAAACTTGGGAAGCATCGTAATATGTTCGGAGGAGTCATTTGGTGAGTTTTGAGTCAAATCCAATCGCTAGAACTATGAAATACACCAACCACTTCTATAAGGCACGAACTACCTTTGAACTTGAATTGTCCAATTTCGAACTCCATTTGATTTCCGATCGAGCCCCAAACTTGGGCATCATCATAACATGGTGGGAGGAGTCATTTGGTGCGTTTGAGTGAAATCCAATCGCTAGAACCACGGAATACACCAAACACTCCAGTAAAGCACGAACTGCCTTTGAACTTGAATTGTCCAATTTTGTACACGTATTGATTTCCGATCGAGCCCAAAACTTGGGCATCATCATAATATGTTGGGAGGAGACATTTGGTGAGTTTTCAGGGAAATCCAATCGCTAGAACTAAGGAATACACCAATGACTCCAAAAAGGACTCCTCCCAACATATAATGATGATGCCCAAGTTTTAGGCTCGATCGGAAACCAATAGGTGTACGAAATTGGACTCTTCATGAGACGACCCGACCCAAATTCCACTTTGGAATCCGGGTCGAATCCTAATTAAACTGACACCTGGTGGCCATGGGTCGAAAATGACCAAAATGTCCTGAAAAACAAACGCACCAACCCTAAGGCCCTAACTCGTGGCTGCACCTGAAAACTGTAGGCTGCCTACGTACCCTTGCTGAGGGATCAAGCCACACGTAGTTCTTTCCTGTTTTCCTGATCTGCAACTGGTTTATTTACTGTAAAACTCACTCTAGGGCTGACAATCCTGGAGTAACCAGGACTCCCTTTTACGATCCGTCAAATACTATGCGATCCTGGAAATACCTAGATCAACATACTAGAACATGACTACGATCCAACGGTTCAAACCTGCTGAACCCGGAAATCACACACTAGGCGAAATCCTACGCGCTCAAGGGGACTAGAAGATTATTGTAGGACTGACTGTGGTCCCCACCCTGCTACCCACGCGCCGCCACACTGGCCGGCAGCGAGTGGTGCCTAAAGCGATAACGCTTCGTCGGAAAAACTCCGAATCACGGCTCGAGGTCCCTACCCTAGGTGTAACACCCTATTTGAAGCCACTTTTGTTCTTGGACTTACCCCAAAAACTGGACAGAAGTGGCCGGAATCGCACCCTCAAAACCGGCTGAAACCTAACTTAACAATCGAAGTGTTTACGCTTGGAATTTCTGAAATCCTACCCAACCAGCAGCTAGAGCATGGAAAATAGCTAGAAAACCATACCTCACTCGTCCGATTTAGTGGCCGGAGGTGTTCGAACGAGCTCCGTGAAATTTCATCAAAAAACTGTCCAAACCGCCCTGTTTCGTGACGGATTCCGGCGACCACGACGGTGGATCGAGGCTGGGATGGGCTGAGACTGAAAGAGGGGAGCGAGGTGGTTCGTTTGGCACTGGTCTTGCTCGATTTGGTGGTCGGGGCTGAGAGATATCCCCTTTGGAAGTCAGCTGGTCGAGCTCCCCCCAAACTCAGAAATTCTGGGTTTATAAAAAGCTAAACTTCGAGATATTTACGGTTATGCCACTAACTTCTTTTGATCGCCATTTCTTCGTTACAACTCCAATTAGACTCCACTACGTGTCTACGGACTCGTTTCGACGTGCTCTACACAACGGTCGAATCAAAATTTCCAAATTCCTTCCCAAACTTAAAATGACCTTTTTACCCCTTCTTAATATTAAATAAAATTTTAATTTTCAAACACCTTAATTAATTCAAACCCTTTTATTGTATTATTTATTTCAAATTTATTTTCTCACTTAAACTTATTTCCTCTCATTTTAATCATTTAATCATTCCTGGGGTAAAATTGTCCTTTCCCTGAATAATTTAATATTTAACTATTAATTTAGGACCGGGTTGTTACACTTCATGTTCAAAGCAATTTGTCCCGAATTGGAGGGGTTGGTGTATTCCGTAGTTCAAGCGATTGGATTTCACTCAAAACTCTTCACATGACTCCACCTACCATATTATGATGAAGCCCAAGTTTTGGGCTCGATCGGAAATCAGTAGGTGTACGAAATGGGACATTTAAAGTTCAAAGGCAGTTCGTGCCTGATTGAAGTGGTTGGTGTATTTCGTAGTTCTAGCAATTGGATTTCACTCGAAACTCACCACATGACTCCTCCCACCATATTATGATGATGCCCAAGTTTTGGGCTCGATCGGAAATCAATAGATGTACGAAATTGGACAATTCAAGTTCAAAGGCAGTTCGTGCCTTGTTGGAGTGGTTGGTGTATTTCGTAGTTCTAGCGATTGGATTTCACTCAAAACTCACCAAATGACTCTACCCGACAAATTATGATGATGCCCAAGTTTTGGGCTGGATCGGAAATCAATAGGTGTACGAAATTGGACAATTCAAGTTCAGAGGCAGTTCATGCCTTGTTGGAGTGGTTGGTACATTTCTTTGTTCTAGCGATTGGATTTCACACAAAACTCAACAAATGATTCCTCAAAACATATTTTGATGATTCCCAAGTTTTGGGCTCGATCGGAAATCAATAGGTGTACGAAATTGGACAATTCAAGTTCAAAGGCAGTTCGTGGCTTATTGGAGTGGTTGGTGCATTTCGTAGTTCTAGCGATTGGATTTCACTCAAAACTCCCCAAATGACTCTTCCCGACACATTATCGTGATGCCCAAGTTTTGGGCTCGATCGGAAATCAATAGGTGTACGAAATTGGACACTTCAAGTTCAAAGTCAGTTCGTTCCGAATTGGAGTGGTTGGTGTATTCCGTAGTTCTAGCGATTGGATTTCCCCCAAAACTCTCCACATGACTCCTCCAACCATATTAGGATGATGCCCGAGTTTTGGGCTCGATCGGAAATCAATAGGTGTACGAAATTGGACAGATCTAGTTCAAAGGCAGTTTGTTCCGAATTGGAGTGGTTGGTGTATTCCGTAGTTCTAGCAATTGGATTTCACCCAAAACTCCCCACATGACTCCTCCCACCATATTGTGATTATGCCCAAGTTTTGGGCTGGATCGGAAATCAATAGGTGTACGAAATTGGGCAATTCAAGTTCAAAGGCAGTTCGTGCCTTAATGGAGTGGTTGGTGCATTTCGTAGTTCTAGCGATTGGATTTCACTCAAAACTCACCAAGTGACTCCTCCCACCATATTGTGATGGTGCCCAAGTTTTGGGCTCGATCGGAAATCAATAGGTGTACGAAATTGGACAATTCAAGTTCAAAGGCAGTTTGTGCCTTGTTGGAGTGGTTGGTACATTTCTTTGTTCAAGGGATTGGATTTCACTCAAAACTCAACAAATGACTCCTCCCAACATTGTATGATGATTCCCAAGTTTTGGGCTCGATCGGAAATCAATAGGTATACGAAATTGGGCAATTCAAGTTCAAAGGCAGTTCGTGCCTTATTGGAGTGGTTGGAACATTTCGTAGTTCTAGCGATTGGATTTCACTCAAAATTCACCAAATGACTCCTCCCACCATATTATGATGATGCCCAAGTTTTTCGCTCGATCGGAAATCAATAGGTGTACGAAATTGGACACTTCAAGTTCAACGGCAGTTTGTTCCGAATTGGAGTGGTTGGTGTATTCCGTAGTTCTAGCGATTGGATTTCACTCAAAACTCACCAACTGATTCCTCCCACCATATTATGATGATGCCCAAGTTTTGGGCTCGATCGGAAATCAATAGGTGTACGAAATTGGACAATTCAAGTGGAAAGGCAATTTGTTCCGAATTGGAGTGGTTGGTGTATTCCATTGTTCTAGCATTTGGATTTCTCCCAAAACTCACCACATGACTCCTCCCACCATATTGTGATGGTGCCAAAGTTTTGGGCTCGATCGGAAATCAATAGGTGTACGAAATTGTACAGATCAAGTTCAAAGGCAGTTTGTTACGAATTGGAGTGGATGGTGTATTCCGTAGTTCTATCAATTGGATTTCACCCAAAACTCACCACATGACTCCTCCCACCAAATTGTGATGATGCCCTAGTTTTGGGCACGGTCGGAAATCAGTAGGTGTACGAAATTGGACAATTCAAGTTCAGAGGCAGTTCATGCCTTGTTCGAGTGGTTGGTACATTTCTTTGTTCTAGCGATTGGATTTCACACAAAACTCAACAAATGATTCCTCAAAACATATTTTGATGATTCCCAAGTTTTGGGCTCGATCGGAAATCAATAGGTGTACGAAATTGGGCAATTCAAGTTCAAAGGCAGTTCGTGCCTTATTGGAGTGGTTGGTGCATTTCGTAGTTCTAGCGATTGGATTTCACTCAAAACTCACCAAATGACTCCTCCCACCATATTGTGATGGTGCCCAAGTTTTGGGCTCGATCGGAAATCAATAGGTGCACGAAATTGGACAGATCAAGTTCAAAGGCAGTTTGTTACGAATTGGAGTGGATGGTGTATTCCGTAGTTCTATCAATTGGATTTCACCCAAAACTCACCACATGACTCCTCCCCCCAAATTGTGATGATGCCCTAGTTTTGGGCACGATCGGAAATCAATAGGTGTACGAAATTGGGCAATTCAAGTTCAAAGGCAGTTCGTGCCTTATTGGAGTGGTTGGTGCATTTCGTAGTTCTAGCGATTGGATTTCATTCAAAACTCACCAAATGACTCCTCCCACCATATTATGGTGGTGCCCAAGTTTTTTGCTCGATCGGAAATCAATAGGTGTACGAAATTGGACAATTCAAGTTCAAAAGCAGTTCGTGCCTTATTGGAGTGGTTGGAGCATTTCATAGTTCTAGCGATTGTATTTCACTCAAAACTCACCACATCACTCCTCCCACCATATTATGATGATGCCCAAGTTTTGGGCTTGATAGGAAATCAATAGGTGTACGAAATTGGACAATTCAAGTTCAAAAGCAGTTCGTGCCTTATTGGAGTGGTTGGTGTATTTCGTAGTTCTACCGATTGGATTTCACTCAAAACTCAACAAATGATTCCTCAAAACATATTATGATGATTCCCAGGTTTTGGGCTCGATCGGAAATCAATAGGTGTACGAAATTGGACAATTCAAGTTCAAAGGCAGTTCGTGCCTTATTAGAGTGGTTGGTGCATTTCGTAGTTCTAGCGATTGGATTTCTCCCAAAACTCACCACATGACTCCTCCCACCATATTGTGATGGTGCCCAAGTTTTGGGCGCGATTGGAAATCAATAGGTGTACGAAATTGTACAGATCAAGTTCAAAGGCAGTTCGTGCCTTATTGGAGTGGTTGGAACATTTCGTAGTTCTAGCGATTGGATTTCACTCAAAATTCACCAAATGACTCCTCCCACCATGTTATGATGATGCCCAAGTTTTTCGCTCGAACGGAAATCAATAGGTGTACGAAATTGGACACTTCAAGTTCAACGGCAGTTTGTTCCGAATTGGAGTGGTTGGTGTATTACGTAGTTCTAGCGATTGGATTTCACTCAAAACTCACCAACTGATTCCTCCCACCATATTGTGATGATGCCCAAGTTTTGGGCTCGATCGGAAATCAATAGGTGTACGAAATTGGACAATTCAAGTGGAAAGGCAATTTGTTCCGAATTGGAGTGGTTGGTGTATTTCTTTGTTCTAGCGATTTGATTTCACTCAAAACTCAACAAATGACTCCTCCCAACATATTATGATGATTCCCAAGTTTTGGGCTCGATCGGAAATCAATAGGTGTACAAAATTGGGCAATTCAAGTTCGAAGGCAGGTCGTGCCTTATTGGAGTGGTTGGTGCATTTCGTAGTTCTAGCGATTGGATTTCACTCAAAACTCAACAAATGACTCCTCCCACCATATTGTGATGGTGCCCAAGTTTTGGGCTCGATCGGAAATCAATAGGTGTACGAAATTGGACAGATCAAGTTCAAAGGCTGTTTGTTACGAATTGGAGTGGATGGTGTATTCCGTAGTTCTATCAATTGGATTTCACCCAAAACTCACCACATGACTCCTCCCACCAAATTGTGATGATGCCCTAGTTTTGGGCTTGATAAGAAATCAATAGGTGTACGAAATTGGACAATTCAAGTTCAAAAGCAGTTCGTGCCTTATTGGAGTGGTTGGTGTATTTCATAGTTCTACCGATTGGATTTCACTCAAAACTCAACAAATGACTCCTCCCAACATATTATGATGATTCCCAAGTTTTGGGCTCGATCGGAAATCAATTGGTGTACGAAATTGGACAATTCAAGTTCAAAGGCAGTTCGTGCCTTATTGGAGTGGTTGGTGCATTTCGTAGTTCTAGCGATTGGATTTCACTCAAAATTCACCAAATGACTCCTCCCACCATATTATGATGATGCCCAAGTTTTTCGCTCGTTCGGAAATCAATAGGTGTACGAAATTGGACACATCAAGTTAAACGGCAGTTTGTTCCTAATTGGAGTGGTTGGTGTATTCCGTAGTTCTAGCGATTGGATTTCACTCAAAACTCACCAACTGACTCCTCCCACCATATTATGATGATAACCAAGTTTTGGGCTCGATCGGAAATCAATAGGTGTACAAAATTGGACAATTCAAGCGGAAAGGCAATTTGTTCCGAATTGGAGTGGTTGGTGTCTTCCATAGTTCTAGCAATTGGATTTCTCCCAAAACTCACCACATGACTCCTCCCACCATATTGTGATGGTGCCCAAGTTTTGGGCTCGATCGGAAATCAATAGGTGTACAAAATTGGACAGATCAAGTTCAAAGGCAGTTTGTTACGAATTGGAGTGGATGGTGTATTCCGTAGTTCTAGCAATTGGATTTCACCCAAAACTCCCCACATGACCCCTCCCACCATATTGTGATGATGGCCAAGTTTTGGGCTCGATCGGAGATCAATAGGTGTACGAAATTGGACAATTCAAGTTCAAAGGCTGTTTGTGCCTTGTTGGAGTGGTTGGTACATTTCTTTGTTCTAGCGATTGGATTTCACTCAAAACTCAACAAATGATTCCTCAAAACATATTTTGATGATTCTAAAGTTTTGGGCTCGATCGGAAATCAATAGGTGTACGAAATTGGACAATTCAAGTTCAACGGCAATTCGTGCCTTGTTGGAGTGGTTGGTGCATTTCGTAGTTCTAGCGATTGGATTTCATTCAAAACTCACCAAATGACTCCTCCCACCATATTATGACGGTGCCCAAGTTTTTTGCTCGATCGGAAATAAATAGGTGTACGAAATTGGACAATTCAAGTTCAAAAGCAGTTCGTGCCTTATTGGAGTGGTTGGTGCATTTCGTAGTTCTAGCGATTGGATTTCACTGAAAACTCACCAAATGACTCCTCCCAACATATTATGATGATGCCCAAGTTTTGGGCTCGATCGGAAATCAATAGGTGTACGAAATTGGACACTTCAAGTTCAAAGGCAGTTTGTTCCGAATTGGAGTGGTTGGTGTATTCCGTTGTTCTAGCGATTGGATTTCAATCAAAACTCACCAAATGACTCCTCCCACCATTTTATGATGATGACCAAGTTTTGGGCTCGATCGACAATCAATAGGTGTACGAAATTGGACACTTCAAGTTCAAAGGCAGTTTGATCCGAATTGGAGTGGTTGGTGTATTTCATAGTTCTAGCGATTGGATTTTACTCAAAACTCACCAAATGACTCCTCCCAACATATTATGATGATGCCCAAGTTTTGGGCTCGATCGGAAATCAATAGGTGTACGAAATTGTACACTTCAAGTTCAAAGGCAGTTTGTTCCGAAGTGGAGTGGTTGGTGTATTCTGTAGTTCTAGCGATTTGATTTCACTCAAAACTCACCAAATGACTCCTTCCACCATATTATCATGATGCCCAAGTTTTGGGCTCGATCGGAAATCAATCGGTGTACGAAATTGGACACTTCAAGTTCAAAGGCAGTTTGTTCCGAACTGGAGTGGTTGGTGTATTCCGTAGTTCTAGCGATTGGATTTCACTCAAAACTCACCAAATGACTCCCCCCACCATATTATGATGAAACCCAACATTTGGGCTCGAACGGAAATCAATAGGTGTACGAAAATGGACAATTCAAGTTCAAAGGCAGTTCGTGCCGTATTGGAGTGGTTGGTGTATTTCGTAGTTCTAGTGATTGAATTTCACTCAAAACTCACCAAATGACTCCTCCCAACATATTATGATGATGCCCAAGTTTTGGGCTCGATCGGAAATCTATACGTGTACGAAATTGGACACTTCAAGTTCAAAGGCAGTTTGTTCCGAATTGGAGTGGTTGGTGTATTTCGTAGTTCTAGTGATTGGATTTCACTCAAAACTCACCAAATGACTCCCCCCAACATATTATGATGATGCCCAAGTTTTGGGCTCGATCGGAAATCAATAGGTGTACGAAATTGGACAGATCAAGTTCAAAGGCAGTTTGTTACGAATTGGACGGGATGGTGTATTCCGTAGTTCTATCAATTGGATTTCACCCAAAACTCACCACATTACTCCTCCCACCGAATTGTGATGATGCCCTAGTTTTGGACTCGATCGGAATTCAATAGGTGTACGAAATTGGACAATTCAAGTTCAGAGGCAGTTCATGCCTTGTTGGAGTGGTTGGTACATTTCATTGTTCTAGCGATTGGTTTCACTCAAAACTCAACAAATGATTCCTCCCAACATATTATGATGATGCCCAAGTTTTGGGCTCGATTGGAACGGAATATGTGTACGAAATTGGACACTTCAAGTTCAATGGCAGTTGGTTCCGTATTGGAGTGGTTGGTGTATTCCGTAGTTCTAGCGATTGGATTTCACTCAAAACTCACCAAATGACTCCTCCCAACATATTATGGTGATCCCCAAGTTTTGGGCTCGATCGGAAATCAATAGGTGTATGAAATTGGACACTTCAAGTTCAAAGGCTGTTGGTTCCGAATTGGAGTGGTTGGTGTATTCCGTAGTTCTAGCAATTGGATTTCACTCAAAACTTACCAAATGACTCCTCCCAACATATTAAGACGATGCCTAAGTTTTGGGCTCGATCGGAAATCAATGGGTGTACGAAATTGGACACTTCAAGTTCAAAGGCAGTTTGTTCCGAATTGGAGTGGTTGGTGTATTCCGTAGTTCTAGCGATTGGATTTCGCTCAAAACTCATCAAATGACTCCTCCCACCATTATATAAAGATGTACAAGTTTTGGGCTCGATCGGAAATCAATAGGTGTACGAAATTGGACACTCCAAGTTCAAAGGCAGTTTGTTCCGAATTGGAGTTGTTGGTGTATTCCATATTTTTAGCGATTGGATTTTACTCAACACTCTCCACATGACTCCTCCCACCATATTATGATGATGCCCAAGCTTTGGGCTCAGTCGGAATTCAATAGGTGTACGAAATTGGACACTTGAAGTTCAAAGGCAGTTTGTTCCGAATTGGAGTGGTTTTTGTAGTCCGTAGTTCTAGCAATTGGATTTCACTCAAAACCCACCACATGACTCCTCCCACCATATTATGATCATGCCCAGGTTTTGGGCTCGATCTGAAATCACTAGGTGTACGAAATCGGACACTTCACGTTCAAAGGCAGTTTGTTCCGAATTGGAGTGGTTGGTGTATTCCATAGTTCTAGCAATTGGATTTCACTCAAAACTCACCAAATGACTCCTCCCACCATATTATGGTGTCGCAAAAGTTTTGGGCTCGATCGGAAATCAATAGGTGTACGAAATTGGACAATTCAAGTTCAAGGGCAGTTCATGCCTTATTGGAGAGGTTGGTGTATTTCGTAGTTCAAGCGATTGGATTTCACTCAAAACTCACCAAGTGACTCCTCCCATCATATTATGATGATGCCCTAGTTTTTGGCTCGATCTGAATTTAAAAGTTGTACGAAATTGGAGACTTCAAGTTCAAAGGCAGTTTGTTCCGAATTGGAGTGGTTTTTGTATTCCGTAGTTCTAGCGATTCGATTTCACTCAAAACTCACCAAATGACTCTTCCCAACATATTATGATGATGCCCAAGTTTTGGGCTCGATCGGAAATCAATAGGTGTACGAAATTGGACACTTCAAGTTCAAAGGAAGTTTGTTCCGAATTGGAGTGGTTGGTGTATTCCGTAGTTCTGGCCATTGGATTTCACTCAAAACTCACCACATGACTCCTTCCACCATATTATGACGATGCCCAAGTTTTGGGCCCGATAGAAAATCAATAGGTGTACGAAATTGGACACTTCAAGTTCAAAGGCAGTTCGTGCCTTGTTGGAGTGGCTGGTGTATTTCGTAGTTCTAGCAATTGGATTTCGCTCAAAACTCACCAAATGACTCCTCCCAACATATTATGATGATGCCCAAGTTTTGGGCTCGATCGGAAATCAATAGGAGTACGAAATTGGACACTTCAAGTTCAAAGGCAGTTCGTGCCTTATTGGAGTGGTTGGTGTATTTCGTAGTGCTAGCGGTTGGAATTCACCCAAAACTAACCAAATGACTCCTCCCAACATATTATGATGATGCCCAAGTTTTGGGCTCGATCGGAAATCAATAGGAGTACGAAATTGGACACTTCATATTCAAAGGCAGTTCGTGCCGTATTGGAGTGGTTGATGTATTTCGTAGTGCTAGCGGTTGGATTTCACTCAAAACTCACCAAATGACTCCTCCCAACATATTACAATGATGCCCAAGTTTTGGGCTCGATCCGAATTTAATAGGTGAACAAAATTGGACACTTCAAGTTCAAAGGCAGTTCGTGCGTTATTGGAGTGGTTGGTGTATTTCGTAGTTCTAGCGATTGGATTTCACTCAAAACTCACG
Source organism: Prunus campanulata (assembly GCA_034190965.1). NCBI lineage: Eukaryota > Viridiplantae > Streptophyta > Magnoliopsida > Rosales > Rosaceae > Prunus > Prunus campanulata. Next base: position 11,816,805 of record CM067209.1, on the reverse strand, counting down.
AAATTACTCCTCCCAACATATTATGATGATGCCCAAGTTTTGGGCTCGATCGGAAATTAGTAAGTGTATGAAATTGGACAATTCAAGTTCAAAGGAAGTTCGTGCTTTATTGGAGGGTTTGGTGTCTTCCGTAGTTCTAGCGATTGCATTTCACTCAAAACTCATCAAATGACTCCTTCCCCCATATTATGATGATGCCCAAGTTTTGGGTTCGATCGGAAATCAATAGGTGCACGAAATTGGACACCTCAAGTTCAAACGGAGTTTGTTCCGAATTGGAGTGGTTGGTGTATTCCGTAGTTCTCGCGATTGGATTTCACTCAAACCTCTTCAAATGACTCCTCCCACCATATTATGATGATGCCCAAGTTTTGGGCTCGACCGGAAATCAAAGGGTGTACGAAATTGGACACTTCAAGTTCAATGGGAGTTTGTTCCGAATTGGAGTGGTTGGTGTATTCCATGGTTCTCGCGGTTGGATTTCACTCAAAACTCTTCAAATGACTCCTCCCACCATATTATGATGATGCCCAAGTTTTGGGCTCGATCGAAAATCAATAGGTGTACGAAATTGGACACTTCAAGTTCTAAGGCAGTTTGTTCCGAATTGGAGTGGTTGGTGTAATCCGTAGTTCTAGCGATTGGATTCCAAATAAAACTCACCAAAAGACTCCTCCCACCATATTATGATGAAGCCCAAGTTTTGGGCTCGATCGGAAATCAACAGGTGTACGAAACTGGACAATTCAAGTTCAAAGTGAGTTCGTGCCTTATTGGAGTGGTTGGTGTATTCCGTAGTTCTAGCGATTGGATTTCCATCAAAACTCACCAAATGACTCCTCCCACCATATTATGATGAAGCCCAAGTTTTGGGCTCGATCGGAAATCAAATTGTGTACGAAATTGGACAATTCAAGTTCAAAGGCAGTTCGTCCCTTATTGGAGTGGTTGGTGTATTTCGTAGTTCTAGCAATTGGATTTCACTCGAAACTCACCAAATGACTCATCCCACCATATTTTGATGATGCCCAAGTTTAGGGCTCAATCGGAAATCAATAGGTGTACGAAATTGGACAGTTCAAGTTCAAAGGCAGTTCGTGCCTTACTGGAGTGGTTGGTTTATTTCGTAGTTCTAGCGATTGGATTTCCCTCAAAACTCACCAAATGACTCTTCCAAACACATTTTGATGATGCCCAAATTTTGGGCTCGATTGGAAATCAATAGTTGTACGAAATTGGACAATTCAAGTTCAAATGCAGTTCGTGCCTTATTGGAGTGGTTGGTGTATTTCGTAGTTCAAGCGAATGGATTTCACTCAAAACTCACAAATGACTCCTCCCAACATATTATGACGATGCCCAAGTTTTGGGCTCGATCGGAAATTAGTAAGTGTATGAAATTGGACAATTCAAGTTCAAAGGAAGTTCGTGCTTTATTGGAGGGTTTGGTGTCTTCCGTAGTTCTAGCGATTGCATTTCACTCAAAACTCATCAAATGACTCCTTCCCCCATATTATGATGATGCCCAAGTTTTGGGTTCGATCGGAAATCAATAGGTGCACGAAATTGGACACCTCAAGTTCAAACGGAGTTTGTTCCGAATTGGAGTGGTTGGTGTATTCCGTAGTTCTCGCGATTGGATTTCACTCAAACCTCTTCAAATGACTCCTCCCACCATATTATGATGATGCCCAAGTTTTGGGCTCGACCGGAAATCAAAGGGTGTACGAAATTGGACACTTCAAGTTCAATGGGAGTTTGTTCCGAATTGGAGTGGTTGGTGTATTCCATGGTTCTCGCGGTTGGATTTCACTCAAAACTCTTCAAATGACTCCTCCCACCATATTATGATGATGCCCAAGTTTTGGGCTCGATCGAAAATCAATAGGTGTACGAAATTGGACACTTCATGTTCAATGGCAGTTTGTTCCGAATTGGAGTGGTTCGTGTATTCCGTAGTTCTAGGGATTGGATTTTACTCAAAACTCACCACATGACTCCTCCCACCATATTATGATGATGCCCAAGTTTTGGGCTCGATCGGAAATTAATAGGTGTACGAAATTGGACAATTCAAGTTCAACGGCAGTTCGTGCCTTACTGGAGTGGTTGGTTTATTTCGTAGTTCTAGCGATTGGATTTCCCTCAAAACTCACCAAATGACGCTTCCAAACACATTTTGATGATGCCCAAATTTTGGGCTCGATCGGAAATCAATAGGTGTACCAAATTGGACACTTCAAGTTCAAAAGCAGTTTGTTCCGAATTGAAGTGGTTATTGTATCCCGTAGTTCTAGCGTTTTGATTTCACTCAAAACTCATCAAGTGACTCGTCCCACCAATTTATGATGATGCCCAAGTTTTGGGCTCGATCGGAAATCAATAGGTGTACGAAATTGGACAATTCAAGTTCAAAGGCAGTTCGTGCCTTGTTGGAGTGGTTGGTGTGATTTGTAGTTCTAGCGATTGGATTTCACCCAAAACTCACCAAATGACTCCTCCCAACATATTGTGACGATGCCCAAGTTTTGGGCTCGATCGGAAATCAATAGGTGTACGAAATTGGACACTTCAAGTTCAAACGCAGTTCGTTCCGCATTGAAGTGGTTGGTGTATTCCGTAGTTCTAGCGCTTGGATTTAACTCAAAACTTTCCAAATGACTCCTCCCACCATATTATGATGATGCCCAAAGTTTGGGCTCGATCGGAAATCAATAGGTGTACGAAATTGGACACTTCAAGTTCAAAGGCAGTTTCTTCCGAATTGGAGAGGTTGGTGTATTCCATAGTTCTAGCGATTGGATTTCGCTCAAAACTCTCCACATGACCCCTCCCACCATATTATGATGATGCCCAAGTTTTGGGCTCGATCGGAAATCAATAGGTGTACGAAATTGGACAATTCAAGTTCAAAGGCAGTTCGTGCCTTGTTGGAGTGGTTGGTGTGATTTGTAGTTCTAGCGATTGGATTTCACCCAAAACTCACCAAATGACTCCTCCCAACATATTGTGACGATGCCCAAGTTTTGGGCTCGATTGGAAATCAATAGTTGTACGAAATTGGACAATTCAAGTTCAAATGCAGTTCGTGCCTTATTGGAGTGGTTGGTGTATTTCGTAGTTCAAGCGAATGGATTTCACTCAAAACTCACAAATGACTCCTCCCAACATATTATGACGATGCCCGAGTTTTGGGCTCGATCGGAAATCAATAGGTGTACGAAATTGGACACTTCAAGTTCAAAGGTAGTTTGTTCCGAATTGGCGAGGTTGGTGTATTCCATAGTTCTAGCGATTGGATTTCACCCAAAACTCTCCACATGACCCCTCCCACCATATTATGATGATGCCCAAGTTTTGGGCTCGATCGGAAATCAATAGGTGTACGAAATTGGACAATTCAAGTTCAAAGGCAGTTCGTGCCTTGTTGGAGTGGTTGGTGTGATTTGTAGTTCTAGCGATTGGATTTCACCCAAAACTCACCAAATGACTCCTCCCAACATATTGTGACGATGCCCAAGTTTTGGGCTCGATCGGAAATCAATAGGTGTACGAAATTGGACACTTCAAGTTCAAACGCAGTTCGTTCCGCATTGAAGTGGTTGGTGTATTCCGTAGTTCTAGCGCTTGGATTTAACTCAAAACTTTCCAAATGACTCCTCCCACCATATTATGATGATGCCCAAAGTTTGGGCTCGATCGGAAATCAATAGGTGTACGAAATTGGACACTTGAAGTTCAAAGGCAGTTTGTTCCGAATTGGAGTTGTTGGGGCGTTCCGTAGTTCTAGCGATTGGACTTCACCCAAAACTCACCAGCTGACTCCTCCCACCGTATTATGATGATACCCAAGTTTTGGGCTCGATCGGAAATTAATAGGTGTACGAAATTGGACAATTCAAGTTCAAAGGCATTTCGTGCCTTACTGGAGTGGTTGGTGTATTTTGTAGTTCTAGCGATTGTATTTCACTCAAAACTCACCAAATGACTCCTCCCAACATATTGTGACGATGCCCAAGTTTAGGGCTCGATCGAAAATCAATAGGTGTACGAAATTGGACACTTCAAGTTCACATGCAGTTTGTTCCGAATTGGAGTGGTTGGTGTATTTCATAGTTCTAGCGATTGGATTTCACTCCAAACTCACCAAATGACTCTTCCCAACACATTATGATGATCCCCAAGTTTTGAGCTCGATCGGATATCAATAGGTGTACGAAATTGGACACTTCAAGTTCAACGGCAGTTTGTTCCGAATTGGAGTGGTTGGTGTATTCCGTTGTTCAAGTGATTGAATTTAACTCAAAACTCACCAAATGACTTCTCCCACCATTTTATGATGATGCCCAAGTTTTGGGCTCGATCGGAAATCAGTAGGTGTACGAAATTGGACAATTCAAGTTCAAAGGCAGTTCGTGCCTTATCGGAGTGGTTGGCGTATTCCGTAGTTCTAGCGATTGGATTTCACTCAAAACTCACCACATGACTCCTCCTACCATTTTATGATGATGCCCAGGTTTTGGGCTCGATCGGAAATCAATAGGTGTACGAAATTGGGCACTTGAAGTTTAAAGGCAGTTTGTTCCGAATTGAAGTGGTTGGTGTATTCCGTAGTTCTAGTGATTAGATTTCGCCACACACTCACCAAACGACTCGTCCCACCATTTTATGATGATGCCCAAGTTTTGGGCTCAATCGGAAATCAATAGGTGTACAAAATGGGACACTTCAGGTTCAAAGCAATTTCTTCGGAATTGGAGTGGTTGGTGTATTCCGTAGTTCTAACGATTGGATTTCACTCAAAAATCCCCACACGACTCCTCCCAACATAATATGATGATGCCCAAGTTTTGGGCTCGATCGGAAATCAATAGGTGTACGAAATTGGACACTTCAAGTTCAAAGGCAGTTTGTTCCGAATTCAAGTGGTTGGCGTATTCCGTAGTTCTAGCGATTGGATTTCACTCAAAACTCACCATATGACTCCTCCTACCATTTTATGATGATGCCCAGGTTGTGGGCTCGATCGGAAATCAATAGGTGTACGAAATTGGGCACTTGAAGTTCAAAGGCAGTTTGTTCCGAATTGAAGTGGTTGGTGTATTCCGTAGTTCTAGCGATTGGATTTCCCTCAAAACTCACCACATGACTCCTCCCACCACATTATGATGATGCCCAAGTTTTGGGCTCGATCGGAAATAAATAGGTCTACGAAATTGGACACTTCAATTTCAAAGGCAGTTTGTTCCGAATTGGAGTGGTTTTTGTATTCCGTAGTTCTAGCGATTGGATTTCACTCAAAACTCACCACATGACTAATCCCAACATATTATGACGATGCCCAAGTTTTGCGCTCGATCGGAAATCAATAGGTGTACGAAATTGGACACTTCAACTTCGAAGGCAGTTTGTTCCGAATTGGAGTGGTTATTGTATTCCGTAGTTCTAGCGATTGAATTTCACTCAAAACTCACCACATGGCTCCACCCACCATATCATGATGATGCCCAAGTTTTGGGCTCGATCGGAAATCAATAGGTGTACGAAATTGGACACTTCAACTTCAAACGCAGTTCGTTCGGAATTGGAGTGGTTGGTGTATTCCGTAGTTCTAGCGGTTGGATTTCACTGAAAACTCAGCACGTGACTCCCCCCACCATATTATGATGAAGCCCAAGTTTTGGGCTCGATCGGAAATCAATAGGTGTACGAAATTCGACAATTCAAGTTCAAAGGAAGTTCGTGCATTATTGAGGTGGTTGGTGTATTCAGTAGTTCTAGCGATTGGATTTCACTCAAAACTCACCACATGACTCCTCCCACCATCTTATGATGATGCCGAAGTTTTGGGCTCGATCGGAAATGAATAGGTGTACGAAATTGGACACTTCAAGTTCAACGACAGTTGGTTCCGAATTGGAGTGGTTGGTGTATTCCGTAGTTCTAGCGATTGGATTTCACTCAAAACTTACCACATGACTCCTCCCACCATATTATGCTGATTCCCAAGTTTTGGGCTCGATCGGAACTCAATAGGTGTACGAAATTGGACACTTCAAGTTCAAAGGCAGTTTGTTCCGAATTGGAGTGGTTGGTTTATTCCGTTGTTCTAGCGATTGGATTTCACTCAAAACTCACCAATTGACTCCTCCCACCATTTTATGATGATGCCCGAGTTTTGGGCTCCATCGGAAATCAATAGGTGTACGAAATTGGACACTTCAAGTTCAAAGGCAGTTTTTGTCTTATTGGAGTAGTTGGTACATTTCGAAGTTCTAGCGATTGGATTTCTCTCAAAACTCACCTTATGACTACTCCCACCATAATATGATGATGCCCAAGTTTTGGGCTCGATCGGAAATCAATAGGTGTACGAAATTGGACAATTCAAGTTCAAAGGCAGTTCGTCCCGTATTGGAGTGGTTGGTACATTTCGTAGTTTTAGCGACTGGATTTCACTCAAAACTCACCAAATGACTCCTCCCAACATATTATGATGATGCCCGAGTTTTGGGCTCGATCGGAAATCAATAGCTGTACGAAATTGGACAATTCAAGTTCAAAGGCAGTTCGTTCCTTATTGGAGTGTTGGTACATTTCGTAGTTCTAGCGATTGGATTTCCCTCCAAACTCACCAAATGACTCCTCCTAACATATTATGATGATGCCCAAATTTTGTGCTCGAACGGAAATCAATAGGTGTATGAAATTGGACAATTCAAGTTCAAAGGCAGTTCGTGCCTTATTGGAGTGGTGGGGGTATTTCGTAGTTCTAACGATTAGATTTCACTCAAAACTCACCAAATGACTCCTCCCAACATATTATGATGATGCCCAAGTTTTGGGCTCGATCTGAAATCAATTGGTGTACGAAATTGGACACTTCAAGTTCAAAGGCAATTTGTTCCGAATTGGAGTGCTTGGAGTATTCCGTAGTTCTAGCGATTGGATTTCACTCAAAACTCACCAAATGTATCTTCCCAACACATTATGATGATGCCCAAGTTTTGGGCTCGCTCGGAAATCAATAGGTGTACGAAATTGGACACTTCAAGTTCAAGCGATTGGATTTCACTCAAAACTCACCATATGACTCCTCCCACCATTTTTTGATGATGCCCAAGTTTTGGGCTCGATTTGAAATCAATAGGTGTACGAAATTGGAGCCTTCAAGTTCAATGGCAGTTTGTTCCGAAGTGGAGTGGTTGGTGTATTCCGTAGTTCTTGCGATTGGATTTCACTCAAAACTCACCAAATGACTCCTCCCACCATATTATGATGATGCCCAAGTTTTGGGCTCGATCGGAAATCAATAGGTGTACGAAATTGGACACTTCAAGTTTAAAGGCAGTTCCTGCCTTATTGGAGTGGTCGGTGTATTTCGTAGTTCTAGCGATTAGATTTCACTTAAAACTCACCGAATGACTCTTCCCAACATATTATGATGATGCCCATGTTTTGGGCTTGATCGGAAATCAATAGGTGTACGAAATTGGACACTTCAAGTTCCAAGGCAGTTAGTTCCGAAATTGAGGGGTTGGTGTATTCCGTTGTTCAAGCGATTGGATTTCACTTAAAACTCACCAAATGACTCCTCCCACCATTTTATGATGATGCCCAAGTTTTGGGCTCGGTCGGAAATCAATAGGTGTACGAAATTGGACACTTGAAGTTCAAAGGCAGTTTGTTCCGAATTGGATTGGTTGGCGTTTTCCGTAGTTCTAGCGATTGGATTTCACTCAAAACTCACCAAATGACTCCTCCCACCATATTATGATGATGCCCAAGTTTTGGGCTCGATCGGAAATCAATAGGTGTATGAAATTGGACAATTCAAGTTCAAAGGCAGTTCGTGCCTTATTGGAGTGGTTGGTGTATTTCGTAGTTCTAACGATTCGATATCACTCAAAACTCACCAAATGACTCCTCCCAACATATTATGATGATGCCCAAGTTTTGGGCTCGATAGGAAATCAATAGGTGTACGAAATTGGATAATTCAAGTTTAAAGGCAGTTCCTGCCTTATTGGAGTGGTTGGTGTATTTCGTAGTTCTAGCAATTGGATTTCACTCAAAACTCACCAAATGACTCTTTCCAACACATTATGATGGTGCCCAACTTTTGGGCTCAATCGGAAATCAATAGGTGTACGAAATTGGACACTTCAAGTTCAAAGGCAGTTTGTTCCGAATTGGAGTGGTTGGTGTATTCCGTAGTTCTGGCGATTGGATTTCACTAAAAACTCGCCAAATGACTCCTCCCACCATATTATTATAATGCCCAAGTTTTGGGCTCGATCGGAAATAAATAGGAGTACAAAATTGGACAATTCAAGTTCAAAGGCAGTTCGTGCCTTATTGGAGTGGTTGGTGTATTTCGTAGTTCTAGCGATTGGATTTCACTCAAAACTCATCAAATGACTCTTCCCAGCACATTATGATGATGCCCAAGTTTTAGGCTCGATCGGAAATCAGTAGGTGTACGAAATTGGAGAGTTCAAGTTCAAAGGCAGTTTGTTCCGAATTGGAGTGGTGGGTGTATTCCGTAGTTCTAGCGATTGGATTTCACTCAAAACTCACCAAATGACTCCTCCCACCATATTATGATGATGCCCAACTTTTGGGCTCGATCGGAAATTAATAGGTGTACGAAATTGGACACTTCAAGTTCGAAGGAAGCTTTTTCGGAACTGGAGTGGTTGGTGTATTTCGTTGTTCTAGCGATTCGATTTCACTCAAAACTCACCAAATGATTCCTCCCAACATATTATGATGATGCCCAAGTTTTCGGCTCGATCGGAAATCAGTAGGTGTACGAAATTTGACACTTCAAGTTAAGAGGCAGTTTATTCCGAATTGGAGTGGTTTTTGTATGCCGTAGTTCTAGCGATTGGATTTCACTCGAAACTCACCGCATGACTCCTCCCACCATATTATGATGATGCCCAAGTTTTGAGCTCGATCGGAAATCAATAGGTGTACGAAATTGGACATTTCAAGTTCAGAGGCAGTTTGTTCCGAATTGGAGTGGTTGGTGTATTCCATTGTTCTAGCGACTGGATTTCACTCGAAACTCACCACATGACTCCACCCACCATACTACGATGATTCGCAACTTTTGGGCTCGATCGGAAATTAATAGGTGTACGAAATTGGACACTTCAAGTGCAAAGGAAGCTTTTTCAGAACTGGAGTCGTTGGTGTATTTCGTTGTTCTAGCGATTGGATTTCACTCAAAACTCACCAAATGACTCCTCCCAACATATTATGATGATGCCCAAGTTTTGAGCTCGAACGGAAATCAATAGGTGTACGAAATATGACACTTCAAGTTCAAAGGCAGTTTGAGCTTTATTGGAGTGTTTGGTGTATTCCGTAGTTCTAGCAAATGGAATTCACTCAAAACTCACTAAACGACTCCTCCCAACATATTATGATGGTGCCCCAGTTTTGGGCTCAATCGGAAATCATTAGATGTACGAAATTAGACACTTCCAGTTCCAAGGCAGTTTGTTCCGAATTGGAGTGGTTGGTGTATTCCATAGTTCTAGCGATTGGATTTCACTCAAAACTCACTAAATGACACCTCCCACCGTATTATGATGATGCCCAAGTTTTGAGCTCGATCGGAAATCAATAGGTGTACGAAATTGGACAATTCAAGTTCTAAGGCAGTTCGTGCCATATTGGAGTGGTTGTTACATTTCGTAGTTCTAGCGATTGGATTTCACTCAAAACACACCAAATGACTCCTCCCAACATATTATGTTGATTCCCAAGTTTTGGTCTCGTTCGGAAATCAATAGGTGTACGAAATTGGACACTTCAAGTTCAAAGGCAGTTTGTTCCGAATTGGAGTGGTTGGTGTATTGCGTAGTTCTAGCGATTGGATTTCACTCAAAACTCACTAAATGACACCTCCCACCGTATTATAATGATGCCCAAGTTTTGAGCTCGATCGGAAATCAATAGGTGTACGAAATTGGACAATTCAAGTTCTAAGGCAGTTCGTGCCATATTGGAGTGGTTGTTACATTTCGTAGTTCTAGCGATTGGATTTCACTCAAAACACACCAAATGACTCCTCCCAACATATTATGACGATTCCCAAGTTTTGGTCTCGATCGGAAATCAATAGGTGTACAAAATTGGACACTTCAAGTTCAAAGGCAGTTTGTTCCGAATTGGAGTGGTTGGTGTATTCTGTAGTTCTAGATATTGGATTTCACTCCATACACACCACATGACTTCTCCCACCGTATTATGATGATGCCCAAGTTTTGGGCTCCATCGGAAATCAATAGGTGTACGAAATTCGACACTTCAAGTTCAAAGGCAGTTTGTTCCACATTGGAGTGGTTGGTGTATTCTGTAGTTATGGCAATTGGATTTCACTCAAAACTCACTACATGACTCCTCCAACCACATTATGATGATGCCCAAGTTTTGGGCCGATCGGAATTCAATAGGTGTACGAAATTGGATACTTCAAGTTCAAAGGCAGTTTGTTTCCAATTGGAGTGGTTGGTGTATTCTGTAGTTATGGCAATTGGATTTCACTCAAAACTCTCCACAAGACTCCTCCCACCACATTATGATGTTGCCCAAGTTTTGGGCACGATCGGAAATCAATAGGTGCACGAAATTGGACAAATCAAGTTCAAAGGCAGTTCATGCCTTATTGGAGTGGTTGGTGTATTTCGTGGTTCTAGCGATTGGTTTTCACTCAAAACTCACCAAATGACTCCTCCCAACATATTATGAGGATTCCCAAGTTTTGGGCTCTATCGGAAATCAATAGGTGTACGAAATTGGACAAGTCAAGTTCAAAGGTAGTTCATGCCTTATTGGAGTGGTTGGTGTATTTCCAAGTTCTAGTGATTGGATTTCACTCAAAACTCACCAAATGACTCCTCCCAACATAATATGATGATGCCCAAGTTTTGGGCTCGATCGGAAATCAATTGGTGTACGAAATTGGACAATTCAAGTTCAGAGGCTGTTCGTTCCTTATTGGAGTGGTTGGCACATTTCGTAGTTCTAGCGATTGGATTTCACTCAAGACTCACCAAATGACTCCTCCCAACATATTATGATGATTCCCAAGTTTTGGGCTCGATCGGAAATCAATAGGTGTATGAAATTGGACACATCAAGTTCAGAGGCAGTCTGTTCGGAATTGGAGTGGTTGGTGTATTCCGCAGTTCTAGCGATTGGATTTCCCTCAAAACTCCCCACATGACTCCTCCCACCACATTATGATGATGCCCAAGTTTTGGGCTCGACCGGAAATCAGTAGTTGTACGAAATTGGACACTTCAAGTTCAAAGGCAGTTTGTTCCGAATTGGAGTGGTTGGTGTATTCGGTAGTTTTGCAATTGGATTTCACTCAAAACTCACCACATGACTCCTCCAACCACATTATGATGATGCCCAAGTTTTGGGCCGATCGGAAATAAATAGGTGTACGAAATTGGATACTACAAGTTCAAAGGCAGTTTGTTCCGAATTGGAGTGGTTGGTGTATTCTGTAGTTATGGCAATTGGATTTCACTCAAAACTCACTACATGACTCCTCCAACCACATTATGATGATGCCCAAGTTTTGGGCTGATTGGAATTCAATAGGTGTACGAAATTGGATACTTCAATTTCAAAGGCAGTTTGTTTTGAATTGGAGTGGTTGGTGTATTCCGTAGTTCTAGCGATTGGATTTCACCCAAAACTCTCCACATGACTCCTCCCACCATATTATGATGATTTCCAAGTTGTGGGCTATATCGGAAATCAATAGGTGTACGAAATTGGACAATTCAAGTTCAAAGGCAGTTCGTGCCTTACTGGAGTGGTTGGTAAATTTCGTAGTTCTAGCGATTGGATTTCACTCAAAAGTCGCCAAATGACTCCTCCCAACCTATTATGATGATGCCCAAGTTTTGAGCTCGAACGGAAATCAATATGTGTACGAAATTGGACACTTCAAGTTCCAAGGCAGTTTGTTCCGAATTGAAGTGGTTGGTGTATTCCGTAGTTCTAGCGATTGGATTTCACTCAAAACTCACCACATGACTCCACCCACCATACTATGATGATGCCCATGTTCTGGGCTCGATCGGAAATCATTAGGTGTACGAAATTGGACAATTCAAGTTCAAAGGCATTTCATGCCTTATTGGAGTGGTTGGTGTATTTCGTAGTTCTAGCGATTAGATTTCACTCAAAACTCACCACGTGACTCCTCCTGCCATATTATAATGATGCCCAAGTTTTGAGCTCCAACGGAAATCAGTAGGTGTACGAAATTGAACAATTCAAATTCAAAGGCAGTTCGTGCTTTATTGGTGTGTTTGGTGTATTCCGTAGTTCTAGCGATTGGACTTTATTCAAAACTCATCAAATGACTAATCCCACCATATTATGATGTTGCCCAAGTTTAGGGCTCGATCGGAAATCAATAGGTGTACGAAATTGGACAATTGACGTTCAAAGGCGGTTCGTGCCTTATTGGAGTGGTTGGTACTTTTCGTAGTTCTAGCGATTGGATTTCACTCAAAACTCACCAAATGACTACCCCCAACATATTATGATAATGACCAAATTTTGGGCTGATCGGAAATCAATAGGTGTACGAAATTGTACACTTCAAGTTCAAAGGCAGTTTGTTCCGAATTGGAGTGGTTGGTGTATTCCGTAGTTCTAGCGACTGGATTTCACTCAAAACTCACCACATGACTCCTCCCACCATATTATGATGATGCCCAAGTTTTGGGCTCGATCGGAAATCAATAGGTGTATGAAATTGGACACTTTAAGTTCGAAGGCAGTTTGCTCCGAATTGGAGTGGTTGGTGTATTCCGTAGTTCTAGCGATTGGATTTCACTCAAAACTCATTACATGACTCCTCCCAAGATATTATGATGATGCCCATGTTTTGGGCTCGATCGGAAATCAATAGGTGTACGAAATTGGACAATTCAAGTTCAAAGGCAGTTCGTGCCTTATTGGAGTGGTTGGTGTATTTCGTTGTTCTAGCTGTTGGATTTCTCTCAAAACTCACCAAATGACTCCTCCCAACATATTACGATGATTCCCAAGTTTTGGGCTCGATCGGAAATCAATAGGTGTACGAAATTGGACAATTCAAGTTCAAAGGCTGTTCGTTCCTTATTGGAGTGGTTGGTACATTTCGTAGTTCTTGCCATTGGATTTCACTCAAAACTTACCAAATGACTCCTCCAACCATATTATGATGATGCCCAAATTTTGGGCCGATCGGAAATCAATAGGTGTACGACGAAATTGGACACTTCAAGTTCAAAGGCAGTTTGTTCCGAAATGGAATGGTTAGTGTATTCCGTAGTTCGAGCGATTGGATTTCACCCAAAACTCTCCACATGACTCCTCCCACCATGTTCTGATGATGCCCAAGTTCTGGGCTCGATCGGAGATCAGTTGGTGTACGAAATTGGAAACTTCAAGTTCAAAGGCAGTTTGTTCCGAATTGGAGTGGTTGGTGTATTTCATAGTTCTAGGGATTGAATTTCACCCAAAACTCTCCACATGACTCCTCCCACCATATTACAATGATGCCCAAGTTTTGGGCACGATCGGAAATAAATTGGTGTACGAAATTAGGCAAATCAAGTTCAAAGGCAGTTCGTGCCTTGTTGGAGTGGTTGGTGTATTTCGTAGTTCTTGCGATTGAATTTCACTCAAAACTCGTCAAATGACTCCTCCCACCATACTATGATGATGTCCAAGTTTTGGGCTCCATCGGAAATCAATAGGTGTACGAAATTGGACAATTCAAGTTCATAGGCAGTTCCTGCTTTATTGGAGTGTTTGGTGTATTCCGTAGTTCTAGCGGTTGGACTTCACTCAAAACTTATCAAACGACTAATCCCACCATACTATGATGTTGCCCAAGTTTTGGGCTCGATCGGAAATCAATAGGTGTACGAAATTGGACAATTCACGTTCAAAGGCAGTTCGTGCCTTATTGGAGTGGTTGGTACATTTCGTAGTTCTAGCAATTGGATTTCACTCAAAACTCACCAAATGACTCCTCCCACCATATTATGATGATGCCAAAGTTTTGGGCTCGATCGGAAACCAATAGGTGTACGAAATTGGACAATTCAAGTTCAAAGGCAGTTCGTGCTTTATTGGAGTGTTTGGTGTATTACGTAGTTCTAGCGATTGGATTTTACTCAAAACTCATCAAATGAATCCACCCACCATATTATGATGATGCCCAAGTTCTGGGCTCGATCGGAAATCAATAGGTGTACGAAATTGGACACTTCAAGTTCAAAGGCAGTTTGTTCCGAATTGGAGTGGTCGGTGTATTCCGTAGTTCGAGCGATTGGCTTTCACTCAAAACTCACCACATGACTCCTCCCACCATATTATGATGATGCCCAAGTTTTGGGCTCGATCGGAAATCAATAGGTGTACGAAATTGGACAATTCAAGTTGATAGGCACTTCGTGCCTTATTGGAGTGGTTGGTACATTTTGTAGTTCTAGCCAATGGATTTCACTCAAAACTCACCAAAAGACTCCTCCCAACATAATATGGTGATTCCCAAGTTTTGGGCTCGTTCGGAAATCAATAGGTGTACGAAATTAAACACTTCAAGTTCAAAGGCAGTTTGTTCCGAATTGGAGTGGTTGGGGTATTCCGTAGTTCTAGGGATTGGATTTCACTCAGAACTCACCACATGACTCCTCCCACCATATTATGATGATGCCCAAGTTTTTTGCGCGATAGGAAATCAGTAGGTGTACGAAATTGGACACTTCAAGTTGAAAGGCAGTTTGTTTAGAATTGGAGTGGTTGGTATATTCCGTCGTTCTAACGATTGGATTTCACTCAAAACTCACCACATGACTCCTCCCACCATATTATGATGATCTCCTAGTTTTGGCCCCTATCGGAAATTAATAGGTGTACGAAATTGGACAGATCAAGTTCAAAGGCAGTTTGTTCCGAATTGGAGTGGTTGGTGTATTCCATAGTCCTAGCGATTGTATTTCACTCAAAATTCTCCACATGACTCCTCCCACCATTTTATGATGATGCCCAAGTTTTGAGCTCGATCGGAAATCAATAGGTGTATGAAATTGGACAATTCAAGTTCCAAGGCAGTTCGTTCCTTGTTGGAGTGGTTGGTGTATTCCGTAGTTCTAGCGATTGGATTTCACTGAAAACACACCACATGACTCCTCCCACCATATTATGAAGATGCCCAAGTTTTGGTCTCCATCGGAAACCAGTAGGTGTACGAAATTGGACACTTCAAGTTCAAGTTCAAAGGCAGTTCGAGCCTTAATGGAGTGGTTGGTACATTTCGTTGTTCTAGCGATTGGACTTCACTCAAAACTCACCAAATGACTCCTCCCATCATATTATGATGATTCCCAAGTTTTGGACTCGATCGGAAATCAATAGGTGTACGAAATTGGATAATTCAAGTTCAATGGCAGTTCGGGCCTTATTGGAGTGGTTGGTACATTTCGTTGTTCTAGCGATTGGATTTCACTCAAAACTCACCAAATGACTCCTCCAACCATATTATGATGATGCCCAAATTTTGGGCCGATCGGAAATCAATAGGTGTACGACGAAATTGGACACTTCAAGTTCAAAGGCAGTTTGTTCCGAAATGGAATGGTTAGTGTATTCCGTAGTTCTAGCGATTGGATTTCAGCCAAAACTCTCCACATGACTCCTCCCACCATATTATGATGATGCCCAAGTTCTGGGCTCGATCGGAGATCAGTTGGTGTACGAAATTGGAAACTTCAAGTTCAAAGGCAGTTTGTTCCGAATTGGAGTGGTTGGTGTATTTCATAGTTCTAGGGATTGAATTTCACCCAAAACTCACCACAAGACTCCTCCCACCATATTATGATGATGTCCAAGTTTTTTGCTCGAGCGGAAATCAATAGGTGTATGAAATTGGACAATTCAAGTTCGAAGGCAGTTTGTTCCGAATTGGAGTGGTTGGTGTATTCCGTAGTTTTAGCAATTGGATTTCACCCAAAACTCACCACGTAACTCCTCCCGCCATATTATGATGATTCCCAAGTTTTGGGCTCGATCGGAAATCAATGGGTGTACGAAATTGGACAGATCAAGTTCAAACGCAGTTTGTTCAGAATTGGAGTGGTTGGTGTATTCCGCAGTTCTAGCACTGGGATTTCACCCAAAACTCACCACATGACTCCTCCCATCATATTACGATGATTCCCAAGTTTTGGCCTCGATCGGAAATCGATAGGTATACGAAATTGGACACTTCAAGTTCAAAGGGAGTTTGTTCCGGATTGGAGTGGTTGGAGTATTCCGCCGTTCTAGCGATTGGATTTCACTCAAAACTGTCCACATGACTCCCCCCACCATATGATGATGATGTCCAAGTTTTGGGCTCGATCGGAAATCAATATCTGTACGAAATTGGACACTTCAAGTTCAATGGCAGTTTGTTCCGAATTGGAGTGGTTGGTGTATTCCATAGTTCTTGCGATTGGATTTCACCCAAAACACTCCACAAGACTCCTCCCACCATATTATGATGCTGCCCAAGTTTTGGGCTCGATCGGAAATCAATAGGTGTACGAAATTGGACAATTCAAGTACAAAGGCAGTTCGTGCTTTATTGGAGTGGTTGGTGTATTCCGTAGTTCTAGCGATTGGATTTCACTCAAAACTCACCAAAAGACTCCTCCCAACGTATTATGATGAATTCCAAGTTTTGGGCTCAATCGGAAATCAATAGTTGTACGAAATTGGACACTTCAAGTTCAAAGGCAGTTTGTTCCGAATTGTAGTGGTTGGTGTATTCCGTAGTTCTAGCGATTGGATTTCACTCAAAACTCATCAAAAGACTCCTCCCAACATATTATGATGATTCCCAAGTTTTGGGCGGAATCGGAAATCAATAGGTGCACGAAATTGGACACTTCAAGTTCAAAGCCAGTTTGTTCCGAATTGCAGTGTTTGGTGTATTCCGTAGTTCTAGCGATTGGATTTCAGTCAAAACTCACCACATGACTCCTCCCACCATATTATGATGATGCCCAAATTTTGGGCTCAATCGGAAATCAATAGGTGTACGAAATTGGACAATTAAAGTTCAAAGGCAGTTCGTGCCTTATTGGTGTGGTTGATACATTTCGTAGTTCTGGCGATTGGATTTCACTCAAAACTCACCAAATGACTCCTCCCAACATATTGTGATGATTCCCAAGTGTCGAGCTCGATCGGAAATCAATAGCTGTACGAAATGGAGTGGTTGATGTATTCCGTAGTTCACGAGATTGGATTTCACTCAAAACTCACAGCATGACTCCTCCCATCATAATATGATGCTGTCCCAGTTTTGGGCTCGATCGGAAATCAATAGGTGTACGAAATTGGACAATTCAAGCTCAAAGGCAGTTCGTGCCTTATTGCAGTGGCTGGTACATTTCGTAGTTCTAGCGATTGGATTTCACTCAAAACTCACCAAATGACTCCTCCCAACATATTATGATGATGGCCAAGTTTTGGGCTCGATCGGAAATCAATAGGTGTACGAAATTGGACACTTCAAGTTCAAAGGCAGTTTTTGCCGAATTGGAGTGGTTGGTGTTCTGTAGTTCTAGCGATTGGATTTCACTCAAAACTCACCACATGACTCCTCCCACCATATTATGATGACGCCCAAGTTTTGGCCTCAATCGGAAATCAATAAGTGTACGAAATTGCGCACTTCAAGTTCAAAGGCAGTTTGTTCCGAATTGGAGTGGTTGGTGTATTCTGTAGTTCTAGCGATTAGATTTCTCTTAAAACTCTCCACATGACCCCTCCCACCACATTATGATGATACCCAAGGTTTGGGCTCGATCGGAAATCAATAGGTGTACGAAATTGGACAATTCATGTTCAAACGCAGTTCGTGCCTTATTGGAGTGGCTGGTACATTTCGTAGTTCTAGCGATTGGATTTCACTCAAAACTCAACACATGACCTCTCCCAACATATTATGATGATGCCCAAGTTTTTCGCTCGATCGGAAATCAACAGGAGTACGAAATTGGACAATTCAAGTTCAAAGGCAGTTCGTGCTTTATTGGAGTGTTTGGTGTATTCCGTGGTTCTAGAGATTGGATTTCACTCAAAACTCATCAAATGTCGCCTCCCACCTTATCATGATGTTGCCCAAGTTTTGGGCTCGATCGGAAAACAATTGGTGTACGAAATTGGACAATTCAAGTTCAAAGGCCGTTCGTGCCTTATTGGAGTGGTTGGTACATTTCGTAGTTCTAGCGATTGGATTTCATTCAAAACTCACCAAATGACTCCTCCCAACATATTATGATGATGCCCAAGTTTTGGGCTCGATCGGAAACCAATAGGTGTACGAAATTGGACAATTCAGGTTCAAAGGCAGTTCGTGCTTTATTGGAGTGTTTGGTGTATTCTATAGTTCTAGTCATTTAATTTCACTCAAAACTCATCAAATGACTCCTCCCACCATATTATGATGATGCCCAAGTTTTGGGCTCGATCGGATATCAATAGGTGTACGAAATTGGACAATTCAAGTTCAAAGGCAGTTCGTGCTTTATTGGAGTGGTTGGTGTATTTCATAGTTCTGGTGATTGGATTTCACTCTAAACTCACCACATGACTCCTCCCACCATATTATGATGATGCCCAAGTTTTGGGCTAGATCGGAAATAAGTAGGTGTACGAAATTGGACACTTCAAGTTTAAAGGCAGTTTGTTCCGAATTGGAGTGGTTGGTGTATTCCGTAGTTCTAGCGATTGGATTTCACTCAAAACTCACCACATGACTCCTCCCACCATATTATGATGATGCCCAAGTTTTGGGCTCGATCGGAAATCAATAGGTGTACGAAATTGGACACTTCGAGTTCAAATGCAGTTTGTTTCGAATTGGGGTAGTTGGTGTATTCCGTAGTTCTAGTGATTGGATTTCACTCAAAACTCACCACATGACTCCTCCCAACATATTATGTTGATGCCCAAGTTTTGGGCTCAATCGGAAATCAATAGGTGTACGAAATTGAACACTTCAAGTTCAAAGGCAGTTTGTTCCGAATTGATGTGGTTGGTGTATTCCGTAGTTCTAGCGATTGGATTTCACTCAAAACTGACCACATGACTCCTCCCAACATATTATGATGATGCCCAAGTTTTGGGCACGATCGGAAATCAATAGGTGTACGAAATTGGACAATTCAAGTTCAAAGGCAGTTCGTGCCATATTGGAGTGGTTGGTACATTTCGTAGTTCTAGCGATTGGATTTCACTCAAGACTCACCAAATGACTCCTCCCAACATATTATGATGATTCCCAAGTTTTGGGCTCGATCGGAAGTCAATAGGTGTACGAAATTGGACACATCAAGTTCAAAGGCAGTTTGTTCCGAATTGTAGTGGTTGGTGTATTCTGTAGTTCTAGCGAATGGATTTCACTCGAAACTCTCCACATGACTCCTCCCACCATATTATGATGATGCCCAAGTTTTGGGCTGATCGGAAATCAACAGGTGTACGAAATTGGACACTCCAAGTTCAAAGGCAGTTTGTTCCAAATTGGAGTGGTTGGTGTATTCCGTAGTTGTGGCGATTGGATTTCACTCAAAACTTAACAAATGACTCCTCCCAACGTATTATGAAGACGCCCAAGTTTGGGGCTCGATCGGAAATCAATAGGTGTACGAAATTGGACAATTCAGGTTCAAAGGCAGTTCGTGCTTTATTGGAGTGTTTGGTGTATTCTATAGTTCTAGTCATTTAATTTCACTCAAAACTCATCAAATGACTCCTCCCACCATATTATGATGATGCCCAAGTTTTGGGCTCGATCGGAAATCAATAGGTGTACGAAATTGGACAATTCAAGTTCAAAGGCAGTTCGTGCCTTATTGGAGTGGTTGGTACATTTCGTAGTTCTAGCGATTGGATTTCACTCAAAACTCACCACATGACTCGTCCCACCATATTATGATGATTCCCAGGTTTTGGGCTCGATCGGAAATTGATCGGTTCATAATTGTATATCATTTTGTACCCTTCTAGCTTATGATTTGGTTATGTTATTGAGTTAAACTTGTGCTTTTAATTCATTTTCTATTTTGATAAGTCCATAATTTCATACACTTGCATGCCTTCTTTACTTAGTGATTTTGCTTAGTTTCTCTTTATTTTGAGTCACTTACCTATGTTGTGTGTTTTGTAGGTTAAGATAGCAAGAGATAACATTTGATGCAATCCATGCATGTTAAGGGCTGATTGGCATATGAGGAATATGAGCTTAAAGACAAACACATTTTGGCTACAACCCCTTTCCAGCCCAATTTCGTAGGTCAACTTCTTGGCCTTGGATCAGCATGCTATGGGGCTCAAATGAGGTGAAGATCTTCATGAAACTTGTTCCAATGGGTGTCTACTACAACATATCCAAATTTCAGCCCAATTGGACATTTGTGGAGTGCTCAGCCCCGTCCAACACCCAACCTTGCTCAGCAAGATTTGTAGCTGCCAGCATTTTGCCATGTGACTCCTTTTAGCCATGTGCCTCACCCCAGCTGCAACTGACTTTGTACCCAACATAATGAGTGAAGTTGGGAGGCTTTCCAGCTATGATTTTCTGAAGGAGCAAGTTGGTACATGTTGGAGCTATTATAGAGAAAGCATGTGCATGTGAAGCAAAGAGAAAAGAGAGAGAGAAGAAGAGGAATGATGAGAGGCATTTTTGCTTCAGCCTTTGAACATGGGAAATGAATTGGCAGATCACTTTGGAGCTGGAGATCAGCTTTTGAGCTATTAAAGAGAAGCATGTGCATGCATGTAAAGCAAAAAGAAAGAAAAGAAATGAAATGAAGTCAATTCCAGTCTCTGTTCGGCAGCCAACTTTCAAGGTCCAAAACACACACTTCTACTGCTCCGATGAGAATACTTTCTTCATAGAAGTTGTTCCAATGGGTGTCTAGTATAACATATCCAAATTTGAGCCCCATTGGATAAGTTTTGAAACCTCTGGCCTTCCTACACCAAGACTGGTTCAGAAAATTCGTTTTTCAGCAACCAAAAAGCAACCACATGGGTTGGCAGCAAAGGGGAGCCACATCTGATCACCTTTGAACCCATGTGAAGAATCTTGAGGTGCAGCAGCAAAAGATGAAGGATGGTGTGGGAATTCATCATGTTGTTCCTCCCTCTTAGGCCTATAAATAGAGAAGCCTTCAAGCTTCATAAATCACACCCCAAGGGGGGGAGCTCTCAAACACTTCTCTAGAGCTCCCTTCCCTTCTCTCCCTCAATTTCTCTTAGTTTCCTTTCAAGTTGTCAATTGTTGTAATAAAATGAGTTTACTGAATTTTTCTTCAAGTTTTCAAGTTCTTCTTTAATTTTATTTGTAATGTACATTCTTTCTTTAGTATTCAAGTTTAATTAGTTTCCAAGTTTCAGTTATGGTTTTTGTTCTTATTCATTATGCTTATAAGTTAATATGCTAGTTTGAATGATTGATCACCATTTAGGCTTGCATGTTAGCTATCTTGGTTTGAATTAAGAGTAGACACCATGCTTTAATTCGAATTGAACTATGAATAGGAAGAGTATGTATGGACATTCGACAACAGGGATTAGATACATACTTGGTTGTTTAAAATGTTCTTCTATGCTTAATGGGTTCCTAATGCTTAATTTTAGGTTAGACAACAAATGATCAAATTAGGGAATTAGGAACACAAGGTTAGAACCAGACACCATGGCCTAATCATACTTTAGCTAGAATCAATCCGTTAATCTAATTGAACTTGGGAACTTATTTGCTTGAGTTATTTCCTTTTTATTGTTTTATTTATTTTCTTTTTCATTTCTGTTTTGTGTAGGGAAAATGAATTGGATCATTCAATCACCAATCCTCGTGGGATCGACCTCGCACTTACATATGCTATACTACCAAACGGCTCGTGCACTTGCGAGTATCACAAGTTGAGGATGCAGCTGAATCTATTTTGGTGCAGTGAATCCGACACAACAAGTTTTTGGCGCCGTTGCCGGGGATTGGCAACATAGTTTGGTTCTATTTCTTTTCCCTACTTGTTTTATTTTTATTTTTCATTTTCATGTTTTTCTAGACAATTTCTTGTTTTAAAGTTAATGGCGTTAATGGACAAGTTGTGTTTGTAGTCCAACGGAATAGGACAATTGCCTAACAAGCAAGAGAACTGGGTTTAAGTCCCAGCTTACACAACCCATTGGTGCTTGTTGCTTTGAAGCATGGAATTGGATGTGTGTTGATTTTTCTTTTTATTTATAATGTTTAAAGTCTACTTAGTTCTCTATTGTTCATTCCTAATCCTTTTAATTCAATTTCAAGTTTGTGTGTTGGTTTTAGCAATTTATGATAGCTTAATAAATATGGAGAGAGATGGCAACCTCAATCATATGAATAGGAAGCGTGGAGTAGTGGGAGAAGTCGCGACCTCCAAGTGCATCCATGCTCGACCTAATCGCTTCAAAGGGAAGCATTTCAATCCTCTCTCTTCTTTGAATTCTGTTTATTTCTGTTATTGTTTTTGCCTTTTGGTCCGCGTTGGGTTCTTTGTTTTTCTGTGCTGAATCCAACCATATAAAGAACGTGAAATTTGAACTTGCGGTTGGAAAGTTATAGCCTAAAAACTGAACACAGGTCGAAGCTGAAAAACAGAGAAACGATTCTGTCCAAAGGGTGATAAATAGGTGATAGAAAGTGCTGTTTGTGTTTTTCTTTGGTTTCTTGGTTTGTTTCTTTTAGTACAACAATTTATTTCGTTTGTTTGAGTTTGTTTAGAGTACTTAGTTCATTTTCGTTTATGATTTGTTGTTTCATTTTATCTTAATTTGTTTTTGTTTCTTTTTATAAAAAAGAAATTATTTTTCATATGAGCTAACTTTTGGTAACCCCAGTGAGCACCTTCGTCAATACAGTGTCTAGGAGTTCTATAGGCGACACCTTCGGTGTCAAAGAAGTTTGGGTTTTAAGCGGGACCATTGTGACCCCTCCAACCTTCCCGGATCCCCTGGCTGTGTTTTCTGAGGCCCTTAACTAGTTATCCGTGAGTTGCTTGTATATTCATGTGTTTTTAAATTAAGTTTTTTTTTATTTTCTTTGTTTTCTTTTCTGTTTAGTCTTTGTTTTTGTTTTGTTTTTGTTTTTGTTTTGTTAAGTTAGTTTTTGTATTTATTTTGTTTAGTCGTTGTTTTTATTTTATTTTTGTTTTGTTTTTGTTTTTGTGGTATGGTTAGTTGGTTTATTTCTGAGTGTTAAAACACACTTTTATTTCACACGCTGCATTAAAAAAAAAAAAACAAAAACAAAAACAAAAACAATTTAAAAAAAAAAAAAAACAACAACATCATCATCATCATCTTTTTCTTCATCATCTTCTTCATCATCCTCATCTTCATCTTCATCATGGCTTGCCTCTATTTTCTCGCACTTGTAGAATCTGCAGCAGCTCTACATGGTCCTCATTTTTTCTCTGCAGTGCTTCCACATGCTGAGTGGCACAGTAGAGCCGCTTCTGCAAGTCCGCCACCATAGCCTTCAAGGAAGCCACTTCCTCGCTCAGAGTGGCACACTCCCGTGTCCTCGCCAGTAGTCGCATGCCCAGATTGGTAGACGAGACCGCCTGGAGCACAGTGAGATCGTGGGACTCATCCACCGCCATCTTGTCAGACCTACGTGCCACGTGCAGATGATCTGCCGGAGTGAGTTTACTGCCAATCAATGTTCCCATCAGCACTGATCTGTTCGGCATTGCCTCAGAAAGGTTCGGTATTGCCTCAGCAAAGTTTGAGGCCGTGCCGTGATGATATGTAGAGTTTGGGAAGACAGTGTTTGGACGAGCCCTTTTCTTGGCATTCGGAGGTGCAAGGGATAGTTCAAGTTTGAGATCATCAAGGTGAGTGCATGAGGATGCCATTTTTTTGTTTCTGGATTTTTTGATGTTTTTCCTTGAGTTTGCAGGAAGAAATGCTGGGTATCATCCGCTTGCAAAGGCATGGTTTAAATAGGCATATGCTGATGAGAGAGCGCCAACACCATTTCGGATTTCCCGGGCATGCTCGACCTAATCGCTTCAAGGGGGAGCACCTTTACTTTCACTTTACTTTTCTTTTTTCCGTGTTTTCTGGTGTTTTATTGTTTTGCCCGTTACTTTCATTTTCTAGAGCTTTGTGTTTTTTTTGCCTTTACCTTTCGGCTATCATCTTTATTTTATTTTAGTTAGGGAACTGTGCTTCCATTTTCGTTTGTCGTCTTCGTTTGATTTAAGTTGGGGAAGTGTGCTTTCTTTTCCGTTTTCTTTTTCCTTCTGCAACTTTACTATTTTATTTCCGAAACAAAATAACCAAATAACAAAAACAACAAAATAAAATAAAAACAACAATTAGCAGTAGAAGTCATTTCTTCACAGTGCTCGGTGTCTCGACCATTAGAGCTTTGAGTTTGGCCCTCTGGCTGTCCTCTTCCTGGGCTTCATGCACAGCCTCTTGGGGCTCACCACTTGAGCTCTCAAAGATCGCAATCTTAGCTTGAGCATAACTTCTCTCGCGATCTGCTCGCTTGCGTTTACCCGATCGGTCTAGGTCCTCCAGCTGTTTTCGCATGTCGCGAGAATACAACTCTACCATTTTTGATAGGTTTTTATTCTCGTCCCGCAGTACCTCTAGCTGGTGTCGATTCACCTCCACTATCCTTGCCCTCTCCCTTTTCAAGCTTTTTATAGCAGTCTGGCACTCTTCCACCATACTTCGCTCCGCCGCCAACTGACCTTTCAGCACCTCTACCTCATGGGACTTCGCAAGTAGGCGATGACCCAAACTTGCAACACATGTTGCACTCTGCACGCTCAGTGCCATGGCATCACTCGTGACCCGGTTGTCATCCCTTGTCCCGAACACACGTATATCTTTAGGAGTCACTAAATTTCTGCCCACTCCAATGGCAACATCGTTGTCCAGGAGTATTGAGTCAGCTACTGTCACAGGCCCCCTTGCGGAGGCAAAGTAGGGCATCCATACTGGTGCCGCTGCTTGACCCCATGTCTGAGTCGGTGGAGCTAGGTTGAGATCCAACGAAAATGGGTAGGAAGAGGCCATTTGATTTCTCACTCGCTTTTCTTCTTTCTTTCTTTTCTCTTTTGTGTGTTTCTGAGTTTGTGTTTTTTTTTTACCCTTTCTTTTTACTTTTTATAGACTTAGTTTTGCTAAACCCTAGCCACTGCGGTTCTAAGTTCTGTGCAGCCCTTACGGCTTATCTCTATATGTCGCCGCACCCGTTTCCCAACTCCCCTTAATTGCATTTTCACCTTTCACCACCTTCAAAGTGAAAAAGTCGTCCCGCTTCACCCAAGAGGCCAATAAGTCTGGCTTGGGGGATGTGAAAGCGGCCTCTGCGCGCCGACACGTCCCTCACCCTTTTGCCTGTCACTTCCTAGGAACCGAGGCAGCAGGGACCACACTCTTTCTTTTCATAAATCCCGCCTTCGCACTCCCAATTCACGTTTCATTAAATTAAAAAAATAAAAAAATAAATAAAAATAATAACAAACGTGTGGGCTTCGAATTTCTTTGCGGGTCGGGTTTTCACCGTTGTTAGGTTTCAAAGTGGGTTAACTTTCTTTTGGGTTGAGCTTTCAATCGTTTGGGCTTTGGTTTGCGTAAGACTGTTTGTTTAGGGCTTTCTATTTCGAGTGTTTTACTGTTTCGTTTCTTTTTATTTGTTTGTTTGTTTTTTTTATTTTTTTTTATTTTGTAATTATTTTCTTTTATTTTATTTTTGTATTTTAATTCTCGTGTTTTTTGTGTTTTATATTTTAGTACCTTTCATTTCTTGTTATGACATTGCTTGTGCCTAAATTTTTAAACATTGAGGACAATGTTCATTTCTAGGTTTGGGGGTATTGGAGTTTAGCAAGTAAACTTGGTTTTTCTTTAAAAAAAAAAAAAAAAAATTGTATTTAAATTTTTTTTAAAAAAAATTAAATTAAATTAAAAAAAAATAAATAAATTTTGCTTGTTTTTTTCTTTTTTATTTATTTTGAGTCTTGTTTTGTTTTGAGTCACTTTCCGAACACTTATGATGAGATTGTGATAAATGTTTGCATGACTTAAATGAAAATTGAATTTATTTATTTATTATTATTTTTTTTTTCCTTGTAAATTTTTATTTCAAAAAATTAAATAAATAAATTTGGCATCGTTCTAGCATGATATGTTTGAAACCTTCTTTGCACTTGCCATTTGTTTCATAATTTTCCAATTAAAGGATTTGCATGACCCAAAGAATTGTATCAAGCATAAATTAGACTTATATAACCATATAATGTGAGTTTTTGAGCCTTGTGCTTCATTTCATGAGTGTTATACACATACTCTTATTTTCTTGTCATCAAAGTTGTTGTTTGATCTCATTATTCATTGATTTGGTTGAACACTTAAAAGTCATTCATTCTTATGCAATTTGATTTCATGACATTTAAGAAATGATATTAAGGCCTTCTTTGGACCGTTTGTGCCTTTCAAGCTAACCTTATGCATGCTTAAGCATGATTTTCCGTTATTAACCATTTTGAGCCTACATGTAAACCTTTTCTTTCATTTTACCAATTGCAATTCCTAGCTTTAGCCCGAAAAACAAGAATTTACCTTTCTAAGGAACTCATGAGCTTTAATTCGGATGTGTTTTTCATGCTAAGTTTGGAAAGGGATATTACATTTTCAAAAAAAAAAAAAAAAAAAAAAAAAAAAAAAAAAAAAAGGAACTTCACTCAATTGGTGAAAGAAAAGAAAAAAAAAAAAATTGTGATTAAATGGTGGTTGATTGAATTTCATTTTTGGGCCTTCAAAAATAATTGTTTGGAAAGGAGTGTAAACCATTGTAAATGAAGGTATAAGGAGTTTTGATCATGTAAAAGAAAAATTCTCGTTGTGATGATTCGAAGTCTTGTAAACAATTGTTATATGCTCTTATATTTTGAGTTCCTTGGACTTTGTTTTATCCATACCTTTCATTTCTCACTCACCTTACACCCTTGGCCCCATTACAACCTATAATAAAGACCTAAATTGATCTTAAATGTCATATGGTTGAATTGCATGCATTTTCTTACTTTTAAGTGTTTGGCATCCTTCTTGAGATCATATTAATGCAAGTTCTTCATCTTCCTATTTTTGAGTTAAGTTCCTTATGATTTAACTCTAATCTCATGTTTATAACTGAGTGTTGCATTGTAGCCCTCTTCTGAGTGATTCATTTGTGAGAGGACAACTTTGGTGAGATTTGAAGTTGCATTTGTGCTTGGTCTAATTTTTGAAATTGTGTGAAAACTAAGATTGGGGAATTTGTTGCATTTGGCTATCACACTACTACACTTTGAGCATGTTGTGTTTTGAACTTTGCTGCCTTGTAAATAATGTCTAAAATTGAGTTTTTATTGTTAAAACTTTTGGGTCATGTGCATGAGTCATTTCTCTTCAGAAAATGTTCGGAATGATTGTTTTGAGTTTCTATTTATTTATTTTTATTTTTGTTTTGTTTTTGTAATTATTTTTGTTTTGGTTTTTGTGTTTCTTTTATTTTGCTTAAAGACTAACAAATCTAATAAGTTTTCTAACCACTTTGTTTTGTAGAGTTAGTAAAACGTTTGTGGGTATCGTTTCTGTTAAACCCTTAGGAGACACAACTCCTCCTACTAGGGATGCCTAGAGGTTTAAAGGCTTGTTGCATACGCTCAATGCAATCGAGTTACCTGCGGAAGTGGTTTAGTTAACTTCTTGTTTTGTTTTTAACTTTGTTTTGTGTTGTTTTGCTCGAGGACTAGCAAAATCTAGGTTTGGGGGTATTTGATCGGTTCATAATTGTATATCATTTTGTACCCTTCTAGCTTATGATTTGGTTATGTTATTGAGTTAAACTTGTGCTTTTAATTCATTTTCTATTTTGATAAGTCCATAATTTCATACACTTGCATGCCTTCTTTACTTAGTGATTTTGCTTAGTTTCTCTTTATTTTGAGTCACTTACCTATGTTGTGTGTTTTGTAGGTTAAGATAGCAAGAGATAACATTTGATGCAATCCATGCATGTTAAGGGCTGATTGGCATATGAGGAATATGAGCTTAAAGACAAACACATTTTGGCTACAACCCCTTTCCAGCCCAATTTCGTAGGTCAACTTCTTGGCCTTGGATCAGCATGCTATGGGGCTCAAATGAGGTGAAGATCTTCATGAAACTTGTTCCAATGGGTGTCTACTACAACATATCCAAATTTCAGCCCAATTGGACATTTGTGGAGTGCTCAGCCCCGTCCAACACCCAACCTTGCTCAGCAAGATTTGTAGCTGCCAGCATTTTGCCATGTGACTCCTTTTAGCCATGTGCCTCACCCCAGCTGCAACTGACTTTGTACCCAACATAATGAGTGAAGTTGGGAGGCTTTCCAGCTATGATTTTCTGAAGGAGCAAGTTGGTACATGTTGGAGCTATTATAGAGAAAGCATGTGCATGTGAAGCAAAGAGAAAAGAGAGAGAGAAGAAGAGGAATGATGAGAGGCATTTTTGCTTCAGCCTTTGAACATGGGAAATGAATTGGCAGATCACTTTGGAGCTGGAGATCAGCTTTTGAGCTATTAAAGAGAAGCATGTGCATGCATGTAAAGCAAAAAGAAAGAAAAGAAATGAAATGAAGTCAATTCCAGTCTCTGTTCGGCAGCCAACTTTCAAGGTCCAAAACACACACTTCTACTGCTCCGATGAGAATACTTTCTTCATAGAAGTTGTTCCAATGGGTGTCTAGTATAACATATCCAAATTTGAGCCCCATTGGATAAGTTTTGAAACCTCTGGCCTTCCTACACCAAGACTGGTTCAGAAAATTCGTTTTTCAGCAACCAAAAAGCAACCACATGGGTTGGCAGCAAAGGGGAGCCACATCTGATCACCTTTGAACCCATGTGAAGAATCTTGAGGTGCAGCAGCAAAAGATGAAGGATGGTGTGGGAATTCATCATGTTGTTCCTCCCTCTTAGGCCTATAAATAGAGAAGCCTTCAAGCTTCATAAATCACACCCCAAGGGGGGGAGCTCTCAAACACTTCTCTAGAGCTCCCTTCCCTTCTCTCCCTCAATTTCTCTTAGTTTCCTTTCAAGTTGTCAATTGTTGTAATAAAATGAGTTTACTGAATTTTTCTTCAAGTTTTCAAGTTCTTCTTTAATTTTATTTGTAATGTACATTCTTTCTTTAGTATTCAAGTTTAATTAGTTTCCAAGTTTCAGTTATGGTTTTTGTTCTTATTCATTATGCTTATAAGTTAATATGCTAGTTTGAATGATTGATCACCATTTAGGCTTGCATGTTAGCTATCTTGGTTTGAATTAAGAGTAGACACCATGCTTTAATTCGAATTGAACTATGAATAGGAAGAGTATGTATGGACATTCGACAACAGGGATTAGATACATACTTGGTTGTTTAAAATGTTCTTCTATGCTTAATGGGTTCCTAATGCTTAATTTTAGGTTAGACAACAAATGATCAAATTAGGGAATTAGGAACACAAGGTTAGAACCAGACACCATGGCCTAATCATACTTTAGCTAGAATCAATCCGTTAATCTAATTGAACTTGGGAACTTATTTGCTTGAGTTATTTCCTTTTTATTGTTTTATTTATTTTCTTTTTCATTTCTGTTTTGTGTAGGGAAAATGAATTGGATCATTCAATCACCAATCCTCGTGGGATCGACCTCGCACTTACATATGCTATACTACCAAACGGCTCGTGCACTTGCGAGTATTCCATAGTTCAAAGTTCAAAGGCAGTTTGTTCGGAAATGGTGTACGAAAATGGACGATTCAAGTTCAAAGGCAGTTAGTGCCTTGTTGGACTGGTTGGTGTATTCCATAGTTCTAGCAATTGGATTTCACTCAAAACTCACCAAATGACTCCTCCCCCCGTATTATGATGATGCCCAAGTTTTGGGCTCGATCGTAAATCAATAGCTGTACGAAATTGGACACTTCAAGTTCAAAGGCAGTTTGTTCGGAATAGGAGTGGTTGGTGTATTCCATAGTTCTAGTGATTGGATTTCACACAAAACTTTCCACATGACTCCTCCCACCATATTATGAAGATGCCCAAGTTTTGGGCTCGATCGGAAATAATTAGGTGTACGAAATTGGACACTTCAAGTTCAAAGGCAGTTTGTTCCGAATTGGAGTGGTTGGTGTATTCCGTAGTTCAAGCAATTGAATTTCACTGAAAACTCTCCACATGACTCCTCCGACCATATTATGACGGAGCCCAAGTTTTGGGCTCAATTGGAAATCAATAGGTGTACGAAATTGGACACTTCAAGTTCAAAGGCAGTTTGTTCCGAATTGGAGTGGTTGGTGTATTCCGTAATTCCAGCGATTGGATTTCACGGAAAACTCACTACATGACTCCTCCCAACATACTATGGTGATGCCCAAGTTTTGGGCGTGATCGAAAATCAATAGGTGTACGAAATTCGACAATTCAATTTCAAAGGCAGTTTGTGCATTATTGGAGTGGTTGGTGAATTCCGTAGTTCTAGCGATTAGATTTCACTCAAAACTCACCAAATGACTCCCCCCACCATATTATGATGATGCCCAAGTATTGGGCTCGATCGGAAATCGATAGGTGTACGAAATTGGACACTTCAAGTTCAAAGGCCGTTTGTTCCGAATTGGAGTGGTTGGTGTATTCCGTAGTTCTAGCGATTGGATTTCACTCAAAACTCACTACATGACTCCTCCAACAATGTAATGATGATGCCCAAATTTTGGGCTCAATCGGAAATCAATAGGTGTACGAAATTGGACACTTCATGTTCACAGGCAGTTTGTTCGGAATTGGAGTGGTTGGTGTATTCCATAGTTCTAGCGATTGGATTTCACTCCAAACTCTCCACATGACTCCTCCCACCATATTACGAAGACGCCCAAGTTTTGGGCTCGATCGGAAATCATTAGGTGTACGAAATTGGACACTTCATGTTTAAAGGCAGTTCGTGCATTATTGGAGTGGTTGGTGTATTCCGTAGTTCTAACGATTGGATTTCACTCAAAACTCACCAAATGACTCCTCCCACCATATTATGATGATGCCCAAGTTTTGGGCTCGATCGGAAATTAATAGGTGTACGAAATTGGACACTTCAAGTTGTAAGCCAGTTTGTTACGAATTGGAGTGGTTGGTTTATTCCGTAGTTCTAGCAATTGGATTTCACTCAAAACCCACCACATGACTCCTCCCACCATATTATGACGATGCCCAAGTTTTGGGCTCGATCGGAAATCAATAGGTGTACGAAATTGGACAATTGAAGTTGAAAGGCAGTTCGTGCCCTATTAGAGTGGGTGGTGTACTCCATACTTCTAGCGATTGGATTAAACTCTAAACTCATCAAATGACTCCTCCCACCATATTATGATGATGCCCAAGTTTTGGGCTCGATCGGAAATGAATAGTTATACGAAATTGGACACTTCAAGTTCAAAGGCAGTTTGTTCCGAATTGAGGTGGTTGGTGTATTCCGTAGTTCTAGCAATTGGATTTCACTGAAAACTCACCACATGACTCCTCCCTCCATATTATGGTGATGGCCAAGTTTTAGGTTCGATCGGAACTCAAAAGGTGTACGAAATTGGACACTTCAAGTTCAAAGGCAGTTTGTTCCGAATTGGTGTGGTTGGTGCATTCCGTAGTTCTAGCGATTGGATTTCACTCAAAACTCTCCACATGACTCCTCCCACCATATTATGATGATTTCCAAGTTTTGGGCTCGATCGGAAATCAATAGGTGTACGAAATTGGACACTTCAAGTTCAAATGCAGTTTGTTCCGAATTGGTGTGGTTGGTGTATTCCGTAGTTCTAGCGATTGGATTTCACTCAAAACTCTCCACACGACTCCTCCCACCATATTATGGTGTTGCCCAAGTTTTGGGCGTGATTGAAAATCAATAGGTGTACGAAATTCGACAATTCAAGTTCACTGGCAGTTCGTGCATTATTGGCGTAGTTGGTGTATTCCGTAGTTCTAGCGATTGGATTTCACTCAAAACTCACCACATCACTCATCCCACCATTTTATGATGATGCCCATGTTTTAGGCACGATCGGAAATCAATAGGTGTACGAAATTGGAAACTTCAAGTTCAAAGGCAATTTGTTTCGAATTGGAGTGGTTTGTGTATTCCGTAGTTCTAGCGATTGGATTTCCCTCAAAACTCACCACATGACTCCTCCCACCATATTATGATGAAGCCCAAGTTTTGGGCTCGATCGGAAATCAATAGGTGTACGAAATTCGACAATTCAATTTCAAAGGCAGTTCGTGCATTATTGGAGTGGTTGGTGTATTCCGTAGTTCTAGCGATTAGATTTCACTCAAAACTCACCACATGACTCCTCCCACCATATAATGATGAAGCCCAAGTTTTGGGCTCGATCGGAAATCAATAGGTGTACGAAATTCGACAATTCAAGTTCAAAGGCAGTTCTTGCATTATTCGAGTGGTTGGTGTATTCCGTAGTTTTAGCGATTGGATTTCACTCAAAACTCACTACATGACTCCTCCAACCATGTAATGATGATGCCCATGTTTCGGAAATCCATAGGGGTATGAAATTGGATACTTCAAGTTCAAAGGCAGTTTGTTCCGTATTGCAGTGGTTGGTGTATTCCACTGTTCTAGTGATTGGATTTCACTCAAAACTCACCGAATGACTCCTCCCACCATTTTATGATGATGTCCATGTTTTGGGCTCGATCTGAAATCAATAGGTGTACGAAATTGGATACTTCAAGTTCGTAGGCAGTTTGTTCCGAATTGGAGTGGTTGCTTTATTCCGTAGTTCTAACGATTGGATTTCACTGAAAACTAACCACATGACTCCTCCCTCCAAACTTTGGGCTCGATCGGAAATTAATAGTTGTACGAAATTGGACACTTCAAGTTGAAAGGCAGTTTGTTTGGAATTGGAGTGGTTGGTGTATTCCGTATTTCTAGTGATTGGATTTCACCCAAAACTCTCCACATGACTCCTCCCAATACATTATGATGATGCCCAAGTTTTGGGCTCGATCGGAAATCAATAGGTGTAAGAAATTGGACACTTCAAGTTCAAAGGCAGTTCGTGCCATATTGGAGTGGTTGGTGTATTCCGAAGTTCTAGCAATTGGATTTCACTCAATACTCAACAAATGACTCCTCCCAACATATTGTGATGATGCCCAAGGTTTGTTCCGAATTGGAGTGGTTATTGTATTCCGTAGTTCTAGCGATTGGATTTCACTCAAAACTCACCACATAACTCCTCCGACCATATTATGATGATGCCGAAGTTTTGGGCTGAATCGGAAATCAATAGGTGTACGAAATTAGGCACTTTCAAGTTCAAAGGCAGTTCGTGCCTTATTGGAGTGGTTGGTGTATTTCGTAGTTCTAGCGATTGGATTTCACTCAAAACTCACCAAAGGACTCTACCCAACACATTATGATGATGCCCAAGTTTTGGGCTCGATCGGAAATCAATAGGTGTACGAAATTGGAAACTTCAAGTTCAAAGGCAATTTGTTTCGAATTGGAGTGGTTTGTGTATTCCGTAGTTCTAGCGATTGGATTTCCCTCAAAACTCACCACATGACTCCTCCCACCATATTATGATGAAGACCAAGTTTTGGGCTTGATCGGAAATCAATAGGTGTACGAAATTCAACAATTCAAGTTCAAAGGCAGTTCTTGCATTATTGGAGTGGTTGGTGTATTCCGTAGTTCTAGCGATTGGATTTCACTCAAAACTCACTACATGACTCCTCCAACCATGTAATGATGATGCCCATGTTTTGGGCTCGATCGGAAATCAATAGGTGTACGAAATTGGACACTTCTTGTTCAAAGGCAGTTTGTTCCGAATTGGAGTAGTTGGTGTATTCCGTTGTTCTAGCGATTTTATTTCACTCAAAACTCACCAAATGACTCCTCCCACCATATAATGATGATGCCCAAGTTTTGGGCTCGTTCGGAAATTCATAGTGGTATGAAATTGGATACTTCAAGTTCAAAGGCAGTTTGTTCCGTAATGGAGTGGTTGGTGTATTCCGTTGTTCTAGTGATTGGATTTCACTCAAAACTCACCAAATGACTCCTCCCACCATTTTATGATGATGTCCATGTTTTGGGCTCGATCTGAAATCAATAGGTGTACGAAATTGGATACTTCAAGTTCGTAGGCAGTTTGTTCCGAATTGGAGTGGTTGCTTTATTCCGTAGTTCTAACGATTGGATTTCACTGAAAACTAACCACATGACTCCTCCCTCCAAACTTTGGGCTCGATCGGAAATTAATAGTTGTACGAAATTAGACACTTCAAGTTGAAAGGCGGTTTGTTTGGAATTGGAGTGGTTGGTGTATTCCGTATTTGTAGTGATTGGATTTCACTCAAAACTCTCCACATGACTCCTCCCAACACATTATGATGATGCCCAAGTTTTGGGCTCGATCGGAAATCAATAGGTGTAAGAAATTGGACACTTCAAGTTCAAAGGCAGTTAGTGCCATATTGGAGTGGTTGGTGTATTCCGAAGTTCTAGCAATTGGATTTCACTCAAAACTCAACAAATGACTCCTTCCAACATATTATGTAGTTCTAGCGACTGGAGTGGTTGGTGTATTCTGTAGTTCTAGCGATTGGATTTCACTCCAAACTCTCCAAATCACTCCTCCCACCATTTTATGATGATGCCCAAGTTTTCGGCTCGATCGGAAATCAATAGGTGTACGAAATTGGACACTTCAAGTTCAAAGGCAGTTTGTTCCGAATTGGAGTGGTTGGTGTATTCCGTAGTTCTAGCGATTGGATTTCACTCCAAACTCACCACATGAATCCTCCCACCATATTATGATGATGCCCAAGTTTTGGGCTCGATCGGAAATCAGTAGGTTTACGAAATTGGACACGTCAAGTTCAAAGCAATTTGTCCCGAATTGGGGTGGTTGGTAAATTTCGTAGTTCTAGCGATTAGATTTCATTCAAAACTCACCAAATGACTCCTCCCAACATATTATGATGATGCCCAAGTTTTGGGCTCGATCGGAAATCAATTGGTGTACGAAATTGCACACTTCAAGTTCAAAGGCAGTGTGTTCTGCATTGGAGTGGTTTGTGTATTCCATAGTTCTAGCGATTTGATTTCACTCAAAACTAACCAAATGACTCCTCCCAACATATTATGCAGATGCCCAAGTTTTGTGCTTGATCGGAAATCAATAGGTGTACGAAATTGGACACTTCAAGTTCAAAGGCAGTTTGTTCCGAATTGGAGTCGTTGTTGTATTCCGTAGTTCTAGCGATTGGATTTCACTCCAAACTCACCACATGAATCCTCCCACCATATTATGATGATGCCCAAGTTTTGGGCTCGATCGGAAATCAGTAGGTTTACGAAATTGGACACGTCAAGTTCAAAGCAATTTGTCCCGAATTGGGGTGGTTGGTAAATTTCGTAGTTCTAGCGATTAGATTTCATTCAAAACTCACCAAATGACTCCTCCCAACATATTATGATGATGCCCAAGTTTTGGGCTCGATCGGAAATCAATTGGTGTACGAAATTGCACACTTCAAGTTCAAAGGCAGTGTGTTCTGCATTGGAGTGGTTTGTGTATTCCATAGTTCTAGCGATTTGATTTCACTCAAAACTAACCAAATGACTCCTCCCAACATATTATGCAGATGCCCAAGTTTTGTGCTTGATCGGAAATCAATAGGTGTACGAAATTGGACACTTCAAGTTCAAAGGCAGTTTGTTCCGAATTGGAGTCGTTGTTGTATTCCGTAGTTCTAGCGATTGGATTTCACTCAAAACTGTCCACATGACTCCTCCCACCATATTATGATGATGCCCAAGTTTTGGGCTCGATCGGAAATCAATAGGTGTACGAAATTGGACACATCAAGTTCAAAGGCAATTTGTTCCGAATTTGAGTGGTTGGTGTATTCCGTAGTTCTAGCGGTTGGATTTCACTCAAAACTCACCAAATGACTCCTCCCAACATATTATGATGATGCCCAAGGTTTCGGCTCGATCAGAAATCAATAGGTGTACGAAATTGTACACTTCAAGTTCAAAGGAAGTTTGTTTCGAATTGGAGTGGTTGGTGTATTCCGTAGTTCTAGCCATTGGATTTCACTCAAAACTCACCACATGACTCCTCCCACCATATTATGATGATGCCCAAGTTTTGGGCTCGATCGGAAATCAATAGGTGTACAAAATTGGACAGTTCAAGTTCAAAGGTAGTTTATTCCTAATTGGAGTGGTTGGTGTTTTCCGTAGTTCTAGTGAGTGGATTTCACCAAAAACTCACCCAATGACTCCTCCCACCATTTTAAGAAGATGCCCAAGTTTTGGGCTCGATCGGAAATCAATAGGTGTACGAAATTGGACACTTCAAGTTCAAAGGCAGTTTGTTCCGAATTGGAATGGTTGGTGTATTCCATAGTTCTAGCGATTGGATTTCACTCAGAACTCCCCACATGAATCCACCCACCTTATTATGATGATGCCAAAGTTTTGGGCTCGATCGGAAGTAAATAGGTGTACGAACTTGGACAATTCAAGTTCAAAGGCAGTTCGTGCCTTATTGGAGTGGTTGGTGTATTTCGTTGTTCTAGCGATTGGATTTGACTCAAAACTCACCACATGACTCCTCCCACCTTATTATGAAGATTCCCAAGTTTTGGGCTCGATCGGAAATCAGTAGGTGTACGAAATTGGACACTTCAAGTTCAAAGGTAGTTTATTCCTAATTGGAGTGGTTGGTGTACTCTGCAGTTCTAGAGATTGGATTTCACTAAAAACTCACCAAATGACTCCTCCCACCATTTTAAGATGATGCCCAAGTTTTGGGCTCGATCGGAAATCAATACGTGTACGAAATTGGACACTTCAAGTTGTTGTGTCGGATTCACTGCACCAAAATAGATTCAGCTGCATCCTCAACTTGTGATACTCGCAAGTGCACGAGCCGTTCGGTAGTATAGCATATGTAAGTGCGAGGTCGATCCCACGAGGATTGGTGATTGAATGATCCAATTCATTTTCCCTACACAAAACAGAAATGAAAAAGAAAATAAATAAAACAATAAAAAGGAAATAACTCAAGCAAATAAGTTCCCAAGTTCAATTAGATTAACGGATTGATTCTAGCTAAAGTATGATTAGGCCATGGTGTCTGGTTCTAACCTTGTGTTCCTAATTCCCTAATTTGATCATTTGTTGTCTAACCTAAAATTAAGCATTAGGAACCCATTAAGCATAGAAGAACATTTTAAACAACCAAGTATGTATCTAATCCCTGTTGTCGAATGTCCATACATACTCTTCCTATTCATAGTTCAATTTGAATTAAAGCATGGTGTCTACTCTTAATTCAAACCAAGATAGCTAACATGCAAGCCTAAATGGTGATCAATCATTCAAACTAGCATATTAACTTATAAGCATAATGAATAAGAACAAAAACCATAATTGAAACTTGGAAACTAATTAAACTTGAATACTTAAGAAAGAATGTACATTACAAATAAAATTAAAGAAGAACTTGAAAACTTGAAGGAAAATTTAGTAAAATCATTCTACTACAACAATTGACAACTTGAAAGGAAACTAAGAGAATTTGAGGGAGAGAAGGGAAGGGAGCTCTAGAGAAGTGTTTGAGAGCTCCCCCCCTTGGGGTGTGATTTGAAGCTTGAAGGCTTCTCTATTTATAGGGCTAAGAGGGAGGAACAACATGATGAATTCCCACACCATCCTTCATCTTTTGCTGCTGCACAAGCTTTCTTCACATGGGTTCAAAGGTGATCAGATTTGCTGCCAACCCATGTGGTTGCCTTTTGGTTGCTGGAAAAACGAGTTTTCTGAACCTGTTTTGGTGTAGGAAGGCCATAGGTCTCAACACGTATCCAATGGGGCTGAAATTTGGATATGTTATACTAGACACCCATTGGAACAACTTCTATGAAGAAAGTATTCTCATCGGAGCAGTAGAAGTGTGCGTTTTGGACCTTGAAAGTTGGCTGCCGAACAGAGACTGGAATTGACTTCATTTCATTTCTTTTCTTTATTTTTGCTTTACATGCATGCACATGCTTCTCTTTAATAGCTCAAAAGCTGATCTCCAGCTCCAAAGTGATCTGCCAATTCATTTCCCATGTTCAAAGGCTGAAGCAAAAATGCCTCTCATCATTCCTCTTCTTCTCTCTCTCTTTTCTCTTTGCTTCACATGCACATGCTTTCTCTATAATAGCTCCAACATGTACCAACTTGCTCCTTCAGAAATTCATAGCTGGAAAGCCTCCCAACTTCACTCATTATGTTGGGTACAAAGTCAGTTGCAGCTGGGGTGAGGCACATGGCTAAAAGGAGTCACATGGCAAAATGCTGGCAGCTACAAATCTTGCTGAGCAAGGTTGGGTGTTGGACGGGCTGAGCACTCCACAAATGTCCAATTGGGCTGAAATTTGGATATGTTGTAGTAGACACCCATTGGAACAAGTTTCATGAAGATCTTCACCTCATTCGAGCCCCATAGCATGCTGATCCAAGGCCAAGAAGTTGACCTACGAAATTGGGCTGGAAAGGGGTTGTAGCCAAAATGTGTTTGTCTTTAAGCTCATATTCCTCATATGCCAATCAGCCCTTAACATGCATGGATTGCATCAAATGTTATCTCTTGCTATCTTAACCTACAAAACACACAAACATAGGTAAGTGACTAAAAATAAAGAGAAACTAAGCAAAATCACTAAGTAAAGAAGGCATGCAAGTGTATGAAATTATGGACTTATCAAAACAGAAAATGAATTAAAAGCACAAGTTTAACTCAATAACATAACCAAATCATAAGCTAGAAGGGTACAAAATGATATACAATTATGAACTGATCAAATACCCCCAAACCTAGATTTTGCTAGTCCTCGAGCAAAACAACACAAAACAAAGTTAAAAACAAAACAAGAAGTTAACTAAACCACTTCCGCAGGTAACTCGATTGCATTGAGCGTATGCAACAAGCCTTTAAACCTCTAGGCATCCCTAGTAGGAGGAGTTGTGTCTCCTGAGGGTTTAACAGAAACGATACCCACAAACGTTTTACTAACTCTACAAAACAAAGTGGTTAGAAAACTTATTAGATTTGTTAGTCTTTAAGCAAAATAAAAGAAACACAAAAACCAAAACAAAAATAATTACAAAAACAAAACAAAAATAAAATAAAAAAATAAAAAAAAAAAAAAAAAAAAAGTAAAAATAAAACTCAAAACAATCTTTC
The DNA here is from genome assembly GCA_034190965.1 of Prunus campanulata. Lineage (NCBI taxonomy): Eukaryota > Viridiplantae > Streptophyta > Magnoliopsida > Rosales > Rosaceae > Prunus > Prunus campanulata. The sequence continues at coordinate 11,777,367 of CM067209.1, read as the reverse complement.
CGAACATTTTCTGAAAAGAAATGACTCATGCACATAACTCAAAAGTTTTAACAATAAAAACTCAGTTTTAGACATTATTTACAAGGCGGCAAAGTTCAAAACACAACATGCTCAAAGTGTAGTAGTGTGATAGCCAAATGCAACAAATTCCCCAATCTTAGTTTTCACACAATTTCAAAAATTAGACCAAGCACAAATGCAACTTCAAATCTCACCAAAGTTGTCCTCTCACAAATGAATCACTCATAAGAGGGCTACAATGCAACACTCAGTTATAAACATGAGATTAGAGTTAAATCATAAGGAACTTAACTCAAAAATAGGAAGATGAAGAACTTGCATTAATATGATCTCAAGAAGGATGCCAAACACTTAAAAGTAAGAAAATGCATGCAATTCAACCATATGACATTTAAGATCAATTTAGGTCTTTATTATAGGTTGTAATGGGGCCAAGGGTGTAAGGTGAGTGAGAAATGAAAGGTATGGATAAAACAAAGTCCAAGGAACTCAAAATATAAGAGCATATAACAATTCTTTACAAGACTTCGAATCATCACAACGAGAATTTTTCTTTTACATGATCAAAACTCCTTATACCTTCATTTACAATGGTTTACACTCCTTTCCAAATAATTATTTTTGAAGGCCCAAAAATGAAATTCAATCAACCACCATTTAATCACAATTTTTTTTCTTTTCTTTCACCAATTGAGTGAAGTTCCCTTTTTTTTTTTTTTTTTTTTTTCTTTAAGTAATATCCCTTCCCAAACTTAGCATGAAAAACACATCCGAATTAAAGCTCATGAGTTCCTTAGAAAGGTAAATATTTGTTTTTCGGGCTAAGGTGAGGAAATATAATTGGTAAAATGAAAGAAAAGGTTTACATGTAGGCTCAAAATGGTTAACAATGGAAAATCATGCTTAAGCATGCATAAGGTTAGCTTGAAAGGCACAAACGGTCCAAAGAAGGCCTTAATATCATTTCTTAAATGTCATGAAATCAAATTGCATAAGAATGAATGACTTTTAAGTGTTCAACCAAATCAATGAATAATGAGATCAAACAACAACTTTGATGACAAGAAAATAAGAGTATGTGTATAACACTCATGAAATGAAGCACAAGGCTCAAAAGCTCACATTATATGGTTATATAAGTCTAATTTATGCTTGATACAATTCTTTGGGTCATGCAAATCCTTTAATTGGAAAATTATGAAACAAATGGCAAGTGCAAAGAAGGTTTCAAACATATCATGCTAGAACGATGCCAAATTTATTTATTTAATTTTTTTTTTTTTTTTTTGAAATAAAAATTTACAAGGAAAAAAAATAATAAATAATAAATAAATAAATTCAATTTTCATTTAAGTCATGCAAACATTTATCACAATCTCATCATAAGTGTTCGGAAAGTGACTCAAAACAAAACAAGACTCAAAATAAATAAAAAAGAAAAAAAAAAAGCAAAATTTATTTTTTTTTAATTTAATTTAATTTATTTTTAAAAAAATTTAAATACAATTTTTTTTTTTTTTTAAAGAAAAACCAAGTTTACTTGCTAAACTCCAATACCCCCAAACCTAGAAATGAACATTGTCCTCAATGTTTAAAAATTTAGGCACAAGCAATGTCATAACAAGAAATGAAAGGTACTAAAATATAAAACACAAAAAAACACGAGAATTAAAATACAAAAATAAAATAAAAGAAAATAATTACAAAATAAAAAAAATAAAAAAAACAAACAAACAAATAAAAAGAAACGAAACAGTAAAACACTCGAAATAGAAAGCCCTAAACAAACAGTCTTACGCAAACCAAAGCCCAAACGATTGAAAGCTCAACCCAAAAGAAAGTTAACCCACTTTGAAACCTAACCAACAGTGAAAACCCGACCCATAATGAAATCCGAAGCCCACACGTTTGTTATTATTTTTATTTATATTTTTTTAATATAATGAAACGTGAATTGGGAGTGCGAAGGCGGGATTTATGAAAAGAAAGAGTGTGGTCCCTGCTGCCTCGGTTCCTAGGAAGTGACAGGCAAAAGGGTGAGGGACGTGTCGGCGCGCAGAGGCCGCTTTCACATCCCCCAAGCCAGACTTATTGGCCTCTTGGGTGAAGCGGGACGACTTTTTCACTTTGAAGGTGGTGAAAGGTGAAAATGCAATTAAGGGGAGTTGGGAAACGGGTGCGGCGACATATAGAGATAAGCCGTAAGGGCTGCACAGAACTTAGAACCGCAGTGGCTAGGGTTTAGCAAAACTAAGTCTATAAAAAGTAAAAAGAAAGGGTAAAAAAAAACACAAACTCAGAAACACACAAAAGAGAAAAGAAAGAAAGAAGAAAAGCGAGTGAGAAATCAAATGGCCTCTAACTACCCATTTTCGTTGGATCTCAACCTAGCTCCACCGACTCAGACACGGGGCCAAGCAGCGGCACCAGTATGGATGCCCTACTTTGCCTCCGGAAGGGGGCCTGTGACAGTAACTGACTCAATACTCCTGGACAACGATGTTGCCATTGGAGTGGGCAGAAATTTAGTGACTCCTAAAGATATACGTGTGTTTGGGACAAGGGATGACAATCGGGTCGCGAGTGATGCCATGGCACTGAGCGTGCAGAGTGCAGCATGTGTTGCAAGTTTGGGTCATCGCCTACTTGCGAAGTCCCATGAGGTAGAGGTGCTGAAAGGTCAGTTGGCGGCGGAGCGAAGTATGGTTGAAGATTGTCAAACTGCTATAAAAAGCTTGAAAAGGGAGAGGGCAAGGATAGTGGAGGTGAATCGACACCAGCTAGAAGTATTGCGGGACGAGAATAAAAACCTATCAAAAATGGTAGAGTTGTATTCTCGCGATATGCGAAAACAGCTGGAGGACCTAGACCGACCGGGTAAACGCAAGCGAGCAGATCGCGAGAGAAGTTATGCTCAAGCTAAGATTGCGATCTTTGAGAGCTCAAGTGGTGAGCCCCAAGAGGCTGTGCATGAAGCCCAGGAAGAGGACAGCCAGAGGGCCAAACTCAAAGCTCTAATGGTCGAGACACCGAGCACTGTGAAGAAATGACTTCTATTGCTAATTGTTGTTTTTATTTTATTTTGTTGTTTTTGTTATTTTCTTTCGGAAATAAAAGAGTAAGTTGCAGAAGAAAAAAAAGAAAAAGACAAAGCAAACACACTTCCCTAACTAAAATCAAATAAAGACGACAAACAGAAAAGAAAGCACACTTCCCTAACTAAAATAAAACAAAGAAGATAGCCGAAAGGGAAAAGCAAAAACACAAAGCTCCAGAAAATGAAAGTAACGGGCAAAAACATAAAACACCAGAAAACACGGAAAAAAAGAAAAGTAAAGTGAAAGTAAAGGTGCTCCCCCTTGAAGCGATTAGGTCGAGCATGCCCGGGAAATCCGAAGTGGTGTTGGCGCTCTCTCATCAGCATATGCCTATTTAAACCACGCCTTTGCAAGCGGATGATACCCAGCATTTCTTCCTGCAAACTCAAGGAAAAACATCAAAAAATCCAAAAACAAAAAAATGGCATCCTCATGCACTCACCTTGATGATCTCAACCTTGAACTATCCCTTGCACCTCCGAATGCCAAGAAAAGGGCTCGTCCAAACACTGTCTTCCCAAACTCTACATATCATCACGGCACGGCCTCAAACTTTGCTGAGGCAATACCGAACCTTTCTGAGGCAATGCCGAACAGATCAGTGCTGATGGGAACATTGATTGGCAGTAAACTCACTCCGGCAGATCATCTGCACGTGGCACGTAGGTCTGACAAGATGGCGGTGGATGAGTCCCACGATCTCACTGTGCTCCAGGCGGTCTCGTCTACCAATCTGGGCATGCGACTACTGGCGAGGACACGGGAGTGTGCCACTCTGAGCGAGGAAGTGGCTTCCTTGAAGGCTATGGTGGCGGACTTGCAGAAGCGGCTCTACTGTGCCACTCAGCATGTGGAAGCACTGCAGAGAAAAAATGATGATCATGTAGAGCTGCTGCAGATTCTACAAGTGCGAGACAATAGAGGCAAGCCATGATGATGAAGAAGATGAAGAAGATGAAGAAGAAGAAGAAGAAGATGAAGAAAAAAAAGAAGAAGTTGTTTTTTTTTTTTTTTTTTTTTTTTTTTATATTTATTTTACTTGAATGTTTTTTTTTTTTTTTTTTTTTTTTTTTTTTTTTTAATGCAGCGTTTGAAATAAAAGTGTGTTTTAACACTCAGAAATAAACCAACTAACCATACCACAAAAACAAAAACAAAACAAAAATAAAATAAAAACAACGACTAAACAAAATAAATACAAAAACTAACTTAACAAAACAAAAACAAAAACAAAACAAAAACAAAGACTAAACAGAAAAGAAAACAAAGAAAATAAAAAAAAAACTTAATTTAAAAACACATGAATATACAAGCAACTCACGGATAACCAGTTAAGGGCCTCAGAAAACACAGCCAGGGGATCCGGGAAGGTTGGAGGGGTCACAATGGTCCCGCTTAAAACCCAAACTTCTTTGACACCGAAGGTGTTGCCTATAGAACTCCTAGACACTGTATTGACGAAGGTGCTCACTGGGGTTACCAAAAGTTAGCTCATATGAAAAATAATTTCTTTTTTATAAAAAGAAACAAAAACAAATTAAGATAAAATGAAACAACAAACCATAAACGAAAATGAACTAAGTACTCTAAACAAACTCAAACAAACGAAATAAATTGTTGTACTAAAAGCAACAAACCAAGAAACCAAAGAAAAACACAAACAGCACTTTCTATCACCTATGTATCACCCTTTGGACAGAATCGTTTCTCTGTTTTTCAGCTTCGACCTGTGTTCAGTTTTTAGGCTATAACTTTCCAACCGCAAGTCCAAATTTCACGTTATTTATATGGTTGGATTCAGCACAGAAAAACAAAGAACCCAACGCGGACCAAAAGGCAAAAACAATAACAGAAATAAACAGAATTCAAAGAAGAGAAAGGATTGAAATGCTTCCCCTTGAAGCGATTAGGTCGAGCATGGATGCACTTGGAGGTCGCGACTTCTCCCACTACTCCACGCTTCCTATTCATATGATTGAGGTTGCCATCTCTCTCCATTTTTATTAAGCTATCATAAATTGCTAAAACCAACACACAAACTTGAAATTGAATTAAAAGGATTAGGAATGAACAATAGAGAACTAAGTAGACTTTAAACATTATAAATAAAAAGAAAAATCAACACACATCCAATTCCATGCTTCAAAGCAACAAGCACCAATGGGTTGTGTAAGCTGGGACTTAAACCCAGTTCTCTTGCTTGTTAAGCAATTGTCCTTGTCCGTTGGACTACAAACACAATTTGTCCATTAACGCCATTAACTTTAAAACAAGAAATTGTCTAGAAAAACATGAAAAAAAAAATAAAAATAAAACAAGTAGGGAAAAGAAATAGAACCAAACTATGTTGCCAATCCCCGGCAACGGCGCCAAAAACTTGTTGTGTCGGATTCACTGCACCAAAATAGATTCAGCTGCATCCTCAACTTGTGATACTCGCAAGTGCACGAGCCGTTCGGTAGTATAGCATATGTAAGTGCGAGGTCGATCCCACGAGGATTGGTGATTGAATGATCCAATTCATTTTCCCTACACAAAACAGAAATGAAAAAGAAAATAAATAAAACAATAAAAAGGAAATAACTCAAGCAAATAAGTTCCCAAGTTCAATTAGATTAACGGATTGATTCTAGCTAAAGTATGATTAGGCCATGGTGTCTGGTTCTAACCTTGTGTTCCTAATTCCCTAATTTGATCATTTGTTGTCTAACCTAAAATTAAGCATTAGGAACCCATTAAGCATAGAAGAACATTTTAAACAACCAAGTATGTATCTAATCCCTGTTGTCGAATGTCCATACATACTCTTCCTATTCATAGTTCAATTCGAATTAAAGCATGGTGTCTACTCTTAATTCAAACCAAGATAGCTAACATGCAAGCCTAAATGGTGATCAATCATTCAAACTAGCATATTAACTTATAAGCATAATGAATAAGAACAAAAACCATAATTGAAACTTGGAAACTAATTAAACTTGAATACTTAAGAAAGAATGTACATTACAAATAAAATTAAAGAAGAACTTGAAAACTTGAAGGAAAATTTAGTAAAATCATTCTACTACAACAATTGACAACTTGAAAGGAAACTAAGAGAATTTGAGGGAGAGAAGGGAAGGGAGCTCTAGAGAAGTGTTTGAGAGCTCCCCCCCTTGGGGTGTGATTTGAAGCTTGAAGGCTTCTCTATTTATAGGGCTAAGAGGGAGGAACAACATGATGAATTCCCACACCATCCTTCATCTTTTGCTGCTGCACAAGCTTTCTTCACATGGGTTCAAAGGTGATCAGATTTGCTGCCAACCCATGTGGTTGCCTTTTGGTTGCTGGAAAAACGAGTTTTCTGAACCTGTTTTGGTGTAGGAAGGCCATAGGTCTCAACACGTATCCAATGGGGCTGAAATTTGGATATGTTATACTAGACACCCATTGGAACAACTTCTATGAAGAAAGTATTCTCATCGGAGCAGTAGAAGTGTGCGTTTTGGACCTTGAAAGTTGGCTGCCGAACAGAGACTGGAATTGACTTCATTTCATTTCTTTTCTTTATTTTTGCTTTACATGCATGCACATGCTTCTCTTTAATAGCTCAAAAGCTGATCTCCAGCTCCAAAGTGATCTGCCAATTCATTTCCCATGTTCAAAGGCTGAAGCAAAAATGCCTCTCATCATTCCTCTTCTTCTCTCTCTCTTTTCTCTTTGCTTCACATGCACATGCTTTCTCTATAATAGCTCCAACATGTACCAACTTGCTCCTTCAGAAATTCATAGCTGGAAAGCCTCCCAACTTCACTCATTATGTTGGGTACAAAGTCAGTTGCAGCTGGGGTGAGGCACATGGCTAAAAGGAGTCACATGGCAAAATGCTGGCAGCTACAAATCTTGCTGAGCAAGGTTGGGTGTTGGACGGGCTGAGCACTCCACAAATGTCCAATTGGGCTGAAATTTGGATATGTTGTAGTAGACACCCATTGGAACAAGTTTCATGAAGATCTTCACCTCATTCGAGCCCCATAGCATGCTGATCCAAGGCCAAGAAGTTGACCTACGAAATTGGGCTGGAAAGGGGTTGTAGCCAAAATGTGTTTGTCTTTAAGCTCATATTCCTCATATGCCAATCAGCCCTTAACATGCATGGATTGCATCAAATGTTATCTCTTGCTATCTTAACCTACAAAACACACAAACATAGGTAAGTGACTAAAAATAAAGAGAAACTAAGCAAAATCACTAAGTAAAGAAGGCATGCAAGTGTATGAAATTATGGACTTATCAAAACAGAAAATGAATTAAAAGCACAAGTTTAACTCAATAACATAACCAAATCATAAGCTAGAAGGGTACAAAATGATATACAATTATGAACTGATCACAAGTTCAAAGGCAGTTCGCGCCTTATTGGAGTGGTTGGTGTATTTCGTAGTTCTAGCAATTGGATTTCACTCAAAACTCACCACATGACTCCTCCCACCATATTATGCTGATGCCAAAGTTTTGGGCTCGATTGGAAATCAATAGGTGTACGAAATTGGACACTTCAAGTTCAAAGGCAATTTGTTCCGAATTGGAGTGGTTGGTGTGTTCCGTAGTTCTGGCGATTGGATTTCACTCAAAACTAAACACATCACTCCTCCCACCATATTATGACGATGCCCAAGTTTTGGGCTTGATCGGAAATCAATAGGTGTACGAAATTGGACAATTCAAGTTCAAAGGCAGTTCGTGCCTTATTGGAGTGGTTGGTGTGTTTCGTAGTTGTTGCAATTGGATTTCACTCAAAACTCACCACATGACTCCTCCCACCATATTATGATGATGCCCAAGTTTTGGGCTCGATCGGAAATCGATAGGTGTACGGAATTGGACAATTCAAGTTGAAAGGCAGTTCATGCCTTATTGGAGTGGTTGGTGTAATTCGTAGTTCTAGCGATTTGATTTATTTCAAAACTCACGAAATGACTCCTCGCAACATATTATGACGATGCCCAAGTTTTGGGCTCGATCGAAAATCAGTAGGTGTATGAAATTGGACACTTCAAGTTCACAGGCAGTTTGTTCGGAATTGGAGTGGTTATTGTATTCCGTACTTCTTGCGAGTGGATTTCACTCAAAACTCACCACATGATTCCTCCCACCATATTATGATGATGCCCAAGTTTTGGGCTCGATCGGTAATCAATAGGTGTACGAAATTGGACGATTCAAGTTCAAAAGCAGTTCGTGCCTTATTGGAGTGGTTGGTGTATTCCGTACTTCTAGCGATTGTATTTCACTCAAAACTCACCACATGACTCCCCCCACCATATTTTAATGAAGCCCAAGTCTTGGGTTCGATCGGAAATCAATAGGTGTTCGAAATTGGACGATTCAAGTTCAAAGGCTGTTCGTGCCTTATTGGAGTGGTTGGTGTATTTCGTAGTTATAGGGATTGGATTTCACTCAAAACTCCCCAATTGACTCCTCCCACCATATTATGATGACGCCCAAGTTTTGGGCTCGAACGGAAATCAATAGGTGTACGAAATTGGACAATTCAAGTTCAATTTTATAGTGGTTGGTGTATTTCGTAGTTCTAGCGATTGGATTTCACTCAAAACTCTCCACATGACTCCTCCCACCATATTATGTTGATGCCCAAGTTTTGGGCTCCAGCGGAAATCAATAGGTGTACGAAATTGGACACTTCAAGTTCAAAGGCAATTTGTTCCGAATTGGAGTGGTTGGGGTATTCCGTAGTTCTAGCAATTGGCTTTCTAGCAAAACTCACCACATGACTCCTCCCAACATATTATGATGATGCCCAAGTGTTGGGCTCGATCGGAAATCAACAGGTGTACGAAATTGGACACTTCAAGTTCAAAGGCAGTTTGTTCCGAGTTGGAGTGGTTGGTGTATTCCGTAGTTCTAGCAATTGGATTTCACTCAAAACTCACCGCATGACTCCTCCCACCATATTATAATGAAGCCCAAGTCTTGGGTTCGATCGGAAATCAATAGGTGTACGAAATTGGACGATTCAAGTTCAAAGGCAGTTCGTGCCTTATTGGAGTGGTTGGTGTATTTCGTAGTTCTAGCGATTGGATTTCACTCAAAACTCACCAAATGACTCCTTCCAACATATTATGGTGATGCCCGAGTTTTGGGCTCGATCGGAAATCAATACGTGTACGAAATTGGACACTTCAAGTTCAAAGGCAGTTTGTTCTGAATTGGAGTGGTTGGTGTATTCCGTAGTTCTAACGATTGGATTTCACTCAAAACTCTCCACATAACTCCTCCCACCATATTATGATGATGCCCAAGTTTTGGGATCGATCGGAAATCAACAGGTGTACGAAATTGGACACTTCAAGTTCAAAGCAATTTGTCCCGAATTGGAGTGGTTGGTGTATGCCGTAGTTCTTGCGATTGGATTGCACTCAAAACTCACCACATGACTCCTCCCACCATACAATGACGATGCCCAACTTTTGGCCTCGATCGGAAATCAATAGGTGTACGAAATTGGACACTTCAAGTTCAAAGGCAGTTTGTTCCGAATTGGAGTGGTTGGTGTAATCCGTAGTTCTAGGGAATGGATTTCACTCAAAACTCACCACGTGGCTCCCCCCACCATATTATGATGGTCAACAAGTTTTGTGCTCAATCAGAAATCAATAGGTGTACGAAATTGGAAACTTCAAGTTCAAACGCAGTTTGTTCCGAATTGGAGTGGTTGGTGTATTTCGTAGTTCTAACAATTGGTTTCGCTGAAAACTCACCACATGACTCCTCCCTCCATATTTTGGTGATGCCCAAGTTTTGGGCTCTATCGGAAATCAATAGGTGTAAGAAATTGGACACTTCAAGTTCAAACGCAGTTTGTTCCGAATTGGAGTGGTTGGTGTATTCCGTAGTTCTAGCGATTGGATTTCACTCAAAATTCACCACGTGACTCCCCCCACCATATCATGATGATGCCCAGGTATTGTGCTCAATCGGAATTCAATAGGTGTACGAAATTGTACACTTCAATTTGAAAAGCAGTTTGTTCCGAATTGTAGTGGTTGGTGTATTCCGTAGTTCTAGCGATTGGATTTCACTGAAAACTCACCAAAAGATTCCTCCCAACATATTGTGATGATGCCCAAGTTTTGGGCTCGATCGGAAATCAATAGGTGTACGAAATTGGACACTTCAAGTTCAAACGCAGTTCGTTCGGAATTGGAGTGGTTGGAGTATTCCGTAGTTCTTGCGGTTGGATTTCACTCAAAACTCAGCACGTGACTCCCCCCACCATATTATGATGATGCCCAAGTTTTGGGCTCGGTCGGAAATCAATAGGTGTACAAAATTGGACACTTCAAGTTCAAAGGAAGTTTGTTCCGAATTGGAGTGGTTGGTGTATTCCGTAGTTCTAGCGATTGGATTTCACTGAAAATTCACCACATGACTCCACCCTCCATATTATGGTGATGCCCAAGTTTTGGGCTCGATCGGAAATCAGTAGGTGTACAAAACTGGACAGTCCAAGTTCAAAGGCAGTTTGTTCCGGATTGGAGTGCTTGGTGTATTCGGTAGTTCTAGCGATTGGATTTCACTCAAAACTCACCACATGACTCCTCCCACCATATTATGACGAAGCCCAAGTTTTGGGCTCTATCGGAAATCAATAGGCGTACGAAATTGGACACTTGAAGTTTGAAGGCAATTTTTTCTGAATTGGAGTGGTTGGTGTATTCCGTAGTTCTAGCGATTGGATTTCACTCAAAACTCACCGTATTATGATGATGCCCAAGTTTTGGGCTCGACCGGAAATCAATAGGTGTAGAAAACTGGACAGTTCAAGTTCAAAGGCAGTTTGTTCCGGATTGGAGTGGTTGGTGTATTCCGTAGTTCTAGCGATTGGATTTCACTCAAAACTGTCCACATGACTCCTCCCACCATATTATGATGATGCCCAAGTGTTGGGATCGATTGGAAATCAATAGGTGTACGAAATTGGACACTTCAAGTTCAAAGGCAGTTTGTTCCGAATTGGAGTGGTTGGTGTATTCTGTAGTTCTAGCGATTGGATTTCACTCAAAACACACCACATGACTCCTCCCACCATATTATGATGAAGCCAAAGTTTTGGGCTCTATCGGAAATCAACAGGTGTACGAAATTGGACACTTGAAGTCTGAAGGCAATTTGTTCCGAATTGGAGTGGTTGGTGTATTCCGTAGTTCTGGCGATTGGATTTCATTCAAAACTCACCACATGACTCCACCCACGATATTATGATGATTCCCAAGTTTTGGGCTCGATCGGAAATCAATAGGTGCACGAAATTGTACAATTCCAGTTCAAAGGCAGTTCGTGCCTTATTGGAGTGGTTGGTGTATTTCGTTGTTCTAGCTATTGGATTTCACTCAAAACTCACCACATGACTACTCCCACCATATAATGATGATGCCGAAGTTTTGGGCTCGATCGGAGATCGATAGATGTACTAAATTGGACACTTCAAGTTCAAAGGCAGTTTGTTCTGAATTGGAGTGGTTGGTGTATTCCGTAGTTCTAGCGATTGGATTTCACTAAAAACTCACCACGTGACTCCCCCCACCATATCATGATCATGCTCAAGTTTTGTGCTCAATCGGAAATCAATAGGTGTACGAAATTGGACACTACAAGTTCAAAGGCAGTTTGTTCCGAATTGGAGTGGTTGGTGTATTCCGTAATTCTAGCGATTGGATATCACTGAAAACTTCCCACATGACTCCTCCCTCCATATTATGGTGAAGCCCAAGTTTTGGGCTCGATCAGAAATCAATAGGTGTACAAAATTGGACCATTCAAGTTCAAAGGCAGTTCGTGCCTTGTTGGAGTGGTTGGTGTATTCCGTAGGTGTAGCGATTGGATTTCACTCAAAACTCACCAAATGACTCGTCCCACCATATTATGATGATGCCCAAGTTTAGGGCTCAATCGGAAATCAATAGGTGTACGAAATTGGACTATTCAAGTTCAAATGCAGTTAGTGCCTTTTTGGAGTGGTTGTTTTATTCCGTAGTTCTAGGGGTTGGATTTCACTCAAAACTCACCAAATGACTCCTCCCACCATATTATGATGATGCCCAAGTTTTGGGCTCGATCGGAAATCAATAGGTGTTCGAAATTGGACACTTCAAGTTCAAAGGCAATTTGTTCCGAATTGGAGTGGTTGGTTTATTCCGTTGTTCTAGCGATTGGATTTCACTCAAAACTCAGCAAATGACTCCTCCCACCATATTATCATAATGCCTAAGTTTTGGGCTCGATCGGAAATGAAAAGGTGTACGAAATTGGACACTTCAAGTTCAAAGCCAGTTTGATCCGAATTGGAGTGGTTGGTGTATTCCGTAGTTCTAGCGATTGGATTTCACTGAAAACTCACCACATGAATCCTCCCACCATATTATGACGATGCCAAGGTTTTGGGTCCGATCGGAAATCAATAGGTGTACGAAATTGGACAATTGAAGTTCAAAGGCAGTTCGTGCCATATTAGAGTGGTTGGTGTATTCCGTAGTTCTAGCGATTGGATTTCACTCAAAACTCACCACATGACTCCTCCCACCATATTATGACGAAGCCCAAGTTTGGGGCTCTATCGGAAGTCAACAGGTGTACGAAATTGGACACTTGAAGTTTGAAGGCAATTTGTTCCGAATTGGAGTGGTTGGTGTATTCCGTAGTTCTAGCGATTGGATTTCACTCAAAACTCACCACATGACTCTTCCCACCATATTATGATGATGCCCAAGTTTTGGGCTCGATTGGAAATCAATAGGTATACGAAATTTGGGCTCGATCGGAAATGAAAAGGTGTACGAAATTGGACACTTCAAGTTCAAAGGCAGTTTGTTCCGAATTGGAATGGTTGGTATATTCCGTAGTTGTAGTGATTGGATTTCACTCAAAACTCTCCGAATGACTCCTCCCAACATATTATGACGATGCCCAAGTTTTGGGCTCGATCGGAAATCAATAGATGTACGAAATTGGACCCTTCAAGTTCAAAGGCAGTTTGTTCCGAATTGGAGTGGTTGGTGTATTCCGTAGTTCTAGCGATTGGATTTCACTCAAAACTCTCCACATGACTCCTCCCACCATATTATGATGATGCCCAAGTTTTGGGCTCGATCGGAAATCAATAGGTGTACGAAATTAGACACTTCAAGTTCAAAGCCAGTTTGTTCCGAATTGGAGTGGTTGGTTTATTCCGTGGTTCTAGCGATTGGATTTCACTCAAAACTCACCAAACGACTCCTCCCACCATTTTATGATGATGCCCATGTTTTGGGCTCAATCGGAAATCAATAGGTGTACGAAATTGGACAATTCAAGTTCAAATGCAGTTAGTGCCTTTTAGGAGTGGTTGGTTTATTCCGTAGTTCTAGGTGTTGGATTTCACTCAAAACTCACCAAATGACTCCTCCCACCATATTATGATGATGCCCAAGTTTTGGGCTCGATCGGAAGTCAATAGGTGTACGAAATTGGACACTTCAAGTTTAACCGCAGGTTGTTCCGAATTGGAGTGGTTGGTGTATTCCGTAGTTCTAGCGATTCGATTTCACTCAAAACTCACTACATGATTCCTCCCACCATATTATGATGATTCCCAAGTTTTGGGCTCGATCGGAAATCAATAGGTGCACGAAATTGGACACTTCAAGTTCAAAGGCAGTTTGTTCTGAATTGGAGTGGTTGGTGTATTCCATAGTTCTAGCGATTGGATTTCACTCAAAACTCTCCACATGACCCCTCCCACCATATTATGATGATGCCCAAGTTTTGGGCTCGATCGGAAATCAATAGGTGTACGGAATTCGACACTTGAAGTTCAAAGCAATTTGTCCCGAATTGGAGTGGTTGGTGTATTCCGTAGTTCTAGCGATTCGATTTCACTCAAAACTCACCAAATGACTCCTCCCACCATTTTATGGTGATGCCCAAGTTTTGGGCTCGATCGTAAATTAATAGGTGTACGAAATTGGATACTTTAAGTTCAAAGGCAGTTTGTTCCGAATTGGAGTGGTTGGTGTATTCCTCAGTTTTAGAGATTGCGTTTCAATCAAAACTCACCAAATGACTCCTCCCAACATATTATGATGATGCCCAAGTTTTGGGCTCGATCGGAAGTCAATAGGTGTACGAAATTGCACACTTGAAGTTGAAAGGCAGTTCGTTCCGAATTGGAGTGGTTGGTGTATTCCGTAGTTTTGGCAATTGGATTTCACTCAAAACTCTCCACACGACGCCTCCCACCATATTGTGATGGTGTACCTAGTTTTGGGCTCGATCGGAAATCAATAGGTGTACGAAATTGCGCACTTCAAGTTCAAAGGCAGTTTGTTCCGTATTGGAGTGGTTGGTGTATTCCGTTGTTCTAGCGTTTGGATTTCACTCAAAACTCACCACATGACTCCCTCCACCGTATTATGAGGATGCCCAAGTTTTGGGCTCCCTCGGAAATCAATAGGTGTACGAAAGTGGTTGGTGTATTTCGTAGCGAATGGATTTCACTCAAAACTCACCACATTATGATGACGCCCAAGTTTTGGGCTCGATCGGAAATCAATAGGTGTATGAAATTGAACACTTCAAGTTCAAAGGCAGTTCGTGCCTTATTGGAGTGGTTGGTGTATTCCGTAGTTCTAGCGATGGGCTTTCACTCAAAACTCACCAAATGACTCGTCCCACCAGTTTGTGAGGATGCCCAAGTTTTGGGCTACATCGGAAATCAATAGGTGTACGAAATTGGACACTTCAACTTCAAAGGCAGTTTGTTCTGAATTGGAGTGGTTGGTGTATTCCATAGTTCTAGCGATTGGATTTCACTCAAAACTCTCCGCATGACCCCTCCCACCATATTATGATGATGCCCAAGTTTTGGGCTAGATCGGAAATCAATAGGTGTACGAAATTCGACACTTGAAGTTCAAAGCAATTTGTCCCGAATTGGAGTGGTTGGTCTATTCCGTAGTTCTAGCGATTGGATTTCACTTAAAACTCACCACAAGACTCCTCCCACCATATTATGATGATGCCCAAGTTTTGGGCTCGATCGGAAATAAATAGTTGTACGAAATTGGACAATTCAAGTTCAATGGCAGTTCGTGCCTTACCGGAGTGGTTGGTGTATTTTGTAGTTCTAGCGATTGGATTTCACTCAAAACTTACCAAATGACTCTTCCCAACACATTTTGATGATACCCAAGTTTTGGGCTCGATCGGAAATCAATAGGTGTACGAAATTGGACACTTCAAGTTCAAAACCAGTTTGTTCCGAATTGAAGTGGTTATTGTATCCCGTAGTTCTAGTGATTGGATTTCACTCAAAACTCACCACATGACTCCTCCCACCATATTATACTGATGCCCAAGTTTTGGGCTTGATCGGAAATCAATAGGTGTACGAAATTAGACAATTCAATTCAAAGCCAGTTCGTACCTTAATGGAGTGGTTGGTGTATTTCGTAGTTCTAGCGATTGGATTTCACTCAAAACTCACCAAATGACTCCTCCCAACATATTATGCTGATCCCCAAGTTTTGGGGTTGATCGAAAATCAATAGGTGTATGAAATTGGACACTTCAAGTTCAAAGGAAGTTTGTTCCGAATTGGAGTGGTTGGTGTATTCCGTAGTTCTAGCGATTGGATTTCACTCAAAACTCACTAGATGACTCCTCCCACCATATTATGATGATGCCCAAGTTTTGGGCTCGATCGGAATTCTGTTAGTGTACGAAATTGGACAATTCAAGTTCAATGGCAGGTCATGCCTTATTGGAGTGGTTGGTGTATTTCGTAGTTCTAGCGATTGGATTTCACTCAAAACTCACCAAATGACTCCTCCCAACATATTATGCTGATCCCCAAGTTTTGGGGTTGATCGAAAATCAATAGGTATATGAAATTGGACACTTCAAGTTCAAAGGCAGTTTGTTCCGAATTGGGGTGGTTGGTGTATTCCGTAGTTCTAGCGATTGGATTTCACTCAAAACTCACAAAATGACTCCTCCCAACATATTTTGATGATGCCCAAGTTTTGAGCTCGATCGGAAATCAATAGGAGTACGAAATTGGACACTTCAAGTTCAAAGGCAGTTTGTTCCGAATTGGAGTGGTTGGTGTATTCCGTTGTTCTAGCAATTGGATTTCACTCAAAACTCAGCACATAGTCCCTCCCACCATACTATTATGATGGCAAACTTTTGGGCTCGATCGGAAATCAATAGGTGTACGAAATTGGACAATTCAAGTTCAAAGGCAGTTCATGGCTTATTGGAGTGGTTGGTGTATTCCGAAGTTCTTGCAATTCGATTTCACTCAAAACTCACCAAATGACTCCTCCCACCATATTATGATGATGCCCAAGTTTTGGGCTCGATCGGAAATCAATAGGTGTATGAAATTGGACAATTCAAGTTCAAAGGCAGTTCGTGCCGTATTGGAGTGGTTGGTGTATTCCGAAGTTCTAGCAATTGGATTTCACAAAAAACTCAACAAATGACTCCTCCCAACATACTATGATGATGCCCAAGTTTTGGGCTCGATCGGAAATCAATAGGTGTACGAAATTGGACACTTCAAGTTCAAAGGCAATTTGTTCCGAATTGGAGTGGGTGGTGTATTCCGTACTTCTAGCGATTGGATTTCTCTCAAAACTCAACACATGACGCCTCCCACCATATTATGATGATGCCCAAGTTTTGGGCTCGATCGGAAATCAATAGGTGTACGAAATTGGAGAATTCAAGTTCAAAGGCAGTTCGTGCCTTATTGGAGTGGTTGGTGTATTCCGTAGTTCTAGCGATTGGATTTCACTCAAAACTCACCAAATGACTCCTCCCAACATATTATGATGATGCCCAAGTTTTTGGCTCGATCGGAAATCAATAGTTGTACGAAATTGGACAATTCAAGTTCAAATGCAGTTCGTGCCATATTGGAGTGGTTGGTGTATTTCGTAGTTCTAGCGTTTGGATTTCACTCAAAACTCACCAAATGACTCGTCCCACCAATTTATGATGATGCCCACGTTTTGGGCTAGATCGGAAATCAATAGGTGTACGAAAATGGACACTTCAACTTCAAAGGCAGTTTGTTCTGAATTGGAGTGGTTGGTGTATTCCATAGTTCTAGGGAATGGATTTCACTCAAAACTCACCAAATGCCTCCCCCCAACATATTATGATGATGCTCAAGTTTTGGGCTCGATCGGAAATCAATAGGTGTACGAAATTGGACACTTCAAGTTCAAAGGCAGTTCGTGCCTTATTGGAGTGGTTGGTGTATTTCGTAGTTCTAGCGATGGGATTTCACTCAAAACTCAACAAATGACTCCTCCCACCATTTTATGATGATGCCCAAGTTTTGGGCTCGATCGGAAATCAATAGGTGTACGAAATTGGACAATTCAAGTTCAAAGGCAGTTCGTGCCTTATTGGAGTGGTTGGTGTATTCCGTAGTTCTAGCGATTGGATTTCACTCAAAACTCAACAAATGACTCCTCCCACCCATTTATGACGATGCCCAAGTTTTGGGCTCGATCGGAAATCAACAGGTGTACGAAATTGGACACTTCAAGTTCAAAGCAATTTGTACCGAATTAGAGTGGTTGGTGTATTCCGTAGTTCTAGCGATTGGATTTCACTCAAAATTCTCCACATGACTCCTCCCACCATATTAGGATGATGACCAAGTTTTGGCCTCAATCGGAAATATATCGGTGTACGAAATTGGACACTTCAAGTTCAAAAGGCAGTTTGTTCCGAATTGGAGTGGTTGGTGTATTCCGCAGTTCTAGCGATTGGATTTCACTCTAAACTCACCAAATGATTCCTCCCACCATATTATGATGATCCCAAGTTTTGTGCTCGATCGGAAATCAATAGGTGTACGAAATTGGACAATTCAAGTTTAAAGGCAGTTCGTGCCTTATTGGAGTGGTTGGTGTATTCCGTAGTTCTAGCTATTGGATTTCACTCAAAACTCTCCACACGACTCCTCCCACCATATTATGATGATGCCCAAGTTTTGGGCTAGATCGGAAATCAATCGGTGTACGACATTGGACACTTCAACTTCAAAGGCAGTGTGTTCTGAAATGGAGTGGTTGGTGTATTCCATAGTTCTAGGGAATGGATTTCACTCAAAACTCACCAAATGACTCCCCCCAACATATTATGATGATGCTCAAGTTTTGGGCTCGATCGGAAATCAATAGGTGTACGAAATTGGACACTTCAAGTTCAAAGGCAGTTCGTGCCTTATTGGAGTGGTTGGTGTATTTCGTAGTTCTAGCGATTTGATTTCACTCAAAACTCACCAAATGACTCCTCCCAACATATTATGATGATGCCCAAGTTTTGGGCTCGATCGGAAATCAATAGGTGTACGAAATTGGACACTTCATGTTCAAAGGCAGTTCGTGCCTTATTGGAGTGGTTGGTGTATTTCGTAGTTCTAGCAATTTGATTTCACTCAAAACTCACCAAATGACTCCTCCCAACATATTATGATGATGCCCAAGTTTTGGGCTCAATCGGAAATCAATAGTTGTACGAAATTGGACAATTCAAGTTGAAATGCAGTTCGTGCCATATTGGAGTGGTTGGTGTATTTCGTAGTTCTAGCGTTTGGATTTCACTCAAAACTCACCAAATGACTCCTCCCAACATATTATGACCGTGCCCAAGTTTTAGGCTTGATCGGAAATCAATAGGAGTACGAAATTGGACATATCTATTTCGAAGGCAGTTCGTGCTTGATTGGAGTGTTTGGTGAATTCCGTAGTTCTAGGAATTGGATTTCACTCGAAACTCTCCAATTGACTCTTCCCAACACATTATGATGACGCCCAAGTCTCGATCGGAAATCAATAGGTGTACGAAATTGGACACTTCATGTTGAAAGCAATTTATCCCGAATTGGAGTGGTTGGTGTATTACGTAGTTCTAGCGATTGGATTTCACTCAAAACTCACCACATGAATCCTCCCACCATATTATGATCATGCCCAGGTTCTGGTCTCGATCGGAAATCAATAGGTGTACGAAATTGGACAATTCAAGTTCAAAGGCAGTTCGTGCCTTATTGGAGTGATTGTTGTATTTCGTAGTTCTAGCGATTGGATTTCACTCAAAACTCACCAAATGACTCTTCCCAACACTTTATGAAGATGCCCAAGTTTTGGGCTCAATCGGAAATCAATAGGTGTAAGAAATTGGACACTTCAAGTTCAAAGGCAATTTATTCCGAATTGGAGTGATTGGTGTATTCCGTAGTTCTAGCGATTGGATTTCACTCAAAACACTCCCCATGACTCCTCCCACCATATTGTGATGATGCCCATGTTTTGGGCACAATCGGAAATCAGTAGGGGTACGAATTTGGACACTTCGAGTTCAAAGGCAATTTGTTCCGAATTGGAGTGGTTGATGTATTCCGTAGTTCTAGGGATTGGATTTCCCTCAAAACTCTCCACATGACTCCTCCCACCATATTACGATGAAACCCATGTTTTGGGTTCGATCGGAAATCAATAGGTGTACGAAATTGGACAATTCAGGTTCAAAGGCAGTTCGTGCCTTACTGGAGTGGTTGTTGTATTCCGTAGCTCTAGCGATTGGATTTCACTCAAAACCCACCAAATGACTCCTCCCAACATATTACGATGATGCCCAAGTTTTGGGCTCGATCGGAAATCAATAGGTGTACGAAATTGGACACTTCAAGTTCAAAGGCAGTTTGTTCCGAATTGGAGTGGTTGGTGTAATCCGTAGTTCTAGCGATTGGATTTCTCTCAAAACTCACCAAATGACTCCTCCCACCATTTTCTGATGATGCCCAAGTTTTGGGCTCGATCGGAAATCAATAGGTGTACGAAATTGGACACTTCAAGTTCAAAGGCAATTTGTTCCGAATTGGAGTGGTTGGTTTGTTCCGTAGTTCTAGCGATTGGTTTTCTCTCAAAACTCAGCACACGACTACTCCCACCATATTATGATGACGCCCAGGTTTTGGGCTCGATCAGAAATCCATAGGTGTACGAAATTGGACAATTCAAGTTCAAAGGCAGTTCGTGCCTTATTGGAGTGGTTGGTGTATTTCGTAGTTCTAGCGATTGGATTTCACTCAAAACTCACCACATGACTCCTCCCACCATATTATGATGATGCCCAAGTTTTGGGCTCGATCGGAAATCGATGGGTGTACGAAGTTGGACACTTCAAGTTCAAAGGCAGTTTGTTCTGAATTGGAGTGGTTGGTGTATTACGTAGTTCTAGCGAATGGATTTCACTCAAAACTCACCACATGACTCCTCCCACCATATTATGATGATGCCCAAGTTTTGGGCTCTATCAGAAATCAATAGGTGTACGAAATTGGACACTTCAAGTTCATAGGCAGTTCGTTCCTTATTGGAGTGGTTGGTACATTTCGTAGTTCTAGCAATTGGATTTCACTCAAAACTCGCCAAATGACTCCTCCCAACTTATTATGATGATTCCCAAGTTTTGGGCTCGATCGGAAATCAATATCGCTAGAACTACGGAGTACACCAACCACTCCAATTCAGAACAAACTGCCTTTGAAGTTGAACTGTCCAATTTCGTACACCTATTGATTTCCGATCGAGCCCAAAACTTGGGCATCGTCATAAAATGGTGAGAGGAATCATTTGGTGAGTTTTGAGTGAAATCCAATCGCTAGAACTACGGAATACACCAACCACACCAATTCGAAACAAACGGCCTTTGAACTTGAACTGTCCAATTTCGTACACCTATTGATTTCCGATCGAGCCCAAAACTTGGGCATCACCATAATATGGTGGGAGGAGTCATGTGGTGAGTTTTGAGTTAAATCCAATTGCTAGAAGAATGGAATACACCAACCACTTGAATTCGGAACAAACTGCCTTTGAACTTGAAGTGCCCAATTTCGTACATCTATTGATTTCTGATCGAGCCCAAAACTTGGGCATCATCATAAAATGGTGGGAGGAGTCATGTGGTGAGTTTTGAGTGAAATCCAATCGCTAGAACTACGGAATACACCAACCACTTCAATTCGGAACAAATTGCCTTTGAACTTGAAGTGTCCAATTTCGTACACCTATTGATTTCCGATCGAGCCCAAAACTTGGGAATCATCATAAAATATTGGGAGGACTCATTTGGCGAGTTTTGAGTGAAATTCAATCGCTAGAACTACGGAATACACCAACCACTCCAATTCGGAACAAACTGCCTTTGAACTTGAAGTGTCCAATTTCGTACACCTACTAATTTCCGATCGAGCCCAAAACTTGGGCATCGTCATAAAATGGTGGGGGAGTGATGTGGTGAGTTTTGAGTGAAATCCAATCGCTAGAACTACGGAATACACAAACCACTCCAATTCGGGCCAAGTTGCTTAGAACTTGAAGTGTCCAATTTCGTACACCAATTGATTTCCGATCCAGCCCCAAACTTGGGCATCATCATAATATGGTGGGAGGAGTCGTGTGGAGAGTTTTGAGTTAAATACAGTCGCTAGAACTATGGAATACACCAACCACTCCAATTCAGAACAAACTGCCTTTGAACATGAAGTGTCCAATTTCGTTTACCTATTGATTTCCGATCGAGCCCAAAACTTGGGCATCGTCATAAAATGTTGGGAGGAGTCATTTGGCGAGTTTTGAGTGAAATCCAATCGCTAGAACTTCAAAATACACAAAACCCTCCAATAAGGCACGAACTGCCTTTGAACTTGAATTGTCCAATTTCGTACATCTATTGATTTCCGATCGAGCCCAAAACTTGGGCATCCTCACAATATGTTGGGAGGAGTCATTTGGTGAGTTTTGAGTGAAATCCAATCGCTAGAACTACGGAATACACCAACCACTCCAATTCGGGACAAGTTGCTTTGAACTTGAAGTGTCCAATTTCGTACACCAATTGATTTCCGATCGAGCCCAAAACTTGGGCATCATAATAATATGGTGGGAGGAGTCATGTGGAGAGTTTTGAGTGAAATCCAATCGCTAGAACTACGGAATACACCAACCACTCCAATTCGGAACAAACTGCCTTTGAACTTGAAGTGTCCAATTTCGTACACCTATTGATCAACGATCGAGCCCAAAACTTCGGCATCATCATAATATGGTGGGAGGAGTCATGTGGTGAGTTTTGAGTGAAATCCAATCGCTAGAACTACGGAATACACCAACCACCCCAATTCGGAACAAACTGCCTTTGAACTTGAAGTGTATAATTTCATCCACCTATTCATTTCCGATCGAGCCCAAAACATGGGCATCATCATAATATGTTGGGAGGAGTCATTTGGTGAGTTTTGAGTGAAATCCAATCGCTAGAACTACGAAATACACCAACCACTCCAATAAGGCACGAACTGCCTTTGAACTTGAAGTGTCCAATTTCGTAAACCTATTGATTTCCGATCGAGCCCAAAACTTGTGCATCATCATAAAATGGTGGGAGGAGTCATTTGGTGAGTTTTGAGTGAAATCCAATCGCTAGAACTACGGAACACACCAACCACTCCAATTCGGAACAAACTGCCTTTTAACTTGAAGTGTCCAATTTCGTACACCTATTCATTTCCTATCGAGCCCAAAACTTGGGCATCATCGTAATATGTTGGGAGGAGTCATTTGGTGGGTTTTGAGTGAAATCCAATCACTAGAACTACGAGATACACCAACCACTCCAATAAGGCACGAACTGCCTTTGAACTTGAATTGTCCAATTTCGTACACCTATTGATTTCCGATCGAGCCCAAAACTTCGGGATCATCATAATATGGTGGGAGGAGTGATGTGGTGAGTTTTGAGTGAAATACAATCGCTAGAACTACGGAATACACCGACCACTCCAATTCAAAACAAACTGCCTTTGAACTTGAAGTGTCCGATTTCGTACACCTATTGTTTTCAGATCGAGCACAAAACTTGGGTATCATCATAATATGGTGGGAGGAGTCAAGTGGAGAGTTTTGAGTGAAATCCAATCGCTAGAACTACGGAATACATAAACCACACCAATTCGGAACAAACTGTGTTTGAACTTGAAGTGTCCAATTTCGTACACCTATTGATTTCCGATCCAGCCCAAAACTTGGTCATCATCATAAAATGGTGGGAGGAGTCATTTGGTGAGTTTTGAGTGAAATCCAATCTCTAGAACTACGGAATTCACCAACCACTCCAATTCGGAACAAACTGCCTTTGAACTTGAAGTGTCCAATTTCCTACACCTATTGTTTTCCGATCGAGCCCAAAACCTGTACATCATCATAATATGGTGGGAGGAGTCATGTGGTGAGTTTTGAGTGAAATCCAATCGCTAGAACTACGGAATTCAAAAACCACTCCAATTTGGAACAAACTGCCTCTGAACTTCAAGTGTCCAATTTCGTACACCTATTGATTTCCGATCCAGCCCAAAACTTGGGAATCATCATAATATGTTGGGAGGAGTCATTTGGTGAGTTTTGAGTGAAATACAATCGCTAGAACTATGAAATGTACCAACCAATAAAATAAGGCACGAATTGCCTTTGAACTTGAGTTGTCCAATTTCGTACACCTATTGATTTCCAATCGAGCCCAAAAGTTGGGCTTCATCATAATATGGTGGGAGGAGTCATTTGGTGAGTTTTGAGTGAAATCCAATCGCTAGAACTACGGAATACACAAACCACTCCAATTCGGATCAAACTGTGTTTGAACTTGAAGTGTCCAATTTCGTACACCTATTGATTTCCGATCGAGCCCAAAAGTTGGGCATCATCATAATATGTTGGGGGGAGTCATTTGGTGAATTTTGAGTGAAATCCAATCACTAGAACTACGAGATACACCAACCACTCCAATAAGGCACAAACAACCTTTGAAATTTAAATGTACAATTTCATACACCTATTGATTTCCGATCGAGCCCAAAATTTGGGCATCGTCATAACATGTTGGGAGGAGTCATTTGGTGAGTTTTGAGTGAAATCCAATCGCTAGAACTATGAAATGTTCCAACCAGTAAAATAAGGCACGAATTGCCTTTGAACTTGAATTGTCCAATTTCGAACTCCTATTGATTTCCGATCGAGCCCAAAACTTGATCATCATCGTAAAATGGTGGGAGGGGTCATTTGGTGAGTTTTAAGTGAACTCCAATCGCTAGAACTACGAAATACACCAACCACTCCAGTAAGGCACGAACTGCCTTTGAACTTGAATTGTGCAATTTCGTACACCTATTGATTTCCGATCGAGCCCAAAACTTGGGCATAATCATAATATGGTGGGAGGAGTCATGTGGTGAGTTTTGAGTGAAATCCAATTGCTAGAACTACGGAATACAAAAACCACTACAACTTGGAACAAACTACCGTTGAACATGAAGTGTCCAATTTCGTACACCAATTGATTTTCGATTGAGCCCAAAACATGGGCATCATCATAATATGGTGGGAGGAGTCATTTGGTGAGTTTTGAGTGAAATCCAATCGCTAGAGCAACGGAATACACCAACCACACCAGTAAGGCACAAACTGCCTTTGAACATGAATTGTCCAATTTCGTACACCTATTGATTTCCGATCGAGCCCCAAATATGGGCATCAACATAATATGGTGGGAGGAGTCATGTGTTGAGTTTTGAGTGAAATCCAATCGCTAGAACTACGGAATACACCAACCATTGCAATAATGCACGAACTGCCTTTGAACTTGAAGTTTTCAATTTCGTAAACCTATTGATTTCCGATCGAGCCCAAAACTTGGGCATCATCATAACATGGTGGGAGGAGTCGTTTGGCGATTTTTGAGTGAAATCCAATCGCTAGAACTATGAAATGTACCAACCACTCCAATAAGTCACAAACTGCCTTTGAACTTGAATTGTCCAATTTCGTAAACCTATTGATTTCCGATCGAGCCCAAAACTTGGGCATCACCATAATATGGTGGGAGGACAAATGTTGTGTGTTTTGAGCGAAATCCAATCGCTAGAGCTAAGGAATACACCAACCACTCCAATAAGGCACGAACTGCCGTTGAAATTGAATTGTCCAATTTCGAACACCTATTGATTTCAGATCGAGCCCCAAAGTTGGGCATCGTCTTAATATGTTGGGAGGAGTCATTTGATTAGTTTTGAGTGAAATACAATCGCTAGAACTACGAAATACACCAACCACCCCAATTGGGCACGAACTGCCGGTGAACTAGAATTGTCCAATTTTGTACACCTATTGATTTCCGATCGAGCCCAAAACCTGGGCAACATCATAATATGGTGGGAGGAGTCATGTGGTTAGTTTTGGGTGAAATCCAATTGCTAGAACTACGGAATACACCAACCACTCCAATTCGGAACAAACTGCCTTTGAACTTGAAATGTCCAATTTCGTACACCTATTGATTTCCGATCGAGCCCAAAACTTGGGCATCATCATAATATGGTGGGAGGACAAATGTGGGGAGTTTTGAGTGAAATCCAATCGCTAGAACTACGGAATACACCAACCACTCCAATATGGCACGAACTGCCTTTGAACTTGAATTGTCCAATTTCGAACTCCTATTGATTTCCGATCGAGCCCCAAACTTTGGCATCATCATAACATGGTGGGAGGAGTCATTTGGTGAGTTTGAGTGAAATCCAATCGCTAGAACTACGGAATACACCAAACACTCCAGTAAAGCACGAACTGCCTTTGAACTTGAAATGTTCAATTTCGTACACCTATTGATTTCCGATGGAGCCCAAAACTTAGGAATCATCATAATATGTTCGGAGGAGTCATTTGGTGGGTTTTGAGTCAAATCCAATCGCTAGAACTTCGGAATACACCAACCACTCCAATTCGGAACAGACTGCCTTTGAACTTGAAGTGTCCAATTTCTTACACCTATTGATTTCAGATCGAACCCCAAACTTGGGCATCATCATAATATGGTGGGAGGAGTCATGTGGTGAGTTTTGAGGGAAATCCAATCGCTAGAACTACGGAATACACCAACCACTCCAATTCGGAACAGACTGCCTTTGAACTTGAAGTGTCCAATTTCTTACACCTATTGATTTCCGATCGAACCCCAAACTTGGAAATCATCATAATATGTTCGGAGGAGTCATTTGGTGAGTTTTGAGTCAAATCCAATCGCTAGAACTACGGAATACACCAACCACTCCAATAAGGCACGAACTGCTTTTGAACTTGAATTGTCCAATTTCGTACACCTATTGATTTCCGATCGAGCCCAAAACTTGGGAATCATCATAATATGTTCGGAGGAGTCATTTGGTGAGTTTTGAGTGAAATCCAATCGCTAGAACTATGAAATACACCAACCACTCCTATAAGGCACGAACTACCTTTGAACTTGAATTGTCCAATTTCGAACTCCATTTGATTTCCGATCGAGCCCCAAACTTGGGCATCATCATAACATGGTGGGAGGAGTCATTTGCTGCGTTTGAGTGAAATCCAATCGCTAGAACCACGGAATACACCAAACACTCCAGTAAAGCACGAACTGCCTTTGAACTTGAATTGTCCAATTTTGTACACGTATTGATTTCCGATCGAGCCAAAAACTTGGGCATCATCATAATATGTTGGGAGGAGACATTTGGTGAGTTTTCAGTGAAATCCAATCGCTAGAACTAAGGAATACACCAACGACTCCAAAAAGGACTCCTCCCAACATATAATGATGATGCCCAAGTTTTGGGCTCGATCGGAAACCAATAGGTGTACGAAATTGGACTCTTCATGTTCAAAGCAATTTGTCCCGAATTGGAGTGGTTGGTGTATTCCGTAGTTCAAGCGATTGGATTTCACTCAAAACTCTCCACATGACTCCACCCACCATATTATGATGATGCCCAAGTTTTGGGCTCGATCGGAAATCAATAGATGTACGAAATTGGACAATTCAAGTTCAAAGGCAGTTCGTGCCTGATTGAAGTGGTTGGTGTATTTCGTAGTTCTAGCAATTGGATTTCACTCAAAACTCACCACATGACTCCTCCCACCATATTATGATGATGCCCAAGTTTTGGGCTCGATCGGAAATCAATAGATGTACGAAATTGGACAATTCAAGTTCAAAGGCAGTTCGTGCCTTGTTGGAGTGGTTGGTGTATTTCGTAGTTCTAGCGATTGGATTTCACTCAAAACTCACCAAATGACTCTTCCCGACAAATTATGATGATGCCCAACTTTTGGGCTGGATCGGAAATCAATAGGTGTACGAAATTGGACAATTCAAGTTCGGAGGCAGTTCATGCCTTGTTGGAGTGGTTGGTACATTTATTTGTTCTAGCGATTGGATTTCACCCAAAACTCAACAAATGATTCCTCAAAACATATTTTGATGATTCCCAAGTTTTGGGCTCGATCGGAAATCAATAGGTGTACGAAATTGGACAATTCTAGTTCAAAGGCAGTTCGTGGCTTATTGGAGTGGATGGTGCATTTCGTAGTTCTAGCGATTGGATTTCACTCAAAACTCTCCAAATGACTCTTCCCGACACATTATCATGATGTCCAAGTTTTGGGCTCGATCGGAAATCAATAGGTGTACGAAATTGGACACTTCAAGTTCAAAGGCAGTTCGTGCCTTATTGTAGTGGTTGGTGTATTTTGTAGTTCTAGCGATTGGATTTCACTCAAAACTCACCAAATGACTCCTCCCAACTTATTATGATGATGGCCAAGTTTTGGGCTCGATTGGCAATCAATAGCTGTACGAAATTGGACACTTCGAGTTCAAAGGCAGTTTGTTCCGAATTGGAGTGGTTGGTGAATTCCGTAGTTCAAGTGATTGGATTTCACTGACAACTGACCACATGACTCCTCCCACCATATTATGATGATACCCAAGTTTTGGGCTCAATCGGAAATCAATAGGTGTACGAAATTGAACACTTCAAGTTCAAAGGCAGTTTGTTCCGAATTGGAGTGGTTGGTGTATTCCGTAGTTCTAGCGATTGGATTTCACCCAAAACTCTCCACATGACTCCTCCAACCATATTA
This sequence comes from Prunus campanulata, assembly GCA_034190965.1. Lineage (NCBI taxonomy): Eukaryota > Viridiplantae > Streptophyta > Magnoliopsida > Rosales > Rosaceae > Prunus > Prunus campanulata. Next base: position 11,749,169 of record CM067209.1, on the reverse strand, counting down.
GGATGATGCCCAAGTTTTGGGCTCGATCGGAAATCAATAGGTGTACGAAATTGGACAGATCTAGTTCAAAGGCAGTTCGTTCCGAATTGGAGTGGTTGGTGTATTCCGTAGTTCTAGCAATTGGATTTCACCCAAAACTCCCCACATGACTCCTCCCACCATATTGTGATGATGCCCAAGTTTTGGGCTCGATCGGAAATCAATAGGTGTACAAAATTGGACATTTCAAGTTCGAAGGCAGTTTGTGCCTTGTTGGAGTGGTTCGTACATTTCTTTGTTGTAGCGATTGGATTTCACTCAAAACTCAACAAATGACTCCTCCCAACATATTATGATGATTCCCAAGTTTTGGGCTCGATCGGAAATCAATAGGTGTACGAAATTTGGCAATTCAAGTTCAAAGGCAGTTCGTGCCATAATGGAATGGTTGGTGCATTTCGTAGTTCTAGCGATTGGATTTCACCCAAAACTCACCACATGGCTCCTCCCACCAAATTCTGATGATGCCCTGGTTTTGGGTTCGATCGGAAATCAATAGGTGTACGAAATTGGACAATTCAAGTTGAAAGGCAATTTGTTCCGAATTGGAGTGGTTAGTGTATTCCATAGTTCGAGCAATTGGATTTCTCCCAAAACTCACCACATGACTCCTCCCACCATATTGTGATGGTGCCCAAGTTTTGGGCTCGATCGGAAATCAATAGGTGTACGAAATTGGACAGATCAAGTTCAAAGGCAGTTTGTTACGTATTGGAGTGGATGGTGTATTCCGTAGTTCTAGCAATTGGATTTCACCCAAAACTCCCCAACTGACTCCTCCCACCATATTATGATGATGCCCAAGTTTTGGGATCGATCGGAAATCAAGAGGTATACGAAATTGGACAATTCAAGTTGAAAGGCAATTTGTTCCGAATTGGAGTGGTTGGTGTATTCCGTAGTTCTAGCAATTGGATTTCTCCCCAAACTCACCACATGACTCCTCCCACCATATTGTGATGGTGCCCAAGTTTTGGGCTCGATCGGAAATCAATAGGTGTACGAAATTGGACAGATCAAGTTCAAAGGCAGTTTGTTACGAATTGGAGTGGATGGTGTATTCCGTAGTTCTAGCAATTGGATTTCACCCAAAACTCCCCACATGACTCCTCCCACCATATTGTGATGATGCCCTGGTTTTGGGCTCGATCGGATATCAATAGGTGTACGAAATTGGGCAATTCAAGTTCAAAGGCAGTTCGTGCCTTATTGGAGTGGTTGGTGCATTTCGTAGTTCTAGCGATTTGATTTCATTCAAAACTCACCAAATGACTCCTCCCACCGTATTATGATGGTTCCCAAGTTTTTTGCTCGATCGGAAATCAATAGTTGTACGAAATTGGACAATTCAAGTTCAAAAGCAGTTCGTGCCTTCTTGGAGTGGTTGGTACATTTCGTAGTTCTAGCGATTGTATTTCGCTCAAAACTCACCACATCACTCCTCCCACCATATTATGATGATGCCCATGTTTTGGGCTTGATAGGAAATCAATAGGTGTACGAAATTGGACAATTGAAGTTCAAAAGCAGTTCGTGCCTTATTGGAGTGGTTGGTGTATTTCGTAGTTCTACCGATTGTATTTCACTCAAAACTCAACAAATGATTCCTCAAAACATATTATGATGATTCCCAGGTTTTGGGCTCGATCGGAAATCAATAGGTGTACGAAATTGGACAATTCAAGTTCAAAGGCAGTTCGTGCCTTATTGGAGTGGTTGGTGCATTTCGTAGTTCTAGCGATTGGATTTCACTCAAAATTCACCAAATGACTCCTCCCACCATATTATGATGATGCCCAAGTTTTTCGCTCGAACGGAAATCAATAGGTGTACGAAATTGGACACTTCAAGTTCAACGGCAGTTTGTTCCGAATTGGAGTGGTTGGTGTATTCCGTAGTTCTAGCGATTGGATTTCACTCAAAACTCAACAACTGATTCCTCCCACCATATTATGATGATGCCCAAGTTTTGGGCTCGATCGGAAATCAATAGGTGTACGAAATTGGACAATTCAAGTGGAAAGGCAATTTGTTCCGAATTGGAGTGGTTGGTGTATTCCATAGTTCTAGCATTTGGATTTCTCCCAAAACTCACCACATGACTCCTCCCACCATATTGTGATGGTGCCCAAGTTTTGGGCTCGATCGGAAATCAATAGGTGTACGAAATTGTACAGATCAAGTTCAAAGGCAGTTTGTTACGAATTGGAGTGGATGGTGTATTCCGTAGTTCTATCAAATGTATTTCACCCAAAACTCACCACATGACTCCTCCCACCAAATTGTGATGATGCCCTAGTTTTGGGCACGGTCGGAAATCAATAGGTGTACGAAATTGGACAATTCAAGTTCAGAGTGTTGTTAATATTATGTTAACTCGCAATTGTACGGGGCAATTAGTAGTATAGCAAGACAAGTACGAGGTCGTACCCACGAAGACTGAGAAGTTCAAATTAGTTATGTACTTAGATTACCAAATTCAAGAAGTTAGGAAGTCTAGTCTAAAACAGAATTTAAAGTGATAGTGATTGTGATTGTGAAAAGAAGTGAGCAAACTGAAATTGCAAATGAAAGCAAATAAACAAGTGTAACAAAGAGTGATTTTGAAGGGCTGGAAAACGGATTTGGAGACTAGGGCATTCGATTCACCATAACAATTCAATTCTGGGTTATAAGGAGTCAAGTAACAAGTCTAATTCAGATTCAAAGATTGATTCTAGCTAAAGTATGATTAGGCCATGGTGTCTGGTCCTAACCTTGTGTTCCTAATTCCCTAATTTGATCATTTGTTGTCTAACCTAAAATTAAGCATTAGGAACCCATTAAGCATAGAAGAACAATTTAAACAACCAAGCATGTATCTAATCCCTGTTGTCGAATGTCCATACATACTCTTCCTATTCATAGTTCAATTCGAATTAAAGCATGGTGTCTACTCTTAATTCAAACCAAGATATACAAATCAAAATGGTAGCTAAGCATTCCGATCAGCATATAAGCAAGTAGGCAAAATGAATAAAAACATGAATCATGAATCAAACTTGAAACTCCAAACTTGAAACTTATAAACCCAGAATATTCATGTTAGGTTACATCGAAACCCTAGTTATGGATTTAGCTACTCATAATGGAAAAGAAACTAAAACAGAATTGGGAAAACATAATGAATGTCATAAGAGTAGAAAAACCCTTTTCTGAAGTTCTTGTGGTGTCCAATGCTTCTTCAAGAGCTTCTCCACGTCTGGAAGGATGTATGAAGGATATGGAGGTGATTTGGGATGAGTTTGAGTGAGTGGTGATGGTTGAGAGAGAGGAAATTCGTAGGAAATAGAAGGGAGGTTTTCTGGAGCTGTTTTGGTGTTTTGGGGCAGTTTAGAGTATCTGGCTGTGTACCTAGAGTGTATGGGGTGGATGTGTGTTTTTTTGAAGCTTGAAGACCTCTCTATTTATAGGGCTAAGAGGGAGGAACATCATGATGATATTCCCACACCATCCTTCATCTTTTGCTGATGCACAAGCTTTCTTCACATGGGTTCAATGGTGATCAGTTTTGCTGCCAACCCATGTGATCTTCTTTTGGCTGCCATCCCATGTGGTCTTCTTTTGGCTGCCAAAGTCAGTTACAGCTGGGGTGAGGCACATGGCTTAAAGGAGGTGACAAGCTCATCAGCTGGCAGCTGCAATCCTGAGAAGGGTGCAACTTGATGGGACCACGGATTGGGCTTGGCTTCATCAATGGATATGTATGAGCAGTCCATCTTGCAGTTCAGAAACTCCTCTTTCTAACCACAAATCATTTGGGCCAATCCAAGTTGGGAGGAGGAAGTTAAGGCCGAAACAAATAGCTAACTCAGTCTGCTCGTTTTTGCAACATTGTGCAACTTTTTTTATCCAAAGCCACCATTGCTACCTAAGGCCCAAAGAACTGAATGACAAACAGAAAAGGGATTAAAAGCACAAGTTTAACTCAACAACATAACCAAATCATAAGCTATAGGGGTACAAAATGATATACAATTATGAACTGATCAAATACCCCCATACCTAGATTTTGCTAGTCCTCGAGCAAAACAACACAAAACAAAGTTAAAAACAAAACAAGAAGTTAACTAAACCACTTCCGCAGGTAACTCGATTGCATTGAGCATATGCAACAAGCCTTTAAACCTCTAGGCATCCCTAGTAGGAGGAGTTGTGTCTCCTGAGGGTTTAACAGAAACGATACCCACAAACGCTTTACTGACTCTACAAAACAAAGTGATTAGTAAAACTTTGAAATCAACTAATGAAAATGAAAGAAAACTTCGGTCATACCTCCAACACCATAGAGTTGCCAAGATAGGTGATCAATCAATGTGTAAAGTGGAAGCTATAGCTCAAAGGCACACGGTTTCAAAGCAAGCACACTCAAACCTTGAATGGAGAACATGCTTCGACTCTAATTCTCACAGATAACACTCAATCACTCAGAACCTAAGGTTTAATTCTCTCAAGAAAGCATAAGTGAGTGTAAGAAATAGAAGCACAAGTTTTGGTTAGATCTCATGAAAGGAATCAAATACTAAGAATAGAGATACACACATACTTACAGCAACCATGAATACATCCTCAAAGATCAGCTAGGTCTTTTACACGGTTGTAATGAAAGGCTAAGGTTAGGGGAAATGAAAGAATTGGAAGGAAGAACAAGTAACTTAAGAACATACCAAGGTTGCATTCTTCTTTAACCTGCAAGGTATCATTGGCATGGCTGCAACATCATAGCATCATCTGGCATAAACTTTTATTATTATTATTTTTTTTTTTACACTTAGATCAAATCGAAACACTTTCATCTTTCATCTTTGCTGATTTGATTTGCATCTTCTTTAGCTTCATTGCACAGATTCACTCGAATTTTCATTTAGGTACATGGCAGCAACTTCCTTGCATCAAACTTTATCTTGGCAAACCTTGGTATATTTCTAAGTTATAAGGTATGGCTACAATAGGTTAAACATCTCAGATTGAGATACAAAGGTAGGGAAATGAAAGAAGAAAAAGGGCTTGAAGTGTTTGGCTTCAAAAGGGCTGATGGAACACACAAATGGGTAGGGTGAAAGGGGAGCACACAGAATGGTTATGCACACATAGCCTAGCATCACTTCAATGAGTTCATTCATGAATGAGAGCAAGCACATGATATCTGCAAAAGAGAATCATCCTTAGTATTCAATCAAAATGGAACAATGAGATCATTTAGAGTGAACTGAAGCAAATAAGTAGAGATGAGGAATAGAACACTTTAAACCCTCTCAAGAAAGCAATTGGGCTCGATGTAGCTCACTAGGGTAGTCTCCACTTTTCTCCTTCAAGAATTTGAGCATGGTACTTTAGCCACCAGAATTCTAAGAGCAAAAGCTTTGTGAAGTGCAAAAATTCTGATATGAAAACCTCAATGGCAGCTCTATAGCATTGATTGTATGACATTCTAAAAAAAATAGTGACAAAAGAACAAAAATTGAAACCACAAATGAATTAAAATTGAAAATTGAAACCACAAATGAATTAAAATTGAACCTTCCCCCCAGACCTGAACTGAACATTGTCCTCAATGTTAAAGCATAGAAAAGATGATTGAGAACACGCAAATGATAAAGGGAAAAGTTAAGAAGAAGGTTTAGAGAAACTCCCCCTTGATGCGATTAGGTCGACCGCTACCAAGCACCGTCTTCTTGAACACATGGGTTGCCTCCCAAGAAGCGCCTTAGTTACTGTCTTGGCAAGACATTATGCAATCCGCTAAGTTGATGAAACAAAGGGAAGTTGATCTACCACATGGCCAGTTTGTATGCTAGCTGAAATCCCCTCATAGAATGGCTTTAAACGTTGTCCATTTACTTTGAAAGTTGAGCCATCTTTAGGACTTTGAATCTCCACAGCTCCATAGGGAGAAACATTTATCACGGTGAATGGGCCAAGCCATCTAGACTTCAATTTCCCTGGAAAAAGACGCAAACGTGAGTTAAACAAAAGAACTGACATACCTTTGGAGAACTCTTTCCGTAGAATGTTTCTGTCATGGTAACTCTTGGTTCGTTCTTTGTAAAGCTTTGCATTCTCATAAGACTCATGTCTAATTTCTTCCAATTCATTGAGCTGAAACTTTCTAACATGGCCAGCCTTGTCCAGATCAAAATTCAATTTCTTGATGGCCCAAAAAGCATTGTGTTCAAGCTCCATTGGCAGGTGACAAGCTTTCCCAAACACAAGACGATAAGGGCTCATTCCAATGGGAGTCTTATACGCAGTCCTATAAGCCCATAATGCATCATTGAGCTTGGCAGCCCAATCTTTTCTTGTGTTGTTCACCACCTTCTCCAGGATGTGCTTAATTTCTCGATTGCTTATTTCCACTTGACCAGAAGTTTGAGGATGATATGGTGTAGAGACTCGATGGGTGATGTTGTACTTTTTCATGAGTGCTTCGAATGGCTTGTTACAGAAGTGGCTGCCTCCATCACTAATGACAGCCCTTGGAGTACCAAACCTTGTGAAAATATTATCCTTCAAGAACTTCAGCACCACCTTATGATCATTGGTTTTGGTGGCTATGGCTTCCACCCATTTAGACACATAATCAACAGCAACAAGTATGTAAGTATAACCAAAGGAAGATGGGAATGGTCCCATGAAATCAATACCCCACACATCGAAGAGCTCCACAACGAGTATGTTATTCAGTGGCATTTCGTTCCTGCGACTTATGTTCCCCATCCTTTGACACCTATCACACTTAACACAAAAATTAAACGCATCTTTGAATAGAGTGGGCCAAAAGAAACCAGATTGCAGAATTTTAAGTGCTGTTTTCTTAGCTCCAAAGTGACCTCCACAAGCCAATTCGTGGCCATGCCTAAGTATGCTTTCTTGCTCTTCTTCTGGAACACATCTTCTGATGAGTTGATCCGGGCAATGCTTGAATAAGAAAGGTTCATCCCAGACATAATGTTTCACCATGGAAAAGAACTTCTTCTTGTCCTGAGAAGTTAGATCATTTCTAAGAACACCACAAGCAAGATAATTAACAAAATCAGCATACCATGGCTCTTTGACTTGGGCAGCATAAAGTTGTTCATCAGGGAAAGTCTCATTCAAGGGTAGCACAGCTGCTCCTTTTTCTTCAACCACAATTCTGCTCAAATGATCTGCTACCACATTCTCACATCCCTTCTTATCTCGAATCTCCAAATCGAATTCTTGCAGCAAGAGAATCCATCTAATCAAGCGTGGTTTGGCATCCTTCTTAGTGAGCAAGTATCTAAGAGCTGCATGGTCAGAATAAACAATTACTTTAGAACCAACAAGGTAAGAACGAAATTTTTCTAAAGCAAAAACCACAGCAAGCAACTCCTTCTCTGTTGTGGAGTAGTTGATTTGAGCATCATTCAAGGTCCGGCTAGCATAATGAATCACATGGGGCAGCTTGTTCTTCTTTTGACCTAAAACTGCACCAATAGCAAAGTCAGAGGCATCACACATTATTTCAAATGGTAAAAACCAATCCGGAGCTATGATAATAGGGGCTGAAGTTAGCTCCCTCTTTAAGGTAGTAAAAGCTTCCATGCAAGCTTCATTAAACTCAAAAACAGCATCCTTAGCAAGGAGATTACACAATGGCCTTGTAATGCTTGAGAAATTTTTGATGAACCTTCTATAGAATCCAGCATGACCTAGAAAACTTCTAACTCCTTTAACAGAGGTAGGTGGTGGAAGATTTGAGATGAGATCGATCTTGGCTTTATCCACTTCGATTCCCTTGCTTGAAATCACATGGCCTAGCACAATGCCTTGTCTCACCATGAAGTGACACTTCTCCCAATTCAAAATCAGATTTGTTTCCTGGCATCTTTTAAGCACTAGAGACAAGTGGTGAAGACAGTTATCAAAAGAGGAACCAAAAACTGAAAAATCATCCATAAATACCTCAATGAATCGTTCCACCATATCTGAAAAGATTGACATCATGCATCTTTGGAAAGTTGCTGGGGCATTGCACAAACCGAATGGCATCCTTCTATAAGCAAACGTACCAAATGGGCATGTGAATGTGGTTTTCTCTTGGTCTTCCGGAGCAATGGGAATTTGATTATAACCTGAAAAACCATCAAGAAAACAATAGTAAGCATGGCCAGATAAACGTTCAAGCATTTGATCAATAAAAGGCAAGGGGAAATGATCTTTTCTAGTGGATGTGTTCAACTTCCTGTAATCAATGCAAACTCTCCAACCAGTGACAGTTCGTGTAGGAACTAGCTCATTCTTCTCATTCTTCACAACGGTGATTCCGGACTTCTTTGGAACAACTTGCACAGGGCTCACCCACTTAGAATCTGAAATTGGGTAGATGATTCCTACATCGAGTAGCTTTAAAACTTCAGCTCTAACCACCTCTTTCATGTTGGGATTTAGCCTCCTTTGGGCATCACGAGATGGTTTGCTGTCTTCTTCCATTAAAATCCGGTGCATGCACATGCTTGGACTAATTCCTTTGATGTCTGCTATGGTCCACCCAATGGCTGTTTTATGCTCTTTTAGAACTTTAATTAAGCTCTCTTCTTCATGTGAGGAGAGACCTGCAGCAATTATAACAGGGAGAGTTTCGTTAGCACCCAAATATGTATATTTGAGATGATTGGGAAGAGGTTTAAGTTCTAGCTTTGGTGGGATGACAATGGATGGCTCCATTTTCGTGGATGATGGTCCAAGAGGCTCGATTGGTGGCCTAAAGGATGGTGGGTATGGCGGAAACACTTCTAAGGCAGCCACCACTTCTTGGAACTCCGGTTCACAAAGATCTTCCTCTTCTTGTGTTAAGACAACTTCTAGAACATCATTAGACTTTCTCTGCAAAATTTTGGAGGAAACCTCATGATCCACAACATCAATTGAAAAGCAAGAATCAAGAGAGATAGAAGGTTGAGATAGAGCATTAAGCATTTTAAATTCAACAGTTTCACCCAAAACAGTCATGGAGAGGGTGCTATCTTTCACTTTGATGATTGTATCTGCAGTGGCCATGAATGGCCTGCCTAGGAGAATGGGATCAACACGATCTCCATTTGGATTGTCTTCCATGTCCATCACTACAAAATCAGCAGGGAGAATTAGTGTATTAACTTGAACTAGAATATCTTCTACAATACCTTTTGGATATTTTATAGAATGATCAGCTAGTTCAAGTCGCATTGAAGTCTTCTTCATCCCTTCTAAGCCAAGCTCTTGATAAACTGAATATGGCATAACATTGATGCTTGCTCCCAAGTCCAACATGGCTCTTCCAACCTTCTTGCCTCCAATGTTAATGGGAATGTCAAAGCTGCCAGGATCATCTAGTTTTGGTGGAAGCTTCCTTTGCAACACCGCACTTACATTTTGGTCAAGCTTTACTCCTTCATTTGGAGCGAAATTGAGCTTGTGAGTTTTCAAGTCCTTGATGAATTTTCCATATGCAGGAATCTGTTCAATAAGATCAAGCAAAGGCAAATTGATATTAACTTTACTCAAAATATCATAAATCTCTTTAAAAGCCTTATCTTGCTTTGGTTTCTTAAGACGGCCTGGAAATGGAATCTGTGGAACATATGGAGCGGGTGGCACGTATCTATCTTCTTGAAGATGTGGTGGCACAAATTTGTCATCCCTTTTATGCAATTGGAATTGATCGGATTTCTGAGAATCTGATTTGGCCTTAGGAGCAGATTGAGAAGTTTTGAGTTGTTCTCCTTCCGTAGCCATGGTCTCCTCCTCTTCATCTTCTACAATCACAGCATCATTTGAAAGATTAGAATCAACTTTATTATCAATGATCTTACCTGATCTGAGCACATGGATGGCCTTGGCTTCTGGGTTCTTTGGATTGATCATAGTTTGGCTTGGCCATTTCCCAGGCTCTCTTTGAGATATTTCAGCAGCTATTTGGCCTATTTGAACTTCCAATTTGGCAATGGCAGCTTGTGTAGTTTGCTGGAAATTGGATTGGTTGATTGCCATCTGCTTAACTATATCCTCCAATGATGATGTTTGTTGTGGCTTTTGGAATGAAGGGGGATTGGCTTGATTCTGAGTATTCCTCCATGAAAAGTTTGGATGATTCCTCCAACCTGGATTATAACTTTGAGAGTATGGATCATTTCTTGGACCTTGGTTGTAGGAATTTACCACCTTAGCTTGCTCTTGCACAAATTCTGGATATCCAGCCCCAAGTGGACAAGCTATGGTAGCATGGTCATGAGTTTCGCAAATACTACACACTTCCTTCGGAGGGCTTCTTGAGTTTAATGCAAGAAGAGCATCTAGCTTTTGTTCCAGTTTTAAAATCTGCACACTAGAAGAATCATTAGAACCACTAACAACACGTTTACCTCTTGTATCCGTATGTTGGGTCTCCATTGCTATCTCTTCAAAGAGTTCATACGTTTCTTCGGGAGTCTTGGTTTTAAAAGAACCACCTGCAAAATTGGTGACTATATTATGACTAGAAGAGGTTAGTCCTTTATAAAACATACGCATTTGAAGCTTCAATGGAATCCCATGATGAGGACATTGGTTGAGCAGCCCATTGAACCTCTCCCATGCTTCACAAAACGACTCGTCATCTTGCTGTGCAAATAACAAGATCTTATCCCTAAGCATGTCGGTCTTTTGCGTGGAGAAGTATTTTTCCAGGAACTTCTTTTGAATGGCAGCCCATGTAGTGAGTGAACCAGGTTTCAAAGAATTCAACCAATATTTTGCCTTATCCTTCAAAGTGTATGGAAACACTCTCATTCGAAGTTGATCTTCTGTCACACCTGTCAAGGGAAAAGAACTCACAACATTAAAAATATCCTTTATATGAGTTAATGGATCTTCATTAGGTAAACCATAAAAGGAAGGCAACATATTAAGATGAGAAGATTTCAGCTCATAATTTCGAGCTACAGTGGGCAGCGAAATGCTTGAAGGAGATGCTGGAATTGTTGGGATATCAAGTTCTCCCATGAACTCATTGGCAGCCATCTCTTCTTCTTCTTCTTGGTCTGAACTTGCTTCCGAATTTGAAAGTGAAGAACCAGGAAGTTCAGCGTGGAGAGCAAGACTTGAAAATGTGGCCAGAGCTTGCTCTTTTTCAGTTGACAACTCTCTTTCTAGACGATTCTGAATTTCAGAGGTCACTCGTCTAGGTTGCAACGATGGTCCTGCGTTCAAAGATCTGGAACGTTGAAACGAAGACCTCACTTGTTCAAGTAATGGCCTTTTAGACATAAACTACCTGAAACAGAAAATTACTTGAGTTAATTAGAAACACTAAAAAGAATAGGGTAACCTTGGGCACATAACCAGGGAAGAACTTTCGTTCAGTCCCCGGCAACGGCGCCAAAATTTGTTGTTAATATTATGTTAACTCGCAATTGTACGGGGCAATTAGTAGTATAGCAAGACAAGTACGAGGTCGTACCCACGAAGACTGAGAAGTTCAAATTAGTTATGTACTTAGATTACCAAATTCAAGAAGTTAGGAAGTCTAGTCTAAAACAGAATTTAAAGTGATAGTGATTGTGATTGTGAAAAGAAGTGAGCAAACTGAAATTGCAAATGAAAGCAAATAAACAAGTGTAACAAAGAGTGATTTTGAAGGGCTGGAAAACGGATTTGGAGACTAGGGCATTCGATTCACCATAACAATTCAATTCTGGGTTATAAGGAGTCAAGTAACAAGTCTAATTCAGATTCAAAGATTGATTCTAGCTAAAGTATGATTAGGCCATGGTGTCTGGTCCTAACCTTGTGTTCCTAATTCCCTAATTTGATCATTTGTTGTCTAACCTAAAATTAAGCATTAGGAACCCATTAAGCATAGAAGAACAATTTAAACAACCAAGCATGTATCTAATCCCTGTTGTCGAATGTCCATACATACTCTTCCTATTCATAGTTCAATTCGAATTAAAGCATGGTGTCTACTCTTAATTCAAACCAAGATATACAAATCAAAATGGTAGCTAAGCATTCCGATCAGCATATAAGCAAGTAGGCAAAATGAATAAAAACATGAATCATGAATCAAACTTGAAACTCCAAACTTGAAACTTATAAACCCAGAATATTCATGTTAGGTTACATCGAAACCCTAGTTATGGATTTAGCTACTCATAATGGAAAAGAAACTAAAACAGAATTGGGAAAACATAATGAATGTCATAAGAGTAGAAAAACCCTTTTCTGAAGTTCTTGTGGTGTCCAATGCTTCTTCAAGAGCTTCTCCACGTCTGGAAGGATGTATGAAGGATATGGAGGTGATTTGGGATGAGTTTGAGTGAGTGGTGATGGTTGAGAGAGAGGAAATTCGTAGGAAATAGAAGGGAGGTTTTCTGGAGCTGTTTTGGTGTTTTGGGGCAGTTTAGAGTATCTGGCTGTGTACCTAGAGTGTATGGGGTGGATGTGTGTTTTTTTGAAGCTTGAAGACCTCTCTATTTATAGGGCTAAGAGGGAGGAACATCATGATGATATTCCCACACCATCCTTCATCTTTTGCTGATGCACAAGCTTTCTTCACATGGGTTCAATGGTGATCAGTTTTGCTGCCAACCCATGTGATCTTCTTTTGGCTGCCATCCCATGTGGTCTTCTTTTGGCTGCCAAAGTCAGTTACAGCTGGGGTGAGGCACATGGCTTAAAGGAGGTGACAAGCTCATCAGCTGGCAGCTGCAATCCTGAGAAGGGTGCAACTTGATGGGACCACGGATTGGGCTTGGCTTCATCAATGGATATGTATGAGCAGTCCATCTTGCAGTTCAGAAACTCCTCTTTCTAACCACAAATCATTTGGGCCAATCCAAGTTGGGAGGAGGAAGTTAAGGCCGAAACAAATAGCTAACTCAGTCTGCTCGTTTTTGCAACATTGTGCAACTTTTTTTATCCAAAGCCACCATTGCTACCTAAGGCCCAAAGAACTGAATGACAAACAGAAAAGGGATTAAAAGCACAAGTTTAACTCAACAACATAACCAAATCATAAGCTATAGGGGTACAAAATGATATACAATTATGAACTGATCACAGAGGCAGTTCATGCCTTGTTGGAGTGGTTGGTACATTTCTTTGTTCTAGCGATTGGATTTCACACAAAACTCAACAAATGATTCCTCAAAACATATTTGATGATTCCCAAGTTTTGCGCTCGATCGGAAATCAATAGGTGTACGAAATTGGGCAATTCAAGTTCAAAGGCAGTTCGTGCCTTATTGGAGTGGTTGGTGCATTTCGTAGTTCTAGCGATTCGATTTCATTCAAAACTCACCAAATGACTCCTCCCACCATATTATGATGGTGCCCAAGTTTTTTGCTCGATCGAAAATCAGTAGGTGTACGAAATTGGACAATTCAAGTTCAAAAGCAGTTCGTGCCTTATTGGAGTGGTTGGTGCATTTCGTAGTTCTAGCGATTGTATTTCACTCAAAACTCACCACATCACTCCTCCCACCATATTATGATGATGCCCAAGTTTTGGGCTTGATAGGAAATCAATAGGTGTACGAAATTGGACAATTCAAGTTCAAAAGCAGTTCGTGCCTTATTGGAGTGGTTGGTGTATTTCGTAGTTCTACCGATTGGATTTCACTCAAAACTCAACAAATGATTCCTCAAAACATATTATGATGATTCCCAGGTTTTGGGCTCGATCGGAAATCAATAGGTGTACGAAATTGGACAATTCAAGTTCAAAGGCAGTTCGTGCCTTATTGGAGTGGTTGGTGCATTTCGTAGTTCTAGCGATTGGATATCACTCAAAATTCACCAAATGACTCCTCCCACCATATTATGATGATGCCCAAGTTTTTCGCTCGAACGGAAATCAATAGGTGTACGAAATTGGACACTTCAAGTTCAACGGCAGTTTGTTCCGAATTGGAGTGGTTGGTGTATTCCATAGTTCTAGCAATTGGATTTCACCCAAAACTCCCCACATGACTCCTTCCACCATATTGTGATGATGCCCAAGTTTTGGGCTCGATCGGAAATCAATCGGTGTACGAAATTGGACAATTCAAGTTCAAAGGCAGTTTGTGCGTTGTTGGAGTGGTTGGTACGTTTCTTTGTTCAAGGGATTGGATTTCACTCAAAACTCAACAAATGGCTCCTCCCAACATATTATGATGATTCCCAAGTTTTGGCCTCGATCGGAAATCAATAGGTATACGAAATTGGGCAATTCAAGTTCAAAGGCAGTTCGTGCCTTATTGGAGTGGTTGGTACATTTCGTAGTTCTAGCGATTGGATTTCACTCAAAATTCACAAAATGACTCCTCCCACCATATTATGATGATGCCGAAGTTTTCGCTCGATCGGAAATCAATAGGTGTACGAAATTGGACACTTTAAGTTCAACGGCAGTTTGTTCCGAATTGGAGTGGTTGGTGTATTCCGTAGTTCTAGCGATTGGATTTCACTCAAAACTCACCAACTGATTCCTCCCACCATATTGTGATGATGCCCAAGTTTTGGGCTCGATCGGAAATCAATAGGGGTACGAAATTGGACAATTCAAGTGGAAAGGCAATTTGTTCCGAATTGGAGTGGTTGGTGTATTCCATAGTTCTAGCAATTGGATTTCTCCCAAAACTCACCACATGACTCCTCCCACCATATTGTGGTGGTGCCCAAGTTTTGGGCTCGATCGGAAATCAATAGGTGCACGAAATTGGACAGATCAAGTTCAAAGGCAGTTTGTTACGAATTGGAGTGGATGGTGTATTCCGTAGTTCTATGAATTGGATTTCACCCAAAACTCACCACATGACTCCTCCCACCAAATTGTGATGATGCCCTAGTTTTGGGCACGATCGGAAATCAATAGTTGTACGAAATTGGACAATTCAAGTTCGGAGGCAGGTCATGCCCTGTTGGAGTGGTTGGTACATTTCTTTGTTCTAGCGATTGGATTTCGCACAAAACTCAACAAATGATTCCTCAAAACATATTTTGATGATTCCCAAGTTTTGGGCTCGATCGGAAATCAATAGGTGTACGAAATTGGGCAATTCAAGTTCAAAGGCAGTTCGTGCCATATTGGAGTGGTTGATGCATTTCGTAGTTCTAGCGATTGGATTTCACTCAAAACTCACCAAATGACTACTCTCACCATATTGTGATGGTGCCCAAGTTTTGGGCTCGATCGGAAATCAATAGGTGCACGAAATTGGACAGATCAAGTTCAAAGGCAGTTTGTTACGAATTGGAGTGGATGGTGTATTCCGTAGTTCTATCAATTGGATTTCACCCAAAACTCACCACATGACTCCTCCCACCAAATTGTGATGATGCCCTAGTTTTGGGCACGATCGGTGATCGGTTCATAATTGTATATCATTTTGTACCCTTCTAGCTTATGATTTGGTTATGTTATTGAGTTAAACTTGTGCTTTTAATTCATTTTCTGTTTTGATAAGTCCATAATTTCATACACTTGCATGCCTTCTTTACTTAGTGATTTTGCTTAGTTTCTCTTTATTTTTAGTCACTTACCTATGTTTGTGTGTTTTGTAGGTTAAGATAGCAAGAGATAACATTTGATGCAATCCATGCATGTTAAGGGCTGATTGGCATATGAGGAATATGAGCTTAAAGACAAACACATTTTGGCTACAACCCCTTTCCAGCCCAATTTCGTAGGTCAACTTCTTGGCCTTGGATCAGCATGCTATGGGGCTCGAATGAGGTGAAGATCTTCATGAAACTTGTTCCAATTGGTGTCTACTACAACATATCCAAATTTCAGCCCAATTGGACATTTGTGGAGTGCTCAGCCCGTCCAACACCCAACCTTGCTCAGCAAGATTTGTAGCTGCCAGCATTTTGCCATGTGACTCCTTTTAGCCATGTGCCTCACCCCAGCTGCAACTGACTTTGTACCCAACATAATGAGTGAAGTTGGGAGGCTTTCCAGCTATGATTTCTGAAGGAGCAAGTTGGCACATGATGGAGCTATTAAAGAGAAAGCATGTGCATGCATGCAAAGAAGAGAAAGGAGAGAGATGAAGAATAAGGAATGATGAGAGGCATTTTTGCTCAGCCTTTGAACATGGGAAATGAATTGGCAGATCACTTTGGAGCTGGAGATCAGCTTTTGAGCTATTAAAGAGAAGCATGTGCATGCATGTAAAGCAAAAATAAAGAAAAGAAATGAAATGAAGTCAATTCCAGTCTCTGTTCGGCAGCCAACTTTCGAGGTCCAAAACGCACACTTCTACTGCTCCGATGAGAATACTTTCTTCATAGAAGTTGTTCCAATGGGTGTCTAGTATAACATATCCAAATTTCAGCCCCATTGGATATGTGTTGAGACCTATGGCCTTCCTACACCAAAACAGGTTCAGAAAACTCGTTTTTCCAGCAACCAAAAGGCAACCACATGGGTTGGCAGCAAATCTGATCACCTTTGAACCCATGTGAAGAAAGCTTGTGCAGCAGAAAAAGATGAAGGATGGTGTGGGAATTCATCATAATGTTTCTCCCTCTTAGCCCTATAAATAGAGAAGCCTTCAAGCTTCAAAATACACCCCAAGGGGGGGAGCTCTCAAACACTTCTCTAGAGCTCCCTTCCCTTCTCTCCCTCAATTTCTCTTAGTTTCCTTTCAAGTTGTCAATTGTTGTAATAAAATGAGTTTACTGAATTTTTCTTCAAGTTTTCAAGTTCTTCTTTAATTTTATTTGTAATGTACATTCTTTCTTTAGTATTCAAGTTTAATTAGTTTTCAAGTTTCAGTTATGGTTTTTGTTCTTATTCATTATGCTTATAAGTTAATATGCTAGTTTGAATGATTGATCACCATTTAGGCTTGCATGTTAGCTATCTTGGTTTGAATTAAGAGTAGACACCATGCTTTAATTCGAATTGAACTATGAATAGGAAGAGTATGTATGGATATTCGACAACAGGGATTAGATACATACTTGGTTGTTTAAAATGTTCTTCTATGCTTAATGGGTTCCTAATGCTTAATTTTAGGTTAGACAACAAATGATCAAATTAGGGAATTAGGAACACAAGGTTAGAACCAGACACCATGGCCTAATCATACTTTAGCTAGAATCAATCCGTTAATCTGATTGAACTTGGGAACTTATTTGCTTGAGTTATTTCCTTTTTATTGTTTTATTTATTTTCTTTTTCATTTCTGTTTTGTATAGGGAAAATGAATTGGATCATTCAATCACCAATCCTCGTGGGATCGACCTCGCACTTACATATGCTATACTACCAAACGGCTCGTGCACTTGCGAGTATCACAAGTTGAGGATGCAGCTGAATCTATTTTGGTGCAGTGAATCCGACACAACAATCGGAAATCAATAGGTGTACGAAATTGGGCAATTCAAGTTCGAAGGCAGTTCGTGCCTTATTGGAGTGGTTGGTGCATTTCGTAGTTCTAGCGATTGGATTTCACTCAAAACTCACCAAATGACTACTCTCACCATATTGTGATGGTGCCCAAGTGTTGGGCTCGATCGGAAATCAATAGGTGCACGAAATTGGACAGATCAAGTTCAAAGGCAGTTTGTTACGAATTGGAGTGGATGGTGTATTCCGTAGTTCTAGCAATTGGATTTCACCCAAAACTCCCCACATGACCCCTCCCACCATATTGTGATGATGGCCAAGTTTTGGGCTCGATCGGAGATCAATAGGTGTACGAAATTGGACAATTCAAGTTCAAAGGCAGTTTGTGCCTTGTTGGAGTGGTTGGTGCATTTCTTTGTTCAAGCGATTGGATTTCTCTCAAAACTCAACAAATGACTCCTCCCAACATATTATGATGATTCCCAAGTTTTGGGCTCGATCGGAAATCAATAGGTGTACGAAATTGGGCAATTCAAGTTCGAAGGCAGTTCGTGCCTTATTGGAGTGGTTGGTGCATTTCGTAGTTCTTGCGATAGGATCTCACTGAAAACTCACCAAATGACTCCTCCCACCATGTTGTGATGGTGCCCAAGTTTTGGGCTCGATCGGAAATCAATAGGTGTACGAAATTGGACAGATCAAGTTCAAAGGCAGTTTGTTACGAATTGGAGTGGATGGTGTATTCCGTAGTTCTATCAATTGGATTTCACCCAAAACTCAACACATGACTCCTCCCACCAAATTGTGATGATGCCCTAGTTTTGGGCATGATCGGAAATCAATCGGTGTACGAAATTGGACAATTCAAGTTCAGAGGCAGGTCATGCCCTGTTGGAGTGGTTGGTACATTTCTTTGTTCTAGCGATTGGATTTCGCACAAAACTCAACAAATGATTCCTCAAAACATATTTTGATGATTCCCAAGTTTTGGGCTCGATCGGAAATCAATAGGTGTACGAAATTGGGCAATTCAAGTTCAAAGGCAGTTCGTGCCATATTGGAGTGGTTGGTGCATTTCGTAGTTCTAGCGATTGGATTTCACTCAAAACTCACCAAATGACTACTCTCACCATATTGTGATGGTGCCCAAGTTTTGGGCTCGATCGGAAATCAATAGGTGCACGAAATTGGACAGATCAAGTTCAAAGGCAGTTTGTTACGAATTGGAGTGGATGGTGTATTCCGTTGTTCTATCAATTGGATTTCACCCAAAACTCACCACATGACTCCTCCCACCAAATTGTGATGATGCCCTAGTTTTGGGCACGATCGGAAATCAATAGGTGTACGAAATTGGGCAATTCAAGTTCAAAGGCAGTTCGTGCCTTATTGGAGTGGTTGGTGCATTTCGTAGTTCTAGCGATTGGATTTCATTCAAAACTCACCAAATGACTCCTCCCACCATATTATGAAGGTGCTCATGTTTTTTGCTCGATCGGAAATCAATAGGAGTACGAAATTGGACAATTCAAGGTCAAAGGCAGTTTGTTCCGAATTGGAGTGGTTGTTGTATTCCGTAGTTCTAGCGATTGGATTTCACTCAAAACTCACCAACTGACTCCTCCCACCATATTATGATGATGCCCAAGTTTTGGGCTCGATCGGAAATCAATAGGTGTACGAAATTGGACAGATCAAGTTCAAAGGCAGTTTGTTACGAATTGGAGTGGATGGTGTATTCCGTAGTTCTATCAATTGGATTTCACCCAAAACTTAACACATGACTCCTCCCCCCAAATTGTGAAGATGCCCTAGTTTTGGGCTCGATCGGAAATCAATAGGTGTACGAAAGTGGACAATTCAAGTTCAAAGGCAGTTCGTGCCTTCCTGGAGTGGTTGGTGTATTTCGTAGTTCTAGTGATTGGATTTCGCTCAAAACTCACCAAACGAATCCTCCCAACATATTATGATGATGCCCAAGTTGTGGGCTCGATCGGAACTGAATATGTGTACGAAATTGGACACTTCAAGTTCAAAGCAATTTTTCCCGAACTGGAGTGGTTGGTGTATTCTGCAGTTCTAGCAATTGGATTTCCCTCAAAACTCACCACATGACTCCTCCCACCATATTATGATGATGCCCAAGTTTTGGGCTCGATCGGAAATCAATAGGTGTACGAAATTGGACAAGTCAAGTTCAAAAGCAGTTCGTGCCTTATTGGAGTGGTTGGTGTATTTCGTAGTTCTACCGATTGGATTTCACTCAAAACTCACCAACTGACTCCTCCCACCATATTATAATGACGCCCAAGTTTTGGGCTCGATCGGAAATCAATAGGTGTACGAAATTGGACACTTCAAGTTCAAAGGCAGTTTGTTCCGAATTGGAGTGGTTGTTGTATTCCGTAGTTCTAGCGATTGGATTTCACTCAAAACTCACCAACTGACTCCTCCCACCATAATATGATGATGCCCAAGTTTTGGGCTCGATCGGAAATCGATAGGTGTACGAAATTGGACAATTCAAGTTCAAAGGCAACTCCTTATTGGAGGGGTTGGTGTATTTCGTAGTTCTAGCGATTGGATTTCAATCAAAACTCACCAAATGACTCCTCCCAACATATTGTGACGATGCCCAAGTTTTGGGCTCGATCGGAAATCAATAGGTGTACGAAATTAGGCAATTCAAGTTCAAAGGCAGTTTGTTCCGAATTGGAGTGGTTATTGTATTCCGTAGTTCTAGGGACTGTATTTCACTCACAACTAACCCCGTGACTCCTCCCGCCATATTAAGATGATGCCCAAGTTTTGGGCTCGATCGGCAATCAATAGGTGTACGAGTCGTACACTTCAAGTTCAAGGCAATTTGTCCCGAATTGGAGTGGTTAGTGTATTCCGTAGTTCTAGCGACTGGATTTCACTCAAAACTCTCCATATGAATCATCCCACCATATTATGATGATGCCCAAGTTTTGGGCTCGATCGGAATTCAGTAGGTGTACGAAATTGGACAATTCAAGTTCAAAGGCAGTTCGTGCCGTATTGGAGTGGTTGGTGTATTCTGTAGTTCTAGCGATTGGATTTCACTCAAAACTCACCAAATGACTCCTCCCACCATTTTATAGTGATGCCCAAGTTTTGGGCTCCATCGGAAATCAATAGGTGTACGAAATTGGACAATTCAAGTTTCAAGGCAGTTCGTGCCTTATTGGAGTGGTTCGTGTATTTCTTAGTTCTAGCGATTGGATTTCACTCGAAACTCACCAGATGACTCTTCCCAACACATTATGATGATGCCTAGGTTTTGGGCTCGATTGGAAATAGGTGCACAAAATTGGAAACTTCAAGTTCAAAGGCAGTTTGTTCCGAATTGGATTGGTTGGTGTATTCCGTAGTTCTAGCGATTGGATTTCACTCAAAACTCACCACATGACTCCTCCCACCATATTATGATGATGCCAAAGTTTTGGGCTAGATCGAAAATAAATAGGTCTACGAAATTGGACAATTCAAGTTCAAAGGCAGTTCGTGCCTTATTGGAGTGGTTGGTGTATTTCGTAGTTCTAGCGATTGGAGTTCACTCAAAACTCACCACATGACTCCTCCTCCGACCATATTATGATGACGCCCAAGTTTTCGGCTCGATCGGAAATGAATAGGTGTACGAAATTGGACAATTCAAGTTCAAAGGCAGTTCGTGCCTTATTAGAGGGGTTGGTGTATTTCATAGTTCTAGCGATTGGATTTCACTCAAAATTCATCACATGACTCCTCCCACCATATTATGATGATGCCAAAGTTTTGGGCTCGATAGAAAATAAATAGGTCTACGAAATTGGACAATTCAAGTTCAAAGGCAGTTCGTGCCTTATTGGAGTGGTTGGTGTATTTCGTAGTTCTAGCGATTGGATTTTGTTGTTAATATTATGTTAACTCGCAATTGTATGGGGCAATTAGTAGTATAGCAAGACAAGTACGAGGTCGTACCCACGAAGACTGAGAAGTTCAAATTAGTTATGTACTTAGATTACCAAATTCAAGAAGTTAGGAAGTCTAGTCTAAAACAGAATTTAAAGTGATAGTGATTGTGATTGTGAAAAGAAGTGAGCAAACTGAAATTGCAAATGAAAGCAAATAAACAAGTGTAACAAAGAGTGATTTTGAAGGGCTGGAAAAACGGATTTGGAGACTAGGGCATTCGATTCACCATAACAATTCAATTCTGGGTTATAAGGAGTCAAGTAACAAGTCTAATTCAGATTCAAAGATTGATTCTAGCTAAAGTATGATTAGGCCATGGTGTCTGGTCCTAACCTTGTGTTCCTAATTCCCTAATTTGATCATTTGTTGTCTAACCTAAAATTAAGCATTAGGAACCCATTAAGCATAGAAGAACAATTTAAACAACCAAGCATGTATCTAATCCCTGTTGTCGAATGTCCATACATACTCTTCCTATTCATAGTTCAATTCGAATTAAAGCATGGTGTCTACTCTTAATTCAAACCAAGATATACAAATCAAAATGGTAGCTAAGCATTCCGATCAGCATATAAGCAAGTAGGCAAAATGAATAAAAACATGAATCATGAATCAAACTTGAAACTCCAAACTTGAAACTTATAAACCCAGAATATTCATGTTAGGTTACATCGAAACCCTAGTTATGGATTTAGCTACTCATAATGGAAAAGAAACTAAAACAGAATTGGGAAAACATAATGAATGTCATAAGAGTAGAAAAACCATTTTCTGAAGTTCTTGTGGTGTCCAATGCTTCTTCAAGAGCTTCTCCACGTCTGGAAGGATGTATGAAGGATATGGAGGTGATTTGGGATGAGTTTGAGTGAGTGGTGATGGTTGAGAGAGAGGAAATTCGTAGGAAATAGAAGGGAGGTTTTCTGGAGCTGTTTTGGTGTTTTGGGGCAGTTTAGAGTATCTGGCTGTGTACCTAGAGTGTATGGGGTGGATGTGTGTTTTTTTGAAGCTTGAAGACCTCTCTATTTATAGGGCTAAGAGGGAGGAACATCATGATGATATTCCCACACCATCCTTCATCTTTTGCTGATGCACAAGCTTTCTTCACATGGGTTCAAAGGTGATCAGTTTTGCTGCCAACCCATGTGGTCTTCTTTTGGCTGCCATCCCATGTGGTCTTCTTTTGCTGCCAAAGTCAGTTACAGCTGGGGTGAGGCACATGGCTTAAAGGAGGTGACAAGCTCATCAGCTGGCAGCTGCAATCCTGAGAAAGGTGCAACTTGATGGGACCACGGATTGGGCTTGGCTTCATCAATGGATATGTATGAGCAGTCCATCTTGCAGTTCAGAAACTCCTCTTTCTAACCACAAATCATTTGGGCCAATCCAAGTTGGGAGGAGGAAGTTAAGGCCGAAACAAATAGCTAACTCAGTCTGCTCGTTTTTGCAACATTGTGCAACTTTTTTTATCCAAAGCCACCATTGCTACCTAAGGCCCAAAGAACTGAATGACAAACAGAAAAGGGATTAAAAGCACAAGTTTAACTCAACAACATAACCAAATCATAAGCTAGAGGGGCACAAAATGATATACAATTATGAACTGATCAAATACCCCCATACCTAGATTTTGCTAGTCCTCGAGCAAAACAACACAAAACAAAGTTAAAAACAAAACAAGAAGTTAACTAAACCACTTCCGCAGGTAACTCGATTGCATTGAGCATATGCAACAAGCCTTTAAACCTCTAGGCATCCCTAGTAGGAGGAGTTGTGTCTCCTGAGGGTTTAACAGAAACGATACCCACAAACGCTTTACTGACTCTACAAAACAAAGTGATTAGTAAAACTTTGAAATCAACTAATGAAAATGAAAGAAAACTTCGGTCATACCTCCAACACCATAGAGTTGCCAAGATAGGTGATCAATCAATGTGTAAAGTGGAAGCTATAGCTCAAAGGCACACGGTTTCAAAGCAAGCACACTCAAACCTTGAATGGAGAACATGCTTCGACTCTAATTCTCACAGATAACACTCAATCACTCAGAACCTAAGGTTTAATTCTCTCAAGAAAGCATAAGTGAGTGTAAGAAATAGAAGCACAAGTTTTGGTTAGATCTCATGAAAGGAATCAAATACTAAGAATAGAGATACACACATACTTACAGCAACCATGAATACATCCTCAAAGATCAGCTAGGTCTTTTACACAGTTGTAATGAAAGGCTAAGGTTAGGGGAAATGAAAGAATTGGAAGGAAGAACAAGTAACTTAAGAACATACCAAGGTTGCATTCTTCTTTAACCTGCAAGGTATCATTGGCATGGCTGCAACATCATAGCATCATCTGGCATAAACTTTTTTTTTTTTTTTTTTTTTTTTTTTTTTTTTTTTTACGCTTAGATCAAATTGAAACACTTTCATCTTTCATCTTTGCTGATTTGATTTGCATCTTCTTTAGCTTCATTGCACAGATTCACTCGAATTTTCATTTAGGTACATGGTAGCAACTTCCTTGCATCAAACTTTATCTTGGCAAACCTTGGTATATTTCTAAGTTATAAGGTATGGCTACAATAGGTTAAACATCTCAGATTAAGATACAAAGGTAGGGAAATGAAAGAAGAAAAAGGGCTTGAAGTGTTTGGCTTCAAAAGGGCTGATGGAACACACAAATGGGTAGGGTGAAAGGGGAGCACACAGAATGGTTATGCACACATAGCCTAGCATCACTTCAATGAGTTCATTCATGAATGAGAGCAAGCACATGATATCTGCAAAAGAGAATCATCCTTAGTATTCAATCAAAATGGAACAATGAGATCATTTAGAGTGAACTGAAGCAAATAAGTAGAGATGAGGAATAGAACACTTTAAACCCTCTCAAGAAAGCAATTGGGCTCGATGTAGCTCACTAGGGTAGTCTCCACTTTTCTCCTTCAAGAATTTGAGCATGGTACTTTAGCCACCAGAATTCTAAGAGCAAAAGCTTTGTGAAGTGCAAAAATTCTGATATGAAAACCTCAATGGCAGCTCTATAGCATTGATTGTATGACATTCTAAAAAAATTAGTGACAAAAGAACAAAAATTGAAACCACAAATGAATTAAAATTGAACCTTCCCCCCAGACCTGAACTGAACATTGTCCTCAATGTTAAAGCATAGAAAAGATGATTGAGAACATGCAAATGATAAAGGGAAAAGTTAAGAAGAAGGTTTAGAGAAACTCCCCCTTGATGCGATTAGGTCGACCGCTACCAAGCACCGTCTTCTTGAACACATGGGTTGCCTCCCAAGAAGCGCCTTAGTTACTGTCTTGGCAAGACATTATGCAATCCGCTAAGTTGATGAAACAAAGGGAAGTTGATCTACCACATGGCCAGTTTGTATGCTAGCTGAAATCCCCTCATAGAATGGCTTTAAACGTTGTCCATTTACTTTGAAAGTTGAGCCATCTTTAGGACTTTGAATCTCCACAGCTCCATAGGGAGAAACATTTATCACGGTGAATGGGCCAAGCCATCTAGACTTCAATTTCCCTGGAAAGAGACGCAAACGTGAGTTAAACAAAAGAACTGACATACCTTTGGAGAACTCTTTCCGTTGAATGTTTCTGTCATGGTAATGAACGGTTCATAATTGTATATCATTTTGTACCCTTCTAGCTTATGATTTGGTTATGTTATTGAGTTAAACTTGTGCTTTTAATTCATTTTCTGTTTTGATAAGTCCATAATTTCATACACTTGCATGCCTTCTTTACTTAGTGATTTTGCTTAGTTTCTCTTTATTTTGAGTCACTTACCTATGTTTGTGTGTTTTGTAGGTTAAGATAGCAAGAGATAACATTTGATGCAATCCATACATGTTAAGGGCTGATTGGCATATGAGGAATATGAGCTTAAAGACAAACACATTTTGGCTACAACCCCTTTCCAGCCCAATTTCGTAGGTCAACTTCTTGGCCTTGGATCAACATGCTATGGGGCTCGAATGAGGTGAAGATCTTCATGAAACTTGTTCCAATGGGTGTCTACTACAACATATCCAAATTTCAGCCCAATTGGACATTTGTGGAGTGCTCAGCCCGTCCAACAACCAACCTTGCTCAGCAAGATTTGTAGCTGCCAGCATTTTGCCATGTGACTCCTTTTAGCCATGTGCCTCACCCCAGCTGCAACTGACTTTGTACCCAACATAATGAGTGAAGTTGGGAGGCTTTCCAGCTATGAATTTCTGAAGGAGCAAGTTGGTACATGTTGGAGCTATTATAGAGAAAGCATGTGCATGTGAAGCAAAGAGAAAAGAGAGAGAGAAGAAGAGGAATGATGCGAGGCATTTTTGCTCAGCCTTTGAACATGGGAATTGAATTGGCAGATCACTTTGGAGCTGGAGATCAGCTTTTGAGCTATTAAAGAGAAGCATGTGCATGCATGTAAAGCAAAAAGAAAGAAAAGAAATGAAATGAAGTCAATTCCAGTCTCTGTTCGGCAGCCAACTTTCAAGGTCCAAAACACACACTTCTACTGCTCCGATGAGAATACTTTCTTCATAGAAGTTGTTCCAATGGGTGTCTAGTATAACATATCCAAATTTGAGCCCCATTGGATAAGTTTTGAAACCTCTGGCCTTCCTACACCAAGACTGGTTCAGAAAATTCGTTTTTCAGCAACCAAAAAGCAACCACATGGGTTGGCAGCAAAAGGCAATCACATGGGTTGGCAGCAAAGGGGAGCCACATCTGATCACCTTTGAACCCATGTGAAGAATCTTGAGGTGCAGCAGCAAAAGATGAAGGATGGTGTGGGAATTCATCATGTTGTTCCTCCCTCTTATGCCTATAAATAGAGAAGCCTTCAAGCTTCATAAATCACACCCCAAGGGGGGGAGCTCTCAAACACTTCTCTAGAGCTCCCTTCCCTTCTCTCCCTCAATTTCTCTTAGTTTCCTTTCAAGTTGTCAATTGTTGTAATAAAATGAGTTTACTGAATTTTTCTTCAAGTTTTCAAGTTCTTCTTTTAATTTTATTTGTAATGTACATTCTTTCTTTAGTATTCAAGTTTAATTAGTTTCCAAGTTTCAGTTATGGTTTTTGTTCTTATTCATTATGCTTATAAGTTAATATGCTAGTTTGAATGATTGATCACCATTTAGGCTTGCATGTTAGCTATCTTGGTTTGAATTAAGAGTAGACACCATGCTTTAATTCGAATTGAACTATGAATAGGAAGAGTATGTATGGACATTCGACAACAGGGATTAGATACATACTTGGTTGTTTAAAATGTTCTTCTATGCTTAATGGGTTCCTAATGCTTAATTTTAGGTTAGACAACAAATGATCAAATTAGGGAATTAGGAACACAAGGTTAGAACCAGACACCATGGCCTAATCATACTTTAGCTAGAATCAATCCATTAATCTAAATTGAACTTGGGAACTTATTTGCTTGAGTTATTTCTCTTTTTTCTTGTTTTATTTTATTTTTTTTCCATTTCTGTTTTGTGTAGGGAAAATGAATTGGATCATTCAATCACCAATCCTCGTGGGATCGACCTCGCACTTACATATGCTATACTACCAAACGGCTCGTGCACTTGCGAGTATCACAAGTTGAGGATGCAACTGAATCCATTTTGGTGCAGTGAATCCGACACAACAAGTTTTTGGCGCCGTTGCCGGGGATTGGCAACATAGTTTGGTTCCATTTCTTTTCCCTACTTGTTTTATTTTTATTTTTCATTTTCATGTTTTTCTAGACAATTTCTTGTTTTAAAGTTAATGGCGTTAATGGACAAGTTGTGTTTGTAGTCCAACGGAATAGGACAATTGCCTAACAAGCAAGAGAACTGGGTTTAAGTCCCAGCTTACACAACCCATTGGTGCTTGTTGCTTTGAAGCATGGAATTGGATGTGTGTTGATTTTTCTTTTTATTTATAATGTTTAAAGTCTACTTAGTTCTCTATTGTTCATTCCTAATCCTTTTAATTCAATTTCAAGTTTGTGTGTTGGTTTTAGCAATTTATGATAGCTTAATAAAAATGGAGAGAGATGGCAACCTCAATCATATGAATAGGAAGCGTGGAGTAGTGGGAGAAGTCGCGACCTCCAAGTGCATCCATGCTCGACCTAATCGCTTCAAGGGGGAGCATTTCAATCCTTTCTCTTCTTTGAATTCTGTTTATTTCCGTCATTGTTTTTACCTTTTGGTCCGCGCTGGGTTCTTTGTTTTTCTGTACTGAATCCAACCATATAAAAAACGTGAAATTTGGACTTGCGGTTGGAAAGTTATAGCCTAAAAACTGAACACAGGTCGAAGCTGAAAAACAGAGAAACGATTCTGTCCAAAGGGTGATAATTAGGTGATAGAAAGTGCTGTTTGTGTTTTTCTTTTGTTTCTTGGTTTGTTTCTTTTAGTACAACAAATTATGTCGTTTGTTTGAGTTTGTTTAGAGTACTTAGTCCATTTTCGTTTATGGTTTGTTGTTTCATTTTATCTTAATTTGTTTTTGTAAAAAAGAAATTATTTTTCATATGAGCTAACTTTTGGTAACCCCAGTGAGCACCTTCGTCAATACAGTGTCTAGGAGTTCTATAGGCGACACCTTCGGTGTCAAAGAAGTTTGGGTTTTAAGCGGGACCATTGTGACCCCTCCAACCTTCCCGGATCCCCTGGCTGTGTTTTCTGAGGCCCTTAACTGGTTATCCGTGAGTTGCTTGTATATTCATGTGTTTTTAAATTAAGTTTTTTTTTATTTTCTTTGTTTTCTTTTCTGTTTAGTCTTTGTTTTTGTTTTGTTTTTGTTTTTGTTTTGTTAAGTTAGTTTTTGTATTTATTTTGTTTAGTCGTTGTTTTTATTTTATTTTTGTTTTGTTTTTGTTTTTGTGGTATGGTTAGTTGGTTTATTTCTGAGTGTTAAAACACACTTTTATTTCAAACGCTGCATTAAAAAAAAAAAAAAAAAAACCAAAAAAAAACCAAAAAAAAAAAAAAAAAAAACATTCAAGTAAAATAAATATTAAAAAAAAAAAAAAAACAACTTCTTCTTTTTTTTCTTCATCTTCTTCTTCTTCTTCTTCATCTTCTTCATCTTCTTCATCATCATGGCTTGCCTCTATTGTCTCGCACTTGTAGAATCTGCAGCAGCTCTACATGATCATCATTTTTTCTTTGCAGTGCTTCCACATGCTGAGTGGCACAGTAGAGTCGCTTCTGCAAGTCCGCCACCATAGCCTTCAAGGAAGCCACTTCCTCGCTCAGAGTGGCACACTCCCGTGTCCTCGCCAGTAGTCGCATGCCCAGATTGGTAGACGAGACCGCCTGGAGCACAGTGAGATCGTGGGACTCATCCACCGCCATCTTGTCAGACCTACGTGCCACGTGCAGATGATCTGCCGGAGTGAGTTTACTGCCAATCAATGTTCCCATCAGCACTGATCTGTTCGGCATTGCCTCAGAAAGGTTCGGTATTGCCTCAGCAAAGTTTGAGGCCGTGCCGTGATGATATGTAGAGTTTGGGAAGACAGTGTTTGGACGAGCCCTTTTCTTGGCATTCGGAGGTGCAAGGGATAGTTCAAGGTTGAGATCATCAAGGTGAGTGCATGAGGATGCCATTTTTTTGTTTCTGGATTTTTTGATGTTTTTCCTTGAGTTTGCAGGAAGAAATGCTGGGTATCATCTGCTTGCAAAGGCGTGGTTTAAATAGGCATATGCTGATGAGAGAGCGCCAACACCATTTCGGATTTCCCGGGCATGCTCGACCTAATCGCTTCAAGGGGGAGCACCTTTACTTTCACTTTACTTTTCTTTTTTTCCGTGTTTTCTGGTGTTTTATTGTTTTGCCCGTTACTTTCATTTTCTAGAGCTTTGTGTTGTTGCCTTTCCCTTTCGGCTATCATCTTTATTTATTTAAGTTAGGGAACTGTGCTTTCTTTTCCGTTTGACGTCTTCGTTTGATTTAAGTTTGGGAAGTGTGCTTTCTTTTCCGTTTTCTTTTCCCTTCTGCAAACTTACTCTTTTATTTCCCAAAACAAAATAACAAAAACAAAAACAACCAAAAAAAATAAAATAACTTAAAAACAACAATAATGCAGTAGAAATCATTTCTTCACAGTGCTCGGTGTCTCGACCATTGGAGCTTTGAGTTTGGCCCTCTGGCTGTCCTCTTCCTGGGCTTCATGCACAGCCTCTTGGGGCTCACCACTTGAGCTCCCAAAGATCGCAATCTTAGCTTGAGCGTAATTACTCTCGCGATCTACTTGCTTGCGTTTACCCGGTCGGTCTAGGTCCTCTAGCTGCTTTCGCATGTCGCGAGAATACAACTCTACCATTTTTGATAGGTTTTTATTCTCGTCCCGCAGTACCTCTAGCTGGTGTCGATTCACCTCCACTATCCTTGCCCTCTCCCTTTTCAAGCTTTTTATAGCAGTCTGGCACTCTTCCACCATACTTCGCTCCGCCGCCAACTGACCTTTCAGCACCTCTACCTCATGGGACTTCGCAAGTAGGCGATGACCCAAACTTGCGACACATGCTGCACTCTGCACGCTCAGTGCCATGGCATCACTCGCAACCCGATTATCATCCCTTGTGCCAAACACACGTATATCTTTAGGAGTCACTAGATTTCTGCCCACTCCAATGGCAACATCGTTGTCCAGGAGTATTGAGTCAGCTACTGTCACAGGCCCCCTTGCGGAGGCAAAGTAGGGCATCCATACTGGTGCCGCTGCTTGACCCCATGTCTGAGTCGGTGGAGCTAGGTTGAGATCCAACGAAAATGGGTACGAAGAGGCCATTTGATTTCTCACTCGCTTTTCTTCTTTCTTTCTTTTCTCTTTTGTGTGTTTCTGAGTTTGTGTTTTTTTTTACCCTTTCTTTTTACTTTTTATAGACTTAGTTTTGCTAAACCCTAGCCACTGCGGTTCTAAGTTCTGTGCAGCCCTTACAGCTTATCTCTATATGTCACCGCACCCGTTTCCCAACTCCCCTTAATTGCATTTTCACCTTTCACCACCTTCAAAGTGAAAAAGTCGTCCCGCTTCACCCAAGAGGCCAATAAGTCTGGCTTGGGGGATGTGAAAGCGGCCTCTGCGCGCCGACACGTCCCTCACTCCTTTTGCCTGTCACTTCCTAGGAACCG
This sequence comes from Prunus campanulata, assembly GCA_034190965.1. Lineage (NCBI taxonomy): Eukaryota > Viridiplantae > Streptophyta > Magnoliopsida > Rosales > Rosaceae > Prunus > Prunus campanulata. The sequence continues at coordinate 11,718,642 of CM067209.1, read as the reverse complement.
AGGCAGCAGGGACCACACTCTTTCTTTTCATAAATCCCGCCTTTGCACTCCCAATTCACGTTTCATTAAATTAAAAAATAAAAATAAAAATAATAACAAACGTGTGGGCTTCGGATTTCTTTACGGGTCGGGTTTTCACCGTTGTTAGGTTTCAAAGTGTGTTAACTTCTTTTGGGTTGGGTTTTCAATCGTTTGGGTTTTGGTTTGCATAAGACTGTTTGTTTAGGGCTTTCTGTTTCGAGTGTTTTACTATTTTTTTTTTTTTATTTTTAATTTGTTTGTTGTTTTGTAATTTTTATTTTGTAATTATTTTATTTTTGTATTTTAATTCTTGTGTGTTTTGTGATTTTATATTTACTTTAGTACCTTTCATTTCTTGTCATGACATTGCTTGTTCCTAATCTTTAAACATTGAGGACAATGTTCGTTTCTAGGTTTGGGGGTATTGGAGTTTACCAAGTAAATTTAGTTTTTCTTATAAAAAAAAAAAAATAATTAATTTCTTGTTTATTTTTCTTTTTCTATATTTTGAGTCTTGTTTTGTTTTGAGTCACTTTCCGAACACTTATGATGAGATTGTGATAAATGTTTGCATGACTTAAATGAAAATTGAATTTTGTCTTTTATTTATTTATTTTTCCTTGTAAATTTTTATTGTAAAAAAAAAATAATAATAATAATAATTTGGCATCGTTCTAGCATGATATGTTCGAAACTTTTTTTTGCACTTGCCATTTGTTTCTTAATTTTCCAATTAAAGGATTTGCATGACCCAAAGAATTGTATCAAGCATAAATTAGACTTATATAACCATTTAATGTGAGCTTTTGAGCCTTGTGCTTCATTTCATGAGTGTTATACACATACTCTTATTTTCTTGTCATCAAAGTTGTTGTTTGATCTCATTATTCTTTGATTTGGTTGAACACTTAAAAGTTATTCATTCTTATGCAATTTGATTTCATGACATTTAAGAAATGATATTAAGGCCCTCTTTGGATCGTTTGTGCCTTTCAAGCTAACCTTATGCATGCTTAAGCATGATTTTCCATTGTTAACCATTTTGAGCCTACATGTAAACCTTTTCTTTCATTTACCATTTTTATTTCCTCGCCTTAGCCCGAAAAACAAATATTTACCTTTCTAAGGAACTCATGAGCTCTAATTCGGATGTGTTTTTCATGCTAAGTTTGGGAAGGGATATTACTTAAAGAAAAAAAAAAAAAAGAACTTCACTCAATTGGTGAAAGAAAAGAAAAAAAAAAAATTGTGATTAAATGGTGGTTGATTGAATTTCATTTTTGGGCTTTCAAAAATAATTGTTTGGAAAGGAGTGTAAACCATTGTAAATGAAAGTATAAGGAGTTTTGATCATGTAAAAGAAAAATTCTCGTTGTGATGATTCGAAGTCTTGTAAACAATTGTTATATGCTCTTATATTTTGAGTTCCTTGGACTTTGTTTTATCCATACCTTTCATTTCTCACTCACCTTACACCCTTGGCCCCATTACAACCTATAATAAAGACCTAAATTGATCTTAAATGTCATATGGTTGAATTGCATGCATTTTCTTACTTTTAAGTGTTTGGCATCCTTCTTGAGATCATATTAATGCAAGTTCTTCATCTTCCTATTTTTGAGTTAAGTTCCTTATGATTTAACTCTAATCTCATGTTTATAACTGAGTGTTGCATTGTAGCCCTCTTCTGAGTGATTCATTTGTGAGAGGACAACTTTGGTGAGATTTGAAGTTGCATTTGTGCTTGGTCTAATTTTTGAAATTGTGTGAAAACTAAGATTGGGGAATTTGTTGCATTTGGCTATCACACTACTACACTTTGAGCATGTTGTGTTTTGAACTTTGCCACCTTGTAAATAATGTCTAAAATTGAGTTTTTATTGTTAAAACTTTTGAGTCATGTGCATGAGTCATTTCTCTTCAGAAAATGTTCGGAATGATTGTTTTGAGTTTCTATTTATTTATTTTTATTTTTGTTTTGTTTTTGTAATTATTTTTGTTTTGGTTTTTGTGTTTCTTTTATTTTGCTTAAAGACTAACAAATCTAATAAGTTTTCTAACCACTTTGTTTTGTAGAGTTAGTAAAACGTTTGTGGGTATCGTTTCTGTTAAACCCTTAGGAGACACAACTCCTCCTACTAGGGATGCCTAGAGGTTTAAAGGCTTGTTGCATACGCTCAATGCAATCGAGTTACCTGCGGAAGTGGTTTAGTTAACTTCTTGTTTTGTTTTTAACTTTGTTTTGTGTTGTTTTGCTCGAGGACTAGCAAAATCTAGGTTTGGGGGTATTTGAACGGTTCATAATTGTATATCATTTTGTACCCTTCTAGCTTATGATTTGGTTATGTTATTGAGTTAAACTTGTGCTTTTAATTCATTTTCTGTTTTGATAAGTCCATAATTTCATACACTTGCATGCCTTCTTTACTTAGTGATTTTGCTTAGTTTCTCTTTATTTTGAGTCACTTACCTATGTTTGTGTGTTTTGTAGGTTAAGATAGCAAGAGATAACATTTGATGCAATCCATACATGTTAAGGGCTGATTGGCATATGAGGAATATGAGCTTAAAGACAAACACATTTTGGCTACAACCCCTTTCCAGCCCAATTTCGTAGGTCAACTTCTTGGCCTTGGATCAACATGCTATGGGGCTCGAATGAGGTGAAGATCTTCATGAAACTTGTTCCAATGGGTGTCTACTACAACATATCCAAATTTCAGCCCAATTGGACATTTGTGGAGTGCTCAGCCCGTCCAACAACCAACCTTGCTCAGCAAGATTTGTAGCTGCCAGCATTTTGCCATGTGACTCCTTTTAGCCATGTGCCTCACCCCAGCTGCAACTGACTTTGTACCCAACATAATGAGTGAAGTTGGGAGGCTTTCCAGCTATGAATTTCTGAAGGAGCAAGTTGGTACATGTTGGAGCTATTATAGAGAAAGCATGTGCATGTGAAGCAAAGAGAAAAGAGAGAGAGAAGAAGAGGAATGATGCGAGGCATTTTTGCTCAGCCTTTGAACATGGGAATTGAATTGGCAGATCACTTTGGAGCTGGAGATCAGCTTTTGAGCTATTAAAGAGAAGCATGTGCATGCATGTAAAGCAAAAAGAAAGAAAAGAAATGAAATGAAGTCAATTCCAGTCTCTGTTCGGCAGCCAACTTTCAAGGTCCAAAACACACACTTCTACTGCTCCGATGAGAATACTTTCTTCATAGAAGTTGTTCCAATGGGTGTCTAGTATAACATATCCAAATTTGAGCCCCATTGGATAAGTTTTGAAACCTCTGGCCTTCCTACACCAAGACTGGTTCAGAAAATTCGTTTTTCAGCAACCAAAAAGCAACCACATGGGTTGGCAGCAAAAGGCAATCACATGGGTTGGCAGCAAAGGGGAGCCACATCTGATCACCTTTGAACCCATGTGAAGAATCTTGAGGTGCAGCAGCAAAAGATGAAGGATGGTGTGGGAATTCATCATGTTGTTCCTCCCTCTTATGCCTATAAATAGAGAAGCCTTCAAGCTTCATAAATCACACCCCAAGGGGGGGAGCTCTCAAACACTTCTCTAGAGCTCCCTTCCCTTCTCTCCCTCAATTTCTCTTAGTTTCCTTTCAAGTTGTCAATTGTTGTAATAAAATGAGTTTACTGAATTTTTCTTCAAGTTTTCAAGTTCTTCTTTTAATTTTATTTGTAATGTACATTCTTTCTTTAGTATTCAAGTTTAATTAGTTTCCAAGTTTCAGTTATGGTTTTTGTTCTTATTCATTATGCTTATAAGTTAATATGCTAGTTTGAATGATTGATCACCATTTAGGCTTGCATGTTAGCTATCTTGGTTTGAATTAAGAGTAGACACCATGCTTTAATTCGAATTGAACTATGAATAGGAAGAGTATGTATGGACATTCGACAACAGGGATTAGATACATACTTGGTTGTTTAAAATGTTCTTCTATGCTTAATGGGTTCCTAATGCTTAATTTTAGGTTAGACAACAAATGATCAAATTAGGGAATTAGGAACACAAGGTTAGAACCAGACACCATGGCCTAATCATACTTTAGCTAGAATCAATCCATTAATCTAAATTGAACTTGGGAACTTATTTGCTTGAGTTATTTCTCTTTTTTCTTGTTTTATTTTATTTTTTTTCCATTTCTGTTTTGTGTAGGGAAAATGAATTGGATCATTCAATCACCAATCCTCGTGGGATCGACCTCGCACTTACATATGCTATACTACCAAACGGCTCGTGCACTTGCGAGTATCACAAGTTGAGGATGCAACTGAATCCATTTTGGTGCAGTGAATCCGACACAACAGGTAACTCTTGGTTCGTTCTTTGTAAAGCTTTGCATTCTCATAAGACTCATGTCTAATTTCTTCCAATTCATTGAGCTGAAACTTTCTAACATGGCCAGCCTTGTCCAGATCAAAATTCAATTTCTTGATGGCCCAAAAAGCATTGTGTTCAAGCTCCATTGGCAGGTGACAAGCTTTCCCAAACACAAGACGATAAGGGCTCATTCCAATGGGAGTCTTATACGCAGTCCTATAAGCCCATAATGCATCATTGAGCTTGGCAGCCCAATCTTTTCTTGTGTTGTTCACCACCTTCTCCAGGATGTGCTTAATTTCTCGATTGCTTATTTCCACTTGACCAGAAGTTTGAGGATGATATGGTGTAGAGACTCGATGGGTGATGTTGTACTTTTTCATGAGTGCTTCGAATGGCTTGTTACAGAAGTGGCTGCCTCCATCACTAATGACAGCCCTTGGAGTACCAAACCTTGTGAAAATATTATCCTTCAAGAACTTCAGCACCACCTTATGATCATTGGTTTTGGTGGCTATGGCTTCCACCCATTTAGACACATAATCAACAGCAACAAGTATGTAAGTATAACCAAAGGAAGATGGGAATGGTCCCATGAAATCAATACCCCACACATCGAAGAGCTCCACAACGAGTATGTTATTCAGTGGCATTTCGTTCCTGCGACTTATGTTCCCCATCCTTTGACACCTATCACACTTAACACAAAAATTAAACGCATCTTTGAATAGAGTGGGCCAAAAGAAACCAGATTGCAGAATTTTAAGTGCTGTTTTCTTAGCTCCAAAGTGACCTCCACAAGCCAATTCGTGGCCATGCCTAAGTATGCTTTCTTGCTCTTCTTCTGGAACACATCTTCTGATGAGTTGATCCGGGCAATGCTTGAATAAGAAAGGTTCATCCCAGACATAATGTTTCACCATGGAAAAGAACTTCTTCTTGTCCTGAGAAGTTAGATCATTTCTAAGAACACCACAAGCAAGATAATTAACAAAATCAGCATACCATGGCTCTTTGACTTGGGCAGCATAAAGTTGTTCATCAGGGAAAGTCTCATTCAAGGGTAGCACAGCTGCTCCTTTTTCTTCAACCACAATTCTGCTCAAATGATCTGCTACCACATTCTCACATCCCTTCTTATCTCGAATCTCCAAATCGAATTCTTGCAGCAAGAGAATCCATCTAATCAAGCGTGGTTTGGCATCCTTCTTAGTGAGCAAGTATCTAAGAGCTGCATGGTCAGAATAAACAATTACTTTAGAACCAACAAGGTAAGAACGAAATTTTTCTAAAGCAAAAACCACAGCAAGCAACTCCTTCTCTGTTGTGGAGTAGTTGATTTGAGCATCATTCAAGGTCCGGCTAGCATAATGAATCACATGGGGCAGCTTGTTCTTCTTTTGACCTAAAACTGCACCAATAGCAAAGTCAGAGGCATCACACATTATTTCAAATGGTAAAAACCAATCCGGAGCTATGATAATAGGGGCTGAAGTTAGCTCCCTCTTTAAGGTAGTAAAAGCTTCCATGCAAGCTTCATTAAACTCAAAAACAGCATCCTTAGCAAGGAGATTACACAATGGCCTTGTAATGCTTGAGAAATTTTTGATGAACCTTCTATAGAATCCAGCATGACCTAGAAAACTTCTAACTCCTTTAACAGAGGTAGGTGGTGGAAGATTTGAGATGAGATCGATCTTGGCTTTATCCACTTCGATTCCCTTGCTTGAAATCACATGGCCTAGCACAATGCCTTGTCTCACCATGAAGTGACACTTCTCCCAATTCAAAATCAGATTTGTTTCCTGGCATCTTTTAAGCACTAGAGACAAGTGGTGAAGACAGTTATCAAAAGAGGAACCAAAAACTGAAAAATCATCCATAAATACCTCAATGAATCGTTCCACCATATCTGAAAAGATTGACATCATGCATCTTTGGAAAGTTGCTGGGGCATTGCACAAACCGAATGGCATCCTTCTATAAGCAAACGTACCAAATGGGCATGTGAATGTGGTTTTCTCTTGGTCTTCCGGAGCAATGGGAATTTGATTATAACCTGAAAAACCATCAAGAAAACAATAGTAAGCATGGCCAGATAAACGTTCAAGCATTTGATCAATAAAAGGCAAGGGGAAATGATCTTTTCTAGTGGATGTGTTCAACTTCCTGTAATCAATGCAAACTCTCCAACCAGTGACAGTTCGTGTAGGAACTAGCTCATTCTTCTCATTCTTCACAACGGTGATTCCGGACTTCTTTGGAACAACTTGCACAGGGCTCACCCACTTAGAATCTGAAATTGGGTAGATGATTCCTACATCGAGTAGCTTTAAAACTTCAGCTCTAACCACCTCTTTCATGTTGGGATTTAGCCTCCTTTGGGCATCACGAGATGGTTTGCTGTCTTCTTCCATTAAAATCCGGTGCATGCACATGCTTGGACTAATTCCTTTGATGTCTGCTATGGTCCACCCAATGGCTGTTTTATGCTCTTTTAGAACTTTAATTAAGCTCTCTTCTTCATGTGAGGAGAGACCTGCAGCAATTATAACAGGGAGAGTTTCGTTAGCACCCAAATATGTATATTTGAGATGATTGGGAAGAGGTTTAAGTTCTAGCTTTGGTGGGATGACAATGGATGGCTCCATTTTCGTGGATGATGGTCCAAGAGGCTCGATTGGTGGCCTAAAGGATGGTGGGTATGGCGGAAACACTTCTAAGGCAGCCACCACTTCTTGGAACTCCGGTTCACAAAGATCTTCCTCTTCTTGTGTTAAGACAACTTCTAGAACATCATTAGACTTTCTCTGCAAAATTTTGGAGGAAACCTCATGATCCACAACATCAATTGAAAAGCAAGAATCAAGAGAGATAGAAGGTTGAGATAGAGCATTAAGCATTTTAAATTCAACAGTTTCACCCAAAACAGTCATGGAGAGGGTGCTATCTTTCACTTTGATGATTGTATCTGCAGTGGCCATGAATGGCCTGCCTAGGAGAATGGGATCAACACGATCTCCATTTGGATTGTCTTCCATGTCCATCACTACAAAATCAGCAGGGAGAATTAGTGTATTAACTTGAACTAGAATATCTTCTACAATACCTTTTGGATATTTTATAGAATGATCAGCTAGTTCAAGTCGCATTGAAGTCTTCTTCATCCCTTCTAAGCCAAGCTCTTGATAAACTGAATATGGCATAACATTGATGCTTGCTCCCAAGTCCAACATGGCTCTTCCAACCTTCTTGCCTCCAATGTTAATGGGAATGTCAAAGCTGCCAGGATCATCTAGTTTTGGTGGAAGCTTCCTTTGCAACACCGCACTTACATTTTGGTCAAGCTTTACTCCTTCATTTGGAGCGAAATTGAGCTTGTGAGTTTTCAAGTCCTTGATGAATTTTCCATATGCAGGAATCTGTTCAATAAGATCAAGCAAAGGCAAATTGATATTAACTTTACTCAAAATATCATAAATCTCTTTAAAAGCCTTATCTTGCTTTGGTTTCTTAAGACGGCCTGGAAATGGAATCTGTGGAACATATGGAGCGGGTGGCACGTATCTATCTTCTTGAAGATGTGGTGGCACAAATTTGTCATCCCTTTTATGCAATTGGAATTGATCGGATTTCTGAGAATCTGATTTGGCCTTAGGAGCAGATTGAGAAGTTTTGAGTTGTTCTCCTTCCGTAGCCATGGTCTCCTCCTCTTCATCTTCTACAATCACAGCATCATTTGAAAGATTAGAATCAACTTTATTATCAATGATCTTACCTGATCTGAGCACATGGATGGCCTTGGCTTCTGGGTTCTTTGGATTGAAATTGGACAATTCAAGTTCAAAGGCAGTTGGTGCTTTATTGGAGTGGTTGGGGTATTTCGTAGTTCTAGCCATTGGATTTCACTCAAAACTCACCAAATGACTCCTCCCACCATATTATGATGATGCCCAAGTTTTGGGCTCAATTGCAAATCAATAGGTGTAAAAAATTGGACACTTCATGTTCAAAACAATTTCTCCCGAATTGGAGTGCTTGGTGTATTTCATAGTTCTAGCGATTGGATTTCACTCAAAACTCACCACATGACTCCTCCCACCATATTATGATGATGCCCAAGTTTTCAGCTTGATCGGAAATGAATAGGTGTACAAAATTGGACAATTCAAGTTCAAAGGCAGTTCGTGCCATATTGGAGTGGTTGGGGTATTTCGTAGTTCTAACCATTGGATTTCACTCAAAACTCACCAAATGACTCCTCCCACCATATTATGATGATGCCCAAGTTCGGGGCTTGATAGGAAATCAGTAGGTGTACGAAATTGGACACTTCAAGTTCAAAGCAATTTGTCCCGAATTGGAGTGGTTGGTGTATTCCGTAGTTCTAGCGGTTGGATTTCACTCAAAACTCACCACATGACTCCTCCCACCATATTACGATGATGCCCAAGTTTTGGGCTCGATCGGAAATCAATAGATGTACGAAATTGGACAGATCAAGTTCAAAGGCAGTGTGTTACGAATTGGACTGGATGGTGTATTCCGTAGTTCTATCAATTGGATTTCACCCAAAACTCACCACATGACTCCTCCCACCGAATTGTGATGATGCCCTAGTTTTGGGCTCGATCGGAAATCAATAGGTGTACGAAATTGGACAATTCAAGTTCAGAGGCAGTTCATGCCTTGTTGGAGTGGTTGGTACATTTCATTGTTCTAGCGATTGGATTTCACTCAAAACTCAACAAATGATTCCTCCCAACATATTATGATGGTGCCCAAGTTTTGGGCTCGATCGGAACTGAATATGTGTACGAAATTGGACACTTCAAGTTCAAAGGCAGTTGGTTCCGTATTGGAGTTATTGGTGTATTCCGTAGTTCTAGCGATTGGATTTCACTCAAAACTCACCAAATGACTCCTCCCAACATATTATGATGATGCCCAAGTTTTGGGCTCGATCGGAAATCGATAGGTGTACGAAATTGGACAATTCAAGTTCAAAGGCAACTCCTTATTGGAGGGGTTGGTGTATTTCCTAGTTCTAGCGATTGGATTTCAATCAAAACTTACCAAATGACTCCTCCCAACATATTGTGACGATGCCCAAGTTTTGGGCTCGATCGGAAATCAATAGGTGTACGAAATTGGGCACTTCAAGTTCAAAGGCAGTTTGTTCCGAATTGGAGTGGTTATTGTATTCCGCAGTTCTAGGGACTGTATTTCACTCACAACTAACCCCGTGACTCCTCCCGCCATATTAAGATGATGCCCAAGTTTTGGGCTCGATCGGAAATCAATAGGTGTACGAGATTGTACACTTCAAGTTCAAGGCAATTTGTCCCGAATTGGAGTCGTTGGTGTATTCCGTAGTTCTAGCGACTGGATTTCACTCAAAACTCTCCAGATGAATCATCCCACCATATTATGATGATGCCCAAGTTTTGGGCTCGATCGGAATTCAGTAGGTGTACGAAATTGGACAATTCAAGTTCAAAGGCAGTTCGTGCCGTATTGGAGTGGTTGGTGTATTCCGTAGTTCTAGCGATTGGATTTCACTCAAAACTCACCAAATGACTCCTCCCAACATATTATGACAATGCCCAAGTTTTGGGCTCGATCGGAAATCAATAGGTGTATAAAATTGGACAATTCAAGTTCAAAGGCAGTTCGGGCCTTATTGGAGTGGTTGGTGTATTTCGTAGTTCTGGCGATTGGATTTCACTCAAAACTCACCAAATGACTCCTCCCAACATATTATGATGATGCCTAAGTCTTGGGCTCGAACGGAAAACAATAGGTGTATGGAATTGGACATTTCAAGTTCAAAGGCAGTTTGTTCCGTATTGGAGTGGTTATTGTATTCCTTAGTTCTAGCGATTGGATTTCACTCAAAACTCCCCACATGACTCCTCCCACCATATTATGATGATCCCCAAGTTTTGGGCTCGATCGGAAATCAATAGATGTACAAAATTGGACACTTCAGGTTCAAAGGCTGTTGGTTCCGAATTGGAGTGGTTGGTGTATTCCGTAGTTCTAGCATTTGGATTTCACTCAAAACTCACCAAATGACTCCTCCCAACATATTATGACAATGCCCAAGTTTTGGGCTCGATCGGAAATCAATAGGTGTACAAAATTGGACACTTCAAGTTCAAAGGCAGTTTGTTCCGTATTGGAGTGGTTATTGTATTCCTTAGTTCTAGCGATTGGATTTCACTCAAAACTCACCACATGACTCCTTCCACCATATTCTAATGATGCCCAAGTTTTGGGCTTGATCGGAAATCATTTGGTGTACGAAATTGGAAAATTCAAGTTCAAAGGCAGTTCGTGCCTTATTGGAGTGGTTGGTGTATTTCGTAGTTCTAGCGATTGGATTTCACTCAAAACTCACCAAATGACTCCTCCCAACATATTATGACAATGCCCAAGTTTTGGGCTCGAACGGAAATCAATAGGTGTAGAAAATTGGACAATTCAAGTTCAAAGGCAGTTCGTGCCTTATTGGAGTGGTTGGTGTATTTCGTAGTTCTGGCGGTTGGATTTCACTCAAAACTCACCAAATGACTCCTCCCAACATATTATGATGATGCCCAAGTCTTGGGCTCGAACGGAAAACAATAGGTGTATGGAATTGGACATTTCAAGTTCAAAGGCAGTTTGTTCCGTATTGGGGTGGTTATGGTATTCCTTAGTTCTAGCGATTGGATTTCACTCAAAACTCACCACATGACTCCTTCCACCATATTCTGATGATGCCCAAGTTTTGGGCTCGATCGGAAATCAATAGGTGTACGAAATTGGACAATTCAAGTTCAAAGGCAGTTCGTGCCTTATTGGAGTAGTTGGTGTATTCCGTAGTTCTAGCGATTGGATTTCACTCAAAACTCACCAAATGACTCCTCCCACCATATTATGATGATCCCCAAGTTTTGGGCTCGATCGGAAATCAATAATTGTACGAAATTGGACACTTCAAGTTCAAAGGCTGTTGGTTCCGAATTGGAGTGGTTGGTGTATTCCGTAGTTCTAGCAATTGGATTTCACTCAAAACTCACCAAATGAATCCTCCCAACATATTATGACAATGCCCAAGTTTTGGGCTCGATCGGAAATCAATAGGTGTACGAAATTGGACAATTCAAGTTCAAAGGAAGTTCGTGCCTTATTGAAGTGGTTGGTGTATTTCATAGTTCGAGCGATTGGATTTCACTCAAAACTCACCAAATGACTCCTCCCAACATATTATGATGATGCCCAAGTTTTGGGCTCGATCGGAAATCAATAGGTGTACGAAATTGGACACTTCAAGTTCAAAGGCAATTGGTTCCGAATTGCAGTGGTTGGTGGATTCCGTAGTTCTAGCTATTGGATTTCACTCAAAACTCACCGAATGACTCCTCCCAACATATTATGACAACGCCCAAGTTTTGGGCTCGATCGGAAATCAATAGGTGTACGAAATTGGGCAATTCAAGTTCAAAGGCAGTTCGTGCCTTATTGGAGTGGTTGGTGTATTCCGTAGTTCTAGCGATTGGATTTCACTCAAGACTCTCCACATGACTCATCTCACAATATTATGATGATGCCCAAGTTTTGGGCTCGATCAGAAATCAACAGGTGTACGAAATTGGACACTTCATGTTCAAAGGCAATTTGTTCCGAATTGGTGTGGTTGGTGAATTCCGTAGTTCTAGCGATTGGATTTCACTCAAAACTCACCAAATGGCTCCTCCCAACATTTTATGACAATTCCCAAGTTTTGGGCTCGATTGGAAATCAATAGGAGTTCGAAATTGGACAATTCAAGTTCAAGGGCAGTTCGTGCCTTACAGGAGTGGTTGGTGTATTTCAAAGTTCTAGTGACTGGATTTGACTCAAAACTCACCAAATGACTCCACCGAACATATTATGATGATTCCCAAGTTTTTGGATCGGAACTGAATATGTGTACGAAATTGGACAATTCTAGTTCACAGGCAGTTCGTGAATTATTGGAGTGGTTGGTAGATTTCGTAGTTCTAGCGGTTGTATTTCACTCAAAAATCACCAAATGGCTCCGCCTACCATATTACGATGATGCCCATGTTTGGGGCTCGATCGGAAATCAATAGGTGTTCGAAATTGGACAATTCTAGTCCAAAGGCCGTTCGTGCCTTATTGGAGTGGTTGGTACATTCCGTAGTTCTAGTGATTGTATTTCACTCAAAACTGACCAAATGACTCCTCCCATCTCATTATGATGTTGCCCAAGTTTTGTGCTTGATCGAAAATCAATAGGTGTACGAAATTGGACACTTCAAGTTCAAAGGCAATTTGTTTCGAATTGGAGTGGTTGGTGTATTCCGTAGTTCTAGCGATTGGATTTCACTCAAAATTCACCAAATGACTCCTCCGAACATATTATGATGATACCCAAGTTTTGGGCTCGATCGGAAATCAATAGGTGTACGAAATTGGACAAATCTAGTTCACAGGCAGTTCGTGAATTATTGGAGGGGTTGGTACATTTCGTAGTTCTAGCGGTTGTATTTCACTCAAAAATCACCAAATGGCTCCACCCACCATATTACGATGATGCCCATGTTTGGGGCTCGATCGGAAATCAAAAGGTGTTCGAAATTGGACAATTCTAGTCCAAAGGCCGTTCGTGCCTTATTGGAGTGGTTGGTACATTCCGTAGTTCTAGCGATTGTATTTCACTCAAAACTGACCAAATGACTCCTCCCATCATATTACGATGTTGCCCAAGTTTTGCGCTCGATCGGAAATCAATAGGTGTACGAAATTGGACACTTCAAGTTCAAAGGCAATTTGTTTCGAATTGGAGTGGTTGGTGTATTCCGTAGTTCTAGCAATTGGATTTCACTCAAAACTCACCAAATGACTCCTCCCACCATATTATGATGATGCCCAAGTTTTGGGCTCGATCGGAAGTCAATAAGTGTACGAAATTGGACAATTCAAGTTCAAAGGCAGTTCGTGAATTATTGTAGTGGTTGGTACATTTTGTAGTTCTAGCGGTTGAATTTCACTCAAAAATGGCTCCTCCCACCATATTATGATGATGCCCATGTTTGGGGCTCGATTGGAATTCAATGGGTGTAGGAAATTTGACAATTCAAGTTCAACGGCAGTTCGTGCCTTATTGGAGTGGTTGGTACATTTCGTAGTTCTAACAATTGTATTTCACTCAAAACTCACCAAATGACTCCTCCCATCACATTACGAGGATGACCAAGTTTTGGGCTCGATCGGAAATCAGTAGGTGTAGGAAATTGGACACTTCAAGTTCGAAGGCAGTTTGTTCCGAATTCGAGTGGTTGGTGTATTCCGTAGTTCTAGGGATTGGATTTCACCCAAAACTCACCGCATGACTCCTCCCACCATATTGTGATGTTGCCCAAGTTTTGGGTTCGATCGAAAATCAATAGGTGTACGAAATTGGACAATTCTAGTTCACAGGCAGTTCGTGCCCAATTGGGGTGGTAGATGTATTTCGTAGTTCTAGCGATTGTATTTCACTCAAAACTCACCAAATGACTCCTCCCAACATATTATGATGATGCCCAAGTTTGGGCCTCGATCTGAAATCAATAGGTGTACGAAATTGGACAATTACATTTCAACGGCAGTTCGTGCCTTATTGGAGTGGTTGGTGTATTCTGTACCTCTAGCGATTGGATTTCACTCAAAACGCACAACATTTGTCCTCCCGCCATATTATGATGATGCCCAAGTTTTGGGCTCGATCGGAAATCAATAAGTGTACGAAATTGGACAATTCAAGTTCAAAGGCAGTTCGTGACTTATTGGAGTGGTTGGTACATTTCGTAGTTCTAGCGATTGGATTTCACTCAGAACTCTCGAAATGACTCCTCCCACCATATTATGATGATACCCAAGTTTTGGGCTCGATCGGAAATCAATAGGTGTACGAAATTGGAAAATTCAAGTTCAAAGGCAGTTCATGCCTTACTGGAGTGGTTGGTGTATTCCGTAGTTCTAGCGATTGGATTTCACTCAAAACTCACCAAATGACTCCTCCCACCATATTATGATGGTGCCCATGTTTTGGGCTCGATCGGAAATCAATAGGTGTACGAAATTGGACACTTCATGTTCAAAGGCAGTTTGTTCCAAATTGTAGTGGTTTTTGTATTCCGTAGTTCTAGAGAATGGATTTCACTCAAAACTCCCCACATGACTCCTCCCACCATATTATAATGTTGCCCAGGTTTTGGGCTCGATCGAAAATCAATAGTTGTCCGAAATTGGACACTTCAAGTTCAAAGGCAGTTTGTTCCGAATTGGAGTGGTTGGTGTATTCCATAGTTCTAGCAATTGGATTTAACTCAAAACCCACCAAATGGCTCTTCCCAGTATATTCTGATGATGCCCAAATTTTGGGCTCGATCGGAAATCAATAATTGTACGAAATTGGACAATTCAAGTTCAAAGGCAGTTCGTGCCTTATTGGAGTGGTTGTTGTATTTCGTAGTACTAGCAATTGGATTTCACCCAAAACACACCACATGACTCCTCCCACCACATTATGATGTTGCCTAGGTTTTGGGCTAGATCGGAAATCAAGAGCTGTACGAAATTGGACAATTCTAGTTCACAGGCAGTTCGTGCCCAATTGGGGTGGTTGATGTATTTCATAGTTCTAGCGATTGGATTTCACTCAAAACTCACCAAATCACTCTTCCCAACACAATATGATGATGCCCAAGTTTTGGGCTCGATCGGAAATCGATAGGTGTACGAAATTGGACAATTCAAGTTCAAAGGAAATTTGTTCCAAATTGGAGTGGTTGGTGTATTCCGTAGTTCTTGCGATTGGATTTCACTGAAAATTCACCACATGACTCCTCCCACCATATTATGACGATGCCCAAGTTTTGGGCTCGATAGGAAATCAATAGGTGTACGAAATTGGACACTTCAAGTTCAAAGGCAGTTCGTGCCTTATTGTAGTGGTTGGTGTATTTCGTAGTTCTAGCTGTTGGATTTCACTCAAAACTTACCAAATGACTCCTCCCAACATATTAAGACGATGCCTAAGTTTTGGGCTCGATCGGAAATCAATGGGTGTACGAAATTGGACACTTCAAGTTCAAAGGCAGTTTGTTCCGAATTGGAGTGGTTGGTGTATTCCGTAGTTCTAGCGATTGGATTTCGCTCAAAACTCACCAAATGACTCCTCCCACCATTATATAATGATGCACAAGTTTTGGGCTCGATCGGAAATCAATAGGTGTACGAAATTGGACACTCCAAGTTCAAAGGCAGTTTCTTCCAAATTGGAGTGGTTGGTGTATTCCATATTTCTTGCGACTGGATTTTACTCAACACTCTCCACATCAATCCTCCCACCATATTATGATGATGCCAAAGTTTTGGGCTCAGTCGGAATTCAATAGGTGTACGAAATTGGACACTTGAAATTCAGAGGCAGTTTGTTGCGAATTGGAGTGGTTTTTGTATTCCGTAGTTCTAGCGATTGGATTTCACTCAAAACCCACCACATGACTCCTCCCACCAAATTATGATGATGCCCAGGTTTTGGGCTCGATCGGAAATCACTAGGTGTACCAAATCGGACACTTCACGTTCAAAGGCAGTTTGTTCCGAATTGGAGTGGTTGGTGTATTCCATAGTTCTAGCAATTGGATTTCACTCAAAACTCACCAAATGACTCCTCCCACCATATTATGGTGACGCAAAAGTTTTGGGCTCGATCGGAAATCAATAGGTGTACGAAATTGAACAATTCAAGTTCAAGGGCAGTTCATGCCATATTGGAGAGTTTGGTGTATTTCGTAGTTCTAGCGATTGGATTTCACTCAAAACTCACCAAGTGACTCCTCCCATCATATTATGATGATGCCCTAGTTTTCGGCTCGATCTGAATTTAAAAGTTGTACGAAATTGGACACTTCAAGTTCAAAGGCAGTTTGTTCCGAATTGGAGTGGTTTTTGTATTCCGTAGTTCTAGCGATTCGATTTCACTCAAAACTCACCAAATGACTCCTCCCAACATATTATGATGATGCCCAAGTTTTGGGCTCGATCGGAAATCAATAGGTGTACGAAATTGGACACTTCAAGTTCAAAGGAAGTTTGTTCCGAATTGGAGTGGTTGGTGTATTCCGTAGTTCTGGCCATTGGATTTCACTCAAAACTCACCACATGACTCCTTCCACCATATTATGACGATGCCCAAGTTTTGGGCTCGATAGAAAATCAATAGGTGTACGAAATTGGACACTTCAAGTTCATAGGCAGTTCGTGCCTTATTGGAGTGGCTGGTGTATTCCGTAGTTCTAGCAATTGGATTTCACTCAAAACTCACCAAATGACTCTTCCCAACATATTATGATGATGCCCTAATTTTGGGCTCGATCTGAATTTAATATTTGCATGAAATTGGACACTTCAAGTTCAAAGGCAGTTTGTTCCGAATTGGAATGGTTTTTGTATTCCGTAGTTCTAGCAATTTGATTTCTCTCAAAACTCACCAAATGACTCCTCCCACCATATTATGGTGATGCCCAAGTTTTAGGCTCGATCTGAAATCAGTAGGTGTACGAAATTGGAGAATTCAAGTTCAAAGGCAGTTCATGCCTTATTGGAGTGGTTGGTGTATTTCGTAGTTGTAGCGATTGGATTTCACTCAAAACTCACCAAATGACTCCTCCCAACATATTATGATGATGCCCAAGTTTTGGTCTCAATCGGAAATCAATAGGTGTACGAAATTGGACACTTCAAGTTCAAAGGTAGTTTGTTCCGAATTGAAGTGGTTGGTGTATTCCATAATCCTAGCGATTGTATTTCACTCAAAATTCTCCACATGACTCCTCCCACCATATTATGATGATGCCCAAGTTTTGGGCTCGATCGCAAATCAAAAGTGTTACGAAATTGGACACTTCAAGTTCAAAGGCAGTTTGTTCCGAATCGGAGTGGTTGGTGTATTCCCTAGTCCTAGGGATTGTATTTCACTCAAAATCCTCCAAATGACTTCTCCCACCATATTATGATGATGCCCAAGTTTTGGGCTCGATCGGAAATCAATAGGTGTACGAAATTAGACAATTCAAGTTCAAAGGCAGTTCGTGCCTTGTTGTAGTGGTTGGTACATTTCGTAGTTCTAGCGATTGTATTTCACTCAAAACTCACCAAATGACTCCTCCCATCATATTATGACGATGCCCAAGTTTTGGGATCGATCGGAAATCAATAGGTGTACAAAATTGGACACTTCAAGTTCAAAGGTAGTTTGTTTCGAATTGGAGTGGTTGGTGTATTCCGTAGTTGTACCAACTGGATTTCACTCAAAACTCTCCAAATGACTCCTCCCACCATATTATGATAGTGCCCAAGTTTTGGGCTCGATCGGAAATCAATAGGAGTACGAAATTGGACAATTGAAGTTCAAAGGCAGTTCGTGCCTTATTGGAGTGGTTGGTGTATTTCGTAGTTCTCGCTTTTGGATTTCACTCAAAACTCTCCAAATGAGTCCGCCCAACATAATATGATAATTTCCAAGTTTTGGGCCCGATCGGAAATCAATAGGTGTACGAAATTGGACACTTCAAGTTCAAAGCCAGTTTGTTCCGAATTGGAGTGGTTGGTGTATTCCGTAGTTCTAGCGATTGGATTTCACTCAAAACTCACCACATGACTCCTCCCACCATATTATGATGATGTCCAAGTTTGGGGCTCGATCGGAAATCAATAGGTGTACGAAATTGGACACTTCAAGTTCAAAGGCAGTTTGTTCCGAATTGGAGTGGTTGGTGTATTCCGTAGTTCTAGCAATTGGATTTCACTGAAAACTCACTAAATGACTCCTCCCACCATATTATGATGATGCCCAAGTTTTGGGCTCGATCGGAAATCAATTGGTGTACGAAATTGGGCAATTCAGGTTCAAAGGCAGTTCATGCCTTATTAGAGTGGTTGGTGCATTTCGTAGTTCTAGCGATTGGATTTCACTCAAAACTCACAACATGACTCCTCCAACCATTTTAGGGTGATGCCCAAGTTTTGGGCTCGATCGGAAATCAACAGGTGTACGAAATTGGACACCTCAAGTTCAAAGCAATTTGCCCAGAATTGGAGTGGTTGGTGTATTCCGTAGTTCTTGCGATTGGATTTCACTCAAAACTTACCACATGACTCCTCCCACCGTATTATAATGAGGTCTAAGTTTTGGGCTCGATCGGAAATCAATAGGTGTACGAAATTGGACAATTCAAGTTCAAAGGCAGTTCGTGCTTTACCGGAGTTTTTTGTGTATTCCGTAGTTCTAGTGATTGGATTTCACTCAAAACTAACCAAATGACTCCTCCCACCATATTATGATGGGGCCCAAGTTTTGGGCTCGATTGGAAATCAATAGGTGTACGAAACTGGACACTTCAAGTTCGAAGGCAGTTTGTTCCGAATTAGAGTGGTTGGTGTATTCCGTTTTTTAGCAATTTCATTTCACTCAAAACTCACCCCACGACTCCTCCTACCATATTACGATGATGCCCAAGTTTTGGGCTCAATCGGAAATCAATAGGTTTACGAAATTGGGCAATTCAAGTTCAAAGGCAGTTCGTGCCTTATTGAAGTGGTTGGTGTATTTCGGAGTTCTAGCGATTGGATTTCACTCAAAACTCACAACATGACTCCTCCCCCCATTCTATGATGATGCCCAAGTTTTGGGCTCGATTGGAAATCAATAGGTGTACAAAATTGGACACTTCAAGTTCAAAGGCAGTTTGTTCTGAATTGGAGTGGTTGGTGTATTCCGTAGTTCTAGCGATTGGATTTAAGTCAAAACTCATCAAATGACTCCTCCCAACATATTATGATGATGTCCAAGTTTTGGGCTCGATCGGAAATCAATAGGTGTACGAAATTGGACACTTCAATTTCAAAGGCAGTTTGTTCCGAATTGGAGTGGTTGGTGTATTTCGTAGTTCTAGCGATTGGATTTCACTCAACACTCACCACAGGACTCCTCCCACCATAGTATGATGATGCCCAAATTTTGGGCTCGATCGGAAATCAATAGGTGTACAAAATTGAACAATTCAAGTTCAAAGACAGTTCGTGCCTTATTGGAGGGGCCGGTGTATTTTGTAGTTCTAACGATTGGATGTCACTCAAAACTCTCCAAATGACTCCTCCTGATATTATGACGATGCCAAAGTTTTGGGCTCGATCGGAAATCAATAGGTGTACGAAATTGGACACTTCAAGTTCAACGGCAATTGGTTCCGAATTGGAGTGGTTGGTGTATTCCGTAGTTCTAGCGATTGGATTTCACTCAAAACTCACCCAATGACTCCTCCCACCATTTTATGATGATGCCCAAGTTTTGGGCTCGATCGGAAATCAATAGGTGTACGAAATTGGACACTTCATGTTCTAAGGCAGTTTGTTCCGAATTGGAGTGGTTGGTGTATTCCGTAATTCTAGCGATTGGATTTAACTGAAAACTCACTAAATGACTCCTCCCACCATTTTATGATGATGCCCAAGGTTTGGGCTCGATCGGAAATCAATAGGTGTACGAAATTGGACACTTCAAGTTCAAAGGCAGTTTTTTCCGAATTGGAGTGGTTGGTGTATTTTGTAGTTCTAGCGATTGGATTTCACTCAAAACTCACCACATGACTCCTCCCACCATATTATGATGATGCCCAAGTTTTGGGCTCGATCGGAAATCAATAGGTGTACGAAATTGGACACTTAAAGTTCAAAGGCAGTTGGTTCCAAATTGGAGTGGTTGGTGTATTCCGTAGTTCTAGTGATTGGATTTCACTCAAAACTCACCAAATGACTACTCCCACCATTTTATGAGGATGCCCAAGTTTTGGCCTCGATCGGAAATCAATAGGTGTACGAAGTTGGACACTTCAAGTTCATAGGCAGTTTGTTCCGAATTGGGGTGATTGGTGTATTCCGTAGTTGGAGCTATTGGATTTCACTCAAAACTCTCCACATGACTCCTCCCACCATATTAAGATGATGCCCAGGTTCTGCGCTCGATCGGAAATCAATAGGTGTACGAAATTGGACACTTCATGTTCAAAGCAATTTGTCCAGAATTGTAGTGGTTGGTGTATTCCGTAGTTCTAGCGATTAGATTTCACTCAAAACTCACCACACGACCCCTCCCACCACAATATGAAGATGTCCAAGTTTTGGGCTCGATCGGATATCAATAGGTGTACGAAATTGGACACTTCAAGTTCAAAGGCAGTTCGTGCTTTATTGGAGTGTTTGGTGTATTCCGTAGTTCTAGCAATTGGATTTCACTAAAAACTCACCAAATGACTCCTCCCACCATTTTATGATGATGCCCAAGTTTTGGGCTCGATCGGAAATCAATCAGTGTACGAAATTGGACACTTCAAGTTCAAAGGCAATTTGTTCCGAATTGGAGTGGTGGGTGTATTCCGTAGTTCTAGCGATTGGATTTAACTCAAAACTCTCCACATGACTCCTCCCACCATATTATGATGATGCCCAAGTTTTGGGCTCGATCAGAAATCAATTGGTGTACGAAATTGGACACTTCAAGTTCTAAGCAATTTGTCCCGAATTGGAGTGGTTGGTGTATGCCGTAGTTCTAGCGATTGGATTTCACTCAAAACTCAGCACATGACTCCTCCCACCATATTATGATGATGCCCAAGTTTTGGGCTCGATCGGAAGTCAATCAGTGTACGAAATTGGACACTTCAAGTTCAAAGGCAATTTGTTCCGAATTGGAGTGGTGGGTGTATTCCGTAGTTCTAGGGATTGGATATCACTCAAAACTCACCAAATGACTCCTCCCACCATTTTATGATGATGCCCAAGTATTGGGCTCGATCGGAAATCAATAGGTGTACAAAATTGGACCCTTCAAGTTCGAAGGCAGTTTGTTCCGAATTGGAGTGGTTGGTGTATGCCGTAGTTCTAGCGATTGGATTTCACTCAAAACTCACCAAATGACTCCTCCCAACATATTATGATGATGCCCAAGTTTTGGGCTCGATTGGAAATCAATAGGTGTACGAAATTGGACACTTCAAGTTCAAAGGCAGTTTGTTCCGAATTGGAGTGGTTGGTGTATTCCGTAGTTCTAGCGATTGGATTTCACTCAAAAGTCACCAAATGACTCCTTCCACCATTTTATGATGATGCCCAAGTTTTGGGCTCGATCGGAAATCAAAAGGTGTACGAAATTGGACACTTCAAGTTCAAAGGCAGTTTCTTCCGAATTGGAGTGGTTGGTGTATTCCGTAGTTCTAGCGATTGGATTTAACTCAAAACTCTCCACATGACTCCTCCCACCATATTATGATGATCCCCAAGTTTTGGGCTCGATCAGAAATCAATTGGTGTACGAAATTGGACACTTCAAGTTCAAAGCAATTTGTCCCGAATTGGAGTGGTTGGTGTATTCCGTAGTTCTAGCGATCGGATTTCACTCAAAATTGAACTTGAAGTGTCCAATTTCGTACACCTATTGGTTTCCGATCGAGCCCAAAACTTGGGCATCATCATAAAAGGGTGGGAGGAGTCATTTGGTGAGTTTTGAGTGATATCCAATCGCTAGAACTACGGAATACACCAACCACTCCAATTCGGAACAAACTGCCTTCGAACTTGAAGGGTCCAATTTTGTACACCTATTGATTTCCGATCGAGCCCAATACTTGGGCATCATCATAAAATGGTGGGAGGAGTCATTTGGTGAGTTTTGAGTGATATCCAATCCCTAGAACTACAGAATACACCAACCACTCCTATTCGGAACAAACTGCCTCCGAACTTGAAGTGCCCAATTTCGTACACCTATTGATTTCCGATCGAGCCCAAAACTTGGGCATCATCATAATTTGTTGGGAGGAGTCGTTTGGTGGGTTTTGAGTGAAATCCAATCGCTAGAAGTACGAAATACACCAACCACTCCAATATGGCCCGAACTGCCTTTGAACTTGAATTGTCCCATTTCGTACACCTATTGATTTCCGATCGAGCCCAAAATTTGGGCATCATCATAATATGTTGGGAGGAGTCATTTGGTGAGTCCTGAGTGAAATCAAATCGCTAGAACTACGAAATACACCAACCACTCCAATAAGGCACTAACTGCCTTTGAAGTTGAATTGTCCAATTTCGTACACCTATTGATTTCCGATCGAGCCCAAAACTTGGGCATCGTCATAATATGGTGGGTGGAGTCATGTGCTGAGTTTTGAGTGAAATCCAAACGCTAGAACTACGGAATAGACCAACCACTCCAATTCGGGATAAATTGCTTGGAACTTGAAGTGTCCAATTTCGTACACCTATTGAGTTCCGATCGAGCCCAAAACTTGGGCATCATCATAATATGTTGGGAGGAGTCATTGGGTGAGTTTTGAGTGAAATCCAATTGCTAGAACTGCGAAATACACCAACCATTCAAATAAGGCACGAACTTCCTTTGAACTTGAATTCTCCAATTTCGTACAACTATTGATTTCCGATCGAGCCCAAAACTTGGGCATCATCATAATATAGTGGGAGGAGTCAAGTGGTGAGTTTTAAGGGAAATCCAATCGCTAGAACTACGGAATACACCAACCACTCCAATTCGGAACAAATTGCTTCGAACTTGCAGTGTCCAATTTCGTACACGTATTGATTTCCGATCGAGCCCAAAACTTGGGCATCATCATAATATGTTGGGAGGAGTCATTTGGTGAGTTTTGAGTGAAATCATATCGCTAGAACTACGGAATACACCAACAACTTTAATAAGGCACGAAATGCCTTTGAACTTGGATTGTCCAATTTCGCACACCTATTGGTTTCCGATCGAGCCCAAAACTTGGGCATCATCATAAAATGGTGGGAGGAGTCATTTGGTGAGTTTTGAGTGAAATCCAACCGTTAGAACTACGGAATACGCCAACCACTCCAATTCGGAACAAACTGCCTTTGAACTTGAAGTGTCCAATTTCGTACACCTATTGATTTCTGATCGAGCCCAAAACTTGGGCATCACCATAATATGGTTGGAGGAGTCATTTGGTGAATTTTGAGTGAAATCCAATCGCTAGAACTACGAAATGTACCAACCACTCCAATAAGTCACGAACTGCCTTTGAACTTGAATTGTCCAATTTCGTACACCTATCGATTTCCGATCGAGTCCAAAACTTGGGCATCAACATAATATGGTGGGAGGACAAACGTTGTGTGTTTGGAGTGAAATCCAATCGCTAGAGCTACGAAATACACCAGCCACTCCAATAAGGCACGAACTGCCTTTGAACTTGAAGTGTCCAATTTCGTACACCTATTGATTTCCGATCGAGGCCCAAACTTGGGCATCATCATAAAATGGTGGGAGTAGCCATTTGGTGAGTTTTGAGTGACATCCAACCGCTAGAACTACGAAATGTACCAACCAGTCCAATAAGTCACGAATTGCCTTCGAACTTGAATTGTCTAATTTCGTACACCTATCGATTTCCGATCGAGCCCAAAACTTGGGCATCATCATAATATGGTGGGACGACAAATGTTGTGTGTTTTGAGTGAAATCCAATCGCTAGAGCTACGGAATACACTAACCACTCCAATTCGGAACAAACTGCCTTTGAACATGAAGTGCCCAATTTTGTACACCTATTGATTTTCGATCGAGCCCAAAACTTGGGCATCATCATAATATGGTGGGAGGAGTCATTTGGTTAGTTTTGAGTGAAATCCAATCGCTAGAAGTACAAAATACACCAACCACTCCAATAAGGCACGAACTGCCTTTGAACTTGAATTGTCCAATTTCGTACAATTATTGATTTCCGATCGAGCCCAAAACTGGGGCATCACCATAATATGGTGGAAGTAGTCATTTGGTGAGTTTTGAGTGAAATCCAACTGCTAGAACTACGAAATACACCAACCACTCCAATAAGGCACGAATTGCCTTTGAACTTGAATTGTCCAATTTCGTACACCTATTGATTTCCGATTGTTGTGTCGGATTCACTGCACCAAAATAGATTCAGCTGCATCCTCAACTTGTGATACTCGCAAGTGCACGAGCCGTTTGGTAGTATAGCATATGTAAGTGCGAGGTCGATCCCACGAGGATTGGTGATTGAATGATCCAATTCATTTTCCCTACACAAAACAGAAATGAAAAAGAAAATAAATAAAACAATAAAAAGGAAATAACTCAAGCAAATAAGTTCCCAAGTTCAATTAGATTAACGGATTGATTCTAGCTAAAGTATGATTAGGCCATGGTGTCTGGTTCTAACCTTGTGTTCCTAATTCCCTAATTTGATCATTTGTTGTCTAACCTAAAATTAAGCATTAGAAACCCATTAAGCATAGAAGAACATTTTAAACAACCAAGTATGTATCTAATCCCTGTTGTCGAATGTCCATACATACTCTTCCTATTCATAGTTCAATTCGAATTAAAGCATGGTGTCTACTCTTAATTCAAACCAAGATAGCTAACATGCAAGCCTAAATGGTGATCAATCATTCAAACTAGCATATTAACTTATAAGCATAATGAATAAGAACAAAAACCATAACTGAAACTTGGAAACTAATTAAACTTGAATACTAAAGAAAGAATGTACATTACAAATAAAATTAAGGAAGAACTTGAAAACTTGAAGGAAAATTTAGTAAAATCATTCTACTACAACAATTGACAACTTGAAAGGAAACTAAGAGAATTTGAGGGAGAGAAGGGAAGGGAGCTCTAGAGAAGTGTTTGAGAGCTCCCCCCCTTGGGGTGTGATTTATGAAGCTTGAAGGCTTCTCTATTTATAGGGCTAAGAGGGAGGAACATCATGATGGATTCCCACACCATCCTTCATCTTTTGCTGCTGCACAAGCTTTCATCACATGCATGCAGAGGTGGTCAGATGTGGCTGCCTTTTGCATGTGGTTGCCTTTTGCTGTCAACCCATGTGGTTGCTTTTTGGTTGCTGAAAAACGAGTTTTCTGAACCAGTCTTGGTGTAGGAAGGCAAGAGGTTTCCACATTTATCCAATGGGGCTGGAATTTGGATATGTTATACTAGACACCCATTGGAACAACTTCTATGAAGAAAGTATTCCCATCGGAGCAGTAGAAGTATGCGTTTTGGCCTCTGCAAGTGGGCTGCCGAAACAGGGACTGGAATTGACTTCATTTCATTTCATTTCTTTCTTTTGCTTCACATGCATGCACATGCTTCTCTTTAGTAGCTCAAAAGCTGATTTCCAGCTCCAAAGTGATCTGCCAATTCAACTCCCATGTTCAAAGGCTGAGCAAAAATGCCTCTCATCATTCCTTATTCTTCATCTCTCTCCTTTCTCTTCTTTGCATGCATGCACATGCTTTCTCTTTAATAGCTCCATCATGTGCCAACTTGCTCCTTCAGAAATCATAGCTGGAAAGCCTCCCAACTTCACTCATTATGTTGGGTACAAAGTCAGTTGCAGCTGGGGTGAGGCACATGGCTAAAAGGAGTCACATGGCAAAATGCTGGCAGCTACAAATCCTCCTGAGCAGGGTGCAATGTTGGACGGGCTAAGGACTCCACAAATGTCCAATTGGGCTGAAATTTGGATATGTTGTAGTCAACACCCATTGGAACAAGTTTCATGAAGATCTTCACCTCATTCGAGCCCCATAGCATGCTGATCCAAGGCCAAGAAGTTGACCTACGAAACTGGGCTGGCAGGGGACTGTAGCCAAAATTGGTTTGTCTTTAAGCTCTTCTTCCATCCACCCAAATCAGGCCCTAACATGCATGGATTGCATCATTTCCTATCCAAAGCCATAATTGTTACCTAAAGCTGAAAGATAAACACAAAAATGATTACTAGCACAAGTTTAACTCAAAAACATAACCAATTCATAAGCTAGAAGGGTACGAAATGATATACAATTATGAACCGATCACCGATCGAGCCCAAAACTTGGGCATCATCATAATATGGTGGGAAGAGCCATTTGGTGAGTGTTGACTGAAATCCAATCGCTAAAACTACGGAATATACCAACCACCCCAATTCGGAACAAACTGCCTTTCAACTTGAAGTGTCCAATTTCGGACAACTATTGATTTCCGATCGAGCCCAAAACCTAGGCAACATCATAATATGGTGGGAGGAGTCATGTGGGGAGTTTTGAGTGAAATCCAATCGCTAGAACTACGGATTACAAAAACCACTACAATTTGGAACAAACTGCCTTTGAACATGAAGTGTCCAATTTCGTACACCTATTGATTTCCGATCGTGCCCAAAACATGGGAATCATCATAATATGGTGGGTGGAGTCATTTGGTGAGTTTTGAGTGAAACCCAGTCGCTAGAACTACGAAATACACTAACCACTCCAATCAGGCACGAACTGTCTTTGAACTTGAATTGTCCAATTCCGTACACCTACTTATTTCCGATCAAGCCCCAAACTTTGGCGTCATCATAATATGGTGGGAGGAGTCATGTGTTGAGTTTTCAGTGAAATCCAATCGCTAGAACTACGGAAAACACCAACCACTGCAATTTGGCACGAACTGCCTTCGAACTTGAAGTGTTCAATTTCGTAAACCTATTGATTTCCGAACGAGCCCAAAACTTGGGCATCATAAAAATATGGTGGGAGGAGTCGTTTGGCGAGTTTTCAGTGAAACCCAATCGCTAGAACTACGGAATACACCAACCACTCCAATCAGCCACGAACTTCCTTTGAACTTGAATTGTCCAATTTCGTACACCTATTGATTTCCGATCGTGCCCAAAACTTGGGCAACATCAGAATATGGTGGGAGGAGTCATGTCGTGGGTTTTGAGTGAAATCCAATTGCTAGAACTACGAAATACACCAACCACTCCTGTAAGGCACGAACTGCCTTTGAACTTGGACTGTCCAATTTCGAACTTATATTGATTTCCGATCGAGCCCAAAACTTGGGCATCATCATAATATGGTGGGAGGAGTCATTTGGTGAGTTCTGAGTGAAATCCAATCGCTAGAACTTCGAAATGTACCAACCACTCCAATAAGTCACGAACTGCCTTTGAACTTGAATTGCCCAATTTCGCACAATTATTGATTTCCGATCGAGCCCCAAACTTGGGAATCATCATAATATGTTGGGAGGAGTCATTTGTTGAGTTTTAAGTGAAATCCAATCGCAAGAACTACGAAATACATCAACCACCCCAATTGGGCACGAACTGCCTGTCAACTAGAATTGTCCAATTTCGTACACCTATTGATTTCCGATCGAGCCCAAAACTTGGGCATCATCATAATATGGTGGGAGGAGTCATTTGGTGAGTTTTGAGTGAAATCCAATCGCTAGAACTACGGAATACACCAACCACTCGAATTCGAAACAAATTGCCTTTGAACTTGAAGTGTCCAATTTCGTACACCTATTGATTTCCGATCGAGCCCAAAACTTGGGCATCATCATAATATGATGGGAGGAGTCATTTGGTGAGTTTTGAGTGAAATACAATCGCTAGAACTACGAAATGTACCAAGCACTCCAATAAGGCATGAACGGCCTTTGAACTAGAATTGTCCAATTTCGAACACCTATTGATTTCCGATCGAGCCCAAAACTTGAAGTGTCCAATTTCGTACACCTATTGATTTCCGACCGAGCCCAAAACTTGGGAATATGGTGGGAGGAGTCATGTGGAGAGTTTTGAGTGAAATCCAATCGCTAGAACTACGGAATACACCAACCACTCCAATTCGGAACAAACTGCCTTTGAACTTGAAGTGTCCAATTTCGTACACCTATTGATTTCCGATAGAGCCCAAAACTTGGGGATCATCATAATATCATAGGAGGAGTCATGTGGTGAGTTTTGAGTGAAATCCAATCGCTAGAACTACGAAATACACCAACCACTCCAATTCGGAACAAACTGCCTTTGAACTTGAAGTGTCCAATTTCGTACACCTATTGATTTCCGATAGAGCCCAAAACTTGGGGATCATCATAATATGATAGGAGGAGTCATGTGGAGAGTTTTGAGTGAAATCCAATCGCTAGAACTACGGAATACACCAACCACTCCAATTCGGAACAAACTGCCTTTGAACTTGAAGTGTCCAATTTCGTACACCTATTGATTTCCGATAGAGCCCAAAACTTGGGGATCATCATAATATCATAGGAGGAGTCATGTGGTGAGTTTTGAGTGAAATCCAATCGCTAGAACTACGAAATACACCAACCACTCCAATTCGGAACAAACTGCCTTTGAACTTGAAGTGTCCAATTTCGTACACCTATTGATTTCCGATAGAGCCCAAAACTTGGGAATCATCATAATATGTTGGGAGGAGTCATTTGGTGAGTTTTGAGTGAAATCCAATTGCTAGAACTACAGAATACACCAACCACTCCAATTCGGAACAAACTGCCGTTGAACTTGAATTGTCCAATTTCGTACAGCTATTGATATCCGATCGAGCCCAAAACTTGGGCATCGTCGTAATGTGTTGGGAAGAGTCATTTGGTGAGTTTTGAGTGAAATCCAATCACTAGAACTACGGAATACAATAACCACTCCAATTCGGAACAAACTGCCTTTGAACTTGAAGTGTCCAATTTTGTACACCTATTGATTTCCTATAGAGCCCAAAACTGGGAGGAGTCATTTGTTGAGTTTTGAGAGAAATCCAATCGCTAGAACTATGGAATACACCGACCACTCCAATAAAGGACGAACTGCCTTGGAACTTGGATTGTCCAATTTCGTACAGCTATTGATTTCCGATCGAGCCGAAAACTCAGGCATCATCATAATATGTTGAGAGGAGTCATTTGGTGAGTTTTGAGTGAAATCCAGCCGTTAGAACTACGAAATATACCAGCCACTCCAATAAGGGACGAACTTCCTTTGAACTTGAATTGTCCAATTTCGTACACCTATTGATTTCCGATCGCGCCCAAAACTTGGGCATCTTCTTATTATGTTGCGAGGAGTGATTTGGTGAATTTTGAGTGAAATCCAATCGCTAGAACTTCGAAATATACCAACTACTCCAATAACCACTCCAATTCGGAACAAACTGCCTTCGAACTTGAAGTGTCCAATTTCGTACACCTATTGATTTCCGATCGAGCCCAAAACTTGGGCATCATCATATTATGTTGCGAGGAGTGATTTGGTGAATTTTGAGTGAAATCCAATCGCTAGAACAACGAAATACACCAACCACGCCAATTCGGAACAAACTGCGTTTGAACTTGAAGTGTCCAATTTCTTACACCTATTGATTTCCGATCGAGCCCAAAACTTGGGCATCACCATAATATGGTTGGAGGAGTAATGTGGTGAGTTTTACGGGAAAGCCAATTGCTAGAACTACGGAATACCCCAACCACTAAAATTCGGAACAAATTGCCTTTGAACTTGAAGTGTCCAATTTCGTAGACCTATTGATTTCCGATCGAGCCCAAAAATTGGGCATCATCATAATATGGTGGGAGGAGTCATGTGGTGAGTTTTGAGTGAAATCCAATCGCTAGAACTACAGAATACACCAACCACTCCAATCCGGAACAAATTGCCTTTGAACTTGAAATGTCCAATTTCGTACACCTATTGATTTCCGATCGAGCCCAAAACTTGGGCATCATCATAAAATGGTGGGACGAGTCGTTTCGTGAGTTTATAGTGAAATCTAATCACTAGAACTACGGAATACACCAACCACTCCAATTAGGAATAAATTGCCTTTGAACTTGAAGTGTCCAATTTCGTACACCTATTGATTTCCGATCGAGCCCAAAACTTGGGCATCATCTTAAAATCGTGGGAGGAGTCATTTGGTGAGTTTTCAGTGAAATCCAATCACTAGAACTACGGAATACACCAACCACTCCAATTAGGAACAAAGTGCCTTTGAACTTGAAGTGTCCAATTTCGTACACCTATTGATTTCCGATCGAACCCAAAACTTGGGCATTATCATAATATGGTGGGAGGAGTCATGTGGTGAGTTTTGAGTGAAATCCAATCGCTAGAACAACGGAATACACCAACCAATCCAATAAGGCACGAACTGCCTTTGAACATGAATTGTCCAATATCGTACACCTACTGATTTCCGATCGAGCCCAAAACTTGGGCATCACCATAAAATGGTGGGAGGAGTCATTTGGTGAGTTTTGAGTTAAATTCAATCGCTAGAACAACGGAACACACCAACCACTCCAATTCGGAACAAACTGTCGTTGAACTTGAAGTGTCCAATTTCGTACACCTATTGATATCCGATCTGGCCCAAAACTTGGGCATCATCATAATGTGTTGGGTAGAGTCATTTGGTGAGTTTTGAGTGAAATCCAATCACTAGAACTACGGAATACAATAACCACTCCAATTCGGAACAAACTGCCTTTGAACTTGAAGTGTCCAATTTCGTACACCTATTGATTTCCGATCGAGCCCAAAACTTGGGCATCATCATAATATGGTGGGAGGAGTCTTGTGGTGAGTTTTGAGTGAAACCCAATCGCTAGAACTACGGAATACAATAACCACTCCAATTCGGAACAAACTGCCTTTGAACTTGTAGTGTCCAATTTCGTACACCTATTGATTTCCTATCGAGACCAAAACTTGGGCATCGTCATAATATGGTGGGAGGAGTCATTTGGTGAGTTTTGAGTGAAATCCAATCGCTAGAACTACGGAATACACCAACCGCTCCAATAAGGCACGAACTGCCTTTGAACTTGAATTGTCCAATTTCGTACACCTATTGATTTCCGATCGAGCCCAAAACTTGGACATCACCATAAAATGGTGGGAGGAGTCGTTTGGTGAGTTTTGAGTTGAATCCAATCGCTAGAACTACGGAATACACCAACAACTCCAATTCGGAACAAACTGCCTTTGAACTTAAAGTGTCGAATTTCGTACACCTATAGATTTCCGATCGATCCCAAAACTTGGGCATCATCATAAAATGGTGGGAGGAGTCATTTGGTGAGTTTTGAGTTAAATCCAATCGCTAGAACTACGGAATACACCAACCACTCCAATTCGGAACAAACTGCCTTTGAACTTGAAGTGTCCAATTTCGTACACCTATTGATTTCCGATCGAGCCCAAAACTTGGGCATCATCATATTGTGTTGGGAAGACTCATTTGGTGAGTTTTGAGTGAAATCCAATCACTAGAACTACGAAAGACACCAACCACTCCAATAAGGAATGAACTGCCTTTGAACTTGAATTGTCCAATTTCGTACACCTATTGATTTCCGATCGAGCCCAAAACTTGGGCATTATCATAATATGATGGGAGAAGTCCAGTGGTGAGTTTTGAGTGAAATCCAATCGCTAGAACTGTGGAATACACCAACCGCTCCAATAAGGCACGAACTGCCTTTGATCCTGAATTGTCCAATTTCGTACACCTATTGATTTCCGATCGAGCCCCAAACTTGGGCTTCATCATAATATGGTGGGAGGAGTCATGTGGTGAGTTTTTAGTGAAATCCAACTGCTAGAACTACGGAATACACAACCACTCCAATTCGGGACAAATTGCTTTGAACTTGAAGTGTCCAATTTCGTACACCTATTGATTTCCGATTGAGCCCAAAACTTGGGCATCATCATAATATGGTAGGAGGTGTCATTTGTTGAATTTTTAGTGAAATCCAATCACCAGAACTACGGAATACACCAACCACTCCAATTAGGAACAAAATGCCTTTGAACATGAAGTGTCCAATTTCGTACACCTATTGATTTCCGATCAAGCCCAAAACTTGGGCATCATCTTAAAATGGTGGGAGGTGTCATTTGTTGAATTTTTAGTGAAATCCAATCACCAGAACTACGGAATACACCAACCACTCCAATTAGGAATAAACTGCCTTTGAACTTGAAGTGTCCAATTTCGTACACCTATTGATTTCCGATCGAGCCCAAAACTTGGGCATTATCATAATATGATGGGAGAAGTCATGTGGTGAGTTTTGAGTGAAATCCAATCGCAAGAACTAGGGAATACACCAACCGCTCCAATAAGGCACAAACTGCCTTTGAACTTGAATTGTCCAATTTCGTACACCTATTGATTTCCGATCGAGCCCAAAACTTGGGCATCATCATAATATGTTGGGAGGAGTCATTTGGTGAGTTTTCAGTGAAATCCAATCGCTAGAACAACGGAATACTCCAACCACTCCAATAAGGGACGAACTGCCTTTGAACTTGAATTTTCCAATTTCGTACACCTACTGATTTCCGATCGAGCCCAAAACTTGGGCATCATCATAAAATGGTGGGAGGAGTCATTTGGTGAGTTTTGAGTTAAATTCAATCGCTAGAACAACGGAATATACCAACCACTCCAATTCGGAACAAACTGCCGTTGAACTTGAAGTGTCCAATTTCGTACACCTATTGATATCCGATCGAGCCCAAAACTTGGACATCATCATACTGTGTTGGGAAGAGTCATTTGGTGAGTTTTGAGTGAAATCGAATTACTTGAACTATGGAATACAATAACCACTACAATTTGGAACAAACTGCCTTTGAACTTGAAGTGTCCAATTTCCTACACCTATTGATTGCCGATCGAGCCCAAAACTTGGACATCATCATAAAATGGTGGGAGGAGTCATTTGGTGAGTTTTGAGTGAAATCCAATCGCTAGAACTATGGAAACAACCAACCACTCCAATTCGGAACAAACTGCCTTTGAACTTGAAGTGTCCAATTTCGTACACCTATTGATTGCCGATCGAGCCCAAAACTTGGACATCATCATAAAATGGTGTGAGGAGTCATTTGGTGAGTTTTGAGTGAAATCCAATTGCTAGAACTATGGAAACAACCAACCACTCCAATTCGGAACAAACTGCCTTTGAACTTGAAGTGTCCAATTTCGTACACCTATTAATTTCCCATCGAGCCCAAAACTTGGGCATCATCATAATATGGTGGGAGGGGTCATGTGGAGAGTTTCGAGTGAAATCCAATCGTTAGAACTACGGAATACACCAACCACTCCAATTAGGAACAAAATGCCTTTGAACATGAAGTGTCCAATTTCGTACACCTATTGATTTCCGATCAAGCCCAAAACTTGGGCATCATCTTAAAATGGTGGGAGGTGTCATTTGTTGAATTTTTAGTGAAATCCAATCACCAGAACTACGGAATACACCAACCACTCCAATTAGGAATAAACTGCCTTTGAACTTGAAGTGTCCAATTTCGTACACCTATTGATTTCCGATCGAGCCCAAAACTTGGGCATTATCATAATATGATGGGAGAAGTCATGTGGTGAGTTTTGAGTGAAATCCAATCGCAAGAACTAGGGAATACACCAACCGCTCCAATAAGGCACAAACTGCCTTTGAACTTGAATTGTCCAATTTCGTACACCTATTGATTTCCGATCGAGCCCAAAACTTGGGCATCATCATAATATGTTGGGAGGAGTCATTTGGTGAGTTTTCAGTGAAATCCAATCGCTAGAACAACGGAATACTCCAACCACTCCAATAAGGGACGAACTGCCTTTGAACTTGAATTTTCCAATTTCGTACACCTACTGATTTCCGATCGAGCCCAAAACTTGGGCATCATCATAAAATGGTGGGAGGAGTCATTTGGTGAGTTTTGAGTTAAATTCAATCGCTAGAACAACGGAATATACCAACCACTCCAATTCGGAACAAACTGCCGTTGAACTTGAAGTGTCCAATTTCGTACACCTATTGATATCCGATCGAGCCCAAAACTTGGACATCATCATACTGTGTTGGGAAGAGTCATTTGGTGAGTTTTGAGTGAAATCGAATTACTTGAACTATGGAATACAATAACCACTACAATTTGGAACAAACTGCCTTTGAACTTGAAGTGTCCAATTTCCTACACCTATTGATTGCCGATCGAGCCCAAAACTTGGACATCATCATAAAATGGTGGGAGGAGTCATTTGGTGAGTTTTGAGTGAAATCCAATCGCTAGAACTATGGAAACAACCAACCACTCCAATTCGGAACAAACTGCCTTTGAACTTGAAGTGTCCAATTTCGTACACCTATTGATTGCCGATCGAGCCCAAAACTTGGACATCATCATAAAATGGTGTGAGGAGTCATTTGGTGAGTTTTGAGTGAAATCCAATTGCTAGAACTATGGAAACAACCAACCACTCCAATTCGGAACAAACTGCCTTTGAACTTGAAGTGTCCAATTTCGTACACCTATTAATTTCCCATCGAGCCCAAAACTTGGGCATCATCATAATATGGTGGGAGGGGTCATGTGGAGAGTTTCGAGTGAAATCCAATCGTTAGAACTACGGAATACACCAACCACTCCAATTAGGAACAAAATGCCTTTGAACATGAAGTGTCCAATTTCGTACACCTATTGATTTCCGATCAAGCCCAAAACTTGGGCATCATCTTAAAATGGTGGGAGGTGTCATTTGTTGAATTTTTAGTGAAATCCAATCACCAGAACTACGGAATACACCAACCACTCCAATTAGGAATAAACTGCCTTTGAACTTGAAGTGTCCAATTTCGTACACCTATTGATTTCCGATCGAGCCCAAAACTTGGGCATTATCATAATATGATGGGAGAAGTCATGTGGTGAGTTTTGAGTGAAATCCAATCGCAAGAACTAGGGAATACACCAACCGCTCCAATAAGGCACAAACTGCCTTTGAACTTGAATTGTCCAATTTCGTACACCTATTGATTTCCGATCGAGCCCAAAACTTGGGCATCATCATAATATGTTGGGAGGAGTCATTTGGTGAGTTTTCAGTGAAATCCAATCGCTAGAACAAAGGAATACTCCATCCACTCCAATAAGGGACGAACTGCCTTTGAACTTGAATTTTCCAATTTCGTACACCTACTGATTTCCGATCGAGCCCAAAACTTGGGCATCATCATAAAATGGTGGGAGGAGTCATTTGGTGAGTTTTGAGTTAAATTCAATCGCTAGAACAACGGAATATACCAACCACTCCAATTCGGAACAAACTGCCGTTGAACTTGAAGTGTCCAATTTCGTACACCTATTGATATCCGATCGAGCCCAAAACTTGGACATCATCATACTGTGTTGGGAAGAGTCATTTGGTGAGTTTTGAGTGAAATCGAATTACTTGAACTATGGAATACAATAACCACTACAATTTGGAACAAACTGCCTTTGAACTTGAAGTGTCCAATTTCCTACACCTATTGATTGCCGATCGAGCCCAAAACTTGGACATCATCATAAAATGGTGGGAGGAGTCATTTGGTGAGTTTTGAGTGAAATCCAATCGCTAGAACTATGGAAACAACCAACCACTCCAATTCGGAACAAACTGCCTTTGAACTTGAAGTGTCCAATTTCGTACACCTATTGATTGCCGATCGAGCCCAAAACTTGGACATCATCATAAAATGGTGTGAGGAGTCATTTGGTGAGTTTTGAGTGAAATCCAATTGCTAGAACTATGGAAACAACCAACCACTCCAATTCGGAACAAATTGCCTTTGAACTTGAAGTGTCCAATTTCGTACACCTATTAATTTCCCATCGAGCCCAAAACTTGGGCATCATCATAATATGGTGGGAGGGGTCATGTGGAGAGTTTCGAGTGAAATCCAATCGTTAGAACTACGGAATACACCAACCTCTCCAATTCGGAACAATCTGCCTTTGAAGTTGAAGTGTCCAATTTCGTACACCTATTGATTTCCGATCGAGCCCAAAACTTGGGCATCATCATAAATTGGTGGGACGAGTCATTTGGTGAGTTTTGAGTGATATCCAATCGCTAGAACTACGGAATACCACAACCATTCCAATAAGGCACGAACTGCCTTCGAACTTGAATTGTCCAATTTCATACACCTATTGATTTCCGATCGAGCCCAAAACTTGGGCATCATCATAACATGGTGGGAGGAGTCATGTGGAGAGTTTTGAGTGAAATCCAATCACTAGAACTATGGAAAACACCAACCACTCCAATTCCGAACAAACTGCCTTTTTACAAGAAGTGTTCAATTTCGTACAACTATTGATTTCCGATCGAGCCCAAAACTTGGGCATCATGATAATACGGTGGTAGGAGTTATTTGGTGAGTTTTGAGTGAAATTCAATCGCTAGAACTACGGAATACACCAACCACTCCAATTCGGAACAAATTGCCTTTGAACTAGAAGTGTCCAATTTCGTACGCCTAGTGATTTCCGATCGCGCCCAAAACTTGGGCATCATCATAAAATGGTGGGAGGAGTCATTTGGTGAGTTTTGAGTGAAATCCAATCGCTAGAACTACGAAATACACCAACCACTCCAATAAAGCACGAACTGCCTTTGAACTTGAATTGTCCAATTTCGTACACCTGTTGATTTCCGATCAAGCCCAAAACTTGGGCATCAACATAATATGGTGGGAGGAGTCATGTGGTGAGTTTTGAGTGAAATCCAATTGCTAGAACTACGGAAAACACGAACCAATCCTATTCGGGACAAATTGCTTTGAACTTGAAGTGTCCAATTTCGTACACCTATTGATTTTCGATCGAGCCCAAAACTTGGGCATCATCGTAATATGGTGGGAGGATTCATGTGGTGACTTTTGAGTGAAATCCGATCGCTAGAACTACGAAATACACCAACCACTCCAAGAAGGCACGAACTGCCTTTGAACTTGAATTGTCCGATTTCGTGCACCTATTGATTTCCGATCGAGCCCAAAACTTGGGCATCGTCATAATATGGTGGGAGGAGTCATGTGGTGAGTTTTGAGTGAAATCCAATTGCTAGAACTACGGAATACACCAACCACTCCAATAATGCACGAACTGCCTTAGAACTTGATTTGTCCAATTTCGTACACCTGTTGATTTCCGATCGAGCCCAAAACTTGGGCATCATCATAATATGGTGGGAGTGGTCATGTGGAGAGTTTTGAGTGAAATCCAATCGTTAGAACTATGGAATACACCAACCTCTCCAATTCCGAACAAACTGCCTTTGAAGTTGAAGTTTCCAATTTTGTACACCTATTGATTTCCGATCGAGCCCAAAACTTGGGCATCATCATAAATTGGTGGGACGAGTCATTTGGTGAGTTTTGAGTGATATCCAATCGCTAGAACTACGGAATACCACAACCATTCCAATAAGGCACGAACTGCCTTTGAACTTGAATTGTCCAATTTCATACACCTATTGATTTCCGATTGAGCCCTAAACTTGGGCATCATCATAACATGGTGGGAGGAGTCATGTGGAGAGTTTTGAGTGAAATCCAATCACTAGAACTATGGAAAACACCAACCACTCCAATTCCGAACAAACTGCCTTTGAACTTGAAGTGTTCAATTTCGTACAACTATTGATTTCCGATCGAGCCCAAAACTTGGGCATCATGATAATACGGTGGTAGGAGTCTTTTGGTGAGTTTTGAGTGAAATCCAATCGCTAGAACTACGGAATACACCAACCACTTCAAGTCGGAACAAATTGCCTTTGAACTTGAAGTGTCCAATTTTGTACACCTATTGATTTCCGATCGAGCCCAAAACTTGGCCATTATCATAATGTGGTGGGAGGAGTCATTTGGTGAGTTTTAAGAGAAATCCAATCTCTAGAACAACGCAATATACCAACCACTCCAATTCGGGACAAATTGCTTTGAACTTAAAGTGTCCAATTTCGTACACCTACTGATTTCCGATCGAACCGAAAACTTGGGCATCATCTTAATATGGTGGGAGGAGCCGTGTGGAGAGTTTTGAGTGAAATCCAATCGCTAGAACTAC
Source organism: Prunus campanulata (assembly GCA_034190965.1). Taxonomy (NCBI): domain Eukaryota; kingdom Viridiplantae; phylum Streptophyta; class Magnoliopsida; order Rosales; family Rosaceae; genus Prunus; species Prunus campanulata. Next base: position 11,680,405 of record CM067209.1, on the reverse strand, counting down.
GGAATACACCAACCACCCCAATTCTGAACAAAGTGCCTTTGAACTTGAATTGTCCAATTTCGTACACCTATTGATTTCCGATCGAGCCCAAAACTTGGGAATCATCATAATATGTTGGGAGGAGTCATTTGTTGAGTTTTGAGTAAAATCCAATTGCTAGAACTTCGGAATACACCAACCACTCCAATATGGCACGAACTGCCTTTGAACTAGAATTGTCCAATTTCGTACACCTATTGATTTCCCATCGAGCCCAAAACTTGGTCATCATGACAATGTGGTGGGAGGAGTCATTTGGTGAGTTTTGAGTGGAATCCAACTGCAAGAACTTCGGAATACACCAACCACACCAATAAGGCATGAAATGCCTTTGAACTTGAATTGTCCAATTTCGTACACCTACTGATTTCTGATCCAGCCCAAAATTTTGGCATCATCATAGTATGGTGGGAGGGACTATGTGCGGAGTTTTGAGTGAAATCCAATCGCTAGAACTACGGAATACACCAACCACTCCAATTCGGAACAAACTGCCTTTGAACTTGAAGTGTCCAATTTCGTAAACCTATTGATTTCCGATCGAGCTCAAAACTTGGGCATCACCATAATATGTTGGGAGGAGTCATGTGGTGAGTTTTGACTGAAATCCAATCGCTAGAACTATGGAATACACCAACCACCCCAATTCGGGACAAATTGCTTTGAACTTGAAGTGTCCAATTTCGTACACCTACTAATTTCCGATCGAACCCAAAACTTGAGCATCATCATAATATGGTGGGAGGAGCCATGTGGAGAGTGTTGAGTGAAATTCAATCGCTAGAACTACGGAATACACCAACCACTCCAAGTCTGAACAAACTGGCTTTGAACTTGAAGTGTCCAATTTCGTACACCTATTTATTTCCGATCGAGCCCAAAACTTGGGCGTCATCATAATACGGTGGGAGGAGTCATTTGGTGAGTTTAGAGTGAAATCCAATCGCTAGAACTACGGAATACACCAACCACTCCAATAAGGCATGAACTGCCTTTGAACTTGAAGTGTCCAATTTCATACAATAACAACTACAACTGCCTTTGAACTTGAAGTGTCCAATTTCATCCAATCGCTAGAACTACGGAATACAATAACAACTCCAATTCGGAACAAACCTTGGGCATCGTCATAATATGTTGGGAGGAGTCATTTGTTGAGTTTTGAGTGAAATCCAATTGGAAGAACTTCTGAATACACCAACCACTCCAATAAGGCATGAACTGCCTTTGTACATGAATAGTCCAATTACGTACACCTATTGATTTCCGATCGAGCCCAAAACTTTGGCATCATCGTAGTATGGTGGGAGGGACTATGTGCTGAGTTTTGAATGAAATCCAATCGCTAGAACAAGGGAATACACCAACCACTCCAATTCGGAACAAACTGCCTTTGAACTTGAAGTGTCCAATTTCGTACACCTATTGATTTCCGAACAAGCTCAAAACTTGGGCATCATCATAATATGGTGGGAGGAGTCTTTTGGTGAGTTTTGAGTGAAATCCAATTGGAAGAACTTCTGAATACACCAACCACTCCAATAAGGCATGAACTGCCTTTGTACATGAATTGTCCAATTACGTACACCTATTGATTTCCGATCGAGCCCAAAACTTTGGCATCATCGTAGTATGGTGGGAGGGACTATGTGCTGAGTTTTGAATGAAATCCAATCGCTAGAGCAACGGAATACACCAACCACTCCAATTCGGAACAAACTGCCTTTGAACTTGAAGTGTCCAATTTCGTACACCTATTGATTTCCGATCGAACTCAAAACTTGGGCATCATCATAATATGGTGGGAGGAGTCATTTCGTGAGTTTTGAGTGAAATCCAATCGCTAGAACTACGAAATACACAAACCACTCCAATAAGGCATGAACTGCCTTTGAACTTGAATTGTCCAATTTCGTACACCTATAGATTTCCAATCGAGCCCAAAACTTGGGCATCATCATAATATGGTGGGAGCAGTCATCCGGTGAGTTTTGTGTGAAATCCAATCGCTAGGGCAACGGAATACACCAACCACTCCAATTCGGAACAAACTGCCTTTGAACTTGAAGTGTCCAATTTCGTACAACTAGTGATTTCCGATCGAGCCCAAAACTTGGGCATCATCATAAAATGGTGGGAGGAGTCATGTGGAGAGTTTTGAGTGAAATCCAATCACTAGAACTACGAAATACACCAACCACTCCAATAAGGCATGAACTGCCTTTGAACTTGAATTGTCCGATTTTGTACACATATAGATTTCCGATCGAGCCCAAAACTTGGGCATCATCATAATATGGTGGGAGCAGTCATCCGGTGAGTTTTGTGTGAAATCCAATCGCTAGAACTACGGAATACACCAACCACTACAATTCGGAACAAACTGCCTTTCAACTTGAAGTGTCCAATTTCGTACACCTATTGATTTCCGATCGAGCCCAAAACTTGGGCATCATCATAAAATGGTGGGAGGAGTCATGTGGTGAGTTTTGAGCGAAATCCAATCGCTAGAACTACGGAATACAGCAACCACTTCAATTCGGAACAAACTACCGTTGAATTTGAAGTGTCCAATTTCGTACACCTATTGATGTCCGATTGAGCCCAAAACTTGGGCATCATCATAATATGGTGGAAGGAGTCATGTGGTTAGTTTTGAGCGAAATCCAATCGCTAGAACTACGGAATACACCAACCACTTCAATTCGGAACAAACTACCGTTGAATTTCAAGTGTCCAATTTCGTACACCTATTCATTTCCAATCGAGCCCAAACTTGGGCATCATCATAATATGGTGGGAGGAGTCATGTGGGGAGTTTTTTGTGAAATCCAATCACTAGAACTATGAAATACACCAACCACTCCAATTCCAAACAAACTGCCTTTCAACTTGAAGTGTCCAATTTGGTACAACTATTAATTTCCGATCGAGCCCAAAACTTGGGCATCACCATAATATGGTGGGAGGAGTCATTTGGATTGTTTTGAGTGAAATCCAATCGCTAGAACTGCAGAATTCACCAACTACTCCAATTCGGAACAAAATTCCTTTGAACTTGAAGTGTCCAATTTCGTACACCTATGGATTTCCGAACGAGCACAAAACATGGGCATCATCATAATATGGTGGGAGGAGTCATTTGGTGAGCTTTGAGGGATATCCAATTCGTGCACCTATTGATTTCCGATCGAGCCCAAAACTTGGGCATCATCATAAAATGGTGGGAGGAGTCATTTGGTGAGTTTTGAGTGAAATCCAATCGCTAGAACTATGGAAACAACCAACCACTCCAATTCGGAACAAACTGCCTTTGAACTTGAAGTGTCCAATTTCTTACACCTATTGATGGCCGATTGAGCCCAAAACTTGGGCATCATCATAATATGGTGGGAGGAGTCATGTGGTGAGTTTTGAGCGAAATCCAATCGCTAGAACTATGGAATACACCAACCACTTCAATTCGGAACAAACTACAGTTGAATTTGAAGTGTCCAATTTCGTACACCTATTCATTTCCGATCGAGCCCAAACTTGGGAATCATCATAATATGGTGGGAGGAGTCATGTGGAGAGTTTTGAGTGAAATCCAATCACTAGAACTATGTAATACACCAACCACTCCAATTCCAAACAAACTGCCTTTCAACTTGAAGTGTTCAATTTCGTACACCTATTGATTTCCGATCGAACCCAAAACTTGGGCATCATCATAATATGGTGGGAGGAGTCATGTGAACTGTTTTGAGTGATATCCAATCGCTAGAACTACAGAATACACCAACCACTCCAATTCGGAACAAACTGCCTGTGAACTTGAAATGTCCAATTTCGGAGACCTACTGATTCCCGATCGAGCCCAAAACTTGGGCATCATCATAATATGGTGGGAGGAGTCTTGTGGTGAGTTTTGAGCGAAATCCAATCGCTAGAACTACGGAATACACCAACCACTTCAATTCGGAACAAACTACAGTTGAATTTGAAGTGTCCAATTTCGTACACCTATTCATTTCCGATCGAGCTCAAACTTGGGCATCATCATAATATGGTGGGAGGAGTCATGTGGAGAGTTTTGAGTGAAATCCAATCACTAGAACTATGTAATACACCAACCACTCCAATTCCAAACAAACTGCCTTTCAACTTGAAGTGTTCAATTTCGTACACCTATTGATTTCCGATCGAGCCCAAAACTTGGGCATCGTCATATTATGTTGGGAGGAGTCATGTGGGGAGTTTTGAGTGAAATCCAATCGCTAGAACTACGGAATACACCAACCACTCCAATTCGGGACAAATTGCTTTGAACCTGAAGTGTCCAATTTTGTACACCTATTAATTTCCGATCGAGCCCAAAACTTGGGCATCATCATAAAATGGTGGGAGGAGTCATTTGGTGAGTTTTCAGTTAAATCCAATCGCTAGAACTACGGATTACACCAACCACCAGTATTCGAAACAAACTGCCTTTGAACTTGAAGTGTCCAATTTCGGGCACCTATTGATTTCCGATCGAGCCCAAAACTTGGGCATCGTCATAATGTGTTGGGAAGAGTCAATTGGTGAGTTTTGAGTGAAATCCAATCACTAGAACTATGGAAAACACCAACCACTCCAATTCCGAACAAACTGCCTTTGAACATGAAGTGTTCAATTTCGTACAACTATTGATTTCCAATCGAGCCCAAAACTTGGGCATCATGATAATACGGTGGTAGGAGTCATTTGGTGAGTTTTGAGTGAAATCCAATCGCTAGAACTACGAAATACACCAACCACTCCAATAAGGCACGAACTGCCTTTGAACTTGAATTGTCCAATTTCGTACACCTGTTGATTTACGATCGAGCCCAAAACTTGGGCATCTTCATAATATGGTGGGAGAAGTCAAGTGGTGAGTTTTGAGGGAAATCCAATTGCTAGAACTATGGAAAACACGAACCACTCCAATTCGGGACAAATTGCTTTGAACTTGAAATGTCCAATTTCGTACACCTATTGATTTCCGATCGAGCCCAAAACTTGGGCATCATCACAAAATGGTGGGTGGAGTCATTTGGTGAGTTTTGAGTGAAATCCAATCGCTAGAACTACGGAATACACCAACCACTCCAATTCGGGACAAATTGCTTTGAACCTGAAGTGTCCAATTTTGTACACCTATTAATTTCCGATCAAGCCCAAAACTTGGGCATCATCATAAAATGGTGGGAGGAGTCATTTGGTGAGTTTTCAGTTAAATCCAATCGCTAGAACTACGGAATACACCAACCACCAGTATTCGAAACAAACTGCCTTTGAACTTGAAGTGTCCAATTTCGTGCACCTATTGATTTCCGATCGAACCCAGAAAATGGGCTTCATCATAATATGGTGGGAGGAGTCATTTGGTGAGTTTTGACTGAAATCCAATCGCTAGAACTACGGAATACACCAACCACTCCAATTCGGGACAAATTGTTTTGAACCTGAAGTGTCCAATTTTGTACACCTATTGATTTCCGATCGAGCCCAAAACTTGGGCATCATCATAAAATGGTGGGAGGAGTCATTTGGTTAGTTTTGAGTGAAATCCAATCGCTAGAACTACGGAATACACCAACCACTCCAATTCGGGACAAATTGCTTTGAACCTGAAGTGTCCAATTTTGTACACCTATTAATTTCCGATCGTGCCCAAAACTTGGGCACCATCATAATGTGTTGGGAAGAGTCAATGGGTGAGTTTTGAGTGAAATCCAATCCCTAGAACTACGAAATACACAAACCACTCCAATAAGGCACGAACTGCCTTAGAACTTGATTTGTCCAATTTCGTACCCCTATTTATTTCCGATCGAGGCCAAAACTTGGGCATCGTCTATTATGTTGGGAGGAGTCATTTGGTGAGTTTTCAGTGAAATTCAATCGCAAAAACTTTGAAATACACCAACCACTCCAATAAGGCACGAACTGCTTTTGAACTTGAATTGTCCAATTTCGTACACCTATTGATTTCCGATCGAGCCCAAAACTTGGGCATCGTCATAATATGTCGGGAGGAGTCATTTGGTGAGTTTTGAGTGAAATCCAATCGCAAAAACTATGAAATACACCAACCACTCCAATACGGCACGAACTTCTTTTGAACTTGAATTGTCCAATTTCGTGCACCTATTGATTCCCGATCGAACCCAGAACATGGGCTTCATCATAATATGGTGGGAGGAGTCATTTGGCGAGTTTTGAGTGAAATTCAATCGCTAGAACTATGGAATAAACCAACCACGACAATTCGGAACAAACTGCCTTCGAACTTTAAGTGTCCAATTTCGTACACCTACTGATTTCTGATCGAGCCCAAAACTTGGGCATCATCATAAAATGGTGGGAGGAGTCATTTGGTGAGTTTTGAGTGAAATCCAATCGCTACAACTATGGAAACAACCAACCACTCCAATTCGGAACAAACTGCCTTTGAACTTGAAATGTCCAATTTCGTACACCTACTGATTTCCGATCGAGCCCAAAACTTGGGCATCCTCATAATGTGTTGGGAAGAGTCATTTGGTGAGTTTTGAGTGAGATCCAATCGCTAGTACTACGAAAGACACCAACCACTCCAATAAGGCACGAACTGCCTTCGAACTTGAGTTGTCCAATTTCGTACACCTATTGATTTCCGATCGAGCCGAAAACTTGGGCATCATCATAATATGGTGGGAGGAGTCATGTGGTGAGTTTTGAGTGAAATCCAATTGCCAGAACTACGAAATACACCAACCACTACAATAAGGCACGAACTGGCTTTGAACTTGAATTGTCCAATTTCGTACACCTATTGACTTCCGATCGAGCCCAAAACTTGGGCATCATCATAATATGGTGGGAGGAGTGATTTGGTGAGTTTTGAGTGAAATCCAATCGCTAGAACTACGAAATACACCAACCACTCCAATTCGGAACAAACTGCATGTGAACTTGAAGTGTCCAATTTCGTACACCTATTGATATCCGATCGTTCCCAAAACTTGGGCATCATCATAATATGGTGGGAGGAGTCATGTGGACAGTTTTGAGTGAAATCCAATCGCTAGAACTACGGAATACACCAACCACTCCAATTCAGAACAAACTGCCTTAGAACTTGAAGTCTCCAATTTCGTGCACCTATTGATTTCCGATCGAGCCCCAAACTTGGGCATCATCATAAAATGGTGGGAGGAGTCATTTGGTGAGTTTTGAGTTAAATCCAATCGCTAGAACTACGGAATACACCATCCACTACAATTCGTAACGAATTGCCTTTGAACTTGAAGTGTCCAATTTCGTACACCTATTGACATCCGATCGGTCACAAAACTTGGGCATCATCATAATATGGTCGGAGGAGTCATGTGGAGAGTTTTGAGTGAAATCCAATCGGTAGAAGTACGGAATACACCAACCACTCCAATTCGAAACATACTGCCTTTGAACTTGAAGTGTCCAATTTCGTGCACCTATTGATTTCTGATCGAGCCCAAAACTTGGGCATCATCATAATATGTTGGGAGGAGTCATTTGGTGAGTTTTGAGTGAAATCCAATATCTAGAACTACGTAATACACCAACCACGACAATTCGGAACAAACTGCCTTTGAACTTGAAGTGTCCAATTTCGTACACCTATTGATTTCCGATCGAGCCCAAAACTTGGGCATCATCATAATATGGTGGGAGGAGTCATGTGGTGAGTTTTGAGTGAAATCCAATCGCTAGAACTACGGAATACATCAACCACTCCAATTCGGAACAAACTGCCTTTGAACTTGAAGTGTCCAATTTCGTACACATGTTGATTTCCGATCGAGCCCAAAACTTGGGCATCTTCATAATTTGTTGGGAGGAGTCATTTGTTGAGTTTGGAGTGAAATCCAATCGCTAGAACTACGAATTACACCAACCACTCCAATAAGGCACGAACTGCCTTAGAACTTGATTTGTCCAATTTCGTACACATATTGATTTCCGATCGAGCCCAAAACTTGGGCATCATCATAATGTGTTGGGAAGAGGCATTTGGTGAGTTTTTAGTGAAATTCAATTGCTAGAACTATGAAATACATCAACCACTCCAATTCGGAACTAACTGCCTTTGAACTTGAAGTGTCCAATTTCGTACACATATTGATTTCCGATCGAGCCCAAAACTTGGGCATCTTCATAATTTGTTGGGAGGAGTCATTTGGTGAGTTTGGAGTGAAATCCAATCGCTAGAACTACGAAATACACCAACCACTCCACTAAGGCACGAACTGCCATTGAACTAGAATTGTCCAATTTCGTACACATATTGATTTCCGTTCGAGCCCAAAACTTGGGTATCATCATAAGATGGTGGGAGGTGTCATTTGGTGAGTTTTGAGTGAAATCCAATCGCTAGACCTACGGAATACACCAACCACTTTAATCTGGGGCGAACTGCCTGTGAACTGGAATTGTCCTATTTCGTATACCTATTGGTTTCTGATCGAGCCCAAAACTTGGGCATCATCATAACATGGTGGGAGGAGTCATGTGTTCAGTTTTAAGTGAAATTCAGTGGCTAGAACTACGAAATACACCAACCACTCCAATAAGGCACGAACTGCCATAGAACTTGATTTCTCCAATTTCGTATACCTATTGATTTCCGATCGAGCCTAAAACTTGGGCATCATCATAAGATGGTGGGAGGAGTCATGTGGTGAGTTTGGAGTGAAATCCAATCCCTAGAACTACGGAATAAACCAACCACTTCAATTCGAGACAAATTGCTTTGAACTTGAAGTGTCCAATTTCGTACACCTATTGATTTCCGATCGAGCCCAAAACTTGGGGATCATCATAATGTGTTGGGAAGAGTCATTTGGTGAGTTTTGAGTGAAATCCAATCGCTAGAACTACGAAATACACCAACCACTCCAATTCGGAACACACTACATGTGAACTTGAAGTGTCCAATTTCGTAAACCTATTGATTTCCGATCGAGCCCAAAACTTGGGCATCGTCACAATATGTTGGGAGGAGTCATTTGTGAGTTTTCAGTGAAATCCAATCGCTAGAACTACAAAATACACCAACCACTCCAATAAGGCATGAAATGCCTTTGAACTTGAATTGTCCAATTTCGTACACCTATTAATTTCCGATCGAGCCAAAACTTGGGCATCATCATAATACGGTGGGAGGAGTCATGTGGTGAGTTTGGGTGAAATCCAATCGCTAGAACTACGGAACACCCCAACGACTCCAATTCGGAACAAACTGCTTTTGAACTTCAAGTGTCCAATTTCGTACACCTATTGATTTCCGATCGAGGCCAAAATTTGGGCATCATCATAATATGGTCGGAGGACTCATTTGGTGAGTTTTGAGTTAAATCCAAGCGCTATAACTACGGAAAACACCAACCACTCCAATTCGGAACGAACTGCGTTCGAACTTGAAGTGTCCAATTTCGTACACCTAATGAATTCCGATCGAGCCCAAAACTTGGGCATCATCATAAGGTGTTGGGAAAAGGCATTTGGGGAGTTTTTAGTGAAATCCAATTGCTAGAACTACGAAATACTCCAACCACTCCAATAAAGCTCGAACTGCGTTTGAACTTGAAGTGTCCAATTTCGTACACCTATTGATTTCCCATCGAGCCCAAAACTCGGGCATCGTTATAATATGTTGGGAGGAGTCATTTGTGAGTTTTGAGTGAAATCCAATCGCTAGAACTACGAACTACACCAACCACTCCAATAAGGCACGAACTGCATTTGAACTTGAATTGGCCAATTTCGTACAACTATTGATTTCCGATCGAGCCCAAAACTTGGGCATCATCATAATATGGTGGGAGGAGTCTTGTGGTGAGTTTTAAGTGAAATCCAATCGCTAGAACTACGGAATACACCAACCACTCCAATTCGGGACAAATTGCTTTGAACTTGAAGTGTCGAATTTCTTTCACCTATTGATTTCCGATCGAGCCCAAAACTTGGGCATCCTCATAATATGGTGGGAGGGGTCATGTGGAGAGTTTTAAGTGAAATCCAAACGATAGAACTACGGGATACAATAACCACATCAATTCGGAACTAACTGCTTTTAAACTTGAAGTGTCCAATTTCGTACACCTATTGATTTCCGATCGGTCCCAAAACTTGGGCATCATCATAATTTGGTGGGAGGAGTCATGTGGAGAGATTTGAGTGAAATCCAATCGGTAGAAGTACGGAATACACCAACCACTCCAATTCGAAACATACTGCCTTTGAACTTGAAGTGTCCAATTTCGTGCACCTATTGATTTCCGATCGAGCCCAAAACTTGGGCATCATCATAATATGTTGGGAGGAGTCATTTGGTGAGTTTTGAGTGAAATCCAATATCTAGAACTACGTAATACACCAACCACGACAATTCGGAACAAACTGCCTTTGAACTTGAAGTGTCCAATTTCGTACACCTATTGATTTCCGATCGAGCCCAAAACTTGGGCATCATCATAATATGGTGGGAGGAGTCATGTGGTGAGTTTTGAGTGAAATCCAATCGCTAGAACTACGGAATACACCAACCACTCCAATTCGGGACAAATTGCTTTGAACTTGAAGTGTCGAATTTCTTTCACCTATTGATTTCCGATCGAGCCCAAAACTTGCGCATCTTCATAATTTGTTGGGAGGAGTCATTTGGTGAGTTTGGAGTGAAATCCAATCACTAGAACTACGAAATACACCAACCACTCCAATAAGGCACGAACTGCCTTAGAACTTGATTTGTCCAATTTCGTACACCTATTGATTTCCGATCGAGCCCAAAACTTGGGCATCATCATAATGTGTTGGGAAGACGCATTTGGTGAGTTTTTAGTGAAATTCAATTGCTAGAACTATGAAATACATCAACCACTCCAATTCGGAACTAACGACCTTTGAACTTGAAGTGTCCAATTTCGTACACATATTGATTTCTGATCGAGCCCAAAACTTGGGCATCTTCATAATTTGTTGGGAGAAGTCATTTGGTGAGTTTGGAGTGAAATCCGATCGCTAGAACTACGAAATACACCAACCACTCCAATAAGGCACGAACTGCCTTAGAACTTTATTTGTCGAATTTCGTACACCTACTGATTTCCGATCGAGCCGAAAACATGGGCATCATCATAATATGGTCGGAGGAGTCATTTGGAGAGTTTTGGGCGAACTCCAATCGCTAGAACTACGGAATACACCAACCACTCCAATTCGTAACAAACTGCCGTTGAACTTGAATTGTCCAATTTCGTACACATATTGATTTCCGATCGAGCCCAAAACTTGGGCATCATCATAATGTGTTGGGAAGAGGCATTTGGTGAGTTTTTAGTGAAATTCAATTGCTAGAACTATGAAATACATCAACCACTCCAATTCGGAACTAACTGCCTTTGAACTTGAAGTGTCCAATTTCGTACACATATTGATTTCCGATCGGGCCCAAAACTTGGGCATCGTCATAATATGTTGGGAGGAGTCCTGTGGAGAGTTTTGAGTGAAATCCAATCACTAGAACTATGTAATACACCAACCACTCCAATTCCAAACAAACTGCCTTTCAACTTGAAGTGTTCAATTTCGTACACCTATTGATTTCCGATCGAGCACAAAACTTGGGAATCATCATGATATGTTGGGAGGAGTCATTTGGTGAGTTTTGAGTGAAATCCAATCACTAGAACTACGAAATACACCAACCACTCCAATTCGGAACAAACTGCCTTTGAACTTGAAGTGTCCAATTTCGTACACCTATTGATTTCAAATCGAGCCCAAAACTTGGGCATCATCATAATATCGTGGGAGGATTCATGTGGTGAGTTTTGAGTGAAATCCAATCTCTACAACTACGGAATACACAAACCACTCCAACAAGGCACGAACTGTCTTTGAACTTGAATTGTCCAATTTCGTACACCTATTGATTTCCGATCGAGCCCAAAACTTGGGCATCATCATAATATGGTGGGAGGAGTCATGTGGATAGTTTTGAGTGAAATCCAATCGCTAGAACGATGGAATTCACCAACCACTACAATACGGAACAAACTGCCTTCCAACTTCAAGTGTCCAATTTCGTACACCTATTGATTTCCAATCTAGTCCAAAACTTGGGCATCATCATAATATGTTGGGAGAAGTCATTTGGTGGGTTTTGAGTGAAATCCATTCGCTAGAACTACGGAATGCACCAACCACTCCAATTCGGAACAAACAGCCTTTGAACTTGAAGTGTCCAATTTCGTACACCTATTAATTTCTGATCGAGCCGAAAACATGGGCATCATCATAATATGGTGGGAGGGGTCATTTGGAGAGTTTTGGGCGAAATCCAATCGCTAGAACTGCGGAATACACCAACCACTCCAATTCGGATCAATCTGCCTTTGAACTTGAAGTGTCCAATTTCAAACACCTATTGATTTCCGATCGAGCCGAAAACATGGGCATCATCATAATATGGTGGGAGGATTCATTTGGAGAGTTTTGGGCGAAATCCAATCGCTAGAACTACGGAATACACCAACCACTCCAATTCGTAACAAATTGCCTTTGAACTTGAAGTGTCCAATTTCGTACACCTATTGATTTCCTATCGAGCCCAAAACTTGGGAATCATCATAATATGTTGGGAGGAGTCATGTGGTGAGTTTTGAGTGAAATCCAATCGCTAGAACTACGGAATACACCAACCACTCCAATTCGGGACAAATTGCTTTGAACTTGAAGTGTCGAATTTCGTACACCTACTGATTTCCGATCGAGCCGAAAACATGGGCATCATCATAATATGGTGGGAGGAGTCATTTGGAGAGTTTTGGGCGAACTCCAATCGCTAGAACTACGGAATACACCAACCACTCCAATTCGTAACAAACTGCCTTTGAACTTGAATTGTCCAATTTCGTACACATATTGATTTCCGATCGAGCCCAAAACTTGGGCATCATCATAATGTGTTGGGAAGAGGCATTTGGTGAGTTTTTAGTGAAATTCAATTGCTAGAACTATGAAATACATCAACCACTCCAATTCGGAACTAACTGCCTTTGAACTTGAATTGTCCAATTTCGTACACATATTGATTTCCGATAGAGCCCAAAACTTGGGCATCTTCATAATTTGTTGGGAGGAGTCATTTGGTGAGTTTGGAGTGAAATCCAATCGCTAGAACTACGAAATACACCAACCACTCCAATAAGGCACGAACTGCCTTTGAACTTGAATTGTCCAATTTGGTACACCTATTGATTTCCGATCGGGCCCAAAACTTGGGCATCATCATAGTATGGTGGAAGGAGTCATGTGGTGAGTTTTGAGTGAAATCCAATCGCTAGAACTACGGAATACACCAACCTCTCCAATTCGGAACAAACCGCCTTTGAACTTGAAGTGTCCAATTTCGTACACCTATTGATTTCCGATCGAGCCCAAAACTTGGGCATCATCATAAAAAGGTGGGAGGAGTCATTTGTTGAGTTTTCAGTGAAATCCAATCGCTAGAACTACAGAATACACCAACCACTCCAATTCGGAACAAACTGCCATTGAACTTGAAGTGTCGAATTTCGTACACCTATTGATTTCCGATCGAGCCCAAAACTTGGGCATCATCAAAATATGGTGGGAGGAGTCATTTGGAGAGTTTTAGGCGAAATCCAATCGCTAGAACTACGGAATACACCAACCACTCCAATTCGGAACAAACAGCCTTTGAACTTGAAGTGTCCAATTTCGTACAGCTATTGATTTCCGATCGAGCTCAAAACTTGGGCATCATCATAATGTGTTGGGAAAAGTAATTCGGTGAGTTTTGAGTGAAATCTAATCGCTAGAACTACGAAATACACCAACCACTCCAGTAAGGCACAAACTGCCGTTGAACTTGAAGTATCCAATTTCGTACACCTATTGATTTCCGATCGAGCCCAAAACTTGGGCATCAGCATAATATGTTTGGAGGAGTCATTTGGTGAGTTTTGAGTGAAATCCAATAGCTAGAACTACGAAATACACCAACCACCCCAATTGGGCACAAACTGCCAATGAACTAGAATTGTCCAATTTCGTACACCTATTGATTTGCGAACGAGCCCAAAACCTGGGCAACATCATAATTTGGTGGGAGGCGTCATGTGGTGAGTTTTGGGTGAAATCCAATCACTAGAACTACGGAATAAACCAACCACTCCAATTCGGAACAAACTGCCTCTGAACTTGAAGTGTCCAATTTCGTACACCTATTGACTTCCGATCGAGCCCAAAACTTAGGCATCATCATAATATGATGGGAGGAGTCATTTGGTGAGTTTTGAGTGAAATACAATTGCTAGAACTACGAAATGTACCAACAACTCCAATAAGGCACGAACTGCCTTCGAACTTGAATTGTCGAATTTCATACACCTATTGATTTCCGATCGAACCCCAAACCTGGGCATCATCATAATATGGTGGGAGGAGCCATTTGGTGATTTTTGAGTGAAATCCAACCTCTAGAACTACGAAATGTACAAACGAATCCAATAATTCACGAACTGCCTTTGAACTTGAAGTGTGCAATTTCGTACACCAATTAATTTCCGATCGGTACCAAAACTTGGGAATCGTCATAATATGTTGGGAGGAGTCATTTATTGAGTTTTGAGTGAAATCCAATCGCTAGAACAAAGAAATGTACCAACCACTCCAACAAGGCAAGAACTGCCTTTGAACTTGAATTGTCCAATTTCGTACACCTATTGATTTCCGATTGAGCCCAAAACTTGGGCATCATCACAATATGGTGGGAGGAGTCATGTGGGGAGTTTTGGGTGAAATCCAATAGCTAGAACTACTGAATACACCAACCACTCCAATTCGGAACAAACTTCCTTTGAACTTGATCTGTCCAATTTCGTACATCTATTGATTTCCGATCGAGCCCAAAACTTTGGCATCATCATAATATGGTGGGAGGAGTCATGTGGAGAGTTTTGGGGGAAATCCAATCGCTAGAACTACGGAATACACCAACCACTCCAATTCGGAACAAACTGCCTTTGAACTTGAAGCGTCCAATTTCGTACACCTATTGATTTCCGATCGAGCCCAAAACTTGGGAATCATCATAATATGTTGGGTGGATTGTTTTGGTGAGTTTTGAGTGAAGTCGAATCGCTCGAACTACGAAATATACCAACCACTCCAATAAGGGACGAGCTGCCTCTGAACTTGAATTGTCCAATTTCTTACACCTATTGATTTCCGATCGAGCCCAAAACTTTGGCATCATCATAATTTGGTGGGAGGAGTCATTTGATGAGTTTTGAATGAAATCCAATCGCAAGAAATACGGAATACACCAAACACCCCAAGAAAGCACGAACTGCCTTTGTACATGAATTGTCCAATTTCGTACACCTATTGATTTTGATCGGGCCCAAAACTTGGGCATCATCATAATATGGTGGGAGGAGTCATGAGGTGAGTTTTGAGTGGAATCCAATCTCTAGAACTATGGAATACACCAACCACTCCAATTCGGAACAAACTGCCTTTGAACTTGAATTGTCCAATTTCGTTCACCTATTGATTTCCGATCGAGCAAAAAACTTGAGCATCATCATAATATGGTGGGAGGAGTCATTTGGTGAGTTTTGAGTGCAATAAAATCGCTAGAACTACGGAATGCACCAACCACTCCAATTCAGAACAAACTGGCTTTGAACTTGAAGTGTCCAATTTCATACACCTATTGATTTCCGATCGACCCCAAAACTTGGGCACCATCACAATATGGTGGGAGGAGTCATGTGGTGAGTTTTGGGTGAAATCCAATTGCTAGAACTACGGAATGCACCAGCCAATCCAATTCGGAACAAACTGCCTTTGTACTTGAAGTGTCCAATTTCGTATACCTATTGATTTCCGATCTAGCCCAAAACTTGGGCATCATCATAATATGGTGGGAGGAATCGTTTTGCGAGTTTTGGGTGAAATCCAATCGCTAGAACTACGAAATGCCCCAACCACTCCAATAAGGCACGAACTGCCTATGAAATTGAAGTGTCCAATTTCGTACACCTATTGATTTCCGATCGAGCCCAAAACTTGGGCACCATCACAATATGGTTGGAGGAGTCATGTGGAAAGTTTTGGGTAAAATCCAATCGCTAGAACTACGGAATACAATTCGGAACAAACTGCCTTTGAACTTGAAGTGTCCAATTTCGTACACCTATTGATTTCCGATCTAGCCCAAAACTTGGGAATCATCATAATATGTTGGCAGGAGTCATTTGGTGAGTTTTGACTGAAATCCAGTAGCTAGAACTACGAAATGTACCAACCACTCTAATAAGGCACGAACTGCCTTCGAACTGGAATTGTCCAATTTCGTACACCTATTGATTTCCGATCAAGCCAAAAACTTGGGCTTCATCGTAATATAGTGGGAGGGGTCATGCGGTGAGTTTTGCGTGAAATCCAATCGCTAGAACTACGGAATACACCAACCACTCTGATTCGGAACAAACTACCTTCGAACTTGAAGTGTCCAATTTCGTACACCTATTGATTTCCGATCGAGCCCAAAACTTGGGCATCATCATAATATGGTGGGAGGAGTCATGTGGTGAGTTTTGAATGAAATCCAATCACTAGAACTACGGAATACACCAACCACTCCAATTCGAGAGAAATTGCTTTGAACTTGAAGTGTCCAATTTTGTACACCTATTGATTTCCGATCGAGCCCAAAACTTGGGCATCATCATAATATGGTGGGAGGAGTCATGTGGGGAGTTTTGAGTGAAATCCAATCACTAGAACTACGGAATACACCAACCACTCCAATTCGAGAGAAATTGCTTTGAACTTGAAGTGTCCAATTTTGTACACCTATTGATTTCCGATCGAGCCCAAAACTTGGGCATCATCATAATATGGCGGGAGGAGTCAGTCGGGGAGTTTTGAGTGAAATCCAATCGCTAGAACTATGGAATACACCAACCACTCCAATTAGGAACAAACTGCCGTTGAACTTGAAGTGTCCAATTTCGTACACCTATTGATTTCCTATCAAGCCCAAAACTTGGGCATCATCATAATATGGTGGGAGGAGTGATGTGGTGAGTTTTGAGTGAAATACAATCGCTAGAACTACGAAATGCACCAACCACTCCAATAAGGCACGAACTGCTTTTGAACTTGAATTGTCCAATTTCGTACACCTATTGATTTCCGATCGAGCAAAAAACTTGGGCACCATCATAATATGGTGGGAGGAGTCATTTGGTGCTTTTTGAATGAAATACAATCGCTAGAACTTTGAAATGCACCAACCACTCCAAAAAGCCACGAACTGCCTTTGAACTTGAGTTGTCCAATTTCGTACACCTATTGATTTCCGATCGAGCCCAAAACTTGGGAATCATCAAAATATGTTTTCAGGAATCATTTGTTTAGTTTTGAGTGAAATCCAATCGCAAGAACAAAGAAATGTACCAACCACTCCAACAAGGCATGAATTGCCTCTGAACTTGAATTGTCCAATTTCGTACACCTATTGATTTCCGATCGAGCCCAAAACAAGGGCATCAACACAATATGGTGGGAGGAGTCATGTGGGGAGTTTTGGGTGAAATCCAATTGCTAGAACTACGGAATACACCATCCACTCCAATTCGTAACAAACTGTCTTTGAACTTGAATTGTCCAATTTCGTACACCTATTGATTTCCGATCGAGCCCAAAACTTGGGCTTCATCAAAATATGGTGGGAGGAGTCATGTGGTGAGTGTTGAGTGAAATCCAATCGCTAGAACTACGGAATACACCAACCACTCCAATTCGGAACAAACTGCCTTTGAACTTGAAGTGTCCAATTTCGTACACCTATTGATTTCCGATCGAGCCCAAAACTTGGGCATCATCATAATATGTTGGGAGGAGTCATTTGGTGAGTTTTGAGGGAAATCCAATCGCTAGAACTACGGAATACACCAACCACTCCAATTCGGAACAAATTGCCTTTGAATTTGATGTGTCCAATTTCGTACACCTATTGATTTCCGATCGAGCCCCAAACTTGGGCATCGTCATAATATGTTGGGAGGAGTCGTTTGGGGAGTTTGCAGTGAAATCCAACCGCTAGAACTATGGAATACAGCGACGACTCCAATAAGGAATGAACTGCCTTTGAACTTGAATTTTCCAATTTCGTACACCTATTGATTTCCGATCGATCCCAAAACTTGGGCATCGTCATAATATGTTGGGAGGAGTCATTTGGTAAGTTTTGAGTGAAATCAATTTGCTAGAACTACGAAATACACCAACCACTCCAATAAGGCACGAAATGCCTTTGAACTTGAATTGTCCAATTTCGTACACCTATTGGTTTCTGATCGTGCCCAAAACTTGGGCATCATCATAATATGTTGGGAGGAGTCATTTGGTGAGTTTTGAGGGAAATCCAATCGCTAGAACTACGGAATACACCAACCACTCCAATTCGGAACAAATTGCCTTTGAATTTGATGTGTCCAATTTCGTACACCTATTGATTTCCGATCGAGCCCAAAACTTGGGCATATTCATAATATGGTGGGAGGAGTCATGTGGAGAGTTTTGAGTGAAATCCAACCGCGAGAACAACGGAATACACCAACCACTTCTATTCGGAACAAACTGCCTTTGAACTTGAAGTGTCCAATTTCGTACACCTATTGATTTCCGATCGAGCCCAAAACTTGTGCATCGTCATAATATGTTGGGAGGAGTGATTTGGTAAGTTTTGAGGGAAATCCAATAGCTAGAACTACGAAATACACCAACCACTCCAATATGGCACGAACTGCCGTCGAACTTGAAGTGTCCAATTTCGTACTCCTATTGATTTCCTATCGAGCCCAAAACTTGGGCATCGTCGTAATATGGTGGGAGGAGTCATGTGGTGTGTTTTGAGTGAAATCCAATCGCTCGAACTACGAAATACACTAACCACTCCAATAAGGCACGAACTGCCTTTGAATTTGAATTGTCCAATTTCGTACAATTACTGATTTCCGATCGAGCCCAAAACTTGGGCATCGTTATAAGATGGTTGGAGGAGTTATTTGGCGAGTTTTGAGTGAAATCCAATTGCTAGAACTACGAAATACACCGACAGCTCCAATAAGGCAAGAACTGCCTTTGAACTTGAATTGTCCAATTTCGTACACCTATTGATTTCCAATCGAGCCCAAAACTTGGGCATCATCAGAATATAGTGGGAAGAGCCATTTGGTGAGTTTTGAGTGAAATCCAATTGCTAGAACTACGGAATAAACCAACCACTCCAATTCAGAACAAACTGCCTTAGACCTTGATGTGTCCAATTTCGGACAACTATTGATTTCCGATCGAGCCCAAAACCTGTACAACATCATAATATAGTGGGAGGAGTCATGTGGGGAGGTTTGAGTGAAATCCAATCGCTAGAACTACGGAATACAAAAACCAGTACAACTTGGAACAAACTGCCTTTGAACATGAAGTGTCCAATTTCGTACACCTATTGATTTCGGATCGAGCCCAAAACGTGGGCATCATCATAATATGGTGGGAGGAGTCATTTGGTGAGTTTTGCGTGAAATCCAATCGCTAGAACTACGGAATACACCAACCACACCAATAAGGGACGAACTGCCTTTGAACTTGAATTGTCCAATTTCGTACACCTATTGATTTCCGATCGAGCCCCAAACTTGGGCATCATCATAATATGGTGGGAGGATTCACGTGCTGAGTTTTCAGTGAAATCCAGTCGCTAGAACTACGGAATACACCAACCACACCAATAAGGCACGAACTGCCTTTGAACTTGAATTGTCCAATTTCGTACACCTATTGATTTCCGATCGAGCCCCAAACTTGGGCATCATCATAATATGTTGGGAGGAGTCATTTGGTGAGTTTTCAGTGAAACCCAATCAGGCACGAACTTCCTTTGAACTTGAATTGTCCAATTTCGTACACCTACTTATTTCCGATCAAGCCCCAAACTTGGGCATCGTCATAATATGGTAGGAGGAGTCATGTGTTGAGTTTTGAGTGAAATCCTATCGCGAGAACTACGGAATACACCAACCATTGCAATAAGGCACGAACTGCCTTTGAACTTGAAGTGTTCAATTTCGTAAACCTATTGATTTCCGATCGAGCCCAAAACTTGGGCATCATCATAATATGGTGGGAGGAGTCGTTTGGCGAGTTTTGAGTGAAATCCAATCGCTAGAACTACGAAATACACCAACCACTCCAACAAGGAATGAACTGCGTTTGAAATTGAATTGTCCAAGTTCGTACACCTATTGAATTCCGATCGAGTCCCAAACTTGGGCATCAACATAATATGGTGGGAGGAGTCATGTGGTGAGTTTTGAGTGAAATCCAATCGCTAGAACTACGGAATACACAAACAACTCCAATAAGTCACGAACTCACTTTGGACTTCAATTGTCCAATTTCGTACACCTACAGACTTCCGATTGAGCCCAAAACTTGGGCATCATCATGATATGGTGGGAGGACAAATGTGGGGAGTTTTGAGTGAAATCCAACCTAGAACTACGTAATACACCAACCACGGCAATAAGGCACGAATTGCCTGTGAACTTGAATTGTACAATTTCGTACACCTATTTATTTCCGATCGAGCCCAAAACTTGGGCATCATCATAATATGATGGGAGGAGTCATTTGGTGAGTTTTGAGTGAAATACAATCGCTAGAACTACGAAATGTACCAACCAGTCCAACAAGGCACGAACTGCCTTTGAACTTGAATTGTCCAATTTCGTACACCTATTGGTTTCCGGACGGGCCCCAAACATGGGCATCGTCATAATATGGTGGGAGGAGCCGTTTGGTGATTTTTGAGTGAAATCCAACCGCTAGAACTACGAAATGTACCAACCACTCCAATAATTCACAAACTGCCTGTGAACTAGAATTGTATAATTTCGTACACCTATTGACTTCCGATCGAGCCCAAACCTTGGGCATCGTCATAATATGGTGCGAGGACAAATGTGGGAAGTTTTGAGTGAAATCCAATCGCTAGAACTACGGAATACACCAACCACTCCAATAAGGCACGAACTGCCTGTGAACTTGAATCGCCCAATTTCGTACACCTATCGATTTCCGATCGAGCCCCAAACTTGGGCATCGTCATAATATGGTAGGAGGAGTCATTGGAGAGTTTTGAGTTAAATCCAGTCGCTAGAACTACGGAATACACCAACCACTCTAATTCGGAACAGACTTCCTTTGAACTTGAAGTGTCTAATTTCTTACACCTATTTATTTCCGATCGAGCCCCAAACTTGGGCATCTTCGTAATATGGTGGGAGGAGTCATGTGGTGAGTTTTGAGCGAAATCCAATCGCTAGAACTACGGAATACACCAACCAATCCAATTTGGAACAAACTGCCTTTGAACTTGAAGTGTCCAATTTCGTACACCTATTGAATTCCGATCGAGCCCAAAACTTGGGAATCATCATAACAAGTTGGGAGGAGTCATTTGGCGAGTTTTAAGTGAAATCCAATCACTAGAACTACGAAATGTACCAACCACTCCAATAAGGCACGACCTGCCTTTGAACTTGAATTGTCCAATTTCGTACACCTATTGATTTCCGATCGAGCCCAAAACTTTGGCATCATCATAATATGGTGGGAGGAGTCATGTGGTGAGTTTTGAGTGAAATCCAATTGCTAGAACTACGGAATACACCAACCACTCCAATTCGGAACAAACTGCCTTTGAACTTGAAGTGTCCAATTTCGTACACCTATTGAATTCCGATCGAGCCCAAAACTTGGGCATCATGATAATATTTTGGGAGGAGTCATTTGGTGAGTTTTGAGTGAAATCCAATCGCTAGAACTACGGAATACACCAACCACTCCAATTCGGAACAAATTGCATTTGAACTTGAAGTGTCCAATTTCGTACACCTATTGATTTCTGATCGAGCCCAAAACTTGGGCGTCATCATAATATGGTGGGAGGATTCATGCGGTGAGTTTTGAGTGAAATCCAATCGCTAGAACTACGGAATACACCAACAACTCCAATACGAAACAAACTGCCTTCGAACTTGAATTGTCCAATTTCGTACACCTATTGATTTCCGATCCAGCCCAAAACTTGGGCATCATAATAATATGTTGGGAGGAGTCATTTGGTGAGTTTTGAGTGAAATCCAATCGCTAGAACTACGAAATAAACCAACCACTCCAATAAGGAACGAACTGCCTTTGAACTTGAATTGTCCAATTTCGTACACATATTGATTTCCGATCGAGCCCAAAACTTGGGCATCATCATAATATGTTGGAAGGAGTCATTTGGGGAGTTTTGAGTGAAATCCAATCGCTAGAACTACGAAATACACCAACCACTCTAATAAGGAACGAACTGCCATTGAACTTGAATTGTCCAATTTCGTACACCTATTGATTTCCGATCGAGCCCAAAACTTGGGCATCATCATAATATGTTGGGAGGAGTCATTTGGTGAGTTTTGAGTGAAATCCAATCGCTAGAACTACGGAATACACCAACCACTCCAATTCGGAACAAACTGCCTTTGAACTTGAAGTGTCCAATTTCGTACACCTATTGATTTCCGATCAAGCCCAAAACTTGGGCATCATGATAATATGTTGGGAGGAGTCATTTGGTGAGTTTTAAGTGAAATCCAATCGCTAGAACTACGGAATACACCAACCACTCCAATTCGGTAGAAATTGCATTTGAACTTGAAGTGTCCAATTTCGTACACCTATTGATTTCTGATCGAGCCCAAAACTTGGGCATCATCATAATATGGTGGGAGGATTCATGCGGTGAGTTTTGAGTGAAATCCAATCGCTAGAACTACGGAATACACCAACAACTCCAATACGGAACCAACTGCCTTTGAACTTGAATTGTCCAATTTCGTACACCTATTGATTTCCAATCGATCCCAAAACTTGGGCATCATCATAATATGGTGGGAGGAGTCATGCGGGGAGTTTTGAGTGAAATCCAATCGCTCGAACTACGGAATACACCAACCACTCCAATTCGGAACAAACTGCCTTTGAACTTGAAGTCTCCAATTTTGTACACCTATTAAATTCGGGTCGAGCCCAAAACTTGGGCATCATCATAATACGTTGGGAGGAGTCATTTGGTGAGTTTTGAGAGAAATCCAACCGCTAGCACTACGAAATACACCAACCACTCCAATAAGGAACGAACTGCCTTTGAACTTGAATTGTCCAATTTCGTGCACCTATTGATTTCCAATTGAGCCCAAAACTTGGGCATCATCATATTATGGTGGGAGGAGTCATGTGGAGAGTTTTGAGTGAAATCCAATCGCTAGAACTACGGAATACACACACCACTCTAATTCGGAACAAACTGCCCTTGAATTTGAAGTGTCCAATTTTGTACACCTATTAAATTCGGATCGAGCCTAAAAATCGGGCATCATCATAATATGTTGGGAGGAGTCATTTGGTGAGTTTTGAGTGAAATCCAATCGCTAGAACTACGAAATACACCAACGACTCCAATAAGGAAGAAACTGCCTTTAAACCTGAAGTGTCCAATTTCGTACACCTATTGATTTCCGATTGAGCCCAAAGCCTGGGCATCATCATAATATGGTGGGAGGAGTGATGTGGTGAGTTTTGAGGGAAATCCAATCGCTAGAACTATGAAACACACCAACCACTCCAATTCGGAACAAACTGCCTGTGAACTTGAAGTGTCCAATTTCGTACACCTATTGATTTCCGATAGAGCCCAAAACTTGGGCATCATCATTATATGGTGGGAGGAGTCATCTGGAGAGTGTTGAGAGAAATCCAATCGCTAGAACTACGGAATACACCGACCACTCCAATTCAGAAAAAACTGCCTTTGAACTTGAAATGTCCAATTTCGTACACCTATTGATTTCCGATCGAGCAAAAAACTTGGGCATCATCATAATACGGTGGAGGAAGCCATTTGGTGAGTTTTCAGAGAAATCCAACCGCCAGAACTACGAAATGTGCCAACCACTCCAATAAGTCACGAACAGCCTTTGAACTTCAATTGTCCAATTTCGTACCCCTATTGATTTCCGATCGAGCCCAAAACTTGGGCACCAGTATAATATGGTGGGAGGAGTCATTTGTTGAGTTTTGAGTGAAATCCAAACGCTAGAACTACGGAATACACCAACCACTCCAATTCGGAACTAACTGCCTTTGAATTTGAAGTGTCCAATTTCGTATACCTATTGATTTCCGATCGAGCCCAAAACTTGGGCGTCATCATAATACGTTGGGAGGAGTCATTTGGTGAGTTTTGAGTGAAATCCAATCGCCAGAACAACGAAATACACCAACCACTCCAATAAGGCACGAATTGCCTTTGAACTTGAATTGTCCAATTTCGTACACCTATTGACTTCCGATTGAGCCCAAAACTTGGTCATCATCATAATATGGTGGGAGGAGTCATTTGATGAGTTTTGAGTGAAATCCAATCGCTAGAACTACAGAATACACCAAACACTACAGTAAAGCACGAACTGCCTTTGAACTTGAATTGTCCAATTTCGTACACCTATTGATTTCCGATCGAGCCCAAACCTTGGGCAACATCATAATGTGGTGGGAGGGGTCATGTGGAGAGTTTTGAGTGAAATCCAATCGCTAGAACTACACAATACACCAACGACTCCAATTCGGAACAAACTGCCTTTGAACTTGACGTGTCCAATTTCGTACACCTATTGATTTCCGATCGAGCCCAAAACTTGGGCATAATCATAATTTGGTGGGAGGAGTCTTGTGGAGAGTTTTGAGTGAAATCCAATCACTAGAACTACAGAATACACCAACCACTCCAATTCGGAACAAACTGCCTCTGAACTTGAATTGTCCAATTTCGTACACCTATTGATTTCCGATCGAGCCCAAAACTTTGAAATCATCATCATATGTTGGAAGGAGTCATTTGGAGAGTTTTGAGTGAAATCCAATCGCTTGAACTACGAAATGTACCAACCACTCCAATAAGGCACGAACTGCCTTTGAACTTCAATTGTCCAATTTCGTACACCTATTGATTTCCGATCGAGCCCAAACCTTGGGCATCGTCATAATGTGGTGGGAGGGGTCATGTGGAGAGTTTTGAGTGAAATCCAATAACTAGAACTACAGAATACACCGACCACTCCAATTCGGAACAAACTGCCTTTGAACTTGATGTTTCCAATTTCATACACCTACTGATTTCCGATTGAGCCCAACACTTGGGAATCATCATAATATGTTGGGGGGAGTCATCTGGTGAGTCTTGAGTGAAATCCAATCAAAAGAACGACGAAATGTATCAACCACTCCAATAAGGCATGAACTGCCTTTGAACTTGAATTGTCCAATTTCGTACACCTATTGATTTCCGATCGAGCCCAAAACTTGGGCATCACCATAATATGTTGGGAGGATTCATTTGGTGAGTTTTGAGTGAAATCCAATCGCTAGAACTACGGAATACACCAACCACTCCAATTCCGAACAAACTGCCGTTGAACTAGAACTTGAAGTGTCCAATTTCGTACACCTATTGATTTCCGATCGAGGCCAAAAGTTGGGCATCATCATAATATGGTGGGAGGATTCATGTGGAGAGTTTTGAGTGAAATCCAATTGCTAGAAGTACGGAATACACCAACCACTCCAACAAGAAACGAACTGCCTTTGAACTTGAATTGTCCAATTTCGTACACCCATTGATTTCCGATCGAGCTCAAAACTTGGACATCATTAGAATATGGTGGGAGGAGTCATGTGGACCGTTTTGGGTGAAATCCAATCGCTAGAACTACGGAATACAACAACAACTCCAATTCGGAACAAACTGCCTTTGAACTTGAAGTGTTCAATTTCGTACACATATTGATTTCCGATCGAGCCCAAAACTTAGGCATCATCATAATATGGTGGGATAAGTCATGTGGACAGTTTTGGGTGAAATCCAATCGCTAGAACTACGGAGTACACCAACCACTCCAATTCGGAAGAAACTGCATTTGAACTTGAAGTGTCCAATTTCGTACCCCTATTATTTCCGATCGAGCCCAAAACTTTGGTATCATCATAATATGTTGGGAGGAGTCATTTGGTGAGTTTTGAGTGAAATCCAATCGCTAGAACTACAAAATACACCAACCACTCCAATTCGTGCACCTACTGATTTCCGATTGAGCCCAAAACTTGGGCATCATCATAATATGGTGGGAGGAGTCATGTGGTGGGTTTTGAGTCAAATCCAAACGCTAGAACTACGGAATACACCAACCACTCCAATTCGGAACAAACTTCCTTTAAATTTGAAGTGTCCAATTTCGTACACCTATTGATTTCCGATCGAGCCTAAAACATGGGCATCATCATAATATCGTGGGAGGAGTCATTTGATGAGTTTTGAGTGAAATTCAATCACTAGGACTATGGAATACCCCAAACACTCCAATAAAGCACGAACAGCCTTTGAACTTGAGTTGTCCAATTTCGTACACCTATTGATTTCCGATCGAGCCTAAAACATGGGCATCATCATAATATGGTGGGAGGAGTCATGTGATGAGTTTTGAGTGAAAGCCAATCGCTAGAAATACGGAATACACCAACCACTCCAGTTCGGAACAAACTGCCTCTGAACTTGAAGTGTCCAAATTCATACACCTATTCAGTTTTGATCGAGCCCAAGACTTGGGCATCATCATAATATGGTGGGAAGAGTCATGTGGTGAGTTTTGGGTGAAATCCAATCGCTAGAACAACAGAATACACCAACCTCTCCAATTCAGAACAAACTGCCTTTCGAACTTGAAGTGTCCAATTTCGTGCAACTGTTGATTTCCGATAGACCCAAAACTTTGGAATCATCATAATATGTTGGGAGGAGTAATTTGGTGAGTTTTGAGTAAAATTCAATCACTAAAACTATAGAATACACCAAACACTCCAATAAAGCACGAACTTCCTTTGAACTTGAAGTGTCCAATTTCGTACACCTATTGATTTCCGATCGAGCCTAAAACTTGGGCATCATCATGAAATGGTGGGAGGAGTCATTTGGTGAGTTTTGAGTGAAATCCAATCAGTAGAACTACGAAATGTACCAACCACTCCAATAAGGCACAAACTGCCATTCAACTTGAAGTGTCCAATTTCTTACACCTATTGATTTCCGATCGAGCCCAAAACTTGGGCATCATCATAATATGGTGGGAGGAGTCATGTGGAGAGTTTTGAGCGAAATCCAATCGCTAGAACTACGGAATACACCAACCACTCTAATTCGGAACAAACTGCCGTTGAACTTGAAGTGTCCAATTTCGTACACCTATTGATTTCCGATCGAGCCCAAAACTTAGGCATCATGATAATATGGTGGGAAGAGTCATTTGGTGAGTTTAGAGGGAAATCCAATCGCTAGAACTACGAAATGTACCAACCACTCCAATAAGGCACAAACTGCCATTCAACTTGAAGTGTCCAATTTCTTACACCTATTGATTTCCGATCGAGCCCAAAACTTGGGCATCGTCATAATATGGTGGGAGGAGTCATGTGGAGAGTTTTGAGCGAAATCCAATCGCTAGAACTACGGAATACACCAACCACTCTAATTCGGAACAAACTGCCGTTGAACTTGAAGTGTCCAATTTCGTACACCTATTGATTTCCGATCGAGCCCAAAACTTGGGCATCATCATAATATGGTGGGAGGAGTCTTTTGGTGAGTTTTGAGTGAAATGCAACCGCTAGAACTGCGGAATAAACCAACCACTCCAATTCGGAACAAACTGGCTTTGAACTTGGAGTGTCCAATTTCGTACACCTATTGATTTCCAATCGAGCCCAAAACTTGGGCATGATCAGAAAATGGTTGGGGTAGTCATTTGGTGAGTTTCGTGGGAAATCCAATCGCTAGAAATACGGAATTAACCAACCACTCCAATTCGGAACAAACTGCCTTTGAACATGAAGTGTCCAATTTCGTACACCTATTGATTTCCGATCGAGCCCAAAACATGGGCATCATCATAAAATGGTGGGAGGAGTCATTTCGTGAGTTTTGAGTGAAATCCAATCGCTAGAACTACGGAATACACGAACCACTCCAATTCGGAACAAACTGCCTTTGAACTTGTAGTGTCCAATTTCGTACACCTATTAATTTCCGATCGAGCCCAAAACTTGGACATCATCATAATATGGTGGGAGGAGTCATGTGGAGATTTTTGAGTGAAATCCAATCGCTAGAACTACGGAATACACCAACCACTCCAATTCGGAACAAACTGCCTTTGAACTTGATGTGTCCAATTTCGTACACCTATTCATTTCCGATCAAGCCCAAAACTTGGGGATCATTATAATACGGTGGGAGGAGTCATGTGGAGAGTTTTTAGCGAAATCCAATCGCTAGAACTACGGAATACACCAACCACTCTACTTCGGAACAAACTGCTGTTGAACTTGAAGTGTCCAATTTCGTACACCTATTGATTTCCGATCGAGCCCAAAACATGGGCATCATCATAAAACGGTGGGAGGAGTCATTTGGTGAGTTTTGAGTGAAATCGAATCGCTAGAACTATGGAATACACCAACCACTCCAATTTGGAACAAACTGTTGTTGAACTTGAAGTGTCCAGTTTCGTACACCTATTCATTTCCGATCGAGCCCAAAACTTGGGCATCATCATAATACGGTGGGAGGAGTCATGTGGAGAGTTTTGAGCGAAATCCAATAGCTAGAACTACGAAATACACCAACCACTCCAATAAGGCACGAACTGGCTTTGAACGTGAAGTGTCCAATTTCGTACACCTATTGATTTCCGAACGAGCCCAAAACTTGGGCATCATCATAAAATGGTGGGAGGAGTCATTTGGTGAGTTTCTAGTGAAATCCAATCGCTAGAACAACGGAATAAACCAACCACTCCAATTCGGAACACACAGCCTTTGAACTTGGAGTGTCCAATTTCGTACACCTATTGAGTTCCGATCGGGCCCAAAACTTGGGCATCGGCATAATATGGTGGGAGGAGTCATGTTGTAAGTTTTGAGTGAAATCCAATCGCTAGAACTACGGAGTACACCAACCACTCCAATTCGGAACCAACTGCCGTCGAACTTGAAGTGTCCAATTTCGTACACCTATTCATTTCAGATCGAGCCCAAAACTTGGGCATCATCATAATATGGTGGGAGGAGTCATGTGGAGAGTTTTGAGTGAAATCCAATCACTAGAACTACGGAATACACCAACCACTCCAATTCCAAACAAACTGCCTTTCAACTTGAAGTGTCCAATTTCGTACACCTATTGATTTCCGATCGAGCCCAAAACATGGGCATCATCATAAAATGGTGGGAGGAGTCATTTCGTGAGTTTTGAGTGAAATCCAATCGCTAGAACTACGTAATACACGAACCACTCCAATTCGGAACAAACTGCCTTTGAACTTGTAGTGTCCAATTTCGTACACCTACTGATTTCCTAGCGAGCCCAAAACTTGGGCATCACCGTAATATGGAGGGAGTAGTCATGTGGTAAGTTTTCAGTGAAATCAAATCGTTAGAACTACCGAATACACCAACCACTCAAATTCGGAACAAACTGCATTTGAACTTGAAGTGTCAAATTTCGTGCACCTATTGATTTCCGATCGAGCCCAAAACTTGGGCATCATCATAAAATGGTGGGAGGAGTCATTTCGTGAGTTTTGAGTGAAATCCAATCGCTAGAACTACGTAATACACGAACCACTCCAATTCGGAACAAACTGCCTTTGAACTTGTAGTGTCCAATTTCGTACACCTACCGATTTCCTAGCGAGCCCAAAACTTGGGCATCACCGTAATATGGAGGGAGTAGTCATGTGGTAAGTTTTCAGTGAAATCAAATCGTTAGAACTACCGAATACACCAACCACTCAAATTCGGAACAAACTGCATTTGAACTTGAAGTGTCAAATTTCGTGCACCTATTGATTTCCAATCGAGCCTAAAACTTGGGCATGATCAGAAAATGGTGGGGGTAGTCATTTGGTGAGTTTCGTGGGAAATCCAATCGCTAGAAATACGGAATTAACCAACCACTCCAATTCGGAACAAACTGCCTTTGAACATGAAGTGTCCAATTTCGTACACCTATTGATTTCCGATCGAGCCCAAAACATGGGCATCATCATAAAATGGTGGGAGGAGTCATTTCGTGAGTTTTGAGTGAAATCCAATCGCTAGAACTACGGAATACACGAACCACTCCAATTCGGAACAAACTGCCTTTGAACTTGTAGTGTCCAATTTCGTACACCTATTGATTTCCGATCGAGCCCAAAACATGGGCATCATCATAAAATGGTGGGAGGAGTCATTTCGTGAGTTTTGAGTGAAATCCAATCGCTAGAACTACGGAATACACCAACCACTCCAATTCGGAACAAACTGCCTTTGAACTTGTAGTGTCCAATTTCGTACACCTATTGATTTCCGATCGAGCCCAAAACTAGTTTTGAGTGAAATCCAATCGCTAGAACTACGGAATACACCAACCACTCCAATTCGGAACAAACTGCCTTTGAACTTGAAGTGTCCAATTTCGTAAACCTATTGATTTCCGATCGAGCCCAAAACTTGGGCATCATCATAATATGGTGGGAGGAGTCATGTGGAGAGTTTTGAGTGAAATCCAATCGCTAGAACTACGGAATACACCAACTACTCTAATAAGGCACGAACTGCCTTTGAACTTCAATTGTCCAATTTCGTACACTTATTGATTTACGATCGGGCCCAAAACCTGGGCATCGTCATAATATGGTGGGAGGATTCATGTGGTGAGTTTTCAGTGAAATCCAATCGCTAGAACTACGGAATACACCAACCACTCCAATTCAGAACAAACTGGCTTTGAACTTGAAGTGTCCAATTTCGTACACCTATTGATTTCCAATCGAGCCCAAAACATGGGCATCATCATAAAATGGTGGGAGGAGTCATTTGGAGACTTTTGTGTGAAATCCAATCGCCAGAACTACAGAATACCCCAACCACTCCAATTCGGAACAAACTGGCTTTGAACTTGAAGTGTCCAATTTCGTACACCTATTGATTTCCAATCGAGCCCAAAACATGGGCATCATCATAAAATGGTGGGAGGAGTCATTTGGAGACTTTTGTGTGAAATCCAATCGCCAGAACTACAGAATACCCCAACCACTCCAATTCGGAACAAACTGCCTTTGAACTTGTAGTGTCCAATTTCGTACACCTATTGATTTCCGATCGAGCCCAAAACTTGGGCATGATCATCAAATGGTGGGGGTAGTCATTTGGTGAGTTTTGAGTGAAATCCAATCGCTAGAAATACGGAATAAACCAACCACTCCAATTCGGAACAAACTGCCTTTGAACTTGAAGTGTCCAATTTCGTACACCTATTGATTTCCGATCGAGCCCAAAACTAGTTTTGAGTGAAATCCAATCGCTAGAACTACGGAATACACCAACCACTCCAATTCGGAACAAACTGCCTTTGAACTTGAAGTGTCCAATTTCGTATACCTATTGATTTCCGATCAAGCCCAAAACTTGGGCATCGTCATAAAATGGTGGGGGGAGTCATTTGGTGAGTTTTGAGTGAAATCCAATTGCTAGAACTACGGAATAAACCAACCACTCCAATTCGAAACAAACTGCCTTTGAACTTGAAGTGTCCAATTTCGTACACCTATTGATTTCCGATCGAGCCCAAAACTAGTTTTGAGTGAAATCCAATCGCTAGAACTACGGAATACACCAACCACTCCAATTCGGAACAAACTGCCTTTGAACTTGAAGTGTCCAATTTCGTAAACCTATTGATTTCCGATCGAGCCCAAAACTTGGGCATCATCGTAATATGGTGGGAGGAGTCATGTCGAGATTTTTGAGTGAAATCCAATCGCTAGAACTACGGAATACACCAACCACTCCAATTCGGAACAAATCGCCTTGGAACTTGTAGTGTCCAATTTCGTACACCTATTGATTTCCAATCGAGCCCAAAACATGGGCATCATCATAAAATGGTGGGAGGAGTCATTTGGAGACTTTTGTGTGAAATCCAATCGCCAGAACTACAGAATACCCCAACCACTCCAATTCGGAACAAACTGCCTTTGAACTTGTAGTGTCCAATTTCGTACACCTATTGATTTCCGATCGAGCCCAAAACTTGGGCATGATCATCAAATGGTGGGGGTAGTCATTTGGTGAGTTTTGAGTGAAATCCAATCGCTAGAAATACGGAATAAACCAACCACTCCAATTCGGAACAAACTGCCTTTGAACTTGAAGTGTCCAATTTCGTACACCTATTGATTTCCGATCGAGCCCAAAACATGGGCATCATCATAAAATGGTGGGAGGAGTCATTTCGTGAGTTTTGAGTGAAATCCAATCGCTAGAACTACGGAATACACGAACCACTCCAATTCGGAACAAACTGCCTTTGAACTTGTGGTGTCCAATTTCGTACACCTATTGATTTCCGATCGAGCCCAAAACTTGGGCATCATCGTAATATGGTGGGAGGAGTCATGTCGAGATTTTTGAGTGAAATCCAATCGCTAGAACTACGGAATACACCAACCACTCCAATTCGGAACAAATCGCCTTGGAACTTGTAGTGTCCAATTTCGTACACCTATTGATTTCCAAACGAGCCCAAAACTTGGGCATCATCATAAAATGGTGGGGGGAGTCGTTTGGTGAGTTTTGAGTGAAATCCAATTGCTAGAACTACGGAATAAACCAACCACTCCAATTCGGAACAAACTGGCTTTGAACTTGAAGTGTCCAATTTCGTACACCTATTGATTTCCAATCGAGCCCAAAACATGGGCATCATCATAAAATGGTGGGAGGAGTCATTTGGAGACTTTTGTGTGAAATCCAATCGCCAGAACTACAGAATACCCCAACCACTCCAATTCGGAACAAACTGGCTTTGAACTTGAAGTGTCCAATTTCGTACACCTATTGATTTCCAATCGAGCCCAAAACATGGGCATCATCATAAAATGGTGGGAGGAGTCATTTGGTGACTTTTGTGTGAAATCCAATCGCCAGAACTACAGAATACCCCAACCACTCCAATTCGGAACAAACTGCCTTTGAACTTGTAGTGTCCAATTTCGTACACCTATTGATTTCCGATCGAGCCCAAAACTTGGGCATGATCATCAAATGGTGGGGGTAGTCATTTGGTGAGTTTTGAGTGAAATCCAATCGCTAGAAATACGGAATAAACCAACCACTCCAATTCGGAACAAACTGCCTTTGAACTTGAAGTGTCCAATTTCGTACACCTATTGATTTCCGATCGAGCCCAAAACATGGGCATCATCATAAAATGGTGGGAGGAGTCATTTCGTGAGTTTTGAGTGAAATCCAATCGCTAGAACTACGGAACACACGAACCACTCCAATTCGGAACAAACTGCCTTTGAACTTGTAGTGTCCAATTTCGTACACCTATTGATTTCCGATCGAGCCCAAAACTTGGGCATCATCGTAATATGGTGGGAGGAGTCATGTCGAGATTTTTGAGTGAAATCCAATCGCTAGAACTACGGAATACACCAACCACTCCAATTCGGAACAAATCGCCTTGGAACTTGTAGTGTCCAATTTCGTACACCTATTGATTTCCAATCGAGCCCAAAACTTGGGCATCATCATAAAATGGTGGGGGGAGTCGTTTGGTGAGTTTTGAGTGAAATCCAATTGCTAGAACTACGGAATAAACCAACCACTCCAATTCGGAACAAACTGCCTTTGAACTTGAAGTGTCCAATTTCGTACACCTATTGATTTCCGATCGAGCCCAAAAGTTGGGCATCGCCATAATATGGTGGGAGGAGTCATGTGGAGAGTTTTGAGTGAAATCCAATCGCTAGAACTACGGAATACACCAACCACTCCAATTCGGAACAAACTGCCTTTGAACTTGAAGTTTCCAATTTCGTATACCTATTGATTTCCGATCAAGCCCAAAACTTGGGCATCGTCATAAAATGGTGGGGGGAGTCATTTGGTGAGTTTTGAGTGAAATCCAATTGCTAGAACTACGGAATAAACCAACCACTCCAATTCGGAACAAACTGCCTTTGAACTTGAAGTGTCCAATTTCGTACACCTATTGATTTCCGATCGAGCCCCAAACATAGGCATCATCATAATATGGTGGGAGGAGTCATTTGGTGAGTTTAGAGTGAAATCCAATCGCTAGAACTACGGAATACACCAACCACTCTAATAAGGCATGAACAGCCTTTGAACTTCAATTGTCCAATTTCGTATACCTATTGATTTCCGATCGGGCCCAAAACCTGGCCATCGTCATATTATGGTGGGAGGATTCATTTGGTGAGTTTTGAGTGAAATCCAATCGCTAGAACTATGGAATACACAAACCACTCCAATTCCGAACAAACTGCATTTGAACATGAAGTGTCGAATTTCATACACCTATTGATTTCCGATCAAGCCCAAAACTTGGGCATCGTCATAATATGTTGGGAGGAGTCGTTTCGTGAGTTTTGAGTGAAATCCAATCGCTAGAACTACGGAATACACCAACCACTCCAATTCAGAACAAACTGCCTTTGAACTTGAAGTGTCCAATTCATTACACCTATCGATTTCCGATCGAGCCCAAAACTTGGGCATCATCATTAGATGGTGGGAGGAGTCATTTGGTGAGTTTTGAGTGAAATCCAATAGCTAGAACTACAAAATACACCAACCACTCCAATAAGGCACGAACTGGCTTTGAACTTGAATTGTACAATTTCGTACACCTATTGATTTCCGATCGAGCCCAAAACTTCGGCATCGTCATAATATCGTGGGTGGAGTCATGTGGTGAGTTTTGAGTGAAATCCAATCGCCAGAACTACGGAATACACTAACCACTCCAATTCGGAACAAATTGCCTTCAAACTTCAAGTGTCCAATTTCGTACACCTACTGATTTCCGATCGAGCTCAAAACTTGGGCTTCATCATAATATGGTGGGAGGAGTCATGTGGTGAGTTTGGAGTGAAATCCAATTGCTAGAACTACGGAATACACCAACCACTCCAATTCGGAACAAGCTGCCTTTCAACTTGAAGTGTCCAATTTCGTGTACCTATTGATTTCCGGTTGAGCCCAAAACTTGGACATCATCAAAATATGGTGGGAGTAGTCATTTGGTGAGTTTTGAGTGAAATCCAATCGCTAGAACTACGGAATACACCAACCACTCTAATTGTAACATCCCGGTCCGAAAAAGAAATAAAATAATTAAATTAGGAGAAAATAAATTGAAATGAACAATAAAAATAAAATGATTTGAATTAATTAAGGGTTTTGAAAATAATAAATAATTACTTAATTTTAAAAAGGGGGCAAATAGGTCATTTTAAGTTCGAAAAAGAATTTGGGAATTTCGTTTGTACCGGTGCGTAGAGGACGTCGAAACCAGTCCGTAGACACGTAGTGGGCTCGGATCGGAGTTATAACGAGGTAAGTACGATCTAAATACTCTGAGGGGTAAAATTGTAATTTAGGAAAATCAGATTATTAAAAATCTGATTCTCCTTCTCTCTCTCTACCTCACGATCTCTCCCTCTCACTCTGCAAAACAGACCCCCCCCCCCCCCCCCCCCTTTTGATGACAGCAACTTCTCTCCTCCACCGCCGCCACCACACGGCGCCACTTGGGGCGGCACCGGTCCGAAAAGGACCACCACCCTTCCCTCTTCCAGTTCCGGCCCATCACCGACCCGATCCGCCGTCGTGGTCGCCAGAAACAGCCACGAAACAGGCGGTTTTGGACAGATTTTTCGGAAATTTTCGGCCGCTCGTTCTCCCACTTCCGGCCTCCAAATCTTGCGATCTAGGTATGGATCTTGAACCTCTCAAGCTACCCTAGCTGCTGGTTGTGTTAGGTTTGAGAAATTTCTGCGTTTTGGCGGTTCAATAAGCGATAGAAAATTCTGCCGGTTTCGACCTCCATTTTCAGTCACTTCCGTCGACTTTTGGGGGTATGTCCAAGAACAAAAGTGGCTCCAAATTAGGGGTATTACCTAGGGTAGGAGTCTTGGCCCGAGATTCTGAGATTTTCCGGCAATGCGATATCGCTTTGGACACCCACGCGTTGCCAGCGCGTGTGGCGGCGCGTGGGCACTGTATCAGAGGGGAATTTTGTTCCAATGCGATCTCCTAGTTGTCACGAGCGCGTAGGAATTCGCGGATCTCAATTCGGATAACGTTTGAATCCGGAACGGATTTTACATATCATGTATCATCCAGGTTCGATATGTTAGAACCGTTGGATCACTTCCAAATTAATATATGTTGATCTAGGTATCCCTAGGATCGTGTAGGATTCGACGGATCGGGAATCGGAGCCCCGGATGTTCCGATTTAATAAGTTAAAGTTTGCGTTTTTCGATAACCTTCCGATCGTGCGATTGCGAGCGATCCGACCGTCCGATCTGAACCAAACTTGCAGGATGTGTATCTTAGACCTTGTGGAACCTATAGGAACTTTTGGTTCGTAAAACGGAGGTCGTGGGCCCCACGGGCCCGGTTGACCAAAATTGGAAGGTTGGACCCTTGGTTGACCATGAGTCTTCCGGGGTAGTTTTACCCCTCGAAAAGTATTAGGATAACCTTGAAAACAAGTCTAGGGTCTCGGCTTGAATACTAGCATTTAAGGGGACGTTTGTCTTCAAGAGTGTCTAGTTCTTTCAGTATGAAATTTATGCTCATGTGATTAATTGTTGGTTTAAAATAATACTTCTCATTGATTAAAATTCCATACGATCCACTATGGATTTATATGATCATGGATTTAATACTTATTTACATATACTTATAAATAGATCACTAAACTGTGAGAAATTCTAGTATTTTAAATATTTGAGATTTTAATTATTCAGAATACTAGTCATATATGTTTAGGAATTGATATTCATTTATTAATGATATATTTGGGCAAAAGTTTTATATGAGGTACGATGCCTTGTAAGGGTGTGGTGAATATGTGGGCTATGATATATTTGAGTATCTTGAATTTTATATATATGATAATTGAGAGAGTGCTGTTTTTGTTGATTTTGTGTGGGGTACTTAGAATGTTAATTTGGGTGTTGTTAGCACTACCTTAGGTGCCTCTCCAGTTATGGGTGTTATGTTTGGATATTTATTTTGCCCAGGCCCGTCGGAGTTTGTCCAGGCCCTTCGGATGTCTTCTTAATACGATGCCTTGGAAAAATTGAATTAAGGAATGATATATTATTTTTATAATATTTATATAAGGATTACGAACTCCACCATCATACGTACCTCCCCCCCTTGGATGATGATACTTGGAAACAGTGGATATGGACACTGGGATACATGGATATGGTTTGGATATGACGGAACCCGGGGCATACCTTAACGGGGTGTCGCTGTAGACCCTTAATTGGGTAGTCTGCGCGCGTAGGGCTGTTTTCAGGCGTACGGGTCTTGATTCTTCGTCCGTACGTGCTGGCTGAGAGTTAGTTCCCCAGTGGGACGGCTCGTCCCTAGCCACATAGTCCGTTTGAGGGGTGATAATTGTGAGCTAGTAAACAATCCCCTGTTGGATTGTTCTCCCCAGTACATGATGTGCAACATCACATGTACCTCCCCTTGGATACTGATACATGGAAATTGTGGATATGGTCTGGATATGACGGAACTCGGGGCATCCTTGACGGGATGTTGCCGTAGACCCTTGATTGGGTAGTCTGCGCGCGTAGGGCTGTTTTCAGGCGTACGGGTCTTGATTCTTCATCCGTACGTGCTGGCTGAGAGTTAGTCCCCCAGTTGGACGGCTCGTCCCTAGCCACATAGTCCGTTTGAGGGCTGATAATTGTGAGCTAGTCAACAATCCCTTATTGGATTGTTTTCCCCTGGTACATGATGATGGTGAGAGGTGGGTGTTATTATATTACATATACATATATGTGGTGTCGATTATGGTTTTAGATTTATGAGCCTGTACATGCATGAACGTATAAGCCCTGGATTTGGGCAGTGTTGTTTGGCACCATACGCCTTGGATAGGGTATGGTTGCGGGATTGAACTGTTATAAAGGGAATAATTTGATGATGTGTTCATTGTACATACGCCTTGGATAGGGTATGGTTGTAGGGTTTGAACTTATATAAAGAAAGAGATTGAGAAGGGGTTCATTTTGTTTTATCGGAATTGGAGTTGTGACCATTGACATGAGAACTACGTGTGGCTTGATCCCTTGTCCAAGGGTACGTAGGCAGCCTGGGGTCTCACCTAGGTGCAGCCGCGAAATATTATAGTCTGAGTATGTGTTTGGACTCTGATGTGACTGTTGGATTTGAATCGTGTTTGATGATTTCAGTAGTGTTCGTAAAGTTGTTTGAAGTCA
Source organism: Prunus campanulata (assembly GCA_034190965.1). Lineage (NCBI taxonomy): Eukaryota > Viridiplantae > Streptophyta > Magnoliopsida > Rosales > Rosaceae > Prunus > Prunus campanulata. The sequence goes on along the minus strand of CM067209.1, from coordinate 11,641,745 downwards.
TTAATTACATGGTTTATGTAGTAATTGACTTGAGAACATTGTTGGTTCTGTTTCGAATTATTTGAAGGCCGGAGGCCGATTATATGGATTGCATGTTGTTAACTTGTGCATGCTGCCAGTTGGTGTTTTAAAATGTGTTTTATGCAGGTTGAAATTTTTGGGGAATGTTCAATTCACAGGGGAGACTCTGCCGAATTTTCGGCAGAAAGTCTCGGTTTTTAGTAAGTGGGCCCGAAATCGGTAAGATGTTGGAATTTTCCACAGGATTCGTCTCGGGTTCCGAGGAATTTCGGGCCAGGTCCTGTCACTAATAAGGCACGAACTGCCGTTGAACTTCAATTATCCAATTTCGTACAAGTATTGATTTCCGATCGAGCCCAAAACTTGGGCATCATCATAATATGGTGGGAGGATTCATGTGGTGAGTTTTCAGTGAAATCCAATCGCTAGAACTACGAAATACACCAACCACTCCAATTCTGAACAAACTGCCTTTGAACTTGAAGTGTGAAATTTCGTACACCTATTGATTTCCGATCGAGCCCAAAACTTGGGCATCATCATAATATGGTGGGAGGAGTCAAGTGGTGAGTTTTGAGTGAAATCCAATCGCTAGAACTACGGAATACACCAACCACTCCAATTCGGAACAAACTGCCTTTGAACTTGAACTGTCCAGTTTCGTACACCTATTCATTTCCGATTGAGCCCAAAACTTGGGCATCACCATAATATGGAGGGTGGAGTCATGTGGTGAATTCTCAGTGAAATCCAATCGCTAGAACTACGGAGTACACCAACCACTCCAATTCGGAACAAACTGCCTTTGAACTTGAAGTGCCCAATTTCGTACACCTATCGATTTCCGATTGAGCACAAAACTTGGGCATCATCATAATATGGTGGGGGCAGTCATGTGCTGAGTTTTGAGTGAAATCCAACCGCTAGAACCACGGAATACACCAACCACTCCAATTCCGAACGAACTGCGTTTGAACTTGAAGTGTCCAATTTCGTACACCTATTGATTTCCGATCGAGCCCAAAACTTGGGCATCGTGATAATATGTTGGGAGGAGTCTTTTGGTGAGTTTTGAGTGAAATCCAATCGCTAGAACTACGGAATACACCAACCACTCCAATTCGGAACAAACTGCCTTTGAACTTGAAGTGTCCAATTTCGTACACCTATTGATTTCCGATCGAGCCCAAAACTTGGTCATCATCATAATATGTTGGGAGGAGACATTTGTTGAGTTTTTAGTGAAATCCAATTGCTAGATCTACAAAATACACCAACCACTCCAATAAGGCACCAACTGCCTTTGAACTTGAATTGTCCAATTTAGTACACCTATAGATTTCCGATCGAGCCCAAACCTTGGACATCATCATAATATGGTGGGAGGAGTCATGTGGTGAGTTTTGAGTGAAATCCAATCGCTAGAACTACGAAATACACCAACCACTCCAATAAGGCATGAACTGCCTTTGAACTTGAATTGTCCAATTTCGTACACCTATTGATTTCCGATCAAGCCCAAAACCTGGGTATCATCATAATATGGTGAAAGGAGTCTTGTGGTGAGTTTTGAGTGAAATCCAATTGCTAGATCTACGGAATACACCAACCACTCCAATTCGGAACAAACAGCCTTTGGACTTGAAATGTCCAATTGCGTACATGTAACAGCCCGGTCCTAAATTAATAGTTAAATATTAAATTATTCAGGAAAAGGACAATTTTACCCTAGGATTGATTAAATAATTTAAAATAAGAGGAAATAAGTTTAAGTGAGAAAATAAATTTGAAAAGTAAAATATTATTTAATATTAAGATGGGGTAAAAAGGTCATTTTAAGTTTGGGAAGGAATTTGGAGATTTCGATTGGACCGTTGCGTAGAGCACGTTGGAACGAGTCCGTAGACACGTAGTGGACTCGAATCGGAGTTGTAACGAAGAAATGGCGTTCAAAAGAAGTTCAGTGGCATAATCGTAAATATTTCGAAATTTAGCTTTTTATAAACCCAGAATTTCTGAGTTTGGGGGGAGCTCGGCCAGCCGACTGCAAGAGGTGATTTCTCTCTACTCCGACCACCAATTCACGCAAGACCGGTTCCGTTGGAACCACCACACTTTCCTCTTTCAGCCCCAGCCCTTCGCCCAGAGGAAAGAACTACGTGTGGCTTGATCCCTCAGCAAGGGTACGTAGGCAACCTACAATTATCAGGTGCAGCCACGAGTTAGGGCCTTAGGGTTTGTGCTTTTGTTTTTCAGGACACTTTGGTCATTTTTTTGACCCATGGCCACCAGGTGTCAGTTTAAATAAGATTTGACCCGGATTCCAAAGTGGAATTTGGGTCGGGTTGTCTCAATTGGTATCAGAGCATTAGGTTAACTTCCTGTAGACACAACATCACTTGTGCATCCTTATTTTAAGAAATTGTCGAACTTTTCTTATGTTGTTTTACCTCGTTGGTGTGACCGAGTAAACAGGTATCCAGCAGAGTTTGAAAAATTTATTGAGGTTTTCAGAGGAAAAGCATAATTTATCTGTTTATATTTATATACATATTTATATACACTTACGTCGAGAACTGAGGTTTTGCAAGATGAGTATTTAATTATATGTTTATTTATCACCTATTTATATTTGTTCATATGGTTAATTGTGTTATAAGGGTATAAATAAAATATTGGAATGATATGCTAATCTTAGATCAATATGGCTAGCAAACTAGTTGAGTATTTGATATATTTTCAGTGATTGAAAAGGAAGAATTATAGCTCTTGATTTTTTTTATTAGATTTTGATATATATATATATATATACATATTTTAAGTTCAGTTGAGAACCAGTTTATTGAGAGTTTATGTAAATAACAGATTATGGTTTTCAAACCCACCGCGAGGGTACCCCCAGTTGCCTTGAACCAGTTGTCTTTCATAAACAACGCCCCACGAGTTCGAGGACGCTTGGACCGTGTGGTGCGAGGAACGCGGCTCAGGATGACTTATGGTCCCTTGAGACCTGCGAGGAGCGCAGCTCGGATTGACTTGGTGTCTCCGAGGCCTGTGAGGAACGCGGCTCAGGCTGACTTATGGTCCCCTGAGACCTGCGAGGAGCGCAGCTCGGATTGACTTGGTGTCTCCGAGGCCTGTGAGGAATGCGGCTCAGGATGACTTATGGTCCCCTGAGACCTGCGAGGAGCGCAGCTCGGATTGACTTTGTGTCACCGAGACCTGCTAGTTTGCGGATCAGGCTGACTACGGTCCCCTGAGTCCTGCCAGTTTGCGGCTCGGATTGACTTTGTGTCACCGAGACCTGCCAGAGGAATTGACGGTTATCAGGAATTGACGGATATCAGGAATTGACGGATACCAGGAATTGACGGATATGATATGGGGGTACGCCTAGGTGGAAAGAATTTAAGTTCTGAGATGCTTTTAAACTAAATTAAGGATTTTATACAGTTACTATTATTTATTTAAGCATCAAAGTTGTTTTACAAGTAATAGATGGAATACATATATATATATATATATATACTTATGAACTTTACTTATTTTAGTCCAGTTTGCTTTAATTTATCTTAGTTTATTTTATTTAAGTTGTTGACGTTAATCTTTTATTATTGGATATGGTATTAAACAGTTCCAGTATTTCTAGCATATTTTGCCCCACGAGTATTATAGTCATCCGGATTGTGGGAGCCAGAATTGCGGATCAGGTTGACCAGATGTCTCCTGAGTCCAGCAAGGATTATAGAGCAGGATGAACTTTATATTAAAGGTTTTCAGCAAGATTACTGCTTAGTAAGTGAGGTATAAGCAGGAATGCATGAGTTCAGTACCTTATTATATGCTTTTAATATTTTAATTTACATGCTGCTGAGTGAGATTACCAGGGTATTATTGTTGATCTGAAAGTTGAGATGAATCTTATGTGCAGATTGATTTAATTGAATTGTTGCAACCTGAGACTTGAGTGCTACGATGCTTGACTCCTTTTGGATATAATTCGATACATGCTGGCAGTTGGGTTATATTCATATATGCTTGTTTGACAGGTGAAACTTTTTGGGGAAATGTTCATTTGTAGGGGAGATTCTGCTGAATTTTCGGCAGAAGTCGATCTTGAAATTCTTTGGTTTTGGTTTAGAAGGGTATTTTGGTTATTTGTGCCCGGCACCCACCAGGTGTCGGACAGGCACAGGGTTCGGCTCGTACACCAAAGTGGTAGATTAAACTTCAGTTTCACTGTTTGCGGCTCAAATTGAAGTGTTATCTCCGAGACCTGCAAGTATTGCGGCTCGGATTGAAGTGTTATCTCTGAGACCTGCGAGTAATGCAGCTCGGTTAACTTTGCGTTTCCGAGATCTGCGAGGATGGATTTGACAATTGTAAAGGTCGAGGATATCATTAGTGAGTAATGTTTAATTGAGCCTAGAAATCCTATCTAATAAGGTAACAAGTCTTTTATACCTACAGAGGAAGATTAAGCATTACAGCAGCTATCTAAGGATACTCTTAGCTGGAGGAGGAGACTTCATTTTTTTCTATTTGCTTAACCAGAGTTTTTGACTTGGCTATCAACATGGTTGCAACTTCTTTTGACTCCGAGAGAGTCTCTGATGCTGAAGTATCCAAAAGCGTTGAACTATGAGGAATAATTAGAGGCAAGAGGACGTATAGTATTGCTTGAGGTTCCAAATTTGGTTTCTTCAGGACTTAATCAGGGAACTTGAGTCAGTAATAGCGAACAAAAGTCGGGAGATGTACTAGAGTCCTGGTACTTAAGTTTGCGTTTAGGTGGTAGTCATGTTGTTAAGGCCACCATTTGGTATGTTTTGAAATCGAGTGAACCTCAGATCAAAGTTTCATCTGGTAGAGATATCGGAAGCCCGGAAAGTTGAGTTCCCGTGATGTCAAGTCAAGAAGGGTACCGTTTGGGAACTCGAGGAACGAATGCAAGCCCAATATTCTTGCCTCTTCAAATGACAGATATGCAATTTCGAGGACGAAATTTTTATAAGGGGGGTAGATTGTAACAACCCGGTCCTAAATTAATAGTTAAATATTAAATTATTCAGGAAAAGGACAATTTTACCCTAGGATTGATTAAATAATTTAAAATAAGAGGAAATAAGTTTAAGTGAGAAAATAAATTTGAAAAGTAAAATATTATTTAATATTAAGATGGGGTAAAAAGGTCATTTTAAGTTTGGGAAGGAATTTGGAGATTTCGATTGGACCGTTGCGTAGAGCACGTTGGAACGAGTCCGTAGACACGTAGTGGACTCGAATCGGAGTTGTAACGAAGAAATGGCGATCAAAAAAAGTTCAGTGGCATAATCGTAAATATTTCGAAATTTAACTTTTTATAAACCCAGAATTTCTGAGTTTGGGGGGAGCTCGGCCAGCTGACTTCAAGAGGTGATTTCTCTCTACTCCGACCACCAATTCACGCAAGACCGGTTCCGTTGGAACCACCACACTTTCCTCTTTCAGCCCCAGCCCTTCGCCGCCTGGAAACAGCCTAGAAACAGGCGGTTGGGGACAGCTTTTCGTAAACTTTCGGCGGTTCGTTCTCCCTCCTCCGGCCACCGTTTCACGCGAGTGAGGTATGATTTCTCACCTATTTTCCATGATATAGCTGATGGTTGGGTAGGAATCTATCAATTTTGAGCCTAGGTAGTTCGATTTTCGAAGTGGGTTTCAGCCGGTTTTGAGATCACGATTCTGGCCACTTCCAGCTACTTTTTGGGGTTGGTCCAAGAAGAAAAGTAGTTCCAAATAGGGTGTTTTACCTAGAGTAGGAAGTTGGGCTTCCAGTTGTGAAGATTTCCGGTTGCCGGAATTTGATCAAGCCACCCACGCGCTGCCGGCGCGTGTGGTGGCGCGTGGGCAGCATAGTGAAGTCACTTTCAGAACCTAAAATGATCTCTTGCTCCTCACGAGCACGTAGGATTTCGCGGATATTAATTCGGACAACGTTTGAACCCCGAACGGATCTCGCATATTGTGTGATTTCCGGGTTTGATACGTTTGAACCGTTGGATCGTTGTCATGTTCTGGTTTGTTAAGCTAGGTAATTCCAGGATCGAATAGTATTTGACGGATCATAAAAGGGAGTCCTGGTTACTCCAGGAATGTCAGCCCTAGAGCGAGTTTTACAGTAACAAACCAATGGCAGATCAGACCCAGAGGAAAGAACTACGTGTGGCTTGATCCCTCAGCAAGGGTACGTAGGCAACCTACAATTATCAGGTGCAGCCACGAGTTAGGGCCTTAGGGTTTGTGCTTTTGTTTTTCAGGACACTTTGGTCATTTTTTTGACCCATGGCCACCAGGTGTCAGTTTAAATAAGATTGACCCGGATTCCAAAGTGGAATTTGGGTCGGGTTGTCTCAGTACACCTATTTATTTCCGATCGAGCCCAAAACTTGAGCATCATCATAATATGTTGGGAGGAGTCATTTGGTGAGTTTTGAGTGAAATCCAATCGCTAGAACTACGGAATACACCAACCACTCCAATTCGGAACAAACTGCCTTTGAACTTAAAGTGTCCAATTTCGTACAACTATTGATTTCCGATCCAGCCCAAAACTTGGGCATCATCATAATATGGTGGGAGGAGTCATGTGGTGAGTTTTGAGTGCAATCCAATCGCTAGAACTACGGAATACACCAACCATTCCAATTCGGGACAAATTGCTTTGAACTTCAAGTGTCCAATTTCGCACAGCTATTGATTTCCGATCGAGCCCAAAACTTGGGCATCATCGTGATATGGTGGGAGGAGTCATGTGGCGAGTTTTGGTGAGTTTTGAGATAAATCCGATCGCTAGAACTACGAAATACACCAACCACTCCAATAAGGCAAGAACTGCCTTTGAACTTGAATTGTCCAATTTCGTACCCCTATTCAATTCCGATCGGGCCCAAAACTTTGACATCATCATAATTTCGTGGGAGGGACTATGTGGTGAGTTTTGAGTGAAATCCAATCGCTAGAACTACGGAATACACCAACCACTCCAATTCGGAACAAAATGCCTTTGAACTTGTAGTGTCCAATTTCGTGCACCTATTGATTTGCGATCGAGCCCAAAACTTGGTCATCATCATAATATGTTGGGAGGAGTCATTTGGTGAGTTTTGAGTGAAATCCAATCGCTAGAACTACGAAATACACCAACCACTCCAATAAGGCATGAACTGCCTTTGAACTTGAATTGTCCAATTTCGTACACCTACTGATTTCCGATCAAGCCCAAAACTTGGGCATCACCTAATATGGTGGGAGGAGTCATGTGGTGAGTTTTGAGTGAAATTCAATTGCCAGATCTACGGAATACACCAACCACTCCAATTCGGAACAAACTGCCTTTGAACTTGAAGTGTCCAATTTCGTACACCTATTCATTTCTGATCGAGACTAAAACTTGGGCATCATCATAATATGTTGGGAGGAGCCATTTGGTGAGTTTTGAGTGAAATCCAATCGCTAGAACTACAAAATAAACCAATCACTCCAATAAGGCACGAACTGCCTTTGAACTTGAATTGTCCAATTTCGTACACCTATTGATTTTCGATCGAGCCCAAAACTTGGGCATCATCATAATATGGTGGGAGGAGTCATGTGGTGAGTTTTGAGTGAAATCCAATTGCTGGAACTACGAAATACACCAACCACTCTAGTAAGGCACGAACTGCCTTTGAACTTGAATTGTCCAATTTTGAACTCCTATTGATTTCCGATCGAGCCCAAAACTTGGGCATCATCATAATATGGTGGGAGGAGTGATTTGGTAAGTTTTGAGTGAAATCCAATCGCTAGAACTACGAAATGTACCAACCACTCCAATAAGTCACGAACTGCCTATGAACTTGAATTGTCCAATTTCGTACACCTATCGATTTCCGATCGTGCCCAAAACTTGGGCATCAACATAATATGGTGGGAGGACAAATGTTGTGTGTTTTGAGTGAAATCCAATCGCTAGAGCTACGGAATACACCAACCACTCCAATTCGGAACAAACTGCCTTTGAACATGAAGTGGCCAATTTTGTACACCTATTGATTTCCGATCGAGCCCAAAACTTGGGCATCATCATAATATGGTGGGAGGAGTCATTTGGTTAGTTTTGAGTGAAATCCAATCGCTAGAAGTACAAAATACACCAACCACTCCAATAAGGCACGAACTGCCTTTGAACTTGAATTGTCCAATTTCTTACAATTATTGATTTCCGATCGAGCCCAAAACTTGGGCATCATCATAATATGGTGGAAGTAGTCATTTGGTGAGTTTTGAGTGAAATCCAAATGCTAGAACTACGAAATACACCAACCACTCCAATAAGGCACGAATTGCCTTTGAACTTGAATTGTCCAATTTCGTACACCTATTGATTTCCGATCGAGCCCAAAACTTGGGCATCATCAAAATATGGTGGGAAGAGCCATTTGGTGAGTGTTGACTGAAATCCAATCGCTAAAACTACGGAATTCAAAAACCACTATAATTTGGAACAAACTGCCTTTGAACTTGAAGTGTCCAATTTCGTACACCTATTGATTTCCGATCGAGCCCAAAACTTGGGCAATATGATAATATGGGGGGAGGAGTCATTTGGTGAGTTTTTAGTGAAATCCAATTGCTAGAACTACGGAATGCACCAACCACTCCAATTCGGAACAAACTGCCTTTGAACTTGAATTGTCCAATTTCGTACACTTATTGATTTCCGATCGAGCCCAAAACTTGGGGATCTACATAATATGGTGGGAGGAGTCATGTGGAGAGTTTTGAGTGAAATCCAATCGTTAGAACTATGGAATACCCCAACCACTCCAATTCGGAACAAACTGCCTTTGAACTTGCAGTGTCCAATTTCGTACACATATTGATTTCCGATCGAGCCCAAAACTTAGGCATCATCATAATATGGTGGGATGAGTCATGTGGACAGTTTTGGGTGAAATCCATTCGCTAGAACTACGGAGTACACCAACCACTCCAATTCGGAACAAACTGCCTTTGAACTTGAAGTGTCCAATTTCGAACACCTATTGATTTCTGATCGAGCCCCAAACATGGGGATCATCGTAATATGGTCGGGAGAGCCATTTGGTGATTTTTGAGTGAAATACAACCGCTAGAACTACGAAATGTACCAACCACTCCTATTGATTTCAAATCGAGCCCAAAACTTGGGCATCATCATAATACGGTGGGATTGAACTTGAAGTGTCCAATTGCGAACACCTATTGATTTCTGATCGAGCCCCAAACATGGGGATCATCGTAATATGGTCGGGAGAGCCATTTGGTGATTTTTGAGTGAAATACAACCGCTAGAACTACGAAATGTACCAACCACTCCTATTGATTTCAAATCGAGCCCAAAACTTGGGCATCATCATAATACGGTGGGAGGAGTCATTTGGTGAGTTTTGAGTGAAATCCAATCGCTAGAACTACGGAATACACCAACCACTCCAATAAGGGACAAACTGCCTTTGAACTTGAAGTGTCCGATTTCGTATACCTATTGATTTCCAATCGAGCCCAAAAGTTGCGCATCATCATAATATGTTGGGAGGAGTCATTTGGAGAGTTTTCAGCGAAATCCAATCGCTAGAACTATGGAATACACCGACGACTCCAATATGGAATGAACTGCCTTTGAACTTGAATTGTCCAATTTCGTACACCTATTGATTTCCGATCGAGACCCAAACTTGGGCATCATCATAATATGGTGGAAGGAGCCTTATGGTGAGTTTTGAGTGAAATCCAACCGCTAGAACTACGAAATGTACCAACCACTCCAATATGTCACGAACTGGCTCTGAACTTGAATTGTCCAATTTCGTACACCTATATATTTCGGATCGAGCCCAAAACATGGGCATCACCATAATATGGTGGGAGTTCAAATGTGGTGAGTTTTGAGTGAAATCGAATCGCTAGAGCTACGGATTACACCAACCACTCCAATAAGGCACGAACTGCCGTCGAAATTGAATTGTCCAATTTCGTACACCTGTTGATTTCAGATCGAGCCCCAAACTTGGGCATCATCATAATATGTTGGGAGGAGTCATTTGGAGAGTTTTGAGTGAAATCCAATCGCTAGAACTACGGAATAAACCAACCACTCCATTGCGAACAAACTTCCTTTGAACTTGAAGTGTCCAATTTCGTACACCTATTGATTTCCGATCGAGCCTAAAACTTGGACATCACCATAGTATGGTGGGAGTAGTCATGTGGAGAGTTTTGGGTGAAATCCCATCGCTAGAACAACGGAATACAACAACCACTCCAATTCGAAACAAACTGGCTTTGAACTTAAAGTGTCCAATTTCGTGCACCGATGGAGTTCCGATCGAGCCCAAAACTTGGGAATCATCATAATATGTTGGGAGGAGTCTTTTGGAGAATTTTGAGTTAAATCCAATCACCAGAACTACGGAATACCCCGAACACTCCAATAAAGTACGAACTGCCTTTGAACTTGAATTGTCCACTTTCGTACACCAATTGATTTCTGATTGAGCCCAAAACTTGGGCATCATCATAATATGATTGGAGGTGTCATGTGGTGAGTTTTGAGTGTAATCGAATCGCTCGAACTACGGAATACACCAAGCACTCCAATTCGGAACAAACTGCCTTTGAACTTGAAGTGTCCAATTTCGTACACCTATTGATTTCCGATCGAGCCCAAAACTTGGGCATCGTCATAATATGGAGGGAGGGGTCGTGTGGTGAGTTTTGGGTGAAATCCAATTGCTAGAACTACGGAATACACCAACCACTCCAATTCCGAACAAACTGGCTTTGAAGTTTCACTTGAAGTGTCCAATTTCGTACACCTATTGATTTCCGATCGAGGCCAAAACTTGGGCATCATTATAATATGGTGGGAGGAGTCATGTGGGGAGTTTTGGGTGAAATCCAATTGCTAGAACTACGGAATACACCAACCACTCCAATTCGGAACAAACTGCCTTCGAACTTGATCTGTCCAATTTCGTACACCTATTGATTTCCGATCGAGCCTAAAATTTGGGCATCATCATAATATGGTGGGAGGAGTCATGTGGTGAGTTTTGAGTGAAATCCAATCGCTAGAACTACGGAATACACCAACAACTCCAATTCCAAACAAACTGCCTTTCAACTTGAAGTGTCCAATTTCGTACAACTATTAATTTCCGATCGAGCCCAAAACTTGGGCATCGTCATAATATGGTGGGAGTAGTCATGTGGTGAGTTTTGAGTGAAAACCAATCGCTAGAACTACGGAATAAACCAACCACTCCAATTCGGAACAAACTGCCTTTGAACTTGAAGTGTCCAATTTCGTACAAATATTGATTTCCGATCGAGCCTAAAATTTGGGCATCACCATAATATGGTGGGAGGAGTCATGTGGTGAGTTTTGAGTGAAATCCAATCGCTAGAACTATGGAGTACACCTACCACTCCAATTCGGAACAAACTGCCTTTGAACTTGAAATGTCCAATTTCGTACACCTATTGATTTCCGATCGAGCCTAAAACTTGGACATCACCATAGTATGGTGGAAGGAGTCATGTGGAGAGTTTTCAGAGAAATCCAATCGCTAGAACAACGGAATACAACAACCACTCCAATTCGAAAGAAACTGCCTTTGAACTTAAAGGTTTCCAATTTCGTACACCTATTGATTTCCGATCGAGGCCAAAACTTGGGCATCATTATAATATGGTGGGAGGAGTCATGTGGGGAGTTTTGGGTGAAATCCAATTGCTAGAACTACGGAATACACCCACCACTCCAATTCGGAACAAACTGCCTTTGAACTTGAATTGTCCAATTTCGTACACCTATTGATTTCCGATCGAGCCCAAAACTTGGGCATGATCATAATTTGGTGGGAGGAGTCGTGTGGAGAGTTTTAAGTGAAATTCAATCGCTAGAACAACGGAATACAAAAACCACTCCAATTCGAAACAAACTGCCTTTGAACTTAAAGTGTCCAATTTCGTACACCTATTGATTTCCGATTGAGCCTAAAATTTGGGCATCATCATAATATGGTGGGAGGAGTCATGTGGTGAGTTTTGAGTGAAATCCAATCGCTAGAACTACGGAATACACCTACCACTCCAATTCGGAACAAATTGCCTTTGAACTTAAAGGGTCCAATTTCGTACACCTATGGATTTCCGATTGAGCCCAAAACTTGGGAATCATCATAATATGTTGGGAGGAGTCTTTTGGTGAGTTTTGAGTTAAATCCATTCACTAGAATACGGAATAACCCGAACACTCCAATAAAGTACGAACTGCCTTTGAACTTGAATTGTCCAATTTCGTACACCAATTGATTTCTGATTGAGCCCAAAACTTGGGCATCATCATAATATGATTGGAGGTGCCATGTGGTGACTTTTGAGTGTAATCCAATCGCTAGAACTACGGAATACACCAACCACTCCAATTCGGAACAAACTGCCTTTGAACTTGAAGTGTCCAATTTCGTACACCTATTGATTTCCGATCGAGCCCAAAACTTGGGCATCATCAGAATATGGTGGGAGGAGTCATGTGGAGAGTTTTGGGTGAAATCCAATAGCTAGAACTACGAAATACACCAACTACTTCAATTCGGAACAAACTGCCTTTGAACTTTAAGTGTCCAATTTCGTACACCTATTGATTTCCGATCGAGCCCAAAACCTGGGCATCATCATAATATGGAGGGAGGGGTCATGTGGTGAGTTTTGAGTGAAATCCAATCGCTAGAACTACGGAATACACCAACCACTCCTATTCCGAACAAACTGCCTTTGAACTTGAACTTGAAGTGTCCAATTTCGTACACCTATTGATTTCCGATCGAGGCGAAAACTTTGGCATCATTATAATATGGTGGGAGGAGACTTCTGGAGAGTTTTGGGTGAAATCCAATCGCTAGAACTACGGAATACACCAACCACTCCAGTACGGAACAAACTGCCTTTGAACTTGAAGTGCCCAATTTCGTACACATATTGATTTCCGATCAAGCCCAAAACTTAGGCAGCGTCATAATATGGTGGATGAGTCATGTGGACAGTTTTGGGTGAAATCCAATCTCTAGAACTACGGAGTACACCAACCACTCCAATTCGGAACAAACTGCCTTTGAACTTGAAGTGTCCAATTTTGTACCCCTATTATTTCCGATCGAGCCCAAAACTTTGGTATCATCATAATATGTTCGGAGGAGTCCTTTGGTGAGTTTTGAGTGAAATTCAATTGCTAGAACTACAAAATACACCAACCACTCCAATAGGGCACGAACTGCCTTTGAACTTGAATTGTCCAATTTCGTACACCTATTGATTTCCGATCGAGCCCAAAACTTGGGCATCATCATAATATGGTGGGAGGAGTCATGTGGAGAGTTTTGAGTGAAATCCAATTGCTAGAACTACGGAATACACCAACCACTACAATTCGGAACAAACTGCCTTTGAACTTGAAGTGTCCAATTTCGTACAACTATTGATTTCTGATCGAGCCCAAAACTTGGGAATCATAATAATATGTTGGGAGGAGACATTTGGTGAGTTTTGAGTGACATCCATTCGCTAAAACTACGAAATATACCAACCACTCCAACTTCCTTTGAACTTGAATTGTCCAATTTCGTACAGCTATTGATTACCGATCGAGCCCAAAACTTGGGCATCATCATAATTTGGTGGAAGGAGTCATGTGGAGAGTTTTGAGTGAAATCCAATCGCTAGAACTACGGAATACACCAACCACTACAATTCGGAACAAAATGCCTTTGAACTTGAAGTGTCCAAATTCGTACACCTATTGATTTCCGATCGAGCCCAAAACTTGGGAATCAACATAATATGTTGGGAGGAGACATTTGGTGAGTTTTGAGTGACATCCAATCGCTAGAACTACGAAATACACCAACCACTCCAATACAGAACAAACTTCTTTTGAACTTGAAATGTCCAATTTCGTACAACTATGGATTTCCGATCGAGCCCAAAACTTTGGAATCGTCATAATATGTTGGGAGGAGTCATTTGGTGTGTTTTGAGTGAAATCCAATCGCTAGAACTACAACATGTACCAACCACTCCAATATGGCACGAACTGCCTTTGAACTTGAATTGTCCAATTTCGCACACCTATTGATTTCAGATCGAGCCCAAAACTTAGGCATCATCATAGCATGGTGGGAGGAGTCATGCGGTGAGTTTTGACTGAAAACCAATCGCTAGAACTACGGAATATACCAAACATTCCAATAAAGCACGAACTGCCTTTGAAATTGAATTGTCCAATTTCATACACCTATTGATTTCCTAGCGAGACCAAAACTTGGGCATCATCATAATATGGTGGGAGGAGTCATGTGGTGAGTTTTGAGTGAAATCCAATCGCTAGAACTACGGAGTACACCAAACATTCCAATAAAGCACAAACTGCCTTTGAACTTGAATTGTCCAATTTCGTACACCTATTGATTTCCGATCGAGCCCAAAACTTGGGCATCATCATAATATGGTGGGAAGAGTCATTTGGTGAGTTTTGAGTGAAATCCAATAGGCAGAACTACGAAATGTACCAACCACTCCAATAAGGCACAAACTGCCTTTGAACTTGAATTATCCAATTTCGTACACCTATTGATTTCCGATCGAGCCCAAAACTTGGGCATCATCATAGTATGGGGGGAGTAGTTATGTGGTGTGTTTTGAGTGAAATCTAATCGCTAGAACTACGGAATACACCAATAACTCCAATTTGGAACAAACTGCCTTTGAACTTGAAGTGTCCAATTTCGTACACCTATTGATTTCCGATAGAGCCCAAAACTTGGGCAACATCATAATAAGGTGGGAGGAGTCATGTGGGGAGTTTTGAATGAAATCCAATCGCAAGAACTACGGAATACACCAAACATTCCAACAAAGCACGAACTGCCTGGGAACTTGGTTGTCCAATTTCGTACAGCTATTGATTTCCGATCGAGCCCGAAACTTGGGCATCATCATAATATGGTGGGAGGAGTCAAGTGGAGAGTTTTGAGTGAAATCCAATGGCAAGAACTACGGAATACACCAAACATTCCAATAAAGCACTAACTGCCTTTGAACTTGAATTATCCAATTTCGTACACCTATTGATTTCCGATCGAGCCCAAAACTTGGGAATCAACATAATATGTTGGGAGGAGACATTTGGTGAGTTTTGAGTGACATCCAATTGCTAGAACTACGGAATACACCAACCACTACAGTTCGGAACAAACTACCTTTGAACTTTAAGTGTCCAATTTCGTACAACTATTGATTTCTGATCGAGCCCAAAACTTGGGAATCATAATAATATGTTGGGAGGAGTCATGTGGTGAGTTTTGAGTGAAATCCAATCGCTAGAACTACGGAATACACCAACCACCTAAATTCGGAACAAACTGCCCTTGAACTTGAAGTGTCCAATTTCGTGCTCCTATTGATTTCCGATCGAGCCCAAAACTTGGACATCGTCATAATGTGGTGGGAGGAATCATGGGGAGAGTTTTAAGTGAAATCCAATCGCAAGAACTACGGAATACACCAACCACTCCAATTCGGAACAAACTGCCCTTGATCTTGAAGTGTCCAATTTCGTGCACATATTGATTTCCGATCTATCCCAAAAGTTGGGCATCATCATAATATGGTGGGAGGAGTCATGTGGAAAGTTTTGGGTGAAATCCAATTGCTAGAACTACGAAATACACCAACCAATCCAATTCGGAACAAACTGCCTTTCAACTTGAATTGTCCAGTTTCGTTCACCTATTGATTTCCGATCGAGCCCAAAACTTGGGCATCATCATAATATGGTGGGAGGAGTCATATGGTGGGTTTTGAGTGAAATCCAATCGCTAGAACTACGGAATACACCAACCACTCCAACTCGGAATAAACGTCCTTTGAACTTGAGGTGTCCAATTTCGTACACCCATTGATTTCCGATCGAGCCCAAAACTTCGGCATCATCATAATACGGTGGGGGGAGTCATGTGGAGAGTTTTGGGTGAAATTCAATCGCTAGAACTATAAAATACACCAACCACTCCAATTCCGAACAAACTGCATTTGAACTTGAAGTGTCCAATTTCGTACATCTATTGATTTCTGATCGAGCCCAAAACCTGGGCGTCATCATAATAAGGTGGGAGGACTCATGTGCAGAGTTTTGGGTGAAATCCAATCGCTAGAACTACGAAATACACCAACAACTCCAATAAGGCACGTACTGCCTTTCAACTTGAAGTGTCCAATTTCGTACACCTATTGATTTCCGATCGAGCCCAAAAGTTGGGAATCATCATAATAACTGGGGAGGAGTCATTTGGTGAGTTTTGAGTGAAATCCAATCGCAAGAACTACAGAATACACCAAACATTCCAATAAAGAACGAACTGCCTTTGAACTTGAATTGTCTAATTTCGTACAGCTATTGATTTCCGATCGAGCCCAAAACTTGGGCATCATCATAAAATGGTGGGAGGAGTCATGTGGTGAGTTTTGAGTGAAATCCAATCGCAAGAACTACGGAATACACCAAACATTCCAATAAAGCACGAACTGCCTTTGAACTTGAATTGTTCAATTTCGTACACCTATTGATTTCCGATCGAGCCCAAAACTTGGTCATCATCATAATAAGGAGGGAGGAGTCATTTGGTGAGTTTTGAGTGAAATCCGATCGCCAGAACTACGAAATGTACCAACCACTCCAATAAGGCACGAACTGCCTTTGAACTTGAATTGTCCAATTTCGTACACCTATTGATTTCCGATCGAGCTCAATACTTGGCCTTCCCCATAATATGGTGGGAGAAGTCATGTGATGAGTTTTGAGTGAAATCCAATCGCTAGAACTACAGAATACACCAACCACTCCAATTCTGAACAAAATGCCTTTGAACTTTAAGTGTCCAATTTCGTGCACCTATTGATTTCCGATCGAGCCCAAAACTTGGGCACCATCGTAATATGGTGGGAGGAGTCATGTGATGACTTCTGAGTGAAATCCAATTGCTAGAACTTCGGAATACACGAACCACTCCATTTCGGAACAAACTGCCTTTGAACTTGAAGTGTTCAATTTCGTACACCTATTTATTTCCGATCGAGCCTAAAACTTGGGAATCTTCATAATAAGTGGGGAGGAGTCATTTGGTGAGTTTTGAGTGAAATCCAATTGCAAGAACTACGAAATACACCGAACACTCCATTAAAGCACGAACTACCTTTGAACTTGAAGTGTCCAATTTCGTACACCTATTGATTTCCGAACGAGCTCAAAACTTGGCCATCCCCATAATAAGGTGGGAGGAGTCATGTTGTGAGTTTTGAGTGAAATCCAATCGCTAGAACTACAGAATACACCAACCACTCCAATTCGGAACAAACAGCCTTTGAACTTGAAGTGTCCAATTCCGTACACCCATTGATTTCCGATCGAGCCCAAAACTCGGGCATCATCATAATATGTTGGGAGGAGTTATTTGGTGAGTTTTGAGTGAAATCCAGTTGCTAGAACTACGAAATGTACCAGCCACTCCAATAAGGGACGAACTGCCTTTGAACTTGAATTGTCCAATTTCGTACACCTATTGATTTCCGATCGAGCCCAAAACTTG
The DNA here is from genome assembly GCA_034190965.1 of Prunus campanulata. Taxonomy (NCBI): domain Eukaryota; kingdom Viridiplantae; phylum Streptophyta; class Magnoliopsida; order Rosales; family Rosaceae; genus Prunus; species Prunus campanulata. Next base: position 11,624,019 of record CM067209.1, on the reverse strand, counting down.
GGCATCATCATATTATGGTGGGAGGAGTCATAAGGTGGGTTTTGAGAGAAATCCAATCGCTAGAACTTCGAAATGTACCAACTACTCCAATAAGACAAAACTGCCTTTGAACTTGAAATGTCCAATTTCGTACACCTACTGATTTCCGATTGAGCCCAAAACTTGGGCATCCTCATATTATGGTGGGAGGAGTCATGCTGTGAGTTTTGAGTGAAATCCAATTGCCAGAACTACGGAATACACCAACCACTCCATTTCGCACACCTAATGATTTCTGCACATGCTTCACATGCACATGCTTTCTCTATAATAGCTCCAACATGTACCAACTTGCTCCTTCAGAAATTCATAGCTGGAAAGCCTCCCAACTTCACTCATTATGTTGGGTACAAAGTCAGTTGCAGCTGGGGTGAGGCACATGGCTAAAAGGAGTCACATGGCAAAATGCTGGCAGCTACAAATCTTGCTGAGCAAGGTTGGGTGTTGGACGGGCTGAGCACTCCACAAATGTCCAATTGGGCTGAAATTTGGATATGTTGTAGTAGACACCCATTGGAACAAGTTTCATGAAGATCTTCACCTCATTCGAGCCCCATAGCATGCTGATCCAAGGCCAAGAAGTTGACCTACGAAATTGGGCTGGAAAGGGGTTGTAGCCAAAATGTGTTTGTCTTTAAGCTCATATTCCTCATATGCCAATCAGCCCTTAACATGCATGGATTGCATCAAATGTTATCTCTTGCTATCTTAACCTACAAAACACACAAACATAGGTAAGTGACTAAAAATAAAGAGAAACTAAGCAAAATCACTAAGTAAAGAAGGCATGCAAGTGTATGAAATTATGGACTTATCAAAACAGAAAATGAATTAAAAGCACAAGTTTAACTCAATAACATAACCAAATCATAAGCTAGAAGGGTACAAAATGATATACAATTATGAACCGATCAAATACCCCCAAACCTAGATTTTGCTAGTCCTCGAGCAAAACAACACAAAACAAAGTTAAAAACAAAACAAGAAGTTAACTAAACCACTTCCGCAGGTAACTCGATTGCATTGAGCGTATGCAACAAGCCTTTAAACCTCTAGGCATCCCTAGTAGGAGGAGTTGTGTCTCCTAAGGGTTTAACAGAAACGATACCCACAAACGTTTTACTAACTCTACAAAACAAAGTGGTTAGAAAACTTATTAGATTTGTTAGTCTTTAAGCAAAATAAAAGAAACACAAAAACCAAAACAAAAATAATTACAAAAACAAAACAAAAATAAAAATAAATAAATAGAAACTCAAAACAATCATTCCGAACATTTTCTGAAGAGAAATGACTCATGCACATGACTCAAAAGTTTTAACAATAAAAACTCAATTTTAGACATTATTTACAAGGCGGCAAAGTTCAAAACACAACATGCTCAAAGTGTAGTAGTGTGATAGCCAAATGCAACAAATTCCCCAATCTTAGTTTTCACACAATTTCAAAAATTAGACCAAGCACAAATGCAACTTCAAATCTCACCAAAGTTGTCCTCTCACAAATGAATCACTCAGAAGAGGGCTACAATGCAACACTCAGTTATAAACATGAGATTAGAGTTAAATCATAAGGAACTTAACTCAAAAATAGGAAGATGAAGAACTTGCATTAATATGATCTCAAGAAGGATGCCAAACACTTAAAAGTAAGAAAATGCATGCAATTCAACCATATGACATTTAAGATCAATTTAGGTCTTTATTATAGGTTGTAATGGGGCCAAGGGTGTAAGGTGAGTGAGAAATGAAAGGTATGGATAAAACAAAGTCCAAGGAACTCAAAATATAAGAGCATATAACAATTGTTTACAAGACTTCGAATCATCACAACGAGAATTTTTCTTTTACATGATCAAAACTCCTTATACCTTCATTTACAATGGTTTACACTCCTTTCCAAACAATTATTTTTGAAAGCCCAAAAATGAAATTCAATCAACCACCATTTAATCACAATTTTTTTTTTTTTCTTTTCTTTCACCAATTGAGTGAAGTTCTTTTTTTTTTTTTCTTTAAGTAATATCCCTTCCCAAACTTAGCATGAAAAACACATCCGAATTAGAGCTCATGAGTTCCTTAGAAAGGTAAATATTTGTTTTTCGGGCTAAGGCGAGGAAATAAAAATGGTAAATGAAAGAAAAGGTTTACATGTAGGCTCAAAATGGTTAACAATGGAAAATCATGCTTAAGCATGCATAAGGTTAGCTTGAAAGGCACAAACGATCCAAAGAGGGCCTTAATATCATTTCTTAAATGTCATGAAATCAAATTGCATAAGAATGAATAACTTTTAAGTGTTCAACCAAATCAAAGAATAATGAGATCAAACAACAACTTTGATGACAAGAAAATAAGAGTATGTGTATAACACTCATGAAATGAAGCACAAGGCTCAAAAGCTCACATTAAATGGTTATATAAGTCTAATTTATGCTTGATACAATTCTTTGGGTCATGCAAATCCTTTAATTGGAAAATTAAGAAACAAATGGCAAGTGCAAAAAAAAGTTTCGAACATATCATGCTAGAACGATGCCAAATTATTATTATTATTATTTTTTTTTTTTACAATAAAAATTTACAAGGAAAAATAAATAAATAAAAGACAAAATTCAATTTTCATTTAAGTCATGCAAACATTTATCACAATCTCATCATAAGTGTTCGGAAAGTGACTCAAAACAAAACAAGACTCAAAATATAGAAAAAGAAAAATAAACAAGAAATTAATTAATTTTTTTTTTTTTATAAGAAAAACTAAATTTACTTGGTAAACTCCAATACCCCCAAACCTAGAAACGAACATTGTCCTCAATGTTTAAAGATTAGGAACAAGCAATGTCATGACAAGAAATGAAAGGTACTAAAGTAAATATAAAATCACAAAACACACAAGAATTAAAATACAAAAATGAAATAATTACAAAATAAAAATTACAAAACAACAAACAAATTAAAAAAAAAAAAAAAAAAAAAATAGTAAAACACTCGAAACAGAAAGCCCTAAACAAACAGTCTTATGCAAACCAAAACCCAAACGATTGAAAACCCAACCCAAAAGAAGTTAACACACTTTGAAACCTAACAACGGTGAAAACCCGACCCGTAAAGAAATCCGAAGCCCACACGTTTGTTATTATTTTTATTTTTATTTTTTAATTTAATGAAACGTGAATTGGGAGTGCAAAGGCGGGATTTATTAAAAGAAAGAGTGTGGTCCCTGCTGCCTCGGTTCCTAGGAAGTGACAGGCAAAAGGAGTGAGGGACGTGTCGGCGCGCAGAGGCCGCTTTCACATCCCCCAAGCCAGACTTATTGGCCTCTTGGGTGAAGCGGGACGACTTTTTCACTTTGAAGGTGGTGAAAGGTGAAAATGCAATTAAGGGGAGTTGGGAAACGGGTGCGGTGACATATAGAGATAAGCCGTAAGGGCTGCACAGAACTTAGAACCGCAGTGGCTAGGGTTTAGCAAAACTAAGTCTATAAAAAGTAAAAAGAAAGGGTAAAAAAAAACACAAACTCAGAAACACACAAAAGAGAAAAGAAAGAAAGAAGAAAAGCGAGTGAGAAATCAAATGGCCTCTTCGTACCCATTTTCGTTGGATCTCAACCTAGCTCCACCGACTCAGACATGGGGTCAAGCAGCGGCACCAGTATGGATGCCCTACTTTGCCTCCGCAAGGGGGCCTGTGACAGTAGCTGACTCAATACTCCTGGACAACGATGTTGCCATTGGAGTGGGCAGAAATCTAGTGACTCCTAAAGATATACGTGTGTTTGGCACAAGGGATGATAATCGGGTTGCGAGTGATGCCATGGCACTGAGCGTGCAGAGTGCAGCATGTGTCGCAAGTTTGGGTCATCGCCTACTTGCGAAGTCCCATGAGGTAGAGGTGCTGAAAGGTCAGTTGGCGGCGGAGCGAAGTATGGTTGAAGATTGTCAAACTGCTATAAAAAGCTTGAAAAGGGAGAGGGCAAGGATAGTGGAGGTGAATCGACACCAGCTAGAAGTATTGCGGGACGAGAATAAAAACCTATCAAAAATGGTAGAGTTGTATTCTCGCGATATGCGAAAACAGCTGGAGGACCTAGACCGACCGGGTAAACGCAAGCGAGCAGATCGCGAGAGAAGTTATGCTCAAGCTAAGATTGCGATCTTTGAGAGCTCAAGTGGTGAGCCCCAAGAGGCTGTGCATGAAGCCCAGGAAGAGGACAGCCAGAGGGCCAAACTCAAAGCTCTAATGGTCGAGACACCGAGCACTGTGAAGAAATGACTTCTACTGCTAATTGTTGTTTTTATTTTATTTTGTTGTTTTTGTTATTTTCTTTCGGAAATAAAAGAGTAAGTTGCAGAAGAAAAAAAAGAAAAAGACAAAGCAAACACACTTCCCTAACTAAAATCAAATAAAGACGACAAACAGAAAAGAAAGCACACTTCCCTAACTAAAATAAAACAAAGAAGATAGCCGAAAGGGAAAAGCAAAAACACAAAGCTCCAGAAAATGAAAGTAACGGGCAAAAACATAAAACACCAGAAAACACGGAAAAAAAGAAAAGTAAAGTGAAAGTAAAGGTGCTCCCCCTTGAAGCGATTAGGTCGAGCATGCCCGGGAAATCCGAAGTGGTGTTGGCGCTCTCTCATCAGCATATGCCTATTTAAACCACGCCTTTGCAAGCGGATGATACCCAGCATTTCTTCCTGCAAACTCAAGGAAAAACATCAAAAAATCCAGAAACAAAAAAATGGCATCCTCATGCACTCACCTTGATGATCTCAACCTTGAACTATCCCTTGCACCTCCGAATGCCAAGAAAAGGGCTCGTCCAAACACTGTCTTCCCAAACTCTACATATCATCACGGCACGGCCTCAAACTTTGCTGAGGCAATACCGAACCTTTCTGAGGCAATGCCGAACAGATCAGTGCTGATGGGAACATTGATTGGCAGTAAACTCACTCCGGCAGATCATCTGCACGTGGCACGTAGGTCTGACAAGATGGCGGTGGATGAGTCCCACGATCTCACTGTGCTCCAGGCGGTCTCGTCTACCAATCTGGGCATGCGACTACTGGCGAGGACACGGGAGTGTGCCACTCTGAGCGAGGAAGTGGCTTCCTTGAAGGCTATGGTGGCGGACTTGCAGAAGCGGCTCTACTGTGCCACTCAGCATGTGGAAGCACTGCAGAGAAAAAATGATGATCATGTAGAGCTGCTGCAGATTCTACAAGTGCGAGACAATAGAGGCAAGCCATGATGATGAAGAAGATGAAGAAGATGAAGAAGAAGAAGAAGAAGATGAAGAAAAAAAAGAAGAAGTTGTTTTTTTTTTTTTTCTTTTTTATATTTATTTTACTTGAATGTTTTTTTTTTTTTTTTTTTTTGGTTTTTTTGGTTTTTTTTTTTTTTTTTTTTAATGCAGCGTTTGAAATAAAAGTGTGTTTTAACACTCAGAAATAAACCAACTAACCATACCACAAAAACAAAAACAAAACAAAAATAAAATAAAAACAACGACTAAACAAAATAAATACAAAAACTAACTTAACAAAACAAAAACAAAAACAAAACAAAAACAAAGACTAAACAGAAAAGAAAACAAAGAAAATAAAAAAAAACTTAATTTAAAAACACATGAATATACAAGCAACTCACGGATAACCAGTTAAGGGCCTCAGAAAACACAGCCAGGGGATCCGGGAAGGTTGGAGGGGTCACAATGGTCCCGCTTAAAACCCAAACTTCTTTGACACCGAAGGTGTCGCCTATAGAACTCCTAGACACTGTATTGACGAAGGTGCTCACTGGGGTTACCAAAAGTTAGCTCATATGAAAAATAATTTCTTTTTTACAAAAACAAATTAAGATAAAATGAAACAACAAACCATAAACGAAAATGGACTAAGTACTCTAAACAAACTCAAACAAACGAAATAATTTGTTGTACTAAAAGAAACAAACCAAGAAACAAAAGAAAAACACAAACAGCACTTTCTATCACCTAATTATCACCCTTTGGACAGAATCGTTTCTCTGTTTTTCAGCTTCGACCTGTGTTCAGTTTTTAGGCTATAACTTTCCAACCGCAAGTCCAAATTTCACGTTTTTTATATGGTTGGATTCAGTACAGAAAAACAAAGAACCCAGCGCGGACCAAAAGGTAAAAACAATGACGGAAATAAACAGAATTCAAAGAAGAGAAAGGATTGAAATGCTCCCCCTTGAAGCGATTAGGTCTAGCATGGATGCACTTGGAGGTCGCGACTTCTCCCACTACTCCACGCTTCCCATTCATATGATTGAGGTTGCCATCTCTCTCCATTTTTATTAAGCTATCATAAATTGCTAAAACCAACACACAAACTTGAAATTGAATTAAAAGGATTAGGAATGAACAATAGAGAACTAAGTAGACTTTGAACATTATAAATAAAAAGAAAAATCAACACACATCCAATTCCATGCTTCAAAGCAACAAGCACCAATGGGTTGTGTAAGCTGGGACTTAAACCCAGTTCTCTTGCTTGTTAAGCAATTGTCCTTGTCCGTTGGACTACAAACACAATTTGTCCATTAACGCCATTAACTTTAAAACAAGAAATTGTCTAGAAAAACATGAAAATGAAAAATAAAAATAAAACAAGTAGGGAAAAGAAATGGAACCAAACTATGTTGCCAATCCCCGGCAACGGCGCCAAAAACTTGTTGTGTCGGATTCACTGCACCAAAATAGATTCAGCTGCATCCTCAACTTGTGATACTCGCAAGTGCACGAGCCGTTTGGTAGTATAGCATATGTAAGTGCGAGGTCGATCCCACGAGGATTGGTGATTGAATGATCCAATTCATTTTCCCTACACAAAACAGAAATGAAAAAGAAAATAAATAAAACAATAAAAAGGAAATAACTCAAGCAAATAAGTTCCCAAGTTCAATTAGATTAACGGATTGATTCTAGCTAAAGTATGATTAGGCCATGGTGTCTGGTTCTAACCTTGTGTTCCTAATTCCCTAATTTGATCATTTATTGTCTAACCTAAAATTAAGCATTAGAAACCCATTAAGCATAGAAGAACATTTTAAACAACCAAGTATGTATCTAATCCCTGTTGTCGAATGTCCATACATACTCTTCCTATTCATAGTTCAATTCGAATTAAAGCATGGTGTCTACTCTTAATTCAAACCAAGATAGCTAACATGCAAGCCTAAATGGTGATCAATCATTCAAACTAGCATATTAACTTATAAGCATAATGAATAAGAACAAAAACCATAACTGAAACTTGGAAACTAATTAAACTTGAATACTAAAGAAAGAATGTACATTACAAATAAAATTAAGGAAGAACTTGAAAACTTGAAGGAAAATTTAGTAAAATCATTCTACTACAACAATTGACAACTTGAAAGGAAACTAAGAGAATTTGAGGGAGAGAAGGGAAGGGAGCTCTAGAGAAGTGTTTGAGAGCTCCCCCCCTTGGGGTGTGATTTGAAGCTTGAAGGCTTCTCTATTTATAGGGCTAAGAGGGAGGAACAACATGATGAATTCCCACACCATCCTTCATCTTTTGCTGCTGCACAAGCTTTCTTCACATGGGTTCAAAGGTGATCAGATTTGCTGCCAACCCATGTGGTGCCTTTTGCTGCCAACCCATGTGGTGCCTTTTGCTGCCAACCCATGTGGTTGCCTTTTGGTTGCTGGAAAAACGAGTTTTCTGAACCTGTTTTGGTGTAGGAAGGCCATAGGTCTCAACACGTATCCAATGGGGCTGAAATTTGGATATGTTATACTAGACACCCATTGGAACAACTTCTATGAAGAAAGTATTCTCATCGGAGCAGTAGAAGTGTGCGTTTTGGACCTTGAAAGTTGGCTGCCGAACAGAGACTGGAATTGACTTCATTTCATTTCTTTTCTTTATTTTTGCTTTACATGCATGCACATGCTTCTCTTTAATAGCTCAAAAGCTGATCTCCAGCTCCAAAGTGATCTGCCAATTCATTTCCCATGTTCAAAGGCTGAAGCAAAAATGCCTCTCATCATTCCTCTTCTTCTCTCTCTCTTTTCTCTTTGCTTCACATGCACATGCTTTCTCTATAATAGCTCCAACATGTACCAACTTGCTCCTTCAGAAATTCATAGCTGGAAAGCCTCCCAACTTCACTCATTATGTTGGGTACAAAGTCAGTTGCAGCTGGGGTGAGGCACATGGCTAAAAGGAGTCACATGGCAAAATGCTGGCAGCTACAAATCTTGCTGAGCAAGGTTGGGTGTTGGACGGGCTGAGCACTCCACAAATGTCCAATTGGGCTGAAATTTGGATATGTTGTAGTAGACACCCATTGGAACAAGTTTCATGAAGATCTTCACCTCATTCGAGCCCCATAGCATGCTGATCCAAGGCCAAGAAGTTGACCTACGAAATTGGGCTGGAAAGGGGTTGTAGCCAAAATGTGTTTGTCTTTAAGCTCATATTCCTCATATGCCAATCAGCCCTTAACATGCATGGATTGCATCAAATGTTATCTCTTGCTATCTTAACCTACAAAACACACAAACATAGGTAAGTGACTAAAAATAAAGAGAAACTAAGCAAAATCACTAAGTAAAGAAGGCATGCAAGTGTATGAAATTATGGACTTATCAAAACAGAAAATGAATTAAAAGCACAAGTTTAACTCAATAACATAACCAAATCATAAGCTAGAAGGGTACAAAATGATATACAATTATGAACCGATCAAATACCCCCAAACCTAGATTTTGCTAGTCCTCGAGCAAAACAACACAAAACAAAGTTAAAAACAAAACAAGAAGTTAACTAAACCACTTCCGCAGGTAACTCGATTGCATTGAGCGTATGCAACAAGCCTTTAAACCTCTAGGCATCCCTAGTAGGAGGAGTTGTGTCTCCTAAGGGTTTAACAGAAACGATACCCACAAACGTTTTACTAACTCTACAAAACAAAGTGGTTAGAAAACTTATTAGATTTGTTAGTCTTTAAGCAAAATAAAAGAAACACAAAAACCAAAACAAAAATAATTACAAAAACAAAACAAAAATAAAAATAAATAAATAGAAACTCAAAACAATCATTCCGAACATTTTCTGAAGAGAAATGACTCATGCACATGACTCAAAAGTTTTAACAATAAAAACTCAATTTTAGACATTATTTACAAGGCGGCAAAGTTCAAAACACAACATGCTCAAAGTGTAGTAGTGTGATAGCCAAATGCAACAAATTCCCCAATCTTAGTTTTCACACAATTTCAAAAATTAGACCAAGCACAAATGCAACTTCAAATCTCACCAAAGTTGTCCTCTCACAAATGAATCACTCAGAAGAGGGCTACAATGCAACACTCAGTTATAAACATGAGATTAGAGTTAAATCATAAGGAACTTAACTCAAAAATAGGAAGATGAAGAACTTGCATTAATATGATCTCAAGAAGGATGCCAAACACTTAAAAGTAAGAAAATGCATGCAATTCAACCATATGACATTTAAGATCAATTTAGGTCTTTATTATAGGTTGTAATGGGGCCAAGGGTGTAAGGTGAGTGAGAAATGAAAGGTATGGATAAAACAAAGTCCAAGGAACTCAAAATATAAGAGCATATAACAATTGTTTACAAGACTTCGAATCATCACAACGAGAATTTTTCTTTTACATGATCAAAACTCCTTATACCTTCATTTACAATGGTTTACACTCCTTTCCAAACAATTATTTTTGAAAGCCCAAAAATGAAATTCAATCAACCACCATTTAATCACAATTTTTTTTTTTTTCTTTTCTTTCACCAATTGAGTGAAGTTCTTTTTTTTTTTTTCTTTAAGTAATATCCCTTCCCAAACTTAGCATGAAAAACACATCCGAATTAGAGCTCATGAGTTCCTTAGAAAGGTAAATATTTGTTTTTCGGGCTAAGGCGAGGAAATAAAAATGGTAAATGAAAGAAAAGGTTTACATGTAGGCTCAAAATGGTTAACAATGGAAAATCATGCTTAAGCATGCATAAGGTTAGCTTGAAAGGCACAAACGATCCAAAGAGGGCCTTAATATCATTTCTTAAATGTCATGAAATCAAATTGCATAAGAATGAATAACTTTTAAGTGTTCAACCAAATCAAAGAATAATGAGATCAAACAACAACTTTGATGACAAGAAAATAAGAGTATGTGTATAACACTCATGAAATGAAGCACAAGGCTCAAAAGCTCACATTAAATGGTTATATAAGTCTAATTTATGCTTGATACAATTCTTTGGGTCATGCAAATCCTTTAATTGGAAAATTAAGAAACAAATGGCAAGTGCAAAAAAAAGTTTCGAACATATCATGCTAGAACGATGCCAAATTATTATTATTATTATTATTTTTTTTTACAATAAAAATTTACAAGGAAAAATAAATAAATAAAAGACAAAATTCAATTTTCATTTAAGTCATGCAAACATTTATCACAATCTCATCATAAGTGTTCGGAAAGTGACTCAAAACAAAACAAGACTCAAAATATAGAAAAAGAAAAATAAACAAGAAATTAATTAATTTTTTTTTTTTTATAAGAAAAACTAAATTTACTTGGTAAACTCCAATACCCCCAAACCTAGAAACGAACATTGTCCTCAATGTTTAAAGATTAGGAACAAGCAATGTCATGACAAGAAATGAAAGGTACTAAAGTAAATATAAAATCACAAAACACACAAGAATTAAAATACAAAAATGAAATAATTACAAAATAAAAATTACAAAACAACAAACAAATTAAAAAAAAAAAAAAAAAAAAAAATAGTAAAACACTCGAAACAGAAAGCCCTAAACAAACAGTCTTATGCAAACCAAAACCCAAACGATTGAAAACCCAACCCAAAAGAAGTTAACACACTTTGAAACCTAACAACGGTGAAAACCCGACCCGTAAAGAAATCCGAAGCCCACACGTTTGTTATTATTTTTATTTTTATTTTTTAATTTAATGAAACGTGAATTGGGAGTGCAAAGGCGGGATTTATTAAAAGAAAGAGTGTGGTCCCTGCTGCCTCGGTTCCTAGGAAGTGACAGGCAAAAGGAGTGAGGGACGTGTCGGCGCGCAGAGGCCGCTTTCACATCCCCCAAGCCAGACTTATTGGCCTCTTGGGTGAAGCGGGACGACTTTTTCACTTTGAAGGTGGTGAAAGGTGAAAATGCAATTAAGGGGAGTTGGGAAACGGGTGCGGTGACATATAGAGATAAGCCGTAAGGGCTGCACAGAACTTAGAACCGCAGTGGCTAGGGTTTAGCAAAACTAAGTCTATAAAAAGTAAAAAGAAAGGGTAAAAAAAAACACAAACTCAGAAACACACAAAAGAGAAAAGAAAGAAAGAAGAAAAGCGAGTGAGAAATCAAATGGCCTCTTCGTACCCATTTTCGTTGGATCTCAACCTAGCTCCACCGACTCAGACATGGGGTCAAGCAGCGGCACCAGTATGGATGCCCTACTTTGCCTCCGCAAGGGGGCCTGTGACAGTAGCTGACTCAATACTCCTGGACAACGATGTTGCCATTGGAGTGGGCAGAAATCTAGTGACTCCTAAAGATATACGTGTGTTTGGCACAAGGGATGATAATCGGGTTGCGAGTGATGCCATGGCACTGAGCGTGCAGAGTGCAGCATGTGTCGCAAGTTTGGGTCATCGCCTACTTGCGAAGTCCCATGAGGTAGAGGTGCTGAAAGGTCAGTTGGCGGCGGAGCGAAGTATGGTTGAAGATTGTCAAACTGCTATAAAAAGCTTGAAAAGGGAGAGGGCAAGGATAGTGGAGGTGAATCGACACCAGCTAGAAGTATTGCGGGACGAGAATAAAAACCTATCAAAAATGGTAGAGTTGTATTCTCGCGATATGCGAAAACAGCTGGAGGACCTAGACCGACCGGGTAAACGCAAGCGAGCAGATCGCGAGAGAAGTTATGCTCAAGCTAAGATTGCGATCTTTGAGAGCTCAAGTGGTGAGCCCCAAGAGGCTGTGCATGAAGCCCAGGAAGAGGACAGCCAGAGGGCCAAACTCAAAGCTCTAATGGTCGAGACACCGAGCACTGTGAAGAAATGACTTCTACTGCTAATTGTTGTTTTTATTTTATTTTATTGTTTTTGTTATTTTCTTTCGGAAATAAAAGAGTAAGTTGCAGAAGAAAAAAAAGAAAAAGACAAAGCAAACACACTTCCCTAACTAAAATCAAATAAAGACGACAAACAGAAAAGAAAGCACACTTCCCTAACTAAAATAAAACAAAGAAGATAGCCGAAAGGGAAAAGCAAAAACACAAAGCTCCAGAAAATGAAAGTAACGGGCAAAAACATAAAACACCAGAAAACACGGAAAAAAAGAAAAGTAAAGTGAAAGTAAAGGTGCTCCCCCTTGAAGCGATTAGGTCGAGCATGCCCGGGAAATCCGAAGTGGTGTTGGCGCTCTCTCATCAGCATATGCCTATTTAAACCACGCCTTTGCAAGCGGATGATACCCAGCATTTCTTCCTGCAAACTCAAGGAAAAACATCAAAAAATCCAGAAACAAAAAAATGGCATCCTCATGCACTCACCTTGATGATCTCAACCTTGAACTATCCCTTGCACCTCCGAATGCCAAGAAAAGGGCTCGTCCAAACACTGTCTTCCCAAACTCTACATATCATCACGGCACGGCCTCAAACTTTGCTGAGGCAATACCGAACCTTTCTGAGGCAATGCCGAACAGATCAGTGCTGATGGGAACATTGATTGGCAGTAAACTCACTCCGGCAGATCATCTGCACGTGGCACGTAGGTCTGACAAGATGGCGGTGGATGAGTCCCACGATCTCACTGTGCTCCAGGCGGTCTCGTCTACCAATCTGGGCATGCGACTACTGGCGAGGACACGGGAGTGTGCCACTCTGAGCGAGGAAGTGGCTTCCTTGAAGGCTATGGTGGCGGACTTGCAGAAGCGGCTCTACTGTGCCACTCAGCATGTGGAAGCACTGCAGAGAAAAAATGATGATCATGTAGAGCTGCTGCAGATTCTACAAGTGCGAGACAATAGAGGCAAGCCATGATGATGAAGAAGATGAAGAAGATGAAGAAGAAGAAGAAGAAGATGAAGAAAAAAAAGAAGAAGTTGTTTTTTTTTTTTTTCTTTTTTATATTTATTTTACTTGAATGTTTTTTTTTTTTTTTTTTTTTGGTTTTTTTGGTTTTTTTTTTTTTTTTTTTTAATGCAGCGTTTGAAATAAAAGTGTGTTTTAACACTTAGAAATAAACCAACTAACCATACCACAAAAACAAAAACAAAACAAAAATAAAATAAAAACAACGACTAAACAAAATAAATACAAAAACTAACTTAACAAAACAAAAACAAAAACAAAACAAAAACAAAGACTAAACAGAAAAGAAAACAAAGAAAATAAAAAAAAACTTAATTTAAAAACACATGAATATACAAGCAACTCACGGATAACCAGTTAAGGGCCTCAGAAAACACAGCCAGGGGATCCGGGAAGGTTGGAGGGGTCACAATGGTCCCGCTTAAAACCCAAACTTCTTTGACACCGAAGGTGTCGCCTATAGAACTCCTAGACACTGTATTGACGAAGGTGCTCACTGGGGTTACCAAAAGTTAGCTCATATGAAAAATAATTTCTTTTTTACAAAAACAAATTAAGATAAAATGAAACAACAAACCATAAACGAAAATGGACTAAGTACTCTAAACAAACTCAAACAAACGAAATAATTTGTTGTACTAAAAGAAACAAACCAAGAAACAAAAGAAAAACACAAACAGCACTTTCTATCACCTAATTATCACCCTTTGGACAGAATCGTTTCTCTGTTTTTCAGCTTCGACCTGTGTTCAGTTTTTAGGCTATAACTTTCCAACCGCAAGTCCAAATTTCACGTTTTTTATATGGTTGGATTCAGTACAGAAAAACAAAGAACCCAGCGCGGACCAAAAGGTAAAAACAATGACGGAAATAAACAGAATTCAAAGAAGAGAAAGGATTGAAATGCTCCCCCTTGAAGCGATTAGGTCTAGCATGGATGCACTTGGAGGTCGCGACTTCTCCCACTACTCCACGCTTCCCATTCATATGATTGAGGTTGCCATCTCTCTCCATTTTTATTAAGCTATCATAAATTGCTAAAACCAACACACAAACTTGAAATTGAATTAAAAGGATTAGGAATGAACAATAGAGAACTAAGTAGACTTTGAACATTATAAATAAAAAGAAAAATCAACACACATCCAATTCCATGCTTCAAAGCAACAAGCACCAATGGGTTGTGTAAGCTGGGACTTAAACCCAGTTCTCTTGCTTGTTAAGCAATTGTCCTTGTCTGTTGGACTACAAACACAATTTGTCCATTAACGCCATTAACTTTAAAACAAGAAATTGTCTAGAAAAACATGAAAATGAAAAATAAAAATAAAACAAGTAGGGAAAAGAAATGGAACCAAACTATGTTGCCAATCCCCGGCAACGGCGCCAAAAACTTGTTGTGTCGGATTCACTGCACCAAAATAGATTCAGCTGCATCCTCAACTTGTGATACTCGCAAGTGCACGAGCCGTTTGGTAGTATAGCATATGTAAGTGCGAGGTCGATCCCACGAGGATTGGTGATTGAATGATCCAATTCATTTTCCCTACACAAAACAGAAATGAAAAAGAAAATAAATAAAACAATAAAAAGGAAATAACTCAAGCAAATAAGTTCCCAAGTTCAATTAGATTAACGGATTGATTCTAGCTAAAGTATGATTAGGCCATGGTGTCTGGTTCTAACCTTGTGTTCCTAATTCCCTAATTTGATCATTTGTTGTCTAACCTAAAATTAAGCATTAGAAACCCATTAAGCATAGAAGAACATTTTAAACAACCAAGTATGTATCTAATCCCTGTTGTCGAATGTCCATACATACTCTTCCTATTCATAGTTCAATTCGAATTAAAGCATGGTGTCTACTCTTAATTCAAACCAAGATAGCTAACATGCAAGCCTAAATGGTGATCAATCATTCAAACTAGCATATTAACTTATAAGCATAATGAATAAGAACAAAAACCATAACTGAAACTTGGAAACTAATTAAACTTGAATACTAAAGAAAGAATGTACATTACAAATAAAATTAAGGAAGAACTTGAAAACTTGAAGGAAAATTTAGTAAAATCATTCTACTACAACAATTGACAACTTGAAAGGAAACTAAGAGAATTTGAGGGAGAGAAGGGAAGGGAGCTCTAGAGAAGTGTTTGAGAGCTCCCCCCCTTGGGGTGTGATTTGAAGCTTGAAGGCTTCTCTATTTATAGGGCTAAGAGGGAGGAACAACATGATGAATTCCCACACCATCCTTCATCTTTTGCTGCTGCACAAGCTTTCTTCACATGGGTTCAAAGGTGATCAGATTTGCTGCCAACCCATGTGGTGCCTTTTGCTGCCAACCCATGTGGTGCCTTTTGCTGCCAACCCATGTGGTTGCCTTTTGGTTGCTGGAAAAACGAGTTTTCTGAACCTGTTTTGGTGTAGGAAGGCCATAGGTCTCAACACGTATCCAATGGGGCTGAAATTTGGATATGTTATACTAGACACCCATTGGAACAACTTCTATGAAGAAAGTATTCTCATCGGAGCAGTAGAAGTGTGCGTTTTGGACCTTGAAAGTTGGCTGCCGAACAGAGACTGGAATTGACTTCATTTCATTTCTTTTCTTTATTTTTGCTTTACATGCATGCACATGCTTCTCTTTAATAGCTCAAAAGCTGATCTCCAGCTCCAAAGTGATCTGCCAATTCATTTCCCATGTTCAAAGGCTGAAGCAAAAATGCCTCTCATCATTCCTCTTCTTCTCTCTCTCTTTTCTCTTTGCTTCACATGCACATGCTTTCTCTATAATAGCTCCAACATGTACCAACTTGCTCCTTCAGAAATTCATAGCTGGAAAGCCTCCCAACTTCACTCATTATGTTGGGTACAAAGTCAGTTGCAGCTGGGGTGAGGCACATGGCTAAAAGGAGTCACATGGCAAAATGCTGGCAGCTACAAATCTTGCTGAGCAAGGTTGGGTGTTGGACGGGCTGAGCACTCCACAAATGTCCAATTGGGCTGAAATTTGGATATGTTGTAGTAGACACCCATTGGAACAAGTTTCATGAAGATCTTCACCTCATTCGAGCCCCATAGCATGCTGATCCAAGGCCAAGAAGTTGACCTACGAAATTGGGCTGGAAAGGGGTTGTAGCCAAAATGTGTTTGTCTTTAAGCTCATATTCCTCATATGCCAATCAGCCCTTAACATGCATGGATTGCATCAAATGTTATCTCTTGCTATCTTAACCTACAAAACACACAAACATAGGTAAGTGACTAAAAATAAAGAGAAACTAAGCAAAATCACTAAGTAAAGAAGGCATGCAAGTGTATGAAATTATGGACTTATCAAAACAGAAAATGAATTAAAAGCACAAGTTTAACTCAATAACATAACCAAATCATAAGCTAGAAGGGTACAAAATGATATACAATTATGAACCGATCAAGCCCAAAACTTGGGCATCATCATATTATGGTGGGAGGAGTCATAAGGTGGGTTTTGAGAGAAATCCAATCGCTAGAACTTCGAAATGTACCAACAACTCCAATAAGACAAAACTGCCTTTGAACTTGAAATGTCCAATTTCGTACACCTACTGATTTCCGATTGAGCCCAAAACTTGGGCATCCTCATATTATGGTGGGAGGAGTCATGCTGTGAGTTTTGAGTGAAATCCAATTGCCAGAACTACGGAATACACCAACCACTCCATTTCGCACACCTAATGATTTCTGATCGAGCCCAACACTTGGGAATCATCATAATATGTTCGGAGGAGTCATTTGGTGAGTTTTGAGTGAAATCCAATCGCTAGAACTACGAAATGTACCAGCCACTCCAATAAGGCACGAATTGCCTTTAAACTTGAATTGTCCAATTTCGTGCACCTATTGAATTCAGATCGGGCCCAAAACTTGGACATCATCCTAATATGGTGGGAGGAGTCATGTGGAGAGTTTTGAGTGAAATCCAATAGCTTGAACTACGGAATACAACAACCACGCCAATTCGTAACAAACTGCCCTTCAACATGAAGTGTCCAATTTCGTGCACCTATTGATTTCCGATCGAGCCCAAAACTTGGACATCATCATAATGTGGTGGGAGGAATCATGTGGAGAGTTTTGAGTGAAATCCAATCGCAAGAACTACGGAATACACCAAGCACTCCAATTCGGAAGAAACTGCCTTTGAACTTGAGGTGTCCAATTTCGTACACCCATTGATTTCCGATCGAGCCCAAAACTTGGGCATCATCATAATATGGTGGGGGGAGTCATGTTGAGAGTTTTGGGTAAAATCCAATCGCTAGAACTATGAAATACACCAACCACTCCAATTCAGAACAAACTGCTTTTGAACTTGAAGTGTCCAATTTCGTACACCTATTGATTTCAGATCGAGTCCAAAACTTGGGTGTCGTCATAATATGGTGGGAGGACACATGTGCAGAGTTTTGGGTGAAATCCAATCGCTAGAACTATGAAATACACCAACAACTCCAATATGGCACGTACTGCCTTTGAACTTGAAGTGTCCAATTTCGTACACCTATTGATTTCCGATCGAGCCCAAAACTTGGGAATCTTCATAATAAGTGGGGAGGAGTCATTTGGTGAGTTTTGAGTGAAATCCAATTGCAAGAACTACGAAATGTACCAACCGCTCCAGTAAGGCATGAACTTCCTTTGAACTTGAATTGTCCAATTTCGTACCCCTATTGATTTCCGATCGAGCCCAAAACTTGGACATCATCATAATATGGTGGGAGGAGTCATGTGGTGAGTTTTGAGTTAAATCCAATCGCTAGAACTATGGAATACACCAACCACTCCAATTCGGAACAAACTGCCTTTGAACTTGAAGTGTCCAATTTCGTACACCTATTGATTTCCGATCGAGCCCAAAACTTGGACATCATCATAATATGGAGGGAGGAGTCATGTGGAGAGTTTTGAGTGAAATCCAATAGCTCGAACTACGGAATACACCAACCACTCCAATTTGGAACAAATTGCGTTTGAACTTGAAGTGTCAAATTTCGTACACCTATTGACTTCCGATCGAGCCCAAAACTTGGGCATCATCGTAATGTGGTGGGAGGAGTGATTTGGTGAGTTTTGAGTGAAATCCAATCGCTTGAACTACGGAATACACCAACCACTCCAATTCGGAACAAACTGCCATTGAACTTGAAGTGTCCAATTTCGTACACCGATTGACTTCCGATCGAGCCCAAAACTTGGGCATCATCATAATATGTTGGGAGGTGTCATTTGGTGAGTTTTAAGTGAAATCCAACCGCTAGAACTACGAAATTTACCAACCACTAAAATAAGTCACTAACTGCATTTGAACTTGAATTGTCCAATTTCGTACTCCTATGGATTTCCGATCGAGCCCAAAACCTGGGCATCATCATAATATGGTGGGAGGAGTCATTTGGTGAGTTTTGAGTGAAATCCAAACGCAAGAACTACGGAATACTACAACCACTCCAATTCGGAACAAACTGCCTTCGAACATGAATTGTCCAATTTCGTACACCTATTCGTTTCCGATCGAGCCCAAAACTTGGGCATCTTCATAATATGGGGGGAGGAGTCATGTGGTGAGTTCGGAGTGAAATCCAATTGCTAGAACTACAGAATACACCAACCACCTCAATTCGGAACAAACTTCCTTTGAACTTGAAGTGTCCAATTTCGTACAACTATTGATTTCCGATCGAGCCCAAAACTCGGGCATCATCATAATATGTTGGGAGGAGTCATTTGGTGAGTTTTGAGTGAAATCCAATTGCCAGAACTACGGAATACACCAACCACTCCATTTCGCACACCTAATGATTTCTGATCGAGCCCAACACTTGGGAATCATCATAATATGTTCGGAGGAGTCATTTGGTGAGTTTTGAGTGAAATCCAATCTCTAGAACTACGAAATGTACCAGCCACTCCAATAAGGCACGAATTGCCTTTAAACTTGAATTGTCCAATTTCGTGCACCAATTGAATTCAGATCAGGCCCAAAACTTGGACATCATCCTAATATGGTGGGAGGAGTCATGTGGAGAGTTTTGAGTGAAATCCAATAGCTTGAACTACGGAATACAACAACCACGCCAATTCGTAACAAACTGCCCTTCAACATGAAGTGTCCAATTTCGTGCACCTATTGATTTCCGATCGAGCCCAAAACTTGGGCATCATCATAATATGTTGGGAGGTGTCATTTGGTGAGTTTTAAGTGAAATCCAACCGCTAGAACTACGAAATTTACCAACCACTAAAATAAGTCACTAACTGCATTTGAACTTGAATTGTCCAATTTCGTACTCCTATGGATTTCCGATCGAGCCCAAAACCTGGGCATCATCATAATATGGTGGGAGGAGTCATTTGGTGAGTTTTGAGTGAAATCCAAACGCTAGAACTACGGAATACTACAACCACTCCAATTCGGAACAAACTGCCTTCGAACTTGAATTGTCCAATTTCGTACACCTATTCGTTTCCGATCGAGCCCAAAACTTGGGCATCTTCATAATATGGGGGGAGGAGTCATGTGGTGAGTTCGGAGTGAAATCCAATTGCTAGAACTACAGAATACACCAACCACCTCAATTCGGAACAAACTTCCTTTGAACTTGAAGTGTCCAATTTCGTACAACTATTGATTTCCGATCGAGCCCAAAACTTGGGCATCATGATATTATGGTGGGAGGAGTCATAAGGGGAGTTTTGAGAGAAATCCAATCGCTAGAACTTCGAAATGTACCAACTACTCCAATAAGACAAAAACTGCCTTTGAACTTGAATTGTCCAATTTCGTACACATACTGATTTCCTATCGAGCCCAAAACTTGGGCATCATCATATTATGGTGGGAGGAGTCATGCTGTGAGTTTTGAGTGAAATCCAATCGCTAGAACTACGGAATACACTGACCACTCCAATTCGGAACAAACTGCCGTTGAACATGAATTGTCCAATTTCGTACACCTATTGATTTCCGGTCGAGCTCAAAACTTGGGAATCATCATAATATGGTGGGAGGAGTCTTGTGGAGAGTTTTGAGTGAAATCCAATCGCTAGAACTACGGAATACACCAACCACTACAATTCGGAACAAACTGCCTTTCAACTTGAAGTGTCCAATTTCGTACACCTATTGATTTCCGATCGAGCCCAAAACTTGGGAATCGTCATAATATGTTGGGAGGAGTCATGTGGTGAGTTTTGAGTGAAATCCAATCGCTAGAACTATGGAATACACCGACCACTACAATTCGGAACAAACTTCCTTTCAACTTGAAGTGTCCAATTTCGTACACCTATTGATTTCCGATCGAGCCCAAAACTTGGGCATTATCATAATATGTTGGGAGGAGTCATTCGGTGAGTTTTGAGTGAAATCCAATCTCTAGAACTATGAAATGTACCAACCACTCCAATAAGGCACGAACTGCCTTTGAACTTGAATTGTCCAATTTCGTACACCAATTGATTTCCGACTATCCCAAAACTTGGGCATCGTCATAATATGGTGGGAGGACTCATGTGGTGAGTTTGAGTGAAATCCAATTGGTAGAACTACGGAATACACCAAACACTCCAATAAAGCACGAAATGCCTTCGAACTTGAATTTTCCAATTTCATACACCTATTGATTTCCGATCGAGTCCAAAACTTGGGCATCATCATAATATGGTGGGAGGAGTCATGTGGAGAGTTTTGAGTGAAATCCAATCGCTAGAACTACGAAATGTGCCAACACTCCAATAAGGAACGAACTGCCTTTGAACTTGAATTGTTCAATTTCGTACACGTATAGATTTCCGATCGAGCCGAATACTTGGGCATCATCATAATATCTTGGGAGGAGTCATTTGGAGAGTTTTGAGTGAAATCCAATTGCTAGAACTACGGAATACACCAACCACTACAATTCTGAACAAACTGCCTTTCAACTTGAAGTGTCCAATTTCGTACACCTATTGATTTCCGATAGAGCCCAAAACTTGGGAATCATCATAATATGTTGGGAGGAGTCATTTGGTGAGTTTTGAGTGAAATCCAATCGCTAGAACTACAGAATACACCAACCACTACAATTCGGAACAAACTGCCTTTCAACTTGAAGTGTCCAATTTCGTACACCTATTGATTTCCGATCGAGCCCAAAACTTGGGAATCATCATAATATGTTGGGAGTAGTCATGTGGTGAGTTTTGACTGAAATCCAATCGCTAGAACTATG
This sequence comes from Prunus campanulata, assembly GCA_034190965.1. Lineage (NCBI taxonomy): Eukaryota > Viridiplantae > Streptophyta > Magnoliopsida > Rosales > Rosaceae > Prunus > Prunus campanulata. The sequence continues at coordinate 11,602,582 of CM067209.1, read as the reverse complement.
GAATGCACCGACCACTTCAATTCGGAACAAACTACCTTTGAACTTGAAGTGTCCAATTTCGTACACCTATTGATTTCCGATAGAGCCCAAAACTTGGGCATCATCATAATATGGTGGGAGGAGTCACGTGGAGAGTTTTGAGGGAAATCCAATCGCTAGAACTACGGAATACACCAACCACTCCCATTCGGAACAAACTGCCTGTGAACTTGAAGTGTCCAATTTCGTACACCTATTGAGTTCCGATCGAGCCCAAAACTTCGGCATCATCATAAGATGGTGGGAGGAGTCACGTGGTGAGTTTTGAGTGAAATCCAGTCGCTAGAACTACTGAATACACCAACCACTATAATAATGCACGAACTTCCTTTGAACTTGAATTGTCTAATTTCGTACACCTATTGATTTCCGAGAGAGCCCAAAACTTGGGCATCATCATAATATGGTTGGAGGAGTCATGTGGAGAGTTTTGAGGGAAATCCAATTGCTAGAACTACGGAATACACCAACCACTCCCATTCGGAACAAACTGCCTTGGAACTTGAAGTGTCCAATTTCGTACACCTATTGATTTCCGATCGAGCCCAAAACTTGGGAATCGTCATAATATGTTGGGAGGAGTCATGTGGTGAGTTTTGAGTGAAATCCAATCGCTAGAACTATGGAATACACCAACCACTATAATAATGCACGAACTTCCTTTGAACTTGAATTGTCTAATTTCGTACACCTATTGATTTCCGAGAGAGCCCAAAACTTGGGCATCATCATAATATGGTTGGAGGAGTCATGTGGAGAGTTTTGAGGGAAATCCAATTGCTAGAACTACGGAATACACCAACCACTCCCATTCGGAACAAACTGCCTGTGAACTTGAAGTGTCCAATTTCGTACACCTATTGATTTCCGAGAGAGCCCAAAACTTGGGCATCATCATAATATGGTTGGAGGAGTCATGTGGAGAGTTTTGAGGGAAATCCAATTGCTAGAACTACGGAATACACCAACCACTCCCATTCGGAACAAACTGCCTTGGAACTTGAAGTGTCCAATTTCGTACACCTATTGATTTCCGATCGAGCCCAAAACTTGGGAATCGTCATAATATGTTGGGAGGAGTCATGTGGTGAGTTTTGAGTGAAATCCAATCGCTAGAACTATGGAATACACCGACCACTACAAATCGGAACAAACTTCCTTTCAACTTGAAGTGTCCAATTTCGTACACCTATTGATTTCCGATCGAGCCCAAAACTTGGGCATTATCATAATATGTTGGGAGGAGTCATTCGGTGAGTTTTGAGTGAAATCCAATCTCTAGAACTATGAAATGTACCAACCACTCCAATAAGGCACGAACTGCCTTTGAACTTGAATTGTCCAATTTCGTACACCAATTGATTTCCGACTATCCCAAAACTTGGGCATCGTCATAATATGGTGGGAGGACTCATGTGGTGAGTTTGAGTGAAATCCAATTGGTAGAACTACGGAATACACCAAACACTCCAATAAAGCACGAAATGCCTTCGAACTTGAATTTTCCAATTTCATACACCTATTGATTTCCGATCGAGTCCAAAACTTGGGCATCATCATAATATGGTGGGAGGAGTCATGTGGAGAGTTTTGAGTGAAATCCAATCGCTAGAACTACGAAATGTGCCAACACTCCAATAAGGAACGAACTGCCTTTGAACTTGAATTGTTCAATTTCGTACACGTATAGATTTCCGATCGAGCCGAATACTTGGGATCATCATAATATCTTGGGAGGAGTCATTTGGAGAGTTTTGAGTGAAATCCAATTGCTAGAACTACGGAATACACCAACCACTACAATTCTGAACAAACTGCCTTTCAACTTGAAGTGTCCAATTTCGTACACCTATTGATTTCCGATAGAGCCCAAAACTTGGGAATCATCATAATATGTTGGGAGGAGTCATTTGGTGAGTTTTGAGTGAAATCCAATCGCTAGAACTACAGAATACACCAACCACTACAATTCGGAACAAACTGCCTTTCAACTTGAAGTGTCCAATTTCGTACACCTATTGATTTCCGATCGAGCCCAAAACTTGGGAATCATCATAATATGTTGGGAGTAGTCATGTGGTGAGTTTTGACTGAAATCCAATCGCTAGAACTATGGAATGCACCGACCACTTCAATTCGGAACAAACTACCTTTGAACTTGAAGTGTCCAATTTCGTACACCTATTGATTTCCGATAGAGCCCAAAACTTGGGCATCATCATAATATGGTGGGAGGAGTCACGTGGAGAGTTTTGAGGGAAATCCAATCGCTAGAACTACGGAATACACCAACCACTCCCATTCGGAACAAACTGCCTGTGAACTTGAAGTGTCCAATTTCGTACACCTATTGAGTTCCGATCGAGCCCAAAACTTCGGCATCATCATAAGATGGTGGGAGGAGTCACGTGGTGAGTTTTGAGTGAAATCCAGTCGCTAGAACTACTGAATACACCAACCACTATAATAATGCACGAACTTCCTTTGAACTTGAATTGTCTAATTTCGTACACCTATTGATTTCCGAGAGAGCCCAAAACTTGGGCATCATCATAATATGGTTGGAGGAGTCATGTGGAGAGTTTTGAGGGAAATCCAATTGCTAGAACTACGGAATACACCAACCACTCCCATTCGGAACAAACTGCCTTGGAACTTGAAGTGTCCAATTTCGTACACCTATTGATTTCCGATCGAGCCGAACACTTGGGCATCATCATAATATCTTGGGAGGAGTCATTTGGAGAGTTTTGAGTGAAATCCAATTGCTAGAACAACGGAATACAATAACCACTACAATTCGGAACAAACTGCCTTTGAACTTCAAGTGTCCAATTTCGTACACCTATTGATTTCCGATAGAGCCCAAAACCGGGGAATCATCATAATATTTTGGGAGGAGTCATTTGGTGAGTTTTGAGTGAAATCCAGTCGCTAGAACTACGAAATGTACCAGCCACTCCAATACGGGACGAACTGCCTTTGAACTTGAATTGTCCAATTTCGTACACCTATTCATTTCCGATCGAGCCCAAAACTTGGGCATCATCATAAAATGGTGGGAGGAGTCAATTGGTGAGTTTTGAGTGAAATCCAATCGCTAAAACAACGGAATAAACCAACCACTCCAATTCGGAACAAACTGCCTTTGAACTTGAAGTGTCCAATTTCGTACACCCATTGAGTTCCGATCGAGCCCAAAACTTGGGAATCAGAATAATATGGTGGGAGGAGTCATGTGGTAAGTTTCGAGTGAAATCCAATAGCTAGAACTACGGAATACACCAACCACTCCAAATTCGGAACCAAATGTTGTTGAACTTGAAGTGTCCAATTTCGTACACCTATTCATTTCCGATCAAGCCCAAAACTTCGGCATCATCATAAGATGGTGGGAGGAGTCATGTGGTGAGTTTTGAGTGAAATACAATCGCTAGAACTACTGAATACACCAACCACCTCAATAATGCACGAACTTCCTTTGAACTTGAATTGTCGAATTTCGTACACCTATTGATTTCCGATCGAGCCCAAAACTTGGGCTTCATCATAATATGGTGGGGGGAGTCACGTGGTGAGTTTTCAGTGAAATCCAACCGCTAGAACTACGGAATACACCAACCACTCCAATTCCGAACGAACTGCGTTTGAAGTTGAAGTGTCCAATTTCGTACACCTATTGACTTTCGATCGAGCCCAAAACTTGGGCATCATCATGATATGGTCGAAGGAGTCATGTGGTGAGTTTTGAGTGAAATTCAATCGCTAGAACTACGGAATACAATAACCACTCCAATTCGGAACAAACTGCCTTCGAAGTTGAAGTGTCCAATTTCGTACACCTATTGATTTCCGATCGAGCCCAAAACTTGGGCATCATCATATTATGTTGGGAGGAGTGATTTGGTGAGTTTTGAGTGAAATCCAATCGCTAGAACTACGAAAGACACCAACCACTCCAATTCGGAACAAAGTGCGTTTGAACTTGAAGTGTCCAATTTCTTACACCTATTGATTTCCGATCGAGCCCAAAACTTGGGCATCACCATAATATGGTGGGAGGAGTCATGTGGTGAGTTTTACGGGAAAGCCAATTGCTAGAACTACGGAATACCCCAACCACTAAAATTCGGAACAAATTGCCTTTGAACTTGAAGTGTCCAATTTCGTAGACCTATTGATTTCCGATCGAGCCCAAAACTTGGGCATCATCATAATATGGTGGGAGGAGTCATGTGGTGAGTTTTGAGGGAAATCCAATCGCTAGAACTACGGAATACACCAACCACTCCAATTAGGAATAAATTGCCTTTGAACTTGAAGTGTCCAATTTCGTACACCTATTGATTTCCGATCGAGCCCAAAACTTGGGCATCATCATAAAATGGTGGGAGGATTCATGTGGTGAGTTTTGAGTGAAATCCAATCGCTAGAACTACGGAATACAATAACCACTCCAATTCGGAACAAACTGCCTTCGAACTTGAAGTGTCCAATTTCGTACACCTAATGCTTTCCGATCGAGCCCAAAACTTGGGCATCATCATAAAATGGTGGGACGAGTCGTTTGGTGAGTTTATAGTGAAATCTAATCACTAGAACTACGGAATACACCAACCACTCCAATTAGGAATAATTTGCCTTTGAACTTGAAGTGTCCAATTTCGTACACCTATTGATTTCCGATCGAGCCCAAAACTTGGGCATCATCATAAAATGGTGGGAGGAGTCATGTGGTGAGTTTTGAGTGAAATTCAATCGCTAGAACTACGGAATACGCCAACCACTCCGATAAGGCACGAACTGCCTTTGAACTTGAAGTGCCCAATTTCGTACACCTATTGATTTCCGATCGAGCCCAAAACCTGGCCATCATCATAAAATGGTAGGAGGAGTCATGTGGTGAGTTTTGAGTGAAATCAAATCGCTAGAACTACGGAATACGCCAACCACTTGAATTCGGAACAAACTGCCTTTGAACATGAAGTGTCCAATTTCGTACACCTTTTGATTTCCGATCGAGCCCAAAACTTGGGCATCATCATATTATGTTGGGAGGAGTCGTGTGGGGATTTTTGAGTGAAATCCAATCGCTAGAACTACGGAATACACCAACCACTCCAATTCCGGAGAAATTGCTTTGAACCTGAAGTGTCCCATTTTGTACACCTATTGATTTCCGATCGAGCCCAAAACTTGGGCATCATCATAAAATGGTGGGACGAGTCCTTTGGTGAGTGTTTGGTGAAATCTAATCACTAGAATTACGGAATACACCAACCACTTCAATTCGGAACAAACTGCCTTTGAACTTCAAGTGCCCAATTTCGTACACCTATTGATATCCGATCGAGCCCAAAACCTGGGCATCATCATAAAATGGTAGGAGGAGTCATGTGGTGACTTTTGAGTGAAATCCAATCCCTAGAACTACGGAATACGCCAACCACTCCGATAAGGCACGAACTTCCTTTGAACTTGAATTGTCCAATTTCGTACACCTACTGATTTCCGATCGAGCCCAAAACTTGGGCATCATCATAAAATGGTGGGAGGAGTCATTTGGGGAGTTTTGAGTTAAATTCAATCGCTAGAACAACGGAATACACCAACCACTCCAATTCGGAACAAACTGCCGTTGAACTTGAAGTGTCCAATTTCGTACACCTATTGATATCCGATCGAGCCCAAAACTTGGGCATCATCATAATGTGTTGGGAAGAGTCATTTGGTGAGTTTTGAGTGAAATTCAATCACTAGAACTACGGAATACAATAACCACTCCAATTCGGAACAAACTGCCTTTGAACTTGAAGTGTCCAATTTCGTACACCTATTGATTTCCGATCAAGCCCAAAATTTGGGCATCATCAAAATGTGTTTGGAAGAGTCATTTGGTGAGTTTTGAGGGAAATCCAATCGCTAGAACTACGAAATACACCAACCACTCCAGTAAGGCACGAACTGCCGTTGAACTTGAATTGTCCAATTTCGTACACCTATTAATTTCCGATCGAGCCCAAAACTTGGGCATCATCATAATATGGTGGGAGGAGTCATGTGGTGAGTTTTGAGTAAAATCCAATCGCTAGAACTACGGAATACACGAACCACTCCAATTCGGAACAACCTGCCTTTGAACTTGAAGTGTCCAATTTCGTACACCTATTGATTTCCGATCGAGCTCAAAACCTGGGCATCATAATAATATGTTGGGAGGAGTCATTTGGTGACTTTTGAGTGAAATCCAATCCCTAGAACAACGAAATGAACCAACCACTCCAATAAGGCATGAACTGCCTTTGAACTTGAATTGTCCAATTTCGTACACCAATTGATTTCCGATCGAGCCCAAAACTTTGGCATCATCATAGTGTGGTGGAAGGGACTATTTGCTGAGTTTTGAGTGAAATCCAATCGCGAGAACTACGGAATACACCAACCACTCCAGTTCTAAACAAACTCCCTTTGAACTTGAAGTGTCCAATTTCGTACACCTATTGATTTCCGATCGAGCTCAAAACCTGGGCATCATCATAATATGTTGGAAGGAGTCATTTGGTGAGTTTTGAGTGAAATCCAATCGCTAGAACTACGAAATACACCAACCACTCCAATAAGGCATGAACTGCCTTTGAACTTAAATTGTCCAATTTCGTACACCTATAGATTTCCGATCGAGCCCAAAACTTGGGCATCATCATAATATGGTGGAAGGATTCATTTGGTGAATTTTGAGTGAAATCCAATCGCTAGAACAAAGGAATACACCAACCACTCCAATTTAGAACAAATTGCCTTCGAACTTGAAGTGTCCAATTTCGTACACCTATTGATTTCCGATCGAGCCCAAAACTTCGGCATCATCATAGTATGGTGGGAGGAGTCATGTGGTGAGTTTTGAGTGAAATCCAATCACTAGAAGTACGGAATACACCAACCACACCAATTCGGAACAAACTTCCTTTGAACTTTATGTGTGCAATTTCGTACAACTATTGATTTCCGATCGAGCCCAAAACATGGGCATCATCATAATATGTTGGGAGGAGTCATTTAGTGAGTTTTGAGTGAAATCCAATCGCTAGAACTAAGAAATACACCAACCACTCCAACATGGCGCGAACTGCCTTTGAACCTGAATTGTCCATTTTCGTACACCTATTGATTTCCGATCGAACCCAGAACATGGGCTTCGTCATAATATGGTGGGAGGAGTCATGTGGTGAGTTTTGAGTGAAATCCAATCGCTAGAACTATGGAATACACCAACCACTCTAATTCGGAACACACTGCCTTTGAACATGAAGTGTCCAATTTCGTACACCTATTGATTTCCGATTGAGCCCAAAACTTGAGCATCATCATAATATGGTGGGAGGAGTCATTTGGTGAGTTTTTAGTGAAATCCAATCGCTAGAACTACGGAATACACCAAACACTCCAATAAAGCACGAACTGCCTTCGAACTTGAATTGTCCAATTTCGTACGCCTATGGATTTACGATCGAGCCCAAAACTTAGGCATCATCATAATATGGTGGGAGGAGTCATGTGGAGAGTTTTGAGTGAAATCCAATCACTAGAACTACGGAATACACCAACCAATCCAATTCCGAAAAAACTGCCTTTGAACTTGAAGTGTCCAATTTCGTACATCTATTGATTTCCGTTCGGGCCCAAAACCTGGGCATCATCATAATGTGGTGGGAGGAGTCACGTGGAGAGTTTTGGGTGAAATCCAATCACTAGAACTACGGAATACACCAACCAATCCAATTCCGAACAAACTGCCTTTGAACATGAAGTGTCCAATTTCGTACACCTATTGATTTCCGATCGAGCCCAAAACTTGGGCATCATCATAATATGGTGGGAGGAGTCATTTGGGGAGTTTTGAGTGAAATCCAATCGCTTGAACTACGGAATACACCAAACACTCCAATTCCGAACAAACTGCCTTCGAACTTGAATTGTCCAATTTCGTACACCTATTGATTTCCGATCGAGCCCAAAACTTGGGCATCATCATAATTTGGTGGGAGGAGTCATTTGGTGAGTTTTGAGTGAAATCCAATCGCTAGAACTACGGAATACACCCAACACTCCAATTCCGAACAAACTGCCTTCGAACTTGAATTGTCCAATTTTGTACACCTATTGATTTCCGATCTTGCCCAAAACTTGGGCATCATCATAATATGGCGGGAGGAGTCATTTGGTGGGTTTTGAGTGAAATCCAATCGCTAGAACTACGGAATACACCAACCACTCCAATGAGGCACGAACTGCCTGTGAACCTGAATTGTCCAATTTCGTACACCTATTGATTTCCGATCGAACCCAAATAATGGGCTTCGTCATAATATGGTGGGAGGAGTCATGTGCTGAGTTTTGAGTGAAATCGAATCGCTAGAACTACGGAATACACCAACCACTCTAATTCGGAACAAACTGCCTTTGAACTTGAAGTGTCCAATTTCGCACACCTATTGATTTCCGATCGAGCCCAAAACTTGGGCATCGTCATAATATGTTGGGAGAAGTCATTTGGTGAGTTTTGAGTGAAATCCAATCGCTAGAATGATATGTTCATAATTTCACACATTTGCATGCCTTCTTTACTTGGTGATTTTGTGTGTGTGTTTTGTAGGTTAAGGCAGCAAGAGATCACATTTGACACAATCCATGCATATTAAGGGCTGATTGGCACGAGAGGAATATAAACTTAAAGACAGACCCAATTTGGGCCACACTCTCCTTGTCAGTCCAGCGTCGTGGGTCATCTTACAAGCATCATTTCAGCAACTTACACAACTCAAATGAGGAGACGTCCTTTATAGAAGTTGTTCATATTGGTGTCTAGTATAACATATCCAAAATTCAGCGTAATTGAACATATCTGGAGTCCTTAGCCCGTCAAATACTGAACCATGCTCAGGAGGATTTTAATATGCAGGTGCCAGCTAATGAGCCTTGTGTTCCACACCTCCCTTGAGCCAAGTGCCTCACCTAAGTTGTACCTGACTTTAGACCAAACATGTTGAGCAAATTAGGGAGTCATTTCTGCATTGAAAGTCTCAAGGAGCAAAACAAGGCATGCTTAATTAGGGGGAAACATGTTTGCACAAATCCGTTTCCAGGATTTCTGGTGGGCTGTCTACACCAGCCAAGGGGAGGACGAATTTTGGAAGTCTATAAATAGAGAGTTGCAGCTCATTCACAAGGGGGGGAGAGGAGAGTTACACACATACATTCACTTCATCCATTATTCTCATACACACATTTGGTGGGTTTTGAGTGAAATCCAATTGCTAGAACTACGGAATACACCAACCACTCCAATAAGGCATGAACTGCCTTTGAACCTGAATTGTCCAATTTCGTACACCTATTGATTTCCGATCGAACCCAAAACATGGGCTTCATCATAATATGGTGGGAGGAGTCATGTGGTGAGTTTTGAGTGAAATCCAATCGCTAGAACTACGCAATACCCCAACCACTCTAATTCGGAACAAACTGCCTTTGAAATTGAAGTGTCAAATTTCACACACCTATGGATTTCCGATCGAGCCCAAAACTTGGGCATCATTATAATATGGTGGGAGGAGTCATTTGGTGGAATTTTGAGTGAAATCCAATCGCTAGAACAAAGGAATACACCAACCACACCAATTCGGAAAAAACTGCCTTTGAACATGAAGTGTCCAATTTCGTACACCTATTGATTTCCGATCGAGCCCAAAACTTGGCCGTCATCATAATATGGCGGGAGGAGTCATTTGGTCTGTTTTGAGTGAAATCCAATCGCTAGAACTACGGAATACACCAACCACTCCAATTCGGAACAAACTGCCATTGAACATGAAGTGTCCAATTTTGTACACCTATTGATATCCGATCGAGCCCAAAACTTGGACGTCATCGTAACATGGTGGGAGGAGTCATTTGGTGAGTTTTGATTGAAATCCAATCGCTAGAACTATGGAATACACCAACCACTCCAATAAGGCACGAACTCACTTTGAACTTGAATTGTCCAATTTCGTACACCTATTGATTTCCGATCGAGCCCAAAACTTGGGCATCATCATAATACGTTGGGAGGAGTCATTTTTTTAGTTTTGAGTGAAATTCAGTCGCTAGAACTACGAAATACACCAAGCACTCCAATAGGGCACGAACTGGCTTTGAACTTGAATTGTCCAATTTCGTACACAAATTGATTTCCGATCGAGGCCAAAACTTGGTCTTCATCATAATATGGTGGGAGGAGTCATTTGGTGAGTTTTGAGTGAAATCCAATTGCTAGAACTACGAAATACACCAACCACTCCAATAAGGCACGAACTGCCTTTGAACTTGAATTGTCCAATTTCGTACACCTTTTGATTTCCGATCGAGCCCAAAACTTGGGCTTCATCGTAATATGGTGGGATGAGTCATTTGGTGAGTTTTGATTGAAATCCAATCGCTAGAACTATGGAATACACCAACCACTCCAATAAGGCACGAACTCACTTTGAACTTGAATTGTCCAATTTCGTACACCTATTGATTTCCGATCGAGCCCAAAACTTGGGCATCATCATAATACGTTGGGAGGAGTCATTTTTTTAGTTTTGAGTGAAATTCAGTCGCTAGAACTACGAAATACACCAAGCACTCCAATAGGGCACGAACTGGCTTTGAACTTGAATTGTCCAATTTCGTACACAAATTGATTTCCGATCGAGGCCAAAACTTGGTCTTCATCATAATATGGTGGGAGGAGTCATTTGGTGAGTTTTGAGTGAAATCCAATTGCTAGAACTACGAAATACACCAACCACTCCAATAAGGCACGAACTCACTTTGAACTTGAATTGTCCAATTTCGTACACCTATTGATTTCCGATCGAGCCCAAAACTTGGGCTTCATCATAATATGGTGGGAGGAGTCATTTGGTGAGTTTTGTTTGGAATCCAATCGCTAGAACTACGGAATACACCAACCACTCCAATTCGGAACAAACTGCCTTTGAACTTGAAGTGTCCAATTTCGTACACCTATTGATTTTCGATCGAGCCCAAAACTTGGGCATCACCATAATATGGTGGGAGGAGTCATTTGAAGAGTTTTGAGTGAAATCCAACCGCGAGAACCATGGAATACACCACCCACTCCAATTCGGAACAAACTCCCATTGAACTTGAAGTGTCCAATTTCGTACACCCTTTGATTTCCGGTCGAGCGCAAAACTTGGGCATCATCATAATATGGTGGGAGGAGTCATTTGAAGAGGTTTGAGTGAAATCCAATCGCGTGAACTACGGAATACACCAACCACTCCAATTCGGAACAAACTCCGTTTGAACTTGTGATCGGTTCATAATTGTATATCATTTTGTACCCTTCTAGCTTATGAATTGGTTATGTTTTTGAGTTAAACTTGTGCTTGTAATCCTTTTTGTGTTTATCTTTCAGCTTTAGGTAACAATTATGGCTTTGGATAGGAAATGATGCAATCCATGCATGTTAGGGCCTGATTTGGGTGGATGGAAGAAGAGCTTAAAGACAAACTAATTTTGGCTACAGCCCATTTCCAGCCCAGTTTCGTAGGTCAACTTCTTGGCCTTGGATCAGAATGCTGTGGGTCTCCAATGAGGTGAAGATCTTCATGAAACTTGTTCCAATGGGTGTCTACTACAACATATCCAAATTTCAGCCCAATTGGACATTTGTGGAGTGCTCAGCCCGTCCAACATTGAACCCTGCTCAGGAAGATGTGCAGCTGCCAGCATTTAGCCATGTGAACAAGTTTTTATCCATGTGCCTCACCCCAGCTGCAACTGATTTTGTACCCAACATAATGAGTGAAGTTGGGAGGCTTTCCAGCTATGATTTCTGAAGGAGCAAGTTGGCACATGATGGAGCTATTAAAGAGAAAGCATGTGCATGCATGCAAAGAAGAGAAAGGAGAGAGATGAAGAATAAGGAATGATGAGAGGCATTTTTGCTCAGCCTTTGAACATGGGAATTGAATTGGCAGATCACTTTGGAGCTGGAGATCAGCTTTTGAGCTACTAAAGAGAAGCATGTGCATGCATGTGAAGCAAAAGAAAGAAAAGAAATGAAATGAAGTCAATTCCAGTCCCTGTTTCGGAAGCCAACCTGCAGAGGCCAAAACGCATACGTTTACTGCTCCGATATAACATATCCAAATTTCAACCCCATTGGATAAATGTGGAAACCTCTGGCCTTCCTACACCAAGACTGGTTCAGAAAACTCGTTTTTCAGCAACCAAAAAGCAACCACATGGGTTGACAGCAAAAGGCAACCACATGCAAAAGGCAGCCACATCTGACCACCTCTGCATGCATGTGATGAAAGCTTGTGCAGCAGCAAAAGATGAAGGATGGTGTGGGAATCCATCATGATGTTCCTCCCTCTTAGCCCTATAAATAGAGAAGCCTTCAAGCTTCAAATCACACCCCAAGGGGGGGAGCTCTCAAACACTTCTCTAGAGCTCCCTTCCCTTCTCTCCCTCAAATTCTCTTAGTTTCCTTTCAAGTTTTCAATTGTTGTAATAAAATGAGTTTACTGAATTTTTCTTCAAGTTTTCAAGTTCTTCTTTAATTTTATTTGTAATGTACATTCTTTCTTAAGTATTCAAGTTTAATTAGTTTCCAAGTTTCAATTATGGTTTTTGTTCTTATTCATTATGCTTATAAGTTAATATGCTAGTTTGAATGATTGATCACCATTTAGGTTTGCATGTTAGCTATCTTGGTTTGAATTAAGAGTAGACACCATGCTTTAATTCGAATTGAACTATGAATAGGAAGAGTATGTATGGACATTCGACAACAGGGATTAGATACATGCTTGGTTGTTTAAATTGTTCTTCTATGCTTAATGGGTTCCTAATGCTTAGTTTTAGGTTAGACAACAAATGATCAAATTAGGGAATTAGGAACACAAGGTTAGAACCAGACACCATGGCCTAATCATACTTTAGCTAGAATCAATCCGTTAATCTAATTGAACTTGGGAACTTATTTGCTTGAGTTATTTCCTTTCTTTTCTTGTTTTATTTATTTTCTTTTCCATTTCTGTTTTTTGTAGGGAAATGAATTGGATCATTCAATCACCAATCCTCGTGGGATCGACCTCGCACTTACATATGCTATACTACCGAACGGCTCGTGCACTTGCGAGTATCACAAGTTGAGGATGCAGCTGAATCTATTTTGATGAAGTGAATTCGACACAACAAGTTTTTGGCGCCGTTGCCGGGGATTGGCAACATAGTTTGGTTCTATTTCTTTTCCCTACTTGTTTTATTTTTATTTTTCAGTTTCATCTTTTTCTAGACAGTTTCCTGAGTGAATGGCGTTAATGGACAAGTTGTGTTTGTAGTCCAACAGAAAAGGACAATTGCCCAACAAGCAAGAGAACTGGGTTTAAGTCCCAGCTTACACAACCCATTGGTGCTTGTTGCTTTGAAGCATGGAATTGGATGTGTGTTGATTTTTCCTTTTCATTTTAGTTTTTATTTCCTTTTTAATTTATGGTTTCCTCATCCTTTAAATCTAAAAATCTGTTTCAAGTTTCCTTGTCTTTCTTTAAGCATTTCTGAAGTAGCTCAATAAGAAAGAGGGAGTGAGAGGAGACAACCCAATCCATAGAAGCATGGAGTATGGAGTAGCGGAGAAGTCGTTCTCCAGCTGCTATGGCCAACCACGCTCCAGCTAATCACTTCAAAGGGAGCATTCCAATCATATCTCTTTCATTTGTATAATAACTACTACTCATTTTTAATTGTGTCTTCTTTTATGTTTTGTTTTTGTTAGGGTTTTCTTTTCCTTGATGTGGGAGAAACATGATGAGCAGCTGACCCAAATACTCAAAGAAGAACATGTGCTGCCATACTATGTGCATTACCCTCTCATTGTCTTCAAGGGGAAGTTCTAAACTCTCTTTCTTTTATTTATTTCATTTCATTCCTTTACCCTTGATTTCATGTGCATTGCATGCTTTACATGGATTCAAACATTGAGGACAATGCTTCATTTAAGTTTGGGGGTGCAGGAAGTTTTTTTTTTTAGTTTTTGTGTTCTGAAAACGTAGGCTTCTTTATTGCTAACACAGTTTATTTTCTGCTTCTGTTTTGAAAGTTTGGTCCGCGTTGTGTTCTTCATTTTTTTATGCTGAATCCAACGACGTAAAGAACGTTAAATTTGACCAAGTGGTTTGAAAGTTACATGTCAAAACAGAACATATGTCGAATAGGGCAAAACAGCAATTTGAAACCTCTCGTTTTTCTTTTCTGTTTCTGTTTCTTTGAGTCATTTTCAGTTTTCCTTCCCACACCAATGATAAATCATGAGTCTATAACTTCTAATATGGCTCTTAGGAATTTGATAAGCATTGTGTTAGGTCTGAATCTTATTCTTTTGCTAGCTAAGTCTCACATAATTATTCTTGAGCTTTCTATGCACATAAGCCATGATTATACAACTCTTGCATGTCTTACCCAATTGTATGCATTTTTGCTTGTGTGATTCACTGGAATGTTAATTTATAACTAAGATATGATTTAGGCCATCTTTGTTAAGCCTCTTTCTTTTTCTTTTTTCCTCCATCAACCCATACAATACATATTCCATTGTAAACCCTTTTGTGCCCAAACACTTAACCATTTCTTTCTATCACCTTATCATCCATTAAACATCCTACCATCTATGGAACTTGTAGAGCATGATTGTATTTCAGATTGTAATGTATTCAAGGCAATAAATGAGCTATTAAAAAAAAAATCAAAAGAAAAAAAAAAAGAAAAGAAGTGTGGCCAATGTAGTCACGACCCTAGGGTGGTATAAGGAGAAATCAAGGTGATCTAGGGTAAAGAGCCGCAAAATTGGGCCAAATATTATACAAAGTGTGTAAACGTCAAAATCAAATTGTGAAGAGATTCAATTGCAAAATCTGGTGTTGTGAGCTTTTCAATTTTTGTGCCTTACATTTCAAACGTCCATGATCTTGCTTATATGACATGCTCTACTTTGTTCCTTAGACTTTGTGTTTCAATATCCATTCCTTTTCTAACCATTACATTACATCCATGAGTAAAGTCCTATTGATTTTGGTTTAGCTTGGCAAACTTGTGTTCATTCTTGCAGGAATTCATATCGTTGTTTGAGAAGCATGAGTTGTATCTTCATGGCTACTTCACACACACACCTTGAGCATGATTTGTGTGAGATTGTGGTAGCACTTGAATAATGTTTAGAACTTCCTTAGTGCTTGTTTTGTTCCTTGTTGAGCCATGTCTATGAAGTTTAACATTTTTGTCCGGTGGGAAGGTTAACGATTTTTGTTTTTTTTTGTTTTTTTTGTTTTGCTTAAGGACTAACAAATCTATTAAGTTTTCTAACCACTTTGTTTTGTAGAGTCAGTAAAACGTTTGTGGGTATCGTATCTGTTAAACCCTCAGGAGACACAACTCCTCCTACTAGGGATGCCTAGAGGTTTAAAGGCTTGTTGCATACGGTCAATGCAATCGAGTTACCTACGAAAGTGGTCTAGTTAACTTCTTGTTTTGTTTTTAACTTTGTTTTGTGTTGTTTTGCTCGAGGACTAGCAAAATCTAGGTTTGGGGGTATTTGATCGGTTCATAATTGTATATCATTTTGTACCCTTCTAGCTTATGAATTGGTTATGTTTTTGAGTTAAACTTGTGCTTGTAATCCTTTTTGTGTTTATCTTTCAGCTTTAGGTAACAATTATGGCTTTGGATAGGAAATGATGCAATCCATGCATGTTAGGGCCTGATTTGGGTGGATGGAAGAAGAGCTTAAAGACAAACTAATTTTGGCTACAGCCCATTTCCAGCCCAGTTTCGTAGGTCAACTTCTTGGCCTTGGATCAGAATGCTGTGGGTCTCCAATGAGGTGAAGATCTTCATGAAACTTGTTCCAATGGGTGTCTACTACAACATATCCAAATTTCAGCCCAATTGGACATTTGTGGAGTGCTCAGCCCGTCCAACATTGAACCCTGCTCAGGAAGATGTGCAGCTGCCAGCATTTAGCCATGTGAACAAGTTTTTATCCATGTGCCTCACCCCAGCTGCAACTGATTTTGTACCCAACATAATGAGTGAAGTTGGGAGGCTTTCCAGCTATGATTTCTGAAGGAGCAAGTTGGCACATGATGGAGCTATTAAAGAGAAAGCATGTGCATGCATGCAAAGAAGAGAAAGGAGAGAGATGAAGAATAAGGAATGATGAGAGGCATTTTTGCTCAGCCTTTGAACATGGGAATTGAATTGGCAAATCACTTTGGAGCTGGAGATCAGCTTTTGAGCTACTAAAGAGAAGCATGTGCATGCATGTGAAGCAAAAGAAAGAAAAGAAATGAAATGAAGTCAATTCCAGTCCCTGTTTCGGAAGCCAACCTGCAGAGGCCAAAACGCATACGTTTACTGCTCCGATGGGAATACTTTCTTCATAGAAGTTGTTCCAATGGGTGTCTAGTATAACATATCCAAATTTCAACCCCATTGGATAAATGTGGAAACCTCTGGCCTTCCTACACCAAGACTGGTTCAGAAAACTCGTTTTTCAGCAACCAAAAAGCAACCACATGGGTTGACAGCAAAAGGCAACCACATGCAAAAGGCAGCCACATCTGACCACCTCTGCATGCATGTGATGAAAGCTTGTGCAGCAGCAAAAGATGAAGGATGGTGTGGGAATCCATCATGATGTTCCTCCCTCTTAGCCCTATAAATAGAGAAGCCTTCAAGCTTCAAATCACACCCCAAGGGGGGGAGCTCTCAAACACTTCTCTAGAGCTCCCTTCCCTTCTCTCCCTCAAATTCTCTTAGTTTCCTTTCAAGTTTTCAATTGTTGTAATAAAATGAGTTTACTGAATTTTTCTTCAAGTTTTCAAGTTCTTCTTTAATTTTATTTGTAATGTACATTCTTTCTTAAGTATTCAAGTTTAATTAGTTTCCAAGTTTCAATTATGGTTTTTGTTCTTATTCATTATGCTTATAAGTTAATATGCTAGTTTGAATGATTGATCACCATTTAGGTTTGCATGTTAGCTATCTTGGTTTGAATTAAGAGTAGACACCATGCTTTAATTCGAATTGAACTATGAATAGGAAGAGTATGTATGGACATTCGACAACAGGGATTAGATACATGCTTGGTTGTTTAAATTGTTCTTCTATGCTTAATGGGTTCCTAATGCTTAGTTTTAGGTTAGACAACAAATGATCAAATTAGGGAATTAGGAACACAAGGTTAGAACCAGACACCATGGCCTAATCATACTTTAGCTAGAATCAATCCGTTAATCTAATTGAACTTGGGAACTTATTTGCTTGAGTTATTTCCTTTCTTTTCTTGTTTTATTTATTTTCTTTTCCATTTCTGTTTTTTGTAGGGAAATGAATTGGATCATTCAATCACCAATCCTCGTGGGATCGACCTCGCACTTACATATGCTATACTACCGAACGGCTCGTGCACTTGCGAGTATCACAAGTTGAGGATGCAGCTGAATCTATTTTGATGAAGTGAATTCGACACAACAACTTGAAGTGTCCAATTTCGTGCACCTATTGATTTCCGATCGAACCCAAAACTTGGGCATCATCATAATATGGGGGAAGGAGTCATTTGATGAGTTTTGAGTGAAATGCAATCGCTAGAACTACGGAAGACACCAAACACTCCAATAAAGCACGAACTTCCTTTGAACTTGAATTGTCCAATTTCGTACACTTACTAATTTCCGATCGAGCCCAAAACTTGGGCATCATCATAATATGTTGGCAAGAGTCATTTGGTGAGGTTCGAGTGAAATCCAATCTCTAGAACTACGGAATACACCAAACACTCCGGTAAAGAATGAACTGCCTTTCAACTTGAATTGCCCAATTTCGTACATCTATTGATTTCCGAACGAGCCCAAAACTTGGACATCATCAAAAAATGGTGGGAGGAGTCATGTGGTGAGTTTTGAGTGAAATCCAATCGCTAGAACTACGGAATACACCAACCACTCCAATTTGGAACAAACTGCCTTTGAACTTGAAGTGTCCAATTGCGTACACCTATTGATTTCCGATCGAGCCCAAAACTTGAGCATCATCATAATATGTTTGGGGGTGTCATTTGGTGAGTTTTGAGTGAAATCCAATCGCTAGAACTACGAAATACACCATCCACTCCAATTCGGAACAAACTGCCTTTGAACTTGAAGTGTCCAATTTTGTACACCTATTGATTTCCGATCGAGCCCAAAACTTGGGCATCACCATAATATGTTTGGGGGAGTCATTTGGTGAGTTTTGAGTGAAATCCAATCGCTAGAACTATGGAATACACCAACCACTCTAATTCGGAAAAAACTGCCTTTGAACTTGAAGTGTCCAATTTCGTACACCTATTGATTTCCGATCGAGCCCAAAACTTGGGCATCATTATAAAATGGTGGTAGGAGTCATTTGGTAAGTTTTGAGTGAAATCCAATCACTAGAACTACGGAATACACTAACCACACCAATTCTAAACAAACTGCCTTTGAACTTGAAGTGTCCAATTTCGTACACCTATTCATTTCCGATCGAGCCCAAAACTTGGGCATCAACATAATATGGTGGGAGGAGTAATGTGGTGAGGTTCGAGTCAAATCCAATCGCTAGAACTACGGAATACACCAAACAATTCAATGAAGCACGAACTGCCTTTGAACTTGAATTGTCCAATTTCGTACACCTACTGATTTCCGATCGAGCCCAAAACTTGGGCGTCATCATAATATGTTGGGAGGAGTCATTTGGTGAGTTTTGAGTGAAATCCAATCGCAAGAACTACGAATTGTACCAACCACTCCAATAAGGCACGAACTGCCTTTGAACTTGAATTGTCCAATATCGTGCACCGATTGATTTCCGAACGAGCCCAAAACTTGGGCATCAGCAGAATATGTTGGGAGGAGTCATGTGAAGAGTTTTGAGTGAAATCCGATTCTAGAACTACGGAATACACCAACCACTCCAATTCGGAACAAACTGCCATTGAACTTGAAGTATCCAATTTCGTACATCTATTGATTTCCGATCGAACCCAAAACATGGGCATCATCATAATATGGGGGGAGGAGTCATTTGATGAGTTTTGAGTGAAATCCAATCGCGAGAACTACGGAATACACCAACCACTCCAATTCGGAACAACCTCCCATTGAACTTGAAGTGTCCAATTTCGTGCACCTATTGATTTCCGATCGAACCCAAAACTTGGTCATCATCATAATATGGGGGGAGGAGTCATTTGATGAGTTTTGAGTGAAATGCAATCGCTAGAACTACGGAAGACACCAAACACTCCAATAAATCACGAACTTCCTTTGAACTTGAATTGTCCAATTTCGTACACTTACAAATTTCCGATCGAGCCCAAAACTTGGGCATCATCATAATATGGTGGCTAGAGTCATTTGGTGAGTTTCGAGTGAAATCCAATCCCTAGAACTACGGAATACACCAAACACGCCAGTAAAGAACGAACTGCCTTTGAACTTGAATTGCCCAATTTCGTACACCTATTCATTTCCGATCGAGCCCAAAACTTGGGCATCAACATAATATGGTGGGAGGCGTAATGTGGTGAGTTTCGAGTCAAATCCAATCGCTAGAACTACGGAATACACCAAACATTTCAATAAAGCACGAACGGCCTTTGAACTTGAATTGTCCAATTTCGTACACCTACTGATTTCCGATCGAGCCCAAAACTTGGGCATCATCATAATATGCTGGGAGGAGTCATTTGGTGAGTTTTGAGTGAAATCCAATCGCTAGAACTATGAACTGTACCAACCACTCCAATAAGGCACGAACTGCCTTTGAACTTGAATTGTCCAGTTTCGTGCACCTATTGATTTCCGATCGAGCCCAAAACTTGGGTATCAGCAGAATATGTTGGGAGGAGTCATTTGGTGAGTTTTGAGTGAAATCCAATCGCTAGAACTATGGAATGCACCAACCATTACAATTCGGAACAAACTGCCATTGAACTTGAAGTGTAAAATTTCGTACACCTATTGATTTCCGATCGAGCCCAAAAGTTGGGCATCATCATAATATGTTTGGGGGAGTCATTTGGTGAGTTTTGAGTGAAATCCAATCGCTAGAACTACGGAATACACCAACCACTCTAATTCAGAACAAACTGCCTTTGAACTTGAAGTGTCCAATTTCGTACACCTATTGATTTCCGATCGAGCCCAAAACTTGGGAATCATCGTAATTGTTGGTAGGAGTCATTTGGTGAGTTTTGAGTGAAATCCAATCGCTAGAACTACGAAATACACCAACCACTCCAATAAGGCACGAACTGCCTTTGAACATGAATTGTCCAATTTCGTACACCTATTGATTTCCTATCGATCCCAAAACTTGGGCATCATCATAATATGGTGGGAGGAGTCATGTGGAAAGTTTTGAGTGAAATCCAATCGCGAGAACTACGGAATACACCAACCACTACAATTCGAAACAAAATGCCTTTCAACTTGAAGTGTCCAATTTCGTACACCTATTGATTTCACATCGAGCCCAAAACTTGGGCACCATCATAATATGTTGGGAGGAGTCATTTGGTGAGTTTTGAGTGAAATCCAATCGCTAGAACTACGAAATACACCAACGACTCCAATAAGGCACGAACTCCCTTTGAACTTGAATTGTCCAATTTCGTACACCTATTGATTTCCGATCGAGCCCAAAACTTGGGCATCATCATAATATGGTGGGAGGAGTCATGTGGTGAGTTTTGAGTGAAATCCAATCGCTAGAACTACGGAGTACTATAACCACTCCAATTCGGAACAAACTGCCTTAAAACTCTAAGTGTCCAATTTCGTACACCTATTGATTTCCGTTCGAGCCCAAAACTTGGGCATCGTCATAATATGTTGGGAGGAGTCATGTGGTGAGTTTTGAGTGAAATCCAATTGATAGAACTACGAAATACACCAACCATTTCAATCAGGCACGAAGTGCCTTTGAACTTGAAGTGTCCAATTTCGTACACCTATTGATTTCCGATTGAGCCCAAAACTTGGGCATCGTCATAATATGTTGGGAGGAGTCATGTGGTGAGTTTTGAGTGAAATTCAATCGCTAGAACTACGAAATACACCAACGACTCCAATAAGGCACGAACTCCCTTTGAACTTGAATTGTCCAATTTCGTACACCTATTGATTTCCGATCGAGCCCAAAACTTGGACATTATCATAATATGGTGGGAGGAGTCCCGTGGAGAGTTTTGAGTGAAATCCAATCGCTAGAACTACGGAATTCACCAACCACTCCAATTCGGAACAAACTAACTTTGAACCTGACGTGTCCAATTTCGTACACCTATTGATTTCCGATCGAGCCCAAAACTTGGGCATCATTATGATATGGTGGGAGGAGTCATGTGGAGAGTTTTGAGTGAAATCCAATCGCTAGAACTACTGAATACATTAACCACTCCAATTCGGAACAAACTGACTTTGAACTTGAAGTGTCCAATTTCGTACACCTATTGATTTCCGATCGAGCCCAAAACTTGGGCATCATCATAATGTGTCGGGAAGAGTCATTTGGTGAGTTTTGAGTGAAATCCAATCGCTCGAACTACGAAATACACCAACCACTCCAATAAGGCACGAACTGCCTTTGAACTTGAATTGTCCAATTTCGTACACCTATTGATTTCCGATCGAGCCCAAAACTTGGGCATCATCATAATATGGTGGGAGGAGTCATGTGGTGAGTTTTGAGTGAAATCCAATCGCTAGAACTACGGAATACAATAACCACTCCAATTCGGAACAAACTGCCTTTAAACTTGAAGTGTCCAATTTCGTACACCTATTGATTTCCGATCGAGCCCAAAACTTGGGCATCATCATTATATGTTGGGAGGAGTCCTTTTTGGAGTCGTTGGTGTATTCCTTAGTTCTAGCAATTGGATTTCATTGAAAACTCACCAAATGACTCCTCCCAACATATTATGATGATGCCCGAGTTTTGGGCACGATCGGAAATCAATACGTGTACGAAATTGGACAATTCAAGTTCAAAGGCAGTTCGTGCTTTAATGGAGTGTTTGGTGTCTTCCGTAGTTCTAGCGATTGGATTTCACTCAAACTCACCAAAATGACTCCTCCCACCAAGTTATGATGATGTCCAAGTTTGGGGCTCGATCGGAAATCAATAGGAGTTCGAAATCGGACAATTCAAGTTCAAAAGCAGTTCGTGCCTTATTGGAGTGGTTGGTGTACTCCGTAGTTCTAGCGATTGGAATTCACTCAAAACTCACCAAATGACTCCTCCGAACATATTATGATGTTGCACAAGTTTTGCGCTCGATCGGAAATAAATAGGTGTACGAAATTGGACAATTCAAGTTCAAAGGCAGTTCGTGCTTTACTGGAGTGTTTGGTGTATTCCGTAGTTCTAGCGATTGGATTTCACTCAAACTCACCAAATGACTCCACCGACCATGTTATGATGATGCCCAAGTTTGGGGCTGCATCGGAAATCAATAGGTGTACGAAATTGGACAATTCAAGTTCAAAGGCAGTTCGTGCTTTACTGGAGTGTTGGGTGTATTCCGTAGTTCTAGCGATTGGATTTCACTCAAACTCACCAAATGACTCCTCCCGCCATGTTATGATGATGCCCAAGTTTGGGGCTCGATCGGAAATCAGTAGGTGTTTGAAATTGGACAATTCAAGTTCAAAGGCAGTTCGTGCTTTACTGGAGTGTTGGGTGTATTCCGTAGTTCTAGTGATTTGATTTCACTCAAAACTCACCACATGAGTCCTCCCACCATATTATGATGATGTCCAAGTTTTGGGCTCGTTCGGATATCAATAGGTGTATGGAATTGAACAACTCGAGTTCAAAGGCAGTTCGTGCCTTATTCGAGTGGTTGGTGTATTTCGTAGTTCTAGCGATTGGATTTCACTCAAAACTCACCACATGACCCCTCCCACCATTCTATAATGATGCCCAAGTTTTGGGCTCGATCGGAAATCAATAGGTGTACGAAATTGGACACTTCATGTTCAAAGGCATTTTGTTCCGAATTGGAGTGGTTGGTGTATTCCGTGGTTCTAGCGATTGGATTTCACTCAAAACTCACCAAATGACTCCTCCCACCATTTTATAATGATGCCCAAGTTTTGGGCTCGATCTGAAATCAATAGGTGTACGAAATTGGACACTTCAAGTTCAAAGGCAGTGTGTTCTGAATTGGGGTGGTTGGTGTATTCCGTAGTTCTAGAGATTGGATTTGACTCAAAACTCTCCACATGACTCCTCCCAGCATATTATGATGATGCCCAAGTTTTGGGCTCGATCTGAAATCAATAGGTGTACGAAATTGGACACTTCAAGTTCAAAGGCAGTGTGTTCTGAATTGGGGTGGTTGGTGTATTCCGTAGTTCTAGAGATTGGATTTGACTCAAAACTCTCCACATGACTCCTCCCAACATATTATGATGATGCCCAAGTATTGGGCTCGATCGGAAATCAATTGGTGTATGAAATTGGACACTTCAAGTTCAAAACAATTTGTCCCGAATTGGAGTGGTTGGTGTATTTCGTAGTTCTAGCGATTGGATTTCACTCAAAACTCACCAAATGACTCCTCCCATCATATTATGATGATGCCCAAGTTTTGGACTCGATCGGAAATCAGTAGGTGTACGAAATTGGACACTTCAAGTCCAAAGACAGTTGGTTCCGAATTGGAGTGGTTGGTGTATTCCATAGTTCTAGCGATTGGGTTTCACTCAAAACTCACCACATGACTCCTCCCACCATATTATGATGATGGCCAAGTTTTGGGCTCGATCGGAAATCAATAGGTGTACGAAATTGGACACTTCAAGTTCAAAGGCAGTTTGTTCCGAATTGGAGTGGTTGGTTGTTTCCATAGTTCTACCGATTTGATTTCACTCAAAACTCACCACATGACTCCTCCCACCATATTATGATGATGTGCAAGTTTTGGGCTCGATCGGATATCAATAGGTGTATGGAATTGGACAATTCAAGTTCAATGGCAGTTCGTGCCTTATTCGAGTGGTTGGTGTATTTCGTAGTTCTAGCGATTGGAGTTCACTCAAAACTCACCACATGACTCCTCCCACCATTCTATAATGATGCCCAAGTTTTGGGCTCGATCGGAAATCAATAGGTGTACGAAATTGGACACTTCATGTTCAAAGGCAGTTTGTTCCGAATTGGAGTGGTTGGTGTATTCCGTGGTTCTAGCGATTGGATTTCACTCAAAACTCACCAAATGACTCCTCCCACCATTTTATGATGATGCCCAAGTTTTGGGCTCGATCTGAAATCAATAGGTGTACGAAATTGGACACTTCAAGTTCAAAGGCAGTGTGTTCCGAATTGGGGTGGTTGGTGTATTCCGTAGTTCTAGCGATTGGATTTGACTCAAAACTCTCCCCATGCCTACTCCCAGCATATTATGATGATGCCCAAGTTTTGGGCTCGATCGGAAATCAATAGGTGTATGAAATTGGACAGTTCAAGTTCAAAAGCAGTTTGTTCCGAATTGGAGTGGTTGGTGTATTCCATAGTTGTAGCAATTGGATTTCACTCAAAACTCAACAAATGACTCCTCCCACAATTTTATGATGATGCCCATGTTTTGGGCTCGATCGGAAATCAATAGGTGTACGAAATTGGACACTTCAAGTTCAAAGGCAGTTTGTTCCGAATTGGGGTGGTTGGTGTACTCCGTAGTTCTAGCGATTGGATTTCACTGAAAACTCACCACATGACTCCTCCCACCATATTATGACGATGCCCAAGTTTTGGGCTCGATCGGAACTCAATAATTGTACGAAATTGGGCAATTCAAGTTCAATGGCAATTCCGTAGTTCTAGCGATTGAGTTTTGAGTGAAATTCAATCGCTAAAACTATGAAATGTACCAACCACTCCAATAAGGCACGAACTGCCTTTGAACTTAAATTGTCCAATTCCGTACACCTATTGATTTCCGATCGAGCCCAAAACTTGGGCATCACCATAATATGGTGGGAGGAGTGATGTGATGAGTTTTGAGTGAAATCCAATCGCTAGAAATGCGGAATACACCAACCACTCCAATTCGGAACAAACTGCCTTTGAACTTGAAGTGTCCAATTTCGTACACCTATTGATTTCTGATCGAGCCCAAAACTTGGGAATCATCGTAATACGTTGGGAGGAGTCATTTGGTGAGTTTTGAGTGAAATCCAATCGCTAGAACTACGAAATGTACCAACCACTCCAATAAGGCACGAACTGCCTATGAACTTGAAGTGTCCAATTTCGTACACCTATTGATTTCCGATGGAGCCCAAAACTTGGCATCATCATAATATGGTGGGAGGAGTCATGTGGTGAGTTTTGAGTGAAATCCAATTGCTAGAACTACGGAATACACCAACCACTCCAATTCAGAACAAACTGCCTTTGAACTTGAAGTGTCCAATTTCGTACACCTATTGATTTCCGATCGATCCCAAAACTTGGGCATCATTATAGAATGGTGGGCGGAGTCATGTGGTGAGTTTTGAGTGAAATCCAATTGCTAGAACTACGGAATACACCAACCACTCCAATTCAGAACAAACTGCCTTTGAACTTGAAGTGTCCAATTTCGTACACCTATTGATTTCCGATCGAGCCCAAAACTAGGGCATCATCATAATATGTTGGGAGTAGTCATTCGGTCAGTTTTGAGAGAAATCCAAACCCTAGAACTACGAAACACACAAACCACTTCAATAAGGCACGAACTGCCTTTGAACTTGAATTGTCCAATTTCGTACACCTGTTGATTTCCGATCGAGCCAAAAACTTGGGCATCACCATAATGTGGAGGGAGGAGTGATTTGGTGTATTTTGAGCGAAATCCAATCACTAGAACTACGACATACCCCAACCACTCCAATTTGGAACAAACAGCCTTTGAACTTGAAGTGTCCAATTTCGTACACCTATTGATTTCCGATCGAGCCCAAAACTTGGGCATCAACATAATGTGTTGGGAAGAGTGATTTGGTGAGTTTTGGGTGAAATCCAATTGCTAGAACTATGAAATACACCAACCACTCCAGTAAGGCACGAACTGCCATTGAACTTGAATTGTCTAATTTCGTACACCTATTGATTTCCGATCGAGCCCAAAACTTGGGCATCATCATAATATGTTGGGAGGAGTAATTTGGTGAGTTTTGAGTGAAATCCAATCGCTAGAACTACGAAATACACCAACCACTCCAATAAGGAACGAACTGGAATTGAACTTGAAGTGTCCAATTTTGTTCACCTATTAAATTCGGATCGAGCCAAAAACTTGGGCAGCATTGTAATATGTTGGGAGGAGTCATTTGGTGAGTTTTGCGTGAAATCCAACCGCTAGCACTACGAAATACATCAACCACTCCAATACGGCACGAACTGCCTTTGAACATGAAGTGTCCAATTTCGTACAGCAATTGATTTCCGATCGAGCCCAAAACATGGGCATCATCATAATATGTTGGGAGGAGTCATTTGGTGAGTTTTGGGTGAATTCCAACCGCTAGCACTACGAAATACACCAACCACTCCAATAAGGCACGAACTGCCTTTGAACTTGAAGTGTCCAATTTCGTACACCTATTGATTTCCGGTCGAGCCCAAAACTTGGGCATCATCATAATATGTTGGGAGGAGTCATTTGGTGAGTTTTGAGTGAAATCCAATCGCTAGAACTACGAAATACACCAACCACTCCAATAAGGAACGAACTGCCTTTGAACTTGAATTGTCCAATTTCGTACACCTATTGATTTCCGATCGAGCCCAAAACTTGGGCATCATCCTAATATGGTGGGAGGAGTCATTTGGAGAGTTTTGAGTGAAATCCAATCGCTAGAACTACGGAATACACCAACCACTTCAATTCGGAACAAACTACCTTTGAACTTGAAGTGTCCAATTTCGTACACCTATTGATTTCCGATTGAGCCCAAAACTTGGGCATCATCATAATATGTTGGGAGGAGTCATTTGGTGAGTTTTGAGTGAAATCCAATCGCTAGAACTATGAAATACACCAAATACACCAATAAGGCACGAACTGCCTTTGAACTTGAAGTGTCCAATTTCGTACACCTATTGAATTCCGATCGATCCCAAAACTCGGGCATCATCATAATATGTTGGGTGGAGTCATTTGGTGAGTTTTGAGTGAAATCCAATCGCTACAACTACGAAATACACCAACCACTCCAATAAGGCATGAACTGCCTTTGAACTTGAATTCTCCAATTTCGTACACCTATTGATTTCAGATCGAGCCTAAAACTTGGGCATCACCATAATATGGTGGGAGGAGTCATTTCGTGAGTTTTGAGAGAAATCAAATTGATAGAACTACGGAATACAAAAACCCCTCCAATTCGGAACAAACTGCCTTTGAACTTGAAGTGTCCAATTTCGTGCAAATATTAAATTCAGATCGAGCCCAAAATTAGGACATCAACATAATATGTTGGGAGGAGTCATTTGGTGAGTTTTGAGTGAAATCCAATTGCTAGAACTACAAAATACACCAGCCACTCCAATAAGGCACGAACTGCCTTTGAACTTGAAGTGTCCAATTTCGTACACCTATTGATTTTCTATCGAGCCCAAAACTTGGGCATCGTCATAATATGGTGGGAGGAGTCATGTGGTGAGTTTTGAGTGAAATCCAATGGCCAGAACTACGGAATACAATAACCACTCCAATTCGGAACAAACTTCCTTTGAACTTGAAGTGTCCAATTTCGTACACCTATTGATTTAAAATCGAGCCCAAAACTTGGGCATCATCATAATATGTTGGGAGGTGTCATTTGGTGAGTTTTGAGTGAAATCTAATCGCTAGAACTACGGAATACAAAAACCACTCCAATTCGGAACAAACTTCCTTTGAACTTGAAGTGTCCAATTTCGTACAACTTTTAAATTCAGATCGAGCCAAAAACTAGGGCATCATCATAATATGATGGGAGGAGTCACTTGGTGAGTTTTGACTGAAATCCAATCGCTAAAACAACG
Source organism: Prunus campanulata (assembly GCA_034190965.1). Lineage (NCBI taxonomy): Eukaryota > Viridiplantae > Streptophyta > Magnoliopsida > Rosales > Rosaceae > Prunus > Prunus campanulata. The sequence continues at coordinate 11,574,367 of CM067209.1, read as the reverse complement.
AAATACACCAACCTCTCCAATAAGGCATGAACTGCCCTTGAACTTGAATTGTCCAATTTCGTGCACCTATTGATTTCCGATCGAGCCCAAAACTTTTGCGTCACCATAATATGGTGGGAGGAGTCATTTCGTGAGTTTTGAGTGAAATCCAATTGCTAGAACTATGGAATACACCAACCACTCCAATTCGGAACAAACTGCCTTTGAACGTGAAGTGTCCGATTTCGTGCACCTAGTGATTTCCGATCGAGCCCAAAACCTGGGCATCATCATAATATGGTGGGAGGAGTCATGTGGTGGGTTTTGAGTGAAATCCAATCGCTAGAACTACGGAATACAAAAACCACTCCAATTCGGAACAAACTGCCTTTGAACTTCAAGTGTCCAATTTCGTACACCTATTGAATTCCGACTGAGCCCAAAACTTGGGCATCATCATAACATGGTGGGAGGAGTCATGTGGAGAGTGTTGAGTAAAATCCAATCGCTAGAAATATGGAATACACCAACCACTCCAATTCGGAACCAACTGCCTTTGAACTTGGAGTGTCCAATTTCGTACACCAATTGATTTCCGATCGAGCCCAAAACTTGTGCATCATTATATAATGGTGGGAGGAGTCATTTGGTGAGTTTTGAGCGAAATCCAATCGCTAGAACTACGGAATACACCAACCACTCCAATTCCGAACAAACTGCCTTTGAACTTGAAGTGTCCAATTTCGTACACCCATTGATTTCCGATCGTGCCCAAAACTTAGGCATCGTCTTAATATGTTGGGAGGAGTCATTTGGTAAGTTTTGAGTGAAATCCAACAGCTAGAACTACGAAATACACCAACCACTCCAATAAGGCACGAACTGCCTTTGAACTTGAAGTGTCCAATTTCGTACACCTATTGATTTCCTATCGAGCCCAAAACTTGGGCATCGTCATAATATGGTGGGAGGAGTCATGTGGTGAGTTTTCAGTGAAATCCAATCGCAAGAACTACGGAATACACCAACCACTCCAATTCGGAACAAATTTCCTTTGAACTTGAATTGTCCAATTTCGTACACCTATCGATTTCCGATCCAGCCCAAAACTTGGGCATCATCATATTGTGTTGGGAAGAGTGATTTGGTGAGTTTTGAGTGAAATCCAATCGCTAGAACTTTGAAATACATCAACCACCCCAATTGGGAACGAACTGCCTGTGAACTAGAATTGTCCAATTTCGTACACCTCTTGATTTCCGATCTGGCCCAAAACCTAGGCAACATCATAATGTGGTGGGAGGAGTCATGTGGTGAGTTTTGGGTGAAATCCAATTGCTAGTACTACGAAATACAACAACCACTCCAATAAGGCACGAACTGCCTTTGAAATTGAATTGTCCAATTTCGTACAATTATTGATTTCCGATCGAGCCCAAAATTTGGGCATCAACATAATATACTGGGAAGAGCCATTTGGTGGGTTTTGAGTGAAATCCAATTGCTAGAACTATGGAATACACCAACCACTCAAATTCGGAACAAACTGCCTTTGAACTTGAAGTGTCCAATTTCGGACAACTATTGATTTTCGATCGAGCCCAAAACCAGGGCAACATTATAATATGGTGGGAGGAGTCATGTGGGGAGTTTTGAGTGAAATCCATTCTCTAGAACTACGGAATACAAAAACCAATACAATTTGGAACAAACTGCCTTTGAACATGAAGTGTCCAATTTCGTACACCTATTGATTTCCGATCGAGGCCAAAACATGGGCACCATCATAATATGGTGGGAGGAGTCATTTGGTGAGTTTTGAGTGAAATCCAATCGCTAGAACTACGGAATACACCAACCACTCCAGTAAGGCACGAACTGCCTTTGAACTTGAATTTTCCAATTTCGTACACCTATTGATTTCCGATCAAGCCCAAAACTTGGGCATCATCAAAATATGGTGTGAGGAGACATTTGGAGAGTTCTGAGTGAAATCCAATCGCTAGATATCACTCAAAACTGGATATCACTCAAAATTGGAGTGGTTGGTGTATTCCGTAGTATTCCGTAGTTCTAGCGATTGGATATCACTCAAAACTCTCCAAATGACTCCTTCCAACATATGATGATGATTCCAAAGTTTTGGGCTCGATCGGAAATCAATAGGTGTACGAAATTGGACACTTCAAGTTCAAAGGCAGTTTGTTCCGAATTGGAGTGGTTGGTGTGTTCCGTAGTTCTAGCGATTGGATTTCACTCAAAACTCACCACATGGCTCCCCCACCATTTTATGACGATGCCCAAGTTTTGGGCTCGATCGGAAATCAATAGGTGTACGAAATTGGACACTTCAAGTTCAAAGGAAGTTTGTTCCGAATTGGAGTGGTTGGTGTATTCCGTAGTTCTAGCGATTGGATTTCACTCAAAACTCACAACATGACTCCTCCCACCATAATATGATGATGCCCAAGTTTTGGGCTCGATGGGAAATCAATAGGTGTACGAAATTGGACACTTCAAGTTCAAAGGCAGTTTGTTCTGAATTGGAGTGGTTGGTGTATTTCGTAGTTCTAGCGATTGAATTTCACTCAAAACTCACCACACGAGTCCTCCCACCACATTATGATGATGCCCAAGTTTTGGGCACGATTTGAAATCAATAGGTGTACGAAATTGGACACTTCAAGTTCAAAGGAAGTTTTTTCTGAATTGGAGTGGTTGGTGTATTTTGTAGTTCTAGCGATTGAATTTCACTCAAAACTTGCCACATGAGTCCTCCCACCATATTATGATGATGCCCAAGTTTTGGGCTCGATCGAAAATCAATAGGTGTATGAAATTGGACATTTCAAGTTTAAAGGCAGTTCGGGCCTTAATGGAGTGGTTGGTGTATTTCGTAGTTCTAGCGATTGGATTTCACTCAAACCTCCCCAAATGACTCCTCCCAACACATTATGATGATGCCCAAGTTATGGGCTCGATCGGAAATTAATAGGTGTACGAAATTGGACACTTCAATTTCAAAGGCAGTCCGTCCCTTATTGGAGTGGTTGGTTCATTTCGAAGTTCTAGCAATTGGATTTCACTCAAAACTTACCAAATGACTCCTCCCAACATATTATGAGGATGCCCAAGTTTTGGGCTCGATCGGAAATCAATAGGTGTACGAAATTGGACACTTCAAGTACAAAGGCAGTTTGTTTCGAATTGGAATGGTTGGTGTATTCCGTAGTTCTAGCAATTGGATTTCACTCAAAACTCACCACATGACTCCCCCACCATTTTATGACGATGCCCAAGTTTTGGGCTCGATCGAAAATCAATACGTGTTCGAAATTGAACAACTCAAGTTCAAAGGCAGTTCGTGCCTTATTGTAGTGGTTGGTGTATTTCGGAGTTCTAGCAATTGGATTTCACTCAAAACTTACCAAATGACTCCTCCCAACATATTATGAGGATTCCCAAGTTTTGGGCTCAATCGGAAATCAATATGTGTACGAAATTCGACACTTCAAGTTTAAAGGCAGTTTGTTCCAAATTGCAGTGGTTGGTGTATTCCGTAGTTCTAGCGATTGGATTTCACTCAAAACGCACCACATCACTCCCCCACCATTTTATAACGACGCCCAAGTTTTGGGCTCGATCGGAAATTAGTAGGTGTACGAAATTGGACACTTCAAGTTCAAAGGCAGTTTGTTCGGAATTGGAGTGGTTGGTGTATTCCGTAGTATTCCGTAGTTCTAGAGATTGGATTTCACTCAAAACTCACCACATGACTCCCCCACCATTTTATGACGATGCCCAAGTTTTGGGCTCGATCGGAAATCAATAGGTGTACAAAATTGGACACTTTAAGTTCGAAGGCAGTTCGAGCCTTATTGGACGGGCTGGTGTATTTCGTAGTTCTAGCGATTGGATTTCACTCAAAATTCACCAAATGACTCCTCCCAACATATTATGACGATGCCCAAGTTTTGGTCTCGATCTGAAATCAATAGGTGTACGAGATTGGACACTTCAAGTTCAAGGGCAGTTTGTTCCGAATTGGAGCGGTTGGTGTATTTCGTAGTTCTAGCGATTGGATTTAACTCAAAACTCTCCACATGACTCCTCATAATATGTTGGGAGGAGTCATTTGGTGAATTTTGAGTGAAATCCAATTGCTAGAACTACGAAATACACCAACCACTCCAATAAGGCACGAACTGCGTGTGAACTTGAAATGTCCAATTTCGTACACCTATAGAATTTCGTTCGAACCCAAAACTTGGGCATCATCATAATATGGTGGGAGGAGTCATGTGGTGAGTTTTGAGTGAAATCCAATCGCTAGAACTACGGAATAAACCAACCACTCCAATTCGGAACAAACTGCCTTTGAACTTGAAGTGTCCAATTTCGTGCACCTATTGTTTTTCGATCAAGTCCAAAACTTGGGCATCATCATATTATGTTGGGAGGAGTCATTTGGTGAGTTTTGAGTGAAATCCAATCGCTAGAACTACGAAATACATCAACCACCCCAATTGGGCACGAACTGCCTGTGAACTAGAATTGTCCAATTTCGTAGACCTATTGATTTCCGATCGAACCCAAAACTTGGGCATCATCATAATATGGTGGGAGGAGTCATTTGGTGAGTCTTGAGGGAAATCCAATCGCTAGAACTACGGAATGTACCAACCACTCCAAGAAGGAACGAACTGCCTTTGAACTTGAATTGTCCAATTTCGTACACCTATTGATTTCCGATCGAGCCCAAAACTTGGGCATCATCATATTATGTTGGGAGGCGTCATTGGGTGAGTTTTGGGTGAAATCCAATCGCTAGAACTACGAAATACACCAACCACTCCAATAAGGCTCTAACTGCCTTTGAACTTGAATTGTCCAATTTCATACACCTATTGATTTCCGATCGATCCCAAAACTTGGGCATCATCATCTTATGGTGGGAGGAGTCATGCGGTGAGTTTTGATTGAAATCCAATCGCTAGAACTACGGAATACACCAACCACTCCATTTCGGAACAAACAGCCTTTGAACTTGAAGTGTCCAATTTCGTAACCCTACTGATTTCCGATCGAGGCCAAAACTTTGGAATCGTCATCATATGTTAGGAGGAGTCATTTGGTGAGTTTCGTGTGAAATCCAATCGCTAGAACTACGAAATGTTCCAACCACTCCAATAAGGCATGAACTACCTTTGAACTTGAAGTGTCCAATTTCGTACACCAATTGATTTCCGATCGAGCTCAAAACTTGGGCATCACCATAATATGGTGGGAGGAGTCATGTGGTGAGTTTTGAGTGAAATCCAATCGGTAGAACTACAGAATACACCAACCACTCCAATTCGGAACAAACTGCCTTTGAACTTCAAGTTTCCAATTTCATACACCTATTGATTTCCGATTGAGCCCAAAACTTTGGAATCATCATAATATGTTGGGAGGAGTCATTCGGTGAGTTTTGAGTGAAATCCAATCGCTAGAACTACGAAATATACCAACCACTCCAATAAGGCACGAACTGCCTCTGAACTTGAAGTGTTCAATTTCGTACAACTGTTGATTTCCGATCGAGCCCAAAACTTTGGAATCATCATAACATGTTGGGAGGTGTCATTTGATGAGTTTTGAATGAAATTCAATCACTAGAACTATAGAATACACCAAGCACTCCAATAAAGCACGAACTGCCTTTGAACTTGAATTGTCCAATTTCGTACACCTATTGATTTTCTATCGAGCCCAAAACTTGGGCATCATCATAATATGGTGGGAGGAGTCATGTGGTGAGTTTTGAGTGAAATCCAATCTCTAGAACTACGAAATACACCAACCATTCCAATAAAGCACGAACTACCTTTGAACTTGAATTGTCCAATTTCGTACACCTATTGATTTCCGATCGAGCCCAAAACTTGGGCATCACCATAATATGGTGGGAGGAGTCATTTGATGAGTTTTGAGTGAAATTCAATCACCAGAACTATAGAATACACCAAACACTCCAACAAGGCACGAAGTGCCGTTGAACCTGAAGTGTCCAATTTCGTACACCTACTGATTTCCGATCGAGCCCCAAACTTCTGAATCATCATAATATGTTACGAGGAGTCATTGGGTGAGTTTTGAGTGAAATCCAATCGCTATAACTACGAAATGTACCAACCACTCCAATAAAGCACGAACTGCCTTTGAACTTGAAGTGTCCAATTTCGTACACCTGTTGATTTTCGATCGAGCCCAAAACTTGGGCATCATCATAAAATGGTTTGAGGAGTCGTTTGGTGAGTTTGGGGTAAAATCCAATCACTAGAACTTCGGAATACACCAACCACTCCAATTCGGAACAAACTGCCTTTGAACTCTAATTGTCCAATTTCGTACACCTATTGATTTCCGATTGAGCCCAAAACTTGGGCATCATCATAATATGGTGGAAGGAGTCATGTGGTGAGTTTTGAGTGAAATCCAATCGGTAGAACTACGAAACACACCAGCCCCTCCGATAAGGCACGAACTGCTTTTGAACTTGAATTGTCCAATTTCGTACACCTATTGATTTCCGATCGAGCCCAAAACTTGGGCATCATCATAATATGGTGGGAGGGGTCATGTGGTGAGTTTAGAGTGAAATCCAATCGCTAGAACTACGGAATACACCAACCACTCCAATTCAGGACAAATTGCTCTGAACTTGAAGTGTCCAATTTCGTACACCTATTGATTTCCGATCGAGCCCAAAACTTGGGCATCATCATATTATGGTGGGAGGGGTCATGTGGTGAGTTTAGAGTGAAATCCAATCGCTAGAACTACGGAACACACCAACCACTCCAATTCGGAACAAACTGCATTTGAACTTCAATTGTCCAATTTCGTACAACTATTCATTTCCGATTGAGCAAAAAACTTGGGAATATGGTGGGAGGAGTCATGTGGTGAGTTTTGAGCGAAATCCAATCGCTAGAACTACGGAATACACCAACCACTCCAATAAGGCACGAACTGCCTTTGAGCTTGCAGTGCCCAATTTCGTACACCTATTGATTTCCGATCGACCCCAAAACTTGGGCATCATCATAAATTGGTGGAAGGAGTCATTTCGTGAGTTCTGAGTGAAATCCAATCGCTAGAACTACGGAATACACCAACCACACCAATAAGGCACGAACTGCCTCTGAACTTGAATTGTCCAATTTCGTACACCTATTGATTTCCGATCGAGCCCAAAACTTTGGCATAATCATAATATGGTGGGAAGATTCATGTGGTGAATTTTGGTTGAAATCCAATCGCTAGAACTATAGAATACACCAACCACTCCAATTCGGAACAAACTGCCTTTGAACTTTTAGTGTCCAATTTCGTACACCTACTGATTTCCGATCGAGCCCAATACTTGGGCATCGTCATAATATGTTGGGAGGAGTCATTTGGTGAGTTTTGAGTGAAATCCAATCGCTAGAACTATGAAATGTACCAACCACTCCAACAAGGCACGAACTGCCTTTGAACTTGAATTGTCCAATTTCGTACACCTATTGATTTCCGATCGAGCCCAAGACTTGGGCATCGTCATAATATGGTGGGAGGAGTCATATGTTGAGTTTTGAGTGAAATCCAATCTCTAGAACTACGGAATACACCAACCATTCCAATTCTGAACATTTTGCCTGTGAACTTGAAGTGTCCAATTTCGTACACCTATTGATTTCCGATCGAGCCCAAAACATGGGCATCATCATAAAATGGAGGGATGAGAAATTTGGTGAGTTTTGAGTGAAATCCAATCGCTAGAACTACGGAATACATCAACCACTCCAATAAGGCACGAACTGCCTTTGAACTTGAATTGTCCAATCTCGTACACCTATTGATTTCCGATCGAGCCCAAAACTTGGTTATCACCATAATATGGAGGGAGGAGTCATGTGGTGAGTTTTCAGTGAAATCCAATTGCTAGAACTACGGAATACACCAACCACTCCAATTCGAAAGAAACTGCCTTTGAACATGAAGTGTCCAATTCCGTACACCTATTGATTTCCGATCGAGCCCAAAATTTGGGCAACATCATTACATGGTTGGAGGAGTCTTGTAGTGAGACTTGAGTGAAATCCAATCGCTAGAACTACGGAGTACACCAACCATTCCAATAATGCACGAACTGCCGTTGAACTTGAACTGTCCAATTTCGTACACCTATTCATTTCCGATCGAGCCCAAAACTTAGGGATCATCATAAGATGGTGGGAGGAGTCATGTGGTGAGTTTTCAGTGAAATCCAGTCGTTAGAACTATGGAATACACCAACCATTACAATTCGGAACATTTTGCCTATGAACTTGAAGTGTCCGATTCCGTACACCTATTGATTTCCGATAGAGCCCAAAAGTTGGGCATCATCATAATATGGTGGGAGGAGTCATGTGGAGAGTTTTGAGTGAAATCCAATCGCTAGAACTACGGAATACTCCAACCACTCCAATTCGGAACAAACTGCCTTTAAACTTGAAGTGTCCAATTTCGTACACCTATTGATTTCCGATCGAGCCCAAGACTTGGGCATCGTCATAATATGGTGGGAGGAGTCATATGTTGAGTTTTGAGTGAAATCCAATCTCTAGAACTACGGAATACACCAACCATTCCAATTCTGAACATTTTGCCTGTGAACTTGAAGTGTCCAATTTCGTACACCTATTGATTTCCGATCGAGCCCAAAACATGGGCATCATCATAAAATGGAGGGATGAGAAATTTGGTGAGTTTTGAGTGAAATCCAATCGCTAGAACTACGGAATACATCAACCACTCCAATAAGGCACGAACTGCCTTTGAACTTGAATTGTCCAATCTCGTACACCTATTGATTTCCGATCGAGCCCAAAACTTGGTTATCACCATAATATGGAGGGAGGAGTCATGTGGTGAGTTTTCAGTGAAATCCAATTGCTAGAACTACGGAATACACCAACCACTCCAATTCGGAACAAACTGCCTTTGAACATGAAGTGTCCAATTTCGTACAATATTTCCGATCGAGCCAAAATTTGGGCATCATCATTACATGGTTGGAGTAATCTTGTAGTGAGACTTGAGTGAAATCCAATCGCTAGAACTACGGAGTACACCAACCACTCCAAAAATGCACGAACTACCTTTGAACTTGAATTGTCAAATTTCGTACACCTACTGATTTCCGATCGAGTCCATAACATGGGCATCATAATAATATGTTGGGAGGAACCATTTGGTGAGTTTTGAGTGAATTCCAATCGCTAGAACTACGGAATACACCAACCACTCCAATTCGGGACAAATTGCTTTGAACTTGAAGTGTCCAATTTCGTACACCTGTTGATTTCCGATCGAGCCTAAAACTTGGGCATCGTCATAATATGTTGGGAGGAGTCATTTGGTGAGTTTTGAGTGAAATCCAAACGCTAGAACTACGAAATACACCAACCACTCCAATATGGCACGAACTGCATTTGAACTTGAATTGTCCAATTTCGTACACCTATTGATTTCCGATGTAGCCCAAAACTTGGGCATCATCACAAATTGGTGGGACGCGTCATTTGGTGAGTTTTGAGTGAAATTCAATCGCTAGAACTACGGAATACACCAACCACACCAATAAGGCACGAACTGCCTTTGAACTTGAATTCTCCAATTTCGTACACCTATTGGGCATCATCATAATATGGTGGCAGGAGTCATGTGGTGAGTTTTGAGTGAAATCCAATCGCTAGAACTACGAAATACACCAACCACTATAATAAGGCACGAACTGCCTTTGAACATGAATTGTCCAATTTCGTACACCTATTGATTTCCGATGGAGACCAAAACTTGGGCATCCTCATAATACGGTGGGGGGAGTCATGTGGTGAGTTTTGAGTGAAATCCAAACGCTAGAACAACGGAATACACCAACCACTCCAATACGGAACAAACTGCCTTTCAACTTGAAGTGCGCAATTTCGTACACCTATTGATTTCCGATCGAGCCCAAAACTAGGTACACCATCACAATATGGTGGGAGGAGTCGTGTGGAGAGTTTTGAGTGAAATCCAATTGCCAAAACTACGGAATACACGAACCACTCCAATTCGGAACAAACTGCCTTTGAACTTCAAGTGTGCAATTTCGTACACCGATTGATTTCCGATCGAGCCCAAAACTTGGGCATCATCATAATATGTTGGGAGGAGTCATTTGGTGAGTTTTGAGTGAAATGCAATCTCTAAAACTGGGGAATACACCAACCACTCCAATTCGGAACAAACTGCCTTTGAACTTAAAGTGTCCAATTTCGTACACCTATTAATTTACGATCGAGCCCAAAACTTGGGCATCACCATAATATGGTGGGAGGAGTCATGTGGAGCGTTTTGAGTGAAATCCAATTACTAGAACTACGGAATACACCAACCACTCCAATTCCAAAGAAACTACCTTTCAACTTGAAGTGTCCAATTTCGTACAACTATTAATTTCCGATCGAGCCCAAAACTTGGTCATCATCATAATATGATGGGAGGAGTCATTTGGTTAGTTTTGAGTGAAATCCAATTGCTAGAACTACGGAATACACCAACCACTCCAATTCGGGACAAATTGCTTTGAACTTGAAGTGTCCAATTTCGTACACCTGTTGATTTCCGATCCATCCCAAAACTTGGGCATCATCATAATATTGTGGGAGGAGTCATGTGGTGAGTTTTCAGTGAAATCCAATCGTTAAAACTACGGAATACACCAACCACTCCAATTTGGGACAAACTGCCTTTGAACTTGAAGTGTCCAATTTTTTGCACCTATTGATTTCCGATCGAGCCCAAAACTTGGGAATCATCATAATATGGTGGGAGGAGTCACGTGGTGAGTTTTGAGTGAAATCGAATCGCTAGAACTACGGAATACACCAACCACTCCAATTCGGAACAAATTGCGGTTAAACTTGAAGTGTCCAATTTCGTACACCTATTGACTTCCGATCGAGCCCAAAACTTGGGCATCATCATAATATGGTGGGAGGAGTCATTTGAAGAGTTTTGAGTGAAATCCAATCGCTAGAACTACGGAATACACCAACCACACCAATTCGGAACAAACTGCCATTGAACTTGAAGTGTCCAATTTCGTACACCTATTGATTTCCGATCGAACCCAAAACTTGGGCATCATCATAATATGGTGGGAGGAGTCATGTGGAGCGTTTTGAGTGAAATCCAATTACTAGAACTACGGAATACACCAACCACTCCAATTCCAAAGAAACTACCTTTCAACTTGAAGTGTCCAATTTCGTACAACTATTAATTTCCGATCGAGCCCAAAACTTGGTCATCATCATAATATGATGGGAGGAGTCATTTGGTTAGTTTTGAGTGAAATCCAATTGCTAGAACTACGGAATACACCAACCACTCCAATTCGGAACAAACTGCCTTTGAACTTGAAGTGTCCAAATTCGTACACCTATTGATTTCCGATGTAGCCCAAAACTTGGGCATCATCATAAATTGGTGGGACGAGTCATTTGTTGAGTTTTGAGTGAAATTCAATCGCTAGAACTACGGAATACACCAACCACTCCAATAAGGCACGAACTGCCTTTGAACTTGAATTCTCCAATTTCGTACACCTATTGATTTCCGATCGAGCCCAAAACTTGGGCGTCATCATAATATGGTGGGAGGCATCATGTGTTGAGTTTTGAGTGAAATCGAATCGCTAGAACTACGGAATACACCAACCACTCCAATAAGGCACGAACTGCCTTTGAACTTGAATTCTCCAATTTCGTACACGTATTGATTTCCGATCGATCCCAAAACATGGACATCATCATAAAATGGTGGGAGGAGTCATTTGGTGAGTTTTGAGTGAAATCGAATCGCTAGAACTACGGAATACACCAACCACTCCAATTCGGGACAAATTGCTTTGAACTTGAAGTGTCCAATTTCGTACACCTGTTGATTTCCGATCGATCCCAAAACTTGGGCATCATCATAATATTGTGGGAGGAGTCATGTGGTGAGTTTTCAGTGAAATCCAATTGTTAAAACTACGGAATACACCAACCACTCCAATTTGGGACAAACTGCCTTTGAACTTGAAGTGTCCAATTTTGTGCACCTATTGATTTCCGATCGAGCCCAAAACTTGGGAATCATCATAATATGGTGGGAGGAGTCATGTGGTGAGTTTTGAGTCAAATCGAATCGCTAGAACTACGGAATACACCAACCACTCCAATTCGGAACAAACTGCGGTTAAACTTGAAGTGTCCAATTTCGTACACCTATTGACTTCCGATCGAGCCCAAAACATGGGCATCATCATAATATGGTGGGAGGAGTCATTCGGTGAGTTTTGAGTGAAATCCAACCCCTAGAACTACGGAATACAATAACCACTAAAATACGGAACAAACTCCCTTTGAACTTAAAGTGTCCAATTTCGTACACCTATTGATTTCCGATCAAGCCCAAAACTTGGGCATCATCACAATATGGTGGGAGGATTCATGTGGTGAGTTTTGAGTGAAATCCAATCGCTAGAACTACGGAATACACCAACAACTCCAAGTTGGAACAAACTGCCTTTGAACATGAAGTGTCCAATTTCGTACACCTATTGATTTCCGATCGAGCCCAAAACTTGGGCATCATCATAAAATGGTGGGAGGAGTCATGGGGTGAGTTTTGAGTGAAATCCAATCGCTAGAACTACGGAATACACCAACCACTCCAAGTTGGAACAAACTGCCTTCGAACTTGAAGTGTCCAATTTCGTACACCTATTCATTTCCGAACGAGACCAAAACTTGGGCATCAACTTAATGTGGTGGGAGGAGTCATGTGGTGAGTTTCGAGTCAAATCCATTCGCTAGAACTACGGAATACACCAAACACTCCAATAAAGCACGAACTGCTTTCGAACTTGAATTGTCCAATTTCGTACTCCTATTGATTTCCGATCGATACCAAAACTTGGGCATCCTCATAATACGGTGGGAGCAGTCATTTGAAGAGTTTTGAGTGAAATCCAATCGCTAGAACTACGGAATACACCAACCACACCAATTCGGAACAAACTGCTATTGAACTTGAAGTGTCCAATTTCGTACACCTATTGATTTCCGATCGAACCCAAAACTTGGGCATCATCATAATATGGTGGGAGGAGTCATTTTGTGAGTTTTGAGTGAAATCCAATCGCTAGAACTACGAAATCTTCCAACCACTCCAATAAGGCACGAACTGCCTTTGAGCTTGAATTGTCCAATTTCGTACACCTATTGATTTCCGATCGAGCCCAAAACTTGGGCATCATCAGAATATGTTGGTAGGAGTCATTTGGTGAGTTTTGAGTGATATCCAATTGCAAGAACTACGAAATGTACCAACCACTCCAATAAGGAACAAACTGCCATTGAACCTGAAGTGTCCAATTTCGTACACCTATTGATTTCCAATCGAGCCCAAAACTTGGGCATCATCATAATATGTTGGGAGGAGTCGTTTGGTGAGTTTTGAGGGAAATGCAATCGCTAGAACTACGGAATACCCCAACCACTCCAATTCGGAACAAATTGCCTTTGAACTTGAAGTGTCCAATTTCGTACACCTATTGATTTCCGATCGAGCCCAAAACTTGGGCATCATCAGAATATTCTGGGAGGAGTCATGTGGTGTGTTTTTAGTGAAATCCAATCGCTAGAACTACGGAATACACCAACCACTCCAATTCGGAACAAACTGCCTTTGAACATGAAGTGTCCAATTTCGTACACCTATTGATTTCCGATCGAGCCCAAAACTTGGGCATCATCATAAAATGGTGGGAGGAGTCATGGGGTGAGTTTTGAGTGAAATCCAATCGCTAGAACTACAGAATACACCAACCACTCCAAGTTGGAACAAACTGCCTTCGAACTTGAAGTGTCCAATTCCGTACACCTATTCATTTCCGAACGAGCCCAAAACTTGGGCATCAACTTAATATGGTGGGAGGAGTCATGTGGTGAGTTTCGAGTCAAATCCATTCGCTAGAACTACGGAATACACCAAACACTCCAATAAAGCACGAACTGCCTTCGAACTTGAATTGTCCAATTTCGTACTCCTACTGATTTCCGATCGATTCCAAAACTTGGGCATCCTCGTAATACGGTGGGAGCAGTCATTTGAAGAGTTTTGAGTGAAATCCAATCGCTAGAACTACGGAATACACCAACCACACCAATTCGGAACAAACTGCCATTGAACTTGAAGTGTCCAATTTCGTACACCTATTGATTTCCGATCGAACCCAAAACTTGGGCATCATCACAATATGGTGGGAGGTGTCATTTTGTGAGTTTTGAGTGAAATCCAATCGCTAGAACTACGAAATCTTCCAACCACTCCAATAAGGCACGAACTGCCTTTGAGCTTGAATTGTCCAATTTCGTACACCTATTGATTTCCGATCGAGCCCAAAACTTGGGCATCATCAGAATATGTTGGTAGGAGTCATTTGGTGAGTTTTGAGTGAAATCCAATTGCTAGAACTACGAAATGTACCAACCACTCCAATAAGGAACAAATTGCCATTGAACCTGAAGTGTCCAATTTCGTACACCTATTGATTTCCAATCGAGCCCAAAACTTGGGCATCATCATAATATGTTGGGAGGAGTCATTTGGTGAGTTTTGAGGGAAATGCAATCGCTAGAACTACGGAATACCCCAACCACTCCAATTCGGAACAAATTGCCTTTGAACTTGAAGTGTCCAATTTCGTACACCTATTGATTTCCGATCGAGCCCAAAACTTGGGCATCATCAGAATATTCTGGGAGGAGTCATGTGGTGTGTTTTTAGTGAAATCCAATCGCTAGAACTACGGAATGCACCAACCACTTCAATTCGGAACAAACTGCCTTTGAACTTGAAGTGTCCAATTTCGTACTCCTATTGATTTCCGATCGAGCCCAAAACTTGGGCATCATCATAAAATGGTGGGAGGAGTCATGGGGTGAGTTTTGTGTGAAATCCAATCGCTAGAACTACGGAATACACCAACCACTCCAAGTTGGAACAAACTGCCTTCGAACTTGAAGTGTCCAATTTCGTACACCTATTCATTTCTGAACGAGCCCAAAACTTGGGCATCAACTTAATATGGTGGGAGGAGTCATGTGGTGAGTTTCGAGTGAAATCCATTCCCTTGAACTACGGAATACACCAAATACTCCAATAAAGCCCGAACTTCCTTCGAACTTGAATTGT
The DNA here is from genome assembly GCA_034190965.1 of Prunus campanulata. Lineage (NCBI taxonomy): Eukaryota > Viridiplantae > Streptophyta > Magnoliopsida > Rosales > Rosaceae > Prunus > Prunus campanulata. Next base: position 11,559,082 of record CM067209.1, on the reverse strand, counting down.
CCAATTTCGTACTCCTACTGATTTCCGATCGATACCAAAACTTGGGCTTCGTCATAATACGGTGGCAGCAGTCATTTGAAGAGTTTTGAGTGAAATCCAATCGCTAGAACTACGGAATACACCAACCACTCCAATTCGGAACAAACAGCCACTGAACTTGAAGTGTTCAATTTCGTACACCTATTGATTTCCGATCGAACCCAAAACTTGGGCATCATCATAATATGGTGGGAGGAGTCATTTCGTGAGTTTTGAGTGAAATCCAATCGCTAGAACTACGAAATCTTCCAACCACTCCAATAAGGCACGAACTGCCTTTGAGTTTGAATTGTCCAATTTCGTACACCTATTGATTTCTGATCGAGCCCAAAACTTGGGCATCATCAGAATATGTTGGGAGGAGACATTTGGTGAGTTTTGAGTGAAATCCAATTGCTAGAACTACGAAATGTACCAACCACTCCAATAAGGAACAAACTGCCATTGAACCTGAAGTGTCCAATTTCGTACACCTATTGATTTCCAATCGAGCCCAAAACTTGGGCATCATCAGAATATGGTGGAAGGAGTCATGTGGTGAGTTTTGAGTGAAATCCAATCGCTAGAACTAAGGAATACAGTAACCACTCCAATACGGAACAAACTGCCTTTGAACTTAAAGTGTCTAATTTCGTACACCTATGGATTTCAGTTCGAGCCCAAAACTTGGGCATAATCATAATATGGTGGGAGGAGTCATTTGGTGAGTTTTGAGTGAAATCCAATCGCTAGAACTACGAAATACACCAGCCTCTCCAACAAAACACGAACTGCCATTGAACTTGAATTGTCGAATTTCGTACACCTATTGATTTCCGATCGAGCCCAAAACTTGGGCATCATCATAATATGTTAGGAGGAGTCATGTGGACAGTTTTGAGTGAAATCCAATCGCTAGAACTACGGAATACACCAACCACTCCAATTCGGAACAAACTGCCATTGAACCTGAAGTGTCCAATTTCGTACACCTATTGATTTCCGATGGAGGCCAAAACTTGGGCATCATCATAATATGGTGGGATTAGTCATTTGATGAGTTTTGAGTGAAATCCAATCGCTAGAACTACGGAATACACCAACCACTCCAATTCGGAACAAATTGCCTATGAACTTGAAGTGTCCAATTTCGTACACCTATTGATTTCCGATCGAACCCAAAACTTGGGGATCATCATAATATGGTGAGAGTAGTCATTTCGTGAGTTTTGAGTGAAATCCAATCGCTAGAACTACGAAATGTACCAAGCACTCCAATAAGACATGAACTGCCTTTGAACTTGAATTGTCCAATTTCGTACACGTATTGATTTCCGATTGACCCCAAAACTTGGGAATCATCATAATATGTATGGAGGAGTCATTTGGTGCGTTTTGAGTGAAATCCAATCTCTAGAACTACGAAATGTACCAACCACTCCAATAAGGTACGAACTGCATTTGAACTTGAATTGTCTAATTTCGTATACCTATTGATTTCCGATCGAGCCCAAAACTTGGGCATCATCATAGTACGGTGGGAGGAGACATGCGGTGAGTTTTGAGTGAAATCCAATCGCTAGAACTACGGAATACACCAACCACTCCAATTCGGAACAAACTGCCATTGAACTTGAAGTGTCCAATTTCGTACACCTATTGATTTCCGATCGAGCCCAAAACTTGGGCATCATCATAATATGGTGGGAGGAGTCATGTGGTGAGTTTGGAGTGAAATGCAATCGCTGGAACAACAGAATACACCAACCACTTCAATTCGGAACAAACTGCCTTTGAACTTGAAGTGTCCAATTTCGTACACCCATTGATTTCCGATCGAGCCCAAAACTTTGGAAACAACATAATATGTTGGGAGGAGTCATTTGGAGTGTTTTGGGTGAAATCCAATCGCTAGAACTACGGAATACACCAACCACGTCAATTCGGAACAAACTGCCTTTGAACTTGAAGTGTCCAATTTCGTACACCTATTGATTTCTGATTGAGCCCAAAACTTGGGAATCATCATAATATGTTGGGAGGAGCCATTTGGTGAGTTTTGAGTGAAATCCAATCGCTAGAACTACGTAATGTACCAACCACTCAAATAAGGCACGAACTGCCTTTGAACGTGAATTGTCCTATTCCGTACACCTATTGATTTCTGATCGAGCCCAAAACATGGGCATCATCATAATACGGCGGGAGGAGTCATGTGGTGAATTTTGCGTGAAATCCGATCGCTAGAACAGCGGAATACACCAACCACTCCAATTCTGAACAAACTGCCATTGAACTTGAAGTGTCCGATTTTGTACACCTATTGAATTCCGATCGAGCCCAAAACTTGGGCATCATCATAATATGGTGGGAGGAGTCATGTGGTGAGTTTTGAGTGAAATGCAATCGCTAGAACAACAGAATACACCAACCACTCCGATTCGGAACAAACTGCCTTTGAACTTGAAGTGTCAAACTTTGAACACCCATTGATTTCCGATCGAGCCCAAAACTTTGGAAACAACATAATATGTTGGGAGGAGTCATTTGGAGAGTTTTGGGTGAAATCCAATCGCTAGAACTACGGAATACACCAACCACTTCAATTCGGAACAAACTGCCATTGAACTTGAAGTGTCCAATTTCGTACATCTATGATTTCCGATCGAGGCCAAAACTTGGGCATCATCATAGTATGTTGGGAGGAGTCATTTGGGGAGTTTTGAGTGAAATCCAATCGCTAGAACTACGAAATGTACCAACCACTCCAATAAGGAACAAACTGCCATTGAATTTGAAGTTTCAATTTCGTGCACCTATTGAATTCCGATCGAACCCAAAACTTGGGCATCATCATAGTATGTTGGGAGGAGTCATTTGGGGAGTTTTGAGTGAAATCCAATCGCTAGAACTACGAAATATACCAACCTCTCCAAAAAGGAACAAACTGCCATTGAACTTGAAGTGTCCAATTTCGTACAACTATTGATTTCCGATCGAGCTCAAAACTTGGGCATCACCACAATATGGTGGGTGGAGTCATGTGGTGAGTTTTGAGTGAAATCCAATCGCTAGAACTACAGAATACACCAACCACTCCAATTCGGGACAAACTGCCTTTGAACTTGAAGTGTCCAATTTCGTACACCTGTTGATTTCTGATCGAGCCCAAAACTTGGGAATCATCATAGTATGTTGGGAGGAGTCATTTGGTGAGTTTTGAATGAAATCCAATCGCTAGAACTAAGAAATGTACCAACCACTCCAATAAGGACCGAACTGCCATTGAACTTGAAGTGTCCAATTTCGTACACCTATTGATTTCCGATCGAGCCCAAAACTTGGGCATCATCATAATATGGTGGGAGGAGTCATTTGGTGAGTTTTGAGGGAAATCAAATCGCTAGAATTATGAAATACACCAATCACTCCAACAATGAACAAACTGCCATTGAACTTGATGTGTCCAATTTCGTACACCTATTGATTTCCGATCGAGCCCAAAACTTGGGCATCATCATAATATGGCGGGAGGAGTCATTTGTTGAGTTTTGCGTGACATCCAATCGCTAGAACTATGGAATACACCAACCACTACAATTCGGAACAAACTGACATTGAACTTGAAGTGTCCAATTTCGTACACCTATTGATTTCCGATCGAGCCCAAAACTTGGGCATTATCATAATATGTTGGGAGGAGTCATTTGGTGAGTTTTGAGTGAAATCCCATCGCTAGAACTACGGAATACACCAACCACTCCAAACTGCCATCGAACTTTAAGTGTCCAATTTCGTACACCTATCGGTTTCCGATCGAGCGCAAAACTTGGAAATCATCATAATATGGTCGGAGGAGTCATTTCGTGAGTTTTGAGTAAAATCCAATCACTAGAACTACGGAATACACGAAACAGTCCAGTAAAGCACGAACTGCCTTTGAACTTGAATTGTCCAATTTCGTACACCTATTGATTTCCGATCGAGCCCAAAACTTGGGCATCATCGTAAGATGGTGGGAGGAGCCGTTTGATGAGTTTTGAGTGAAAGCCAATCGCTAGAACTACGGAAGACACCAAACACTCCAATAAAGCACGAAATTCCTTTGAACTTGAATTGTCCAATTACGTACACCTATTGATTTCCGATCGAGCCCAAAACTTGGGCATCATCATAATATGGTGGGAGGAGTCATGTGGTGAGTTTTGAGTGAAATCCAATCGCTAGAACAACAGAATACACCAACCACTCCAATTCGGAACAAACTGCCTTTGAACTTGAAGTCTCCAATTTCGTACACCCATTGATTTCCGATGGAGCCCAAAACTTTGGAAACCAGATTATATGTTGGGAGGAGTCATTTGGAGAGTTTTGAGTGAAATCCAATCTCTAGAACTACGGAATACACCAACCACTCCAATTCGGAACAAACTGCCTTTGAACTTGAAGTGTCCAATTTCGTACACCTATTGATTTCCGATTGAGCCCAAAACTTGGGAATCATCATAATATGTTGGGAGGAGCCATTTGGTGAGTTTTGAGTGAAATCCAATCGCTAGAACTACGAAATGTACCAACCACTCTAATAAGGCACGAACTGCCTTTGAACGTGAATTGTCCAATTTCGTACACCTACTGATTTCTGATCGAGCCCAAAACATGGGCGTCGTCATAATACGGTGGGAGGAGTCATGTGGTGAGTTTTGAGGGAAATCCAATCGCTAGAACAAGGATATACACCAACCACTACAATTCGGAAAAAACTGCCTTCGAACTTTAAGTGTCCAATTTCGTACTCCTATTGGTTTCCGATCGAGCGCAAAACTTGGGAATCATCATAATATGGTTGGAGGAGACATTTCGTGAGTATTGAGTGACATCCATTCGCTAGAACTACGAAATACACCAACCACTCCAACTGCCTTTGAACATGAATTATCCAATTTCGTACACCTATTGATTTATGATCGGGCCCAAAACATGGGCATCATCATAATACGGTGGGAGGAGTCATGTGGTAAGTTTTGAGGGAAATCCAATCGCTAGAACAACGGTATACACCAACCACTACAATTCGGAACAAATTGCCATTGAACTTGAAGTGTCCAATTTCGTACACCTATTGATTTCCGATCGAGCTCAAAACTTGGGCAACATCATAATATGGCGGGAGGAGACATGTGGGGAGTTTTGAGTGAAATCCAATCGCTAGAACAACAGAATACACCAACCGCTCCAATTCGGAACAAACTGCCTTTGAACTTGAAGTGTCCAATTTCGTACACCTATTGATTTCCGATCGAGCCCAAAACTTGGGCATCATCGTAATATGGTGGGAGGAGTCATGTGGTGAGTTTTGAGTGAAATCAAATTGCTAGAAGTACGGAATACACCAACCACTCCAATTCGGAACAAACTGCCTTTGAACTTGAAGTGTCCAATTTCGTACACCAATTGATTCCCGATCGAGCCCAAAACTTTGGACTCATCATAATATGTTGGGAGGAGTCATTTGGAGAGTTTTGAGTGAAATCCAATCTCTAGAACTATGAAATGTACCAACCACTCCAATATGGCAAGAAATGCCTTTGGACTTGAATTGTCCAATTTCGTAGACCTACTGATTTCCGATCGAGCCCAAAACTTTGGCATCATCATAGTATGGTGGGAGGTGTCATTTGGTGCGTTTTGAGTGAAATCCAATCACTAGAACTATGGAATACCCGAACCACTCCAATTCGGAACAAAATGCCTTTGAACTTGATGTGTCCAATGTCGTACACCTACTGATTTCCGATCGAGCTCAAAACTTGGGCATCATCATAATATGTTTGGAGGAGTCATTTGGTGAGTTTTGAGTGAAATCCAATCGTGAGAACTAAGAAATGTACCACCCACTCCAGTAAGGCACGAACTGCCTTTGAACTTGAATTGTCCAATTTCGTACACCTATTGTTTTCTGATCGAGGCCAACACTTGGGCATCATCATAGTATGGTGGGAGGAGTCATGTGGTGAGTTTTGAGTGAAATCCAATCGCTAGAACTACGGAATACACCAACCACTCCAATTCGCAACAAACAGCCTTTGAACTTGAAATGTGCAATTTCGTACACCAATTGATTTCCGGTCGAGCCCAAAACTTGGGCATCATCACAATATGGTGGGAGGAGTCATTTGATGAGTTTTGAGTGAAATTAAATCACTAGAACTATAGAATACACCAAACACTCCAATAAAGCACGAACTGCCTTTGAACCTGAATTGTCCAATTTCGTACACCTATTGATTTCTGATCGAGGCCAAAAGTTGGGCATCATCACAATATGGTGGGAGGAGTCATTTGATGAGTTTTGAGTGAAATTAAATCACTAGAACTATAGAATACACCAAACACTCCAATAAAGCACGAACTGCCTTTGAACCTGAATTGTCCAATTTCGTACACCTATTGATTTCCGATCGAGCCCAAAACTTGGGCATCATCATAATATGTTGGGAGGAGTCATTTAGTGGGTTTTGGGGGAAATCCAATCGCTAGAACTACGAAATGTGCCAACCACTCCAGTAAGGCACGAACTGCCTTTGATCCTGAATTGTCCAATTTCGTACATCTATTGATTTCCGATCGAGCCCAAAACTTGGGTATCATCATAATATGGTGGGAGGAGTCATGTGGTGAGTTTTGAGTGAAAACCAATCGCTGGAACTACAGACGACAACAACCACTCCAATTCGGAACAAACTGCCTTTGAACTTGAAGTGTCCAATTTCGTACACCTATTGATTTCCGATCGAGCCCAAAACTTGGGCATCATCGTAATATGGTGGGAGGAGTCATGTGGTGAGTTTTGAGTGAAATCAAATTGCTAGAAGTACGGAATACACCAACCACTCCAATTCGGAACAAACTGCCTTTGAACTTGAAGTGTCCAATTTCGTACACCAATTGATTCCCGAACGAGCCCAAAACTTTGGAATCATCATAATATGTTGGGAGGAGTCATTTGGAGAGTTTTGAGTGAAATCCAATCTCTAGAACTATGAAATGTACCAACCACTCCAATATGGCAAGAAATGCCTTTGAACTTGAATTGTCCAATTTCGTAGACCTACTGATTTCCGATCGAGCCCAAAACTTTGGCATCATCATAGTATGGTGGGAGGTGTCATTTGGTGCGTTTTGAGTGAAATCCAATCACTAGAACTATGGAATACCCGAACCACTCCAATTCGGAACAAAATGCCTTTGAACTTGATGTGTCCAATGTCGTACACCTACTGATTTCCGATCGAGCTCAAAACTTGGGCATCATCATAATATGTTTGGAGGAGTCATTTGGTGAGTTTTGAGTGAAATCCAATCGCTAGAACAACAGAATACACCAACCACTCCAATTCGGAACAAACTGCCTTTGAACTTGAAGTCTCCAATTTCGTACACCCATTGATTTCCGATCGAGCCCAAAACTTGGGCATCATCGTAATATGGTGGGAGGAGTCATGTGGTGAGTTTTGAGTGAAATCCAACCGCTAGAACTACGGAATATACCAACCACTCCAATTCGGAACAAACTGCCTTTGAACTTGAAGTGTCCAATTTCGTACACCTATTGATTTCCGATCGAGCCCAAAACTTGGGAATCATCATAATATGTTGGGAGGAGTCGTTTGGTGAGTTTTGAACGAAATCCAATCGCTAGAACTACGAAATGTACCAACCACTCCAATAAGGAACGAACTGCCTTAGAACTTGAATTGTCCAATTTCGTAACCCTATTGATTTCCGATCGAGCCCGAAACTTTGGCATCATCATAATATGGTGGGAGGAGTCATGTGGTGAGTTTTCAGTGAAATACAATCGCTAGAACCACTGAATACACCAATCACTCCAATTCGGAACAAACTGGCTTTGAACTTGAAGTGTCCAATTTCGTACACCTATTGAATTCCGATCGAGCCCAAAACTTGGGAATCATCATAATACGTTGGGAGGAGTCTTTTGGTGAGTTTTGAGCCAAATCCAATCGCTAGAACTACGAAATGTACCAACCACTCCAATAAGGCACGAACTGCCTTTGAACTTGAATTGTCCAATTTCGTGCACCTACTGATTTCCGATCGAGCCCAAAACTTGGGCATCATCATAATATGGTGGGAGGAGTCATGTGGAGAATTTTGAGTGAAATACAATCACTAGGACTAGGGAATACACCAACCACTTCAATTCGGAACAAACTGCCATTGAACTTGATGTGTCCAATGTCGTACACCTATTGATTTCCGATCGAGCTCAAAACTTGGGCATCATCATAATATGTTTGGAGGAGTCATTTGGTGAGTTTTAACTGAAATCCAATCGCTGGAACTACGAAATACACCAACCACTCCAATAAGCCACGAACTGCATTTGAACTTGAAGTGTCCAATTTCGTACAACTATTGATTTCCGATCGAGCTCAAAACTTGGGCATCGTCGTAATATGGTGGGAGTAGTCATGTGGTGAGTTTTGAGTGAAATCCAATAGCTAGGACTAGGGAATACACCATCCACTCCAATTCGGAATAAACAGCCTTTGAACTTGAAGTGTCCAATTTCGTACAACTATTGATTTCCGATCGAGCCCAAAACTTTGGCATCACCATAATCTGGCGGGGGGAGTCATGTGGTGAGTTTTGAGTGAAATCCAATCGCTAGAACTACGGAATACACCAACCACTCCAATTCGGAACAAACTGCCATTGAACTTGAAGTGTCCAATTTCGTACACCTATTGATTTCCGATCGAGCCCAAAACTTGGGAATCATCATAATATGTTGGGAGGAGTCTTTTGGTGAGTTTTGAGCGAAATCCAATCGCTAGAACTACGAAATGTACCAGCCACTCCAGTAAGGCACGAACTGCCTTTGAACTTGAATTGTCCAATTTCGTACACCTATTGATTTCCGATCGAGCCCAAAACTTGGGCATCATCATAAGATGGTGGGAGGAGTCATGTGTTGTGTTTTGAGTTAAATCCAATCGCTAGAACTACGGAATACACCAATCACTCCAATTCGGAACAAACTGCCATTGAACTTGAAGTGTCCAATTTCGTACACCAATTGATTTCCGATTGAGCCCAAAACTTGGGCATCATCATAATATGGTGGGAGGAGTCATGTGGAGAATTTTGATTGAAATACAATCGCTAGGACTACGGAATACACCAACCACTCCAATTCGGAACAAACTGCCTTTGAACTTGAAGTGTCCAATTTTGTACAACTATGGATTTCCGATCGAGCCCAAAAGTTGGGCATCATCATAATATGGTGGGAGGAGTCATGTGGAGAGTTTTGGGAGAAATCGAATCACTAGAACTACGGAATACACCAACCACTCCAATTCGGAACAAACTGTCTTTGAACTTGAAGTGTCCAATTTCGTACACCTATTGATTTCCGGTCTAGCCCAAAACTTGGGAATCATCATATTATGTTGGGAGGAGTCTTTTGGGTAGTTTTGAGTGAAATCCAATCGCTAGAACTACGAAATGTACCAACCACTTCAATAAGGAGCAAACTGCCTATGAACGTGAATTGTCCAATTTCGTACACCCATTGATTTACGATCGAGCCCAAAACTTGGGCATCATCATAATATGGTGGGAGGAGTCATGTCGTGAGTTTTGAGTGAATGACAATCGCTAGAACTATGGAATACACCAACCAATCCAATTCGGAACAACCTGCCTTAAACTTGAAGTGTCCAATTTCGTACACCTATTGATTTCCGATCGAGCCCAAAACGTTGGCATCATCATAATATGGTGGGAGGAGTCATGTGGTGAGTTTTGAGTGAAATCCAACCGCCAGAACAACGAAATGTTCCAACCACTCCAATAAGGCACGAACTGCCTTTGAACTTGAATTGTCCAATTTCGTACACCTACTGATTTCCAATCGAGCCCAAAACTTGGGCATCATCATAATATGGTGGGAGGAGTCATGTGGAGAATTTTGAGTGAAATACAATCGCTAGGACTAGGGAATACACCAACCACTCCAATTCGGAACAAACAGCCTTTGAACTTGAAGTGTCCAATTTCGTACAACTATTGATTTCCGATCGAGCCCAAAACTTTGGCATCAGAATAATATGGCGGGGGGAGTCATGTGGTGAAATTTGAGTGAAATCCAATCCCTAGAACTACGGAATACACCAACCACTCCAATTCGGAACAAACTGCCTTTGAACTTGAAGTGTCCAATTTCGTACACCTATTGATTTCCGATCGAGCCCAAAACTTGGGAATCATCATAATATGTTGGGAGCAGTCTTTTGGTGAGTTTTGAGCGAAATCCAATCACTAGAACTACGAAATGTACCAACCACTCCAATAAGGCACGAACTGCCTTTGAACTTGAATTGTCCAATTTGGTACACCTATTGATTTCCGATCGAGCCCAAAACTTGGGCATCATCATAATATGGTGGGAGGAGTCATGTGGTGTATTTTGAGTTAAATCCAATCGCTAGAACTACGGAATACCCCAATCACTCCAATTCAGAACAAACTGCCTTTGAACGTGAAGTGTCCAATTTCGTACACCTGTTGATTTCCGATCGATCCCAAAACTTGGGCATCATCATAATATGGTGGGAGGAGTCATGTGGAGAGTTTTGAGTGAAATCCAATCCCTAGAACTACGGAATACACTAACCACTCCAATTCGGAACAAATTGCCTTTGAACTTGAAGTGTCCAATTTCGCAAACCTATTGATTTCCGATCGAGCCCAAAACTTTGGCATCAGAATAATATGGCGGGGGGAGTCATGTGGTGAAATTTGAGTGAAATCCAATCCCTAGAACTACGGAATACACCAACCACTCCAATTCGGAACAAACTGCCTTTGAACTTGAAGTGTCCAATTTCGTACACCTATTGATTTCCGATCGAGCCCAAAACTTGGGAATCATCATAATATGTTGGGAGGAGTCATTTAGTGGGTTTTGGGGGAAATCCAATCGCTAGAACTACGAAATGTGCCAACCACTCCAGTAAGGCACGAACTGCCTTTGAACGTGAATTGTCCAATTTCGTACACCTATTGATTTCCGATCGAGCCCAAAACTTGGGCATCATCATAATATTGTGGGAGGAATGATGTGGTGAGTTTTGAGTGAAATCCAATCGCTAGAACTACAGAATACACCAACCACTCCAATTTGGAACAAACTGCCTTCGAACTTGAAGTGTCCAATTTCATACACCTATTGATTTCCGATCGTGCCCAAAACTTGGGATTCAACATAATATGTTGGGAGGAGTCATTTGGTGAGTTTTGAGTGAAATCCAATCGTGAGAACTAAGAAATGTACCACCCACTCCAGTAAGGCACGAACTGCCTTTGAACTTGAATTGTCCAATTTCGTACACCTATTGTTTTCTGATCGAGGCCAACACTTGGGCATCATCATAGTATGGTGGGAGGAGTCATGTGGTGAGTTTTGAGTGAAATCCAATCGCTAGAACTACGGAATACACCAACCACTCCAATTCGCAACAAACAGCCTTTGAACTTGAAATGTGCAATTTCGTACACCAATTGATTTCCGGTCGAGCCCAAAACTTGGGCATCATCACAATATGGTGGGAGGAGTCATTTGATGAGTTTTGAGTGAAATTAAATCACTAGAACTATAGAATACACCAAACACTCCAATAAAGCACGAACTGCCTTTGAACCTGAATTGTCCAATTTCGTACACCTATTGATTTCCGATCGAGCCCAAAACTTGGGCATCATCATAATATGTTGGGAGGAGTCATTTAGTGGGTTTTGGGGGAAATCCAATCGCTAGAACTACGAAATGTGCCAACCACTCCAGTAAGGCACGAACTGCCTTTGATCCTGAATTGTCCAATTTCGTACATCTATTGATTTCCGATCGAGCCCAAAACTTGGGCATCATCATAGTATGGCAGGAGGAGTCATGTGGCGAGTATTGAGTGAAAACCAATCGCTGGAACTACAGACGACAACAACCACTCCAATTCGGAACAAACTGCCTTTGAACTTGAAGTGTCCAATTTCGTACACCTATTGATTTCCGATCGAACCCAAAACTTGGGTATCATCATAATATGGTGGGAGGAGTCATGTGGTGAGTTTTGAGTGAAATCCAATCGCTAGAACTACGGAATACAACATCCACTCCAATTCAGAACAAACTACATTTGGACTTGAAGTGTCCAATTTCGTACACCTATTGATTTCCGATCGAGCCCAAAACTTGGGCATCATCATAATATGTTGGGAGGAGTCATTTGGTGAGTTTTGCGTGAAATCAAATCGCTAGAACTACGAAATTTACCAACCACTCCAATAAGGAACGAACTGCCTTTGAACGTGAATTGTCCAATTTCGTACACCTATTGATTTCCGATCGAGCCCAAAACTTGGGCATCATCATAATATTGTGGGAGGAGTCATGTGGTGAGTTTTGAGTTAAATCCAATCGCTAGAACTACAGAATACACCAACCACTCCAATTTGGAACAAACTGCCTTTGAACTTGAAGTGTCCAATTTCATACACCTATTGATTTCCGATCGTGCCCAAAACTTGGGATTCAACATAATATGTTGGGAGGAGTCATTTGGTGAGTTTTGAGTGAAATCCAATCGTGAGAACTAAGAAATGTACCACCCACTCCAGTAAGGCACGAACTGCCTTTGAACTTGAATTGTCCAATTTCGTACACCTATTGTTTTCTGATCGAGGCCAACACTTGGGCATCATCATAGTATGGTGGGAGGAGTCATGTGGTGAGTTTTGAGTGAAATCCAATCGCTAGAACTACGGAATACACCAACCACTCCAATTCGCAACAAACAGCCTTTGAACTTGAAATGTGCAATTTCGTACACCAATTGATTTCCGGTCGAGCCCAAAACTTGGGCATCATCATAATATGGTGGTTGGAGTCATGTGGAGAGTTTTGAGTGAAATCCAATTGCTAGAACTACGGAATACACCAACCACTCCAATTCGGAACAAACTGCCTTTGAACTTGAAGTCTCCTATTTCGTACACCTATTGATTTATGTTCGAGCTCAAAACTTGGGCATCATCATAACATGGTGGGAGGAGTCATGTGGTGAGTTTTGAGTGAAATCCAATCGCTAGAACTACGGAATACACCAACCACTCCAATTCGGAACAAACTGCCTTTGAACTTCAAGTGTCCAATTTCGTACACCTATTGATTTCCGATTGAGCCCAAAACTTGGGCATCAACATAATATGTTGGGAGGAGTCATGTGGTGAGTTTTGAGTGAAATCCAATCACTAGAACTACGGAATACACCAACTACTCCAATTCGAAACAAACTGCCTTTGAACTTGAAGTGTCCAATTTCGTACACCTATTGATTTCCGATCGAGCCCAAAACTTGGGCATCATCATAATATGGTGGGAGGAGTCATGTGGAGAGTTTTGAGTGAAATCCAATTGCTAGAACTACGGAATACACCAACCACTCCAATTCGGAACAAACTGCCTTTGAACTTGAAGTCTCCTATTTCGTACACCTATTGATTTATGATCGAGCTCAAAACTTGGGCATCATCATAACATGGTGGGAGGAGTCACGTGGAGAGTTTTGAGTGAAATGCAATCGCTAGAACTACGGAATACACCAACCACTCCAATTTGGAACAAACTGCCTTTGAACTTGAAGTGTCCAATTTCGCACGCTTATTGATTTCCGATCGAGCGCAAAACTTGGGCATCATCATAATATTGTGGGAGGAGTCATGTGGTGAGTTTTGAGTGAAATCCAATTGCTAGAACTACAGAATACACCAAACACTACAGTAAAGCACGAACTGCCATTGAACTTGAATTGTCCAATTTCGTAAACCTATTCAATTCCAATCGAACCCAAAACATGGGCATCATCATACTGTGGTGGGGGGAGTCATTTGATGAGTTTTGAGTGAAATCCAATCGCTAGAACTACGGAATACACCAACCACTCCAATAAGGCATGAACTGCCTTTGAACTTGAATTGTCCAATTTCGTACACCTATTGATTTCCGATCGAGCCCAAAACTTGGGCATCATCGTAATATGGTGGGAGGAGTCATGTGGTGAGTTTCGAGTGATATCCAATTTTTAAAACTACAGAATACACCAACCACTCCAATTCGGAACAAACTGCCTTTGAACTTGAAGTGTCCAATTTCATACACCTATTGATTTCCGATCGAGCCAAAAACTTGGGAATCATCATCATATGGTGGGACGAGTCATGTGGTGAGTTTTGAGTGAAATCCAATCGCTAGAACTACGAAATGTACCAACCACTCCAATAAGGCACGAACTGCCTTTGAACTTGAATTGTCCAATTTCGTACACCTATTGATTTCCGATCGAGCCCAAACTTGGGCATCTTCATAATATGTTGGGAGGAGTCATTTGGTGAGTTTTGAGTGAAATCCAATCGCCATTACTACGGAATACACCAACCACTCCAATTTGGAACAAACTGCCTTTGAACTTGGAGTGTCCAATTTCGTACACCTGTTGATTTCCGATCAGCCCAAAACTTGGGCATCATCATAATATGGTGGGAGGAGTCATGTGGAGAGTTTTGAGTGAAATCCATTCGCTAGAACTACGGAATACACCAACCACTCCAATTCGGAACAAACTGCCTTTGAACTTGATGTGTCCAATTTCGTACACCTATTGACTTCCGATTGAGCCCAAAACTTGGGCATCAACATAATATGTTGGGAGGAGTCATGTGGTGAGTTTTGAGTGAAATCCAATCACTAGAACTACGGAATACACCAACTACTTCAATTCGAAACAAACTGCCTTTGAACTCGAAGTGTCCAATTTCGTACACCTATTGATTTCCGATCGAGCCCAAAACTTGGGCATCATCATAATATGGTGGGAGGAGTCATGTGGTGAGTTTTGAGTGAAATCCAATCGCTGGAACTACGGAATACACCAACCACTCCAATTCGGAACAAACTGCCTTTGAACTTCAAGTGTCCAATTTCGTACACCTATTGATTTCCGATTGAGCCCAAAACTTGGGCATCAACATAATATGTTGGGAGGAGTCATGTGGTGAGTTTTGAGTGAAATCCAATCACTAGAACTACGGAATACACCAACTACTCCAATTCGAAACAAACTGCCTTTGAACTCGAAGTGTCCAATTTCGTACACCTATTGATTTCCGATCGAGCCCAAAACTTGGGCATCACCATAATATGGTGGGAGGAGTCATGTGGAGAATTTTGAGTGAAATCCAATTGCTAGAACTACGGAATACACCAACCACTCCAATTCAGAACAAACTGCCTTTGAACTTGAAGTCTCCTATTTCGTACACCTATTGATTTATGATCGAGCTCAAAACTTGGGCATCATCATAACATGGTGGGAGGAGTCACGTGGAGAGTTTTGAGTGAAATGCAATCGCTAGAACTACAGAATACACCAACCACTCCAATTTGGAACAAACTGCCTTTGAACTTGAAGTGTCCAATTTCGCACGCTTATTGATTTCCGATCGAGCGCAAAACTTGGGCATCAGCATAATATAGTGGGAGGAGTCATGTGGTGAGTTTTGAGTGAAATCCAATCGCTAGAACTACGAAATGTACCAACCACTCCAATAAGGCACGAACTGCCTTTGAACTTGAATTGTCCAATTTCGTACACCTATTGATTTCCGATCGAGCCCCAAACTTGGGCATCTTCATAATATGTTGGGAGGAGTCATTTGGTGAGTTTTGAGTGAAATCCAATCGCCATAACTACGGAATACACCAACCACTCCAATTTGGAACAAACTGCCTTTGAACTTGGAGTGTCCAGTTTCGTACACCTGTTGATTTCCGATCAGCCCAAAACTTGGGCATCATCATAATATGGTGGGAGGAGTCATGTGGTGAGTTTTGAGTGAAATCCAATCGCTAGAACTACGGAATACACCAACCACTCCAATTCGGAACAAACTGCCTTTGAACTTCAAGTGTCCAATTTCGTACACCTATTGATTTCCGATTGAGCCCAAAACTTGGGCATCAACATAATATGTTGGGAGGAGTCATGTGGTGAGTTTTGAGTGAAATCCAATCACTAGAACTACGGAATACACCAACTACTCCAATTCGAAACAAACTGCCTTTGAAGTCGAAGTGTCCAATTTCGTACACCTATTGACTTCCGATCGAGCCCAAAACTTGGGCATCATCATAATATGGTGGGAGGAGTCATGTGGAGAGTTTTGAGTGAAATCCAATTGCTAGAACTACGGAATACACCAACCACTCCAATTCGGAACAAACTGCCTTTGAACTTGAAGTCTCCTATTTCGTACACCTATTGATTTATGATCGAGCTCAAAACTTGGGCATCATCATAACATGGTGGGAGGAGTCACGTGGAGAGTTTTGAGTGAAATGCAATCGCTAGAACTACGGAATACACCAACCACTCCAATTCGGAACAAACTGCCTTTAAACTTGAAGTGTCCAATTTCGTACACCTACTTATTTCCGATCTAGCCCAAAACTTGGGCATCATCATAATATGGTGGGAGGAGTCATGTGGTGAGTTTTGAGTGAAATCCAATCACTAGAACTATGAAATACACCAACCACTCCAATAAAGCACGAACTGCCTTTGAACTTGAATTGTCCAATTTCGTACACCTATTGATATCCGATCGAGCCCAAAACTTGGGCATCATCACAATATGGTGGGAGGAGTCATTTGATGAGTTTTGAGTGAAATTAAATCACTAGAACTATAGAATACACCAAACACTCCAATAAAGCACGAACTGCCTTTGAACCTGAATTGTCCAATTTCGTACACCTATTGATTTCCGATCGAGCCCAAAACTTGGCCATCATCGTAATATGTTGGGAGGAGTCATTTGGCGAGTTTTGAGTGAAATCCAATCGCTAGAACTACGAAATGTACCAGCCACTCCAATAAGGCACGAACTGCCTTTGAGCTTGAATTGTCCAATTTCGCACACCTATTGATTTCCGATCGAGCCCAAAACTTGGACAGCACCATATTATGGTGGGGGGAGTCATTTGGTGAGTTTTCAGTGAAATCCAATCGCTAGAACTACGAAATGTACCAACCACTCCAATAAGGCACGAACTGCCTTTAAACTAGAATTGTCCAATTTCGTACACCTATTGACTTCCGATCAAGCCCAAAACTTGGGCATCATCATATTATGGTGGGAGGAGTCATGCTGTGAGTTTTGAGTGAAATCCAATCTCTAGAACTACGGAATACATCAACCACTAAATTTCGTACAGCTATTGATTTCCGATCGAGCTCGACACTTGGGAATCATCACAATATGTTGGGAGGAGTCATTTGGTGAGTTTTGAGTGAAATCCAATCGCCAGAACTACGAAATGTATCAACCACACCAATAAGGCACGAACTGCCTTTGAACTTGAATTGTCCAATTTCGTACACCTATTGATTTCCGATCGAGCCCAAAACTTGGGCATCATCATAATATGGTGGGAGGAGTCATGTGGTGAGTTTTGACTGAAATCCAATCGCTAGAACTACGGAATGCACCAAACACTGTAATTCGGAACAAACTGGCTTTGAACTTGAAGTGTCCAATTTCGTGCACCTATTGATTTCCGATTCAGCCCAAAACTTGGGAATCATCATAATATGTTGGGAGGAGTCTTTTGATGAGTTTTGAGTGAAATCCAATCGCTAGAACTACGGAATACACCAACCACTACAATTCGGAACAAACTGCCTTCGAACTTGAAGTGTCCAATTTCGTACAACTATTGATTTCCGATTGAGCCCAAAACGTGGAATTCATCATAATACGTTGGGAGGAGTCTTTTGGTGAGTTTTGAGTGAAATCCAATCGCTAGAACTACGGAATACACCAACCACTCCAATAAAGCACGAACTGCCTTTGAACTTGAATTGTCCAATTCCGTACACCTATTGATTTCCGATCGAGCCCAAAACTTGGGCAGCATCATAATATGGTGGGAGGAGTCTTGTGGAGTGTTTTGGGTGAAATCCAATCGCAAGAACTATGGAAGACACCAACCACTCCAATTCGGAACAAACTGACATTGAACTTGAAGTGTCCAATTTCGTACAGATAGTGATTTCCGATCGAGCCTAAAACTTGGACATCATCATAATATGGTGGGGGGAGTCATGTGGACAGTTTTGAGTGAAATCCAATCGCTAGAACTGCGGAATACTCCAACCACTCCAATCCGGAACAAACTCCCTTTGAACTTGAAGTGTCCAATTTCGTATACCTATCGATTTCCGATCGAGGCCAAAACTTGGGCATCATCGCAATATGGTGGGAGGAGTCATGTGGTGAGTTTTGGGTGAAATCCCAGTGCTAGAACTGCGGAATACACCAACCACTCCAATTCGGAACAAACTGGCTTTGAACTTGATCTGTCCAATTTCGTACACCTATTGATTTCCGATCGAGCCCAAAACTTGGGCATCATCATAATATGGCGGGAGGAGTTACGTGGTGAGTTTTGGGTGAAATCCAATTGCTAAAACTACGGAATACACCAACCACTCCAATTCGGAACAAACTGCCTTCGAACTTGAAGTGTCCAATTTCGTACACCTATTGATTTCCGATCGAGCAAAAAACTTGGACATCTTCATAATATGGTGGGAGGAGTCATGTGGTGAGTTTTTAGTGAAATCCAATCGTTAGAACGACGAAATACACCAACCACTCCAATTCGGAACAAACTGCCTTTAACTTGAAGTGTCCAATTTCGTACACCTATTGATTTCCTATCGACCAAAAAACTTGGGCATCATCATAATATGGTGGGTGGAGTCATTTGGTGAGTTTTGAGTGAAATCCAACCGCTAGAACAACGAAATGTACCAACCACTCCATTAAGGCTCGAACTGCCTTTGAACTTGAACTTGAAGTGTCCAATTTCGTACACCTACTGGTTTCCGATGGAGACCAAAACTTGGGCATCTTCATAATATGGTGGGAGGAGTCATGTGGTGAGTTTTCAGTGAAATCCAATAGCTAGAACTACGGAATACACCAACCACTCCAACAAGGAACGAACTGCCTTGGAACATGAATTGTCCAATTTCATACACCTATTGATTTCCGAACGAGCTCAAAACTTGGGCATCATCATAATATGGTGGGAGGAGTCATGTGGAGAATTTTGAGTGAAATACAATCGCTAGGACTACGGAATACACCAACCACTCCAATTCGGAACAAACAGCCTTCGAACTTGAAGTGTCCAATCTCGTATACCTATCGATTTCCGATCGAGGCCAAAACTTGGGCATCATCGCAATATGGTGGGAGGAGTCATGTGGTGAGTTTTGGGTGAAATCCCAGTGCTAGAACTGCGGAATACACCAACCACTCCAATTCGGAACAAACTGCCTTTGAACTTGATCTGTCCAATTTCGTACATCTATTGATTTCCGATAGAGACCAAAACTAGGAGATCATCATAATATGGTGGGAGGAGTCATGTGGTGAGTTTTGAGTGAAATCCAATCGTTAGAACGACGGAATATACCAACCACTCCAATTCGAAACAAACTGCCTTTCAACTTGAAGTGTCCAATTTCATACACCTACTGATTTCCTATCGCGCAAAAAACTTGGCCATCATCATAACATGGTGGGAGGAGTCATGTGGGGAGTTTTGAGTGTAATCCAATCCCTAGAACTACGGAATACCCCAACCACTCCAATTCGGAACAAACTGCCTTTGAACTTGAAGTGTTTAATTTCGTACACCTATTGATTTCCGAATGAGCCCAAAACTTGGGAATCATCATATTATGTTGGGAGGAGTCTTTTGGTGAGTTTTGAGGGAAATCCACAGGCTAGAACTACAAAATGTACCAACCACTCCAATAAGGCACGAACTGCCTATCAACTTGAATTGTCCAATTTCGTACACCTATTGATTTCCGATGGAGCCCAAAACTTGGACATCATCATAATATGGTGGGAGGAGTCATTTGACGAGTTTTGAGTGAAATTCAATCGCTAGAACTACGAAATACACCAACCACTCCAACAAGGCACGAACTGCCTTTGAACTTGATTTGCCCAATTTCGTAAACCAATTTATTTCCGATCATGCCCAAAACTTGGGCATCATTGTAATATGGTGGGAGGAGTCATGTGGAGAGTTTTGGGTGAAATTCAATCCCTAGAACTATGAAATACACCAACCACTCCAATTCGGAACAAATTGCCTTTGAACTTGAAGTGTCCAATTTCGTACACCTACTGATCTCCGATCGAGCCCAGAACTTGGGCATCATCATAATATGTGGGAGGAGTCATGTGGAGAGTTTTGGGTGAAATCCAATCGCTAGAACTACGGAATACACTAACCATTCCATTTCGGAACAAACTGCCTTTGAACTTGAAGTGTCCAATTTCGTCGTACACCTATTGATTTCCGATCGGCCCAAAATTTGGGCATCATCATAATATGGTTGGAGGAGTCATTTGGTGAGTTTTGAGTGAAATCCAATAGCAAGAACTACGAAATGTACCAACCACTCCAATAAGGCACGAACTGCCTTTGAACTTGAATTGTCCAATTTCGTACACCTATTGATTTCCGATCGAGCCCAAAACATGGGCATCATCATAATATCTTGGGAGGAGTCATGTGATGAGTTTTGAGTGAAATCCAATCGCTAGAACTACGGAAAACACCAACCACTCCAATTCGGAGCAAACTGCCTTCGAACTTAAAGTGTCCAATTTCATACACCTATTGATTTCCGATCGAGCCCAAAACTTGGGCATCATCATAATATGGTGGGAGGAGTCATGTGGTGAGTTTTGAGTGAAATCCAGTCGCTAGGACTACGGAATACACCAACCACTCCAATTCGGAACAAACTGCCTTTGAACTTGAAGTGTCCACTTTCGTACACCTATTGATTTCCGATCAGCCCAAAATTTGGTCATCATCATAATATGTTGGGGGTAGTCATTTGGTGAGTTTTGAGTGAAATCCAATCGCTAGAACTACGAAAAGTACCAACCACTCCAATAAGGCACGAACCGCCTTTGAACGTGAAGTGTCCAATTTCGTACACCTATTGATTTCCGATCGAGCCCAAAACTTGGGCAACATCATAATATGGTGGGATTAGTCATTTGATCAGTTTTGAATAAAGTCCAATCGCTAGAACTACGGAGTACACCAAACACACCAATAAAGCACGAACCACCTTTGAACGTGAAGTGTCCGATTTCGTACACCTATTGATTTCCGATCGAGCCCAGAACATGGGCATCATCATAGTATGGTGGGTGGAGTCATGTGGTGAGTTTTGAGTGAAATCCAATCGCTAGAACTACGGAATACACCAACCACTTCAATTCGGAACAAACTGCCTTGGAACTTGAAGTGTCCAATTTCGTACACCTATTGATTTCCGTTCGAGCTCAAAACTTGGGCATCATCATAATATGTTGGGAGGAGTCATTTGGCGACTTTTGAGTTAAATCCAATCGCTAGAACTACGAAATTTACCAACCACTCCAATAAGGCACGAACTGCCTTTGAACATGAATTGTCCAATTTCGTACACCTATTGAT
Organism: Prunus campanulata; assembly: GCA_034190965.1. NCBI lineage: Eukaryota > Viridiplantae > Streptophyta > Magnoliopsida > Rosales > Rosaceae > Prunus > Prunus campanulata. The sequence continues at coordinate 11,537,373 of CM067209.1, read as the reverse complement.
TTCCGATATAGCCCACAACTTGGAAATCATCATAATATGGTGGGAGGAGTCATGTGGAGAGTTTTGGGTGAAATCCAATCGCTAGAACTACGGAATATACAAACCACTCCAATTCGAAACAAACTGCCTTTGAACTTGTAGTATCCAATTTCGTACACCTATTTATTTCCGATCGGCCCAAAACTTGGGCATCATCATAATGTGGTTGGAGGAGTCATGTGGTGAGTTTTGAGTGAAATCCAATTGCAAAACTACCGAATACACCAACCACTCCAATTCGGAACAAACTGCCTTTGAACTTGAAGTGTCCAATTTCGTACACCTACTGATTTCCGGTCGAGCCCAAAACTTGGGCATCATCATAATGTGGTGGGAGGAGTCATGTGGGGAGTTTTGAGGGAAATCCAATCGCTAGAACTGCGGAATACACCAACCACTCCAATTCGGAACAGACTGCCTCTGAACTTGATGTGTCTAATTTCATACACCTATTGATTTCCGATCGAGCCCAAAACTTGGGAATCATCACAATATGTTGGGAGGAGTCATTTGGTGAGTCTTGAGTGAAATCCAATCGCTAGAACTACGAAATGTGCCAACCACTCCTATAAGGAACGAACAGCCTCTGAACTTGAATTGTCCAATTTCGTACACCAATTGATTTCCGATCGAGCCCAAAACTTGGCCATCATCATATTACGTTGGGAGGAGTCATTTGGTGAGTTTTGAGTGAAATCCAATCACTAGAACTTGGAAATACACCAACCACTCCAATAAGGCATGAACTACCTTTGTACTTGACTTGTCCAATTTCATACACCTATTGATTTCCGATCGAGCCCAAAACTTGGGCATCATCGTAATATGGTGGGAGGAGTCATGTGGTGAGTTTTGAGTGAAATCCAATTGCCATAACTACAGAATACACCAACCACTCCCATTGGAAACAAACTGCCTTTGAACTTGAAGTATCCAATTTCGTACACCTATTGAATTCCGATCGGCCCAAAACTTGGGCATCATCATAATGTGGTTGGAGGAGTCATGTAGTGAGTTTTGAGTGAAATCCAATTGCCATAACTACAGAATACACCAACCACTCCAATGTGGAACAAACTGCCTTTGAACTTGAAGTGTCGAATTTCGTACACCTATTGATTTCCGATGGAGCCCAAAATTTGGGCATCATCATAATACGGTGGGAGAAGTCATGTGGTGTGTATGGAGTGAAATCCAATTGCTAGAACTACATAATACACAAACCACTCCAATTCGGAACAAACTGCCTTTGAACTTGAAGTGTCCAATTTTGTACACCTATTGATTTCCGATCGAGACCAAAACTTGGGAATTGTCATAATATGTTGGGAGGAGTCATTTGGTGTGTTTTGAGTGAAATCCAATCGCTAGAACTACGACATGTAACAACCACTCCAATATGGCACGAACTGCCTTAGAACTTGAATTGTCCAATTTCGTACACCTATTGATTTCCGATCGAGCTCAAAACTTGGGCATCATTATAATACGGTGGGAGGTGTCATTTAGTGAGTTTTGAGTGAAATCCAATCGCTAGAACTACGCAATACTCCAACGACTCCAATTCAGAACAAACTGCCTTTGAACTTGAAGTGTCCAATTTCTTACACCTATTGATTTCCGATCGAGACCAAAACTTGGGAATCATCATAATATGTTGGGAGGAGTCATTTGGTGTGTTCTGAGTGAAATCCAATCGCTAGAACTACGAAATGTAACAACCACTCCAATACGGCACGAACTGCTTTTGAACTTGAATTGTCCAATTTCGTATACCTATTGATTTCCGATCGAGCCCAAAACTTGGGCACCATCATAATATGTTGGGAGGAGTCGTTTGGTGAGTTTTGAGTGAAATCCATTTGCTAGAACTACGGAATACACCAAACACTCCAATAAAGCTCAAACTGCCTTTGAACTTGAAGTGTCATATTTCGTACACCTACTGATTTCCGATCGAGCCCAAAACTTGGGCATCATCATAATATGGTGGGAGGAGTGATTTGGTAAGTTTTGAGTGAAATCCAATCGCAAGAACTACGAAACACACCAACCAATCCATAAAGGCATGAACTGCCTTTGAACTTGATTTGTCCAATTTCGTACACCTGTTGATTTTCGATAGAGCGCAAAATTTGGGGATCATGATCATATGGTGGGAGGAGTCATTTAGTGAGTTTTGAGTGAAATCCAATCGCTAGAACTATGAAATACACCAACCACTCCAATTCGGAACTAACTGCCTTTGAACTTGAAGTGTCCAATGTCGTACACCTATTGATTTCCGTTCGAGCTCAAAACTTGGGCATCATCATAATATGTTGTGAGGTGTCATTTGGTGAGTTTTGAGTGAAATCCAATCGCTAGAACAACGAAATACACCAACCACTCCAGTTCCGAAAAAGCTTCCTTTGCACTTGAAGTGTCCAATTTCGTACACCTATTAATTTCCGATCGAGCCCAAAAGTTGGGAATCATCGTAGTATGGTGGGTGGAGTCATGTGGTGAGTTTCGAGTGAAATCCAGTCGCTAGAACAATGGAATACACCAACCACTCCAATTCGGAACAAACTGCCTTTGAACTTGAAATGTCCAATTTCGTACACCTATTGATTTCCGATCGAGCTCAAAACTTGGGCATCATCATAATATGGTGGGAGGAGTCATGTGGTGAGTTTCGAGTGAAATCCAATCGCTAGAACTACGGCATACAAAAACCACTCCAATTCGGAATAAACTGCCTCTTAACTTGAAGTGTCAAATTTCGTACACCGATTGATTTCCGATCGAGCCGAAAACTTGGGCATCATCATAATATGGTGGGAGGAGTCATTTAGAGAGTTTTGAGTGAAATCCAATCGCTAGAACTACGAAATACACCAAAAACTCCAATTCGGAACTAACTGCCTTCGAACTTGAAGTGTCCAATTTCGTACACCTGTTGATTTTCGATCGAGCGCAAAATTTGGGGATCATCATCATATGGTGGGAGGAGTCATTTAGTGAGTTTTGAGTGAAATCCAATCGCTAGAACTACGAAATACACCAACCACTCCAATAAAGCACGAACTGCCTTTGAACTTGAATTGTCCAATTTCGTACACCTATTGATTTCCGATCTAGCCCAAAACTTGGGCATCAACACAATATGGTGGGAGGAGTCATTTGATGAGTTTTGAGTGAAATCCAGTCGCTAGAACTACGAAATACACCAAACACTCCAATAAAGCACGAACTGCCTTTGCACTAGAATTGTCCAATTTCGTACACCTATTAATTTCCGATTGGGCCCAAAACTTGGGCATCATCGTAATCTGGTGGGAGGAGTCATGTGGTGAGTTTTTAGTGAAATCCAATCGCTAGAACAACGGAATATATCAAACATTACAATAGAGCACTAACTGCCTTTGAACTTGAATTGTCCAATTTCGTGCACCTATTGATTTCGGATCGAGCCCAAAACTTGGGCATAATCATAATGTGGTGGGAGGAGTCATTTGGTGAGTTTTGAGTGAAATCCAATCGCTAGATCTACGGAATACACCAACCACTCCAACAAAGCACGAACTTCCTTTGCACTTGAATTGTCCAATTTCGTACACCTATTAATTTCGGATCGAGCCCAAAACTTGGGCATAATCATAATGTGGTGGGAGGAGTCATTTGGTGAGTTTTTACTGTAATCCAATCCCTCGAACTTCGGAATACACCAACCACTCCAATTCGGAACAAACTGCCTTTGAACTTGAATTGTCCAATTTCGTACACCTATTGATTTCCGATCTAGCCCAAAACTTGGGCATCAACACAATATGGTGGGAGGAGTCATTTGATGAGTTTTGAGTGAAATCCAATCGCTAGATCTACGAAATACACCAAACACTCCAACAAAGCACGAACTGCCTTTGCACTTGAATTGTCCAATTTCGTACACCTATTAATTTCCGTTCGGGCCCAAAACTTGGGCATCATCGTAATCTGGTGGGAGGAGTTGTGGTGAGTTTTTAGTGAAATCCAATCGCTAGAACAACGGAATATGTCAAACATTACAATAGAGCACTAACTGCCTTTGACCTTGAATTGTCCAATTTCGTACACCTATTGATTTCGGATCGAGCCCAAAACTTGGGCATAATCATAATGTGGTGGGAGGAGTCATTTGGTGAGTTTTGACTGTAATCCAATCCCTCGAACTTCGGAATACACCAACCACTCCAATTCGGAACAAACTGCCTTTGAACTTGAAGTGTCCAATTTCTTACACCTATTGATTTTCGATCGAGCCCAAAACTTGGGCATCAACATAATATGTTGGGAGGAGTCATTTGGTGAGTTTTGGGTGAAATCTAATCGCTAGAACTACGAAATACACCAACCACACGAATAAGGCATGAACTGCCTTTGAACTTCAATTGTCCAATTTCGTACACCTATTGATTTCCGATCGACCCCAAAACTTGGGTATCATCATAATATGGTGGGAGGAGTCATGTGGTGAGTTTTGAGTGAAATCCAATCGCTAGAACTACGGAATACACCAACCACTCCAATTCGGGACAAACTGCCTTTGAACTTGAAGGGTCAAATTTCATACACCTATTGATTTACGATCGAGCCCAAAACTTGGGCATCATCATAATATGGTCGGAGGAGTCATTTGGTGAGTTTGGAGTGAAATCCAATCGCTAGAACTGTGGAATACACCAACCACTCCAATTCGGAACAGACTACCTTTGATCTTGAAGTGTCGAATTTCGTACACCTATTGATTTCCGATCGAGCTCAAAACTTGGGCATCATCAAAATATGGTGGGAGGAGTCAGTTGGTGAGTTCTGAGTGAAATCCAATCGCTAGAACTACGGAATACAACTACCACTCCAATTCGGAACAAACTGCCTTGGAACTTGAAGTGTCTAATTTTGTACACCTATTCATTTCTGATCGAGCCCAAAACTTGGGCATCATCATAATATGTTGGGAGGAGTCATTTGGTGAGTTTTGAGTGAAATCCAATCTCTAGAACTACGAAATACACCAACCACTCCAATAAGCCACGAACTGCCTTTCAACTTGAATTGTCCAATTTCGTACACGTATTGATTTCCGATCGAGGCCAAAACTTGGGCGTCATCATAATATGGTGGGAGGAGTCATTTGGTGAGTTTTGAGTGAAATCCAATCGCTAGAACTACGGAAAACGCCAACCACTCCAATTCGGAACAAACTGCCTTTGAACTTCAAGTGTCCAATTTCGTACACCTATTGATTTCCGACCGAGCCCAAAACTTGGGCATCATCATAAAATGGTGGGAGGAGTCATTTGGTGAGTTTTAAGTGAAATCCAATCTCTAGAACTACAGAATACACCAACCACTCAATTTCGGAACTAACTGCCTTTGAACTTGAAGTGTCCAATTTCGTACACCTATTGATTTCCGATCAAGCCCAAAACATGGGCCACGTCATAATATGTTGGGAAGAGTCATTCGGTGAGTTTTAAGTGAAATCTAATCGCTAGAACTACGAAATACACCAACCACTCCAATAAGGCAGGAACTGCCTTTAAACTTGAATTGTCCAATTTCGTACACCTATTGATATCCGATCGAGCCCAAAACTTGGGCATCATCAGAATATGGTGGGAGGAGTCATTTGGTGAGTTTTGAGTGAAATCCAATCGCAAGAACTACGGAATACACCAACCACACCAATTCGGAACAAACTGCCTTTGAACTTGAAGTGTCCGATTTCGTACACCTATTGATTTCCGATCGAGCCCAAAACTTGGGCATCACCATAAAATGGTGGGAGGAGTCATTTGGTGAGTTTTGAGTGAAATTCAATATCTAGAACTACGGAATACACCAACCACTCCAATTCGGAACAAACTGCCATTGAACTTGAAGTGTCCAATTTCGTACACCTATTGATTTCAGATCGAGCCCAAAACTTGGGCATCATCAAAAAATGGTGGGAGGAGTCATATGGTGAGTTTTGAGTGAAATCCAATCGCTTGAACTTGAAGTGTCCAATTTCGTACACCTATTGATTTCCGAGCGAGCCCAAAACTTGGGCATCATCATAATGTGTTGGGAAGATACATTTGGTGAGTTTTGAGTAAAATCCAATCGCTAGAACTACGCAATACACCAAGCACTCCAATTCGGAACAAACTGCCTTTGAACTTGAAGTGTCCAATTTCGTACACCAATTGATTTCAGGTCGAGCCCAAAACTTGGGCATCATCATAATATGGTGGGAGGAGTCAACTGGTGAGTTTTGAGTGAAATCCATTCGCTAGAACTACAGAATACACCAACCACTCCAATTCGGAACAAACTGCCTTTGAACTTGAAGTGTCCAATTTCGTATACCTATTGATCTCCGATCGCGCCCAAGACTTGGTAATCATCATAATATGTTAGGAGGAGTCATTTGGTGAGTTTGGAGGGAAATCCAATCGCTAGAACTACGAAATGTACCAACACTCCAATAAGGAACGAACTGCCTTTGAACTTGAATTGTCCAATTTCGTACACCTGTTGATTTCCGATCGAGCTTAACACTTGGGCATCATCATAATATCTTGGGAGGAGTCATTTGGAGAGTTTTGTGTGAAATCCAATTGCTAGAACTACGGAATACACTAACCACTACAATTCGGAACAAACTGCCTTTGAACTTCAAGTGTCCAATTTCGTACACCTATTGATTTCCGATAGAGCCCGAACCCGGGGAATCAATTTCGTACACCTGTTGAGTTTTGAGAGAAATCCAATCGCTAGAACTGTGGAATACACCGACCACTCCAATAAAGCACGAACTGCCTTGGAACTTGGATTGTCCAATTTCGTACAGCTATTGATTTCCGATCGAGCCCAAAACTCGGGCATCAACATAATATGTTGGGAGGAGTCATTTGGTGAGTTTTGAGTGAAATCCAGTTGCTAAAACTACGAAATGTACCAGCCACTCCAATACGGGACGAACTGCCTTTGAACTTGAATTGTCCAATTTCGTACACCTATTGATTTCCGATCGAGCCCAAAACTTGGGCATCATCATATTATGGTGGGAGGAGTCATAAGGTGAGTTTTGAGAGAAATCCAATCGCTAGAACTTCGAAATGTACCAACTACTCCAATAAGACAAAAACTGCCTTTGAACTTGAAGTGTCCAATTTCGTACACCTATTGATTTCCGATGGAGCCCAAAACTTGGGCATCATCATAAAATGGTGGGAGGAGTCAATTGGTGAGTTTTGAGTGAAATCCAATCGCTAGAACAACGGAATAAACCAACCACTCCAATTCGGAACAAACTGCCTTTGAACTTGAAGTGTCCAATTTCGTACACCTATTGAGTTCCGATCGAGCCCAAAACTTGGGAATCAGCATAATATGGTGGGAGGAGTCATGTGGTAAGTTTTGAGAGAAATCCAATCGCTAGAACTACGGAATACACCAACCACTCCAATTCGGAACCAACTGTCGTTGAACTTGAAGTGTCCAATTTCGTACACCTATTCATTTCCGATCGAGCCCAAAACTTCGGCATCATCATAAGATGGTGGGAGGAGTGGAGTCATGTGGTGACTTTTGAGCAAAATCCAATCGCTAGAACTACTGAATACACCAACCACCTCAATAATGCACGAACTTCCTTTGAACTTGAATTGTCGAATTTCGTACACCTATTGATTTCCGATCGAGCCAAAAACTTGGGCTTCATCATAATATGGTGGGGGGAGTCACGTGCTGAGTTTTCAGTGAAATCCAACTGCTAGAAATACGGAATACACCAACCACTCCAATTCCGAACGAACTGCATTTGAAGTTGAAGTGTCCAATTTCGTACACCTATTGATTTCCGATCGAGCCCAAAACTTGAGCATCATCATGATATGGTGGGAGGAGTCATGTGGTGAGTTTTGAGTGAAATTCAATCGCTAGAACTACGGAATACAATAACCACTCCAATTCGGAACAAACTGCCTTCGAAGTTGAAGTGTCCAATTTCGTACACCTATTGATTTCCGATCGAGCGCAAAACTTGGGCATCGTCATAATATGTTGGGATTAGTCATGTGGTGAGTTTTGAGCGAAATCCAATCGCTAGAACTACGGAATACAAAAACCACTCCAATTCGGAACAAACTGCCTTTGAACTTGACGTGTCCAATTTCGTACACCTTTTGATTTCCGATCGAGCCCAAAACTTGGGCATCGTCATATTATGTTGGGAGGAGTGATTTGGTGAGTTTTGAGTGAAATCCAATCGCTAGAACTACGAAATACACCAACCACTCCAATTCGGAACAAAGTGCGTTTGAACTTGAAGTGTCCAATTTCTTACACCTATTGATTTCCGATCGAGCCCAAAACTTGGGCATCACCATAATATGGTGGGAGGAGTCATGTGGTGAGTTTTACGGGAAAGCCAATTGCTAGAACTACGGAATACCCCAACCACTAAAATTCGGAACAAATTGCCTTTGAACTTGAAGTGTCCAATTTCGTAGACCTATTGCTTTCCGATCGAGCCCAAAACTTGGGCATCATCATAATATGGTGGGAGGAGTCATGTGGTGAGTTTTGAGGGAAATCCAATCGCTAGAACTACGGAATACACCAACCACTCCAATTAGGAATAAATTGCCTTTGAACTTGAAGTGTCCAATTTCGGACACCTATTGATTTCCGATCGAGCCCAAAACCTGGGCAACATCATAAAATGGTAGGTGGAGTCATGTGGTGAGTTTTGAGTGAAATCCAATCGCTATAACTACGGAATACGCTAACCACTCCGATAAGGCACGAACTGCCTTTGAACTTGAAGTGCCCAATTTCGTACACCTATTGATTTCCGATCGAGCCCAAAACCTGGGCATCATCATAAAATGGTAGGAGGAGTCATGTGGTGAGTTTTGAGTGAAATCCAATCGCTAGAACTACGGAATACGCCAACCACTTGAATTCGGAACAAACTGCCTTTGAACTTGAAGTGTTCAATTTCGTACACCTATTGATTTCCGATCGAGCCCAAAACTTGGGCATCATCATAATATGTTGGGAGGAGTCGTGTGGGGATTTTTGAGTGAAATCCAATCGTTAGAACTACGGAATACACCAACCACTCCAATTCCGGAGAAATTGTTTTGAACCTGAAGTGTACCATTTTGTACACCTATTGATTTCCGATTGAGCCCAAAACTTGGGCATCATCATAAAATGGTGGGACGAGTCGTTTGGTGAGTGTTTGGTGAAATCTAATCACTAGAACTACGGAATACACCAACGACTTCAATTCCGAACAAACTGCCTTTGAACTTCAAGTGCCCAATTTCGTACACCTATTCATTTCCGATCGAGCCCAAAACCTGGGCATCATCATAAAATGTTAGGAGGAGTCATGTGGTGAGTTTTGAGTGAAATCCAATCGCTAGAACTACGGAATACGCCAACCACTCCGATAAGGCACGAACTGCCTTTGAACTTGAATTGTCCAATTTCGTACACCTACTGATTTCCGATTGAGCCCAAAACTTGGGCATCATCATAAAATGGTGGGAGTAGTCATTTGGTGTGTTTTGAGTTAAATTCAATCGCTAGAACAACGGAATACACCAACCACTCCAATTCGGAACAAACTGCCGTTGAACTTGAAGTGTCCAATTTCGTACACCTATTGATATCCGATCGAGCCCAAAACTTGGGCATCGTCATAATGTGTTGGGAAGAGTCATTTGGTGAGTTTTGAGTGAAATTCAATCACTAGAACTACGGAATACAATAACCACTCCAATTCGGAACAAACTGCCTTTGAACTTGAAGTGTCCAATTTCGTACACGTATTGATTTCCGATCGAGCCAAAAACTTGGGTATCATCATAATATGGTGGGAGGAGTCATGTGGTTAGTTTTTTGTGAAATCCAATCGCTAGAGCTACGGAATTCACCAACCACTCCAATTCGGAAGAAACTGCCTTTGAACTTGAAGTGTCCGATTTCGTGCACCTATTGATTTCCGATCGAGCCCAAAACTTGGGCACCATCATAATATGGTGGGAGGAGTCATGTGGTGAGTTTTGATTGAAATCAAATCGCTAGAACTACGGAATACACCAACCACTCCAATTGGGAACAAACTGCCTTTGAACTTGAAGTGTCCAATTTCGTACACCTATTGATTTCCGATCGAGCCCTAAACTTGGGCATCATCATAATATGGTGGGAGGGGTTATGAGGAGAGTTTGGAGGGAAATCCAATCGTTAGAACTATGGAATACACCAACCTCTCCAATTCGGAACAAACTGCCTTTGAAGTTGAAGTGTGCAATTTCATACACCTATTGATTTCCGATTGGTGGGAGGAGTCATGTGGAGAGGTTTGAGTGAAATCCAATCGCTACAACTACGGAATATACCAGCCACTCCAATTCGGAACAAACTGCCTTTGAACTTGAAGTGTCCGATTTCGTGCACCTATTGATTTCCGATCGAGCCCAAAACTTGGGCACCATCATAATATGGTGGGAGGAGTCATGTGGTGAGTTTTGATTGAAATCAAATCGCTAGAACTACGGAATACACCAACCACTCCAATTCGGAACAAACTGCCTTTGAACTTGAAGTGTCCAATTTCGTACACCTATTGATTTCCGATCGAGCCCTAAACTTGGGCATCATCATAATATGGTGGGAGGGGTTATGTGGAGAGTTTGGAGGGAAATCCAATCGTTAGAACTATGGAATACACCAACCTCTCCAATTCGGAACAAACTGCCTTTGAAGTTGAAGTGTGCAATTTCATACACCTATTGATTTCCGATTGGTGGGACGAGTCATTTGGTGAGTTTTGAGAGAAATCGAATCGCTAGAACTACGGAATACCACAACCATTCCAATAAGGCACGAACTGCCTTTGAACTTGAATTGTCCAATTTCATACACCTATTGATTTCCGATTGAGCCCTAAACTTGGGAATCATCATAACATGGTGGGAGGATTCATGTGGAGAGTTTTGAGTGAAATCCAATCACTAGAACGATGGAAAACACCAACCACTCCAATTCCAAACAAACTGCCTTTGAACATGAAGTGTTCAATTTCGTACAACTATTGATTTCCGATCGAGCCCAAAACTTGGGCATCACGATAATACGGTGGGAGGAGTCATTTGGTGAGTTTTGAGTGAAATCCAATCGCTAGAACTACGGAATACACCAACCACTCCAATAAGGCACGAACTGCCTTTGCACTTGAATTGTCCAATTTCGTACACCTGTTGATTTACGATCGAGCCCAAAACTTGGGCATCATCATAATATGGTGGGAGAAGTCAAGTGGTGAGTTTTGAGTGAAATCCAATTGCTAGAACTACGGAATACACCAACCACTCCAATTCGGAACAAACTGCCTTTGACTTTGAAGTGTCCAATTTCGTACACCTATTGACATCCGATCGGTCCCAAAACTTGGGCATCATCATAATATGGTGGGAGGAGTCATGTGGAGAGTTTTGAGTGAAATCCAATCAGTAGAAGTACGGAATACACCAACAACTCCAATTCGAAACATACTGCCTTTGAACTTGAAGTGTCCAATTTCGTGCACCTATTGATTTCCGATCGAGGCCAAAACTTGGGCATCATCATAATATGTTGGGAGGAGTCATTTGGTGAGTTTTGAGTGAAATCCAATCTCTAGAACTACGTAATACACCAACCACGACAATTCGGAACAAACTGCCTTTGAACTTGAAGTGTCCAATTTCGTACACCTATTGATTTCTGATCGAGCCCAAAACTTGGGCATCTTCATAATTTGTTGTGAGGAGTCATTTGGTGAGTTTGGAGTGAAATCCATTCGCTAGAACTACGAAATACACCAACCACTCCAATAAGGCACGAACTGCCTTAGAACTTGATTTGTCCAATTTCGTACACCTATTGATTTCCGAACGAGCCCAAAACTTGGGAATCATCATAATGTGTTGGGAAGAGGCATTTGGTGAGTTTTTAGTGAAATTCAATTGCTAGAACTATGAAATACGTCAACCACTCCAATTCGGAACTAACTGCCTTTGAACTTGAAGTGTCCAATTTCGTACACATATTGATTTCCGATCGAGCCCAAAACTTGGGCATCTTCATAATTTGTTGGGAGGAGTCATTTGGTGAGTTTGGAGTGAAATCCAAACGCTAGAACAACGAAATACACCAACCACTCCACTAAGGCACGAACTGCCATTGAACTTGAATTGTCCAATTTCGTACACCTATTGATTTCCGATCGAGCCCAAAACTTGGGCATCGTCATAAGATGGTGGGAGGAGTCATTTGGTGAGTTTTGAGTGAAATCCAATCGCTAGACCTACGGAATACACCAACCACTTTAATATGGGGCGAACTGCCTGTGAACTGGAATTGTCCAATTTCGTACACCTATTGATTTCCGAACGAGCCCAAAACTTGGGAATCCTCATAACATGGTGGGAGGAGTCATGTGTTGAGTTTTAAGTGAAATCCAATAGCTAGAACTACGGAATACACCAACCACTCCAATTCGGAACAAACTGCCTTTGAACTTGAAGTGTCCAATTTCGTACACAGATTGATTTCCGATCGAGCCCAAAACTTGGGCATCTTCATAATATGTTGGGGGGAGTCATTTGGTGAGTTTGGAGTGAAATCCAATCGCTAGAACTATGGAATACCCCAACCTCTCCAATTCGGAAGAAACTGCCTTTGAACTTGAAGTGTCCAATTTCGTACACCTATTGATTTCCGATCGAGCCCAAAACTTGGGCATCATCATAAATTGGTGGGACGAGTCATTTGGTGAGTTTTGAGTGAAATCAAAACACTAGAACTACGGGATACAATAACCACTTCAATTCGGAACAAACTGCTTTTGAACTTGAAGTGTCCAATTTCGTACACCTATTGATTTCCGATCGAGCCCAAAACTTGGGCATCGTCATAATATGTTGGGAGGAGTCGTTTGGTGAGTTTTGAGTGAAATCCAATCTCTAGAACTACGTAATACACCAACCACGACAATTCGGAACAAACTGCCTTTGAACTTGAAGTGTCCAATTTCGTACACCTATTGATTTCTGATCGAGCCCAAAACTTGGGCATCTTCATAATTTGTTGTGAGGAGTCATTTGGTGAGTTTGGAGTGAAATCCATTCGCTAGAACTACGAAATACACCAACCACTCCAATAAGGCACGAACTGCCTTTGAACTTGAATTATCCAATTTCGTACACCTATTGATTTCCGATCGAGCCCAAAACTTGGGCATCATCATAATATGGTGGGAGGAGTCATGTGGTGAGTTTTCGGAGAAATTCAATCACTAAAACTACGAAATACCCCAACCACTCCAATTCGGAACAAACTGCCTTTGAACTTGAAGTGTCCAATTTCGTACAACTATTGATTTCCGATCAGGCCCAAAATTTGGGCATCATCAAAATGTGTTTGGAAGAGTCATTTGGTGAGTTTTGAGGGAAATCCAATCGCTTGAACTACGAAATAAACCAACCACTCCAGTAAGGCACGAACTGCCGTTGAACTTGAATTGTCCAATTTCGTACACCTATTAATTTCCGATCGAGGCCAAAACTTGGGCATCGTCATAATATGGTGGGAGGAGTCATGTGGTGAGTTTTGAGTAAAATCCAATCGCTAGAACTACGGAGTACACGAACCACTCCAATTCGGAACAAACTGCCTTTGAACTTGAAGTGTCCAATTTCGTAAAATTATTGATTTCCGATCGAGCTCAAAACTTGGGCATCATCATAAAATGGTGGGAGGAATCATTTGGTGAGTTTTGAGTGAAATCCAGTCGCTAGAACTACGGAATACACCAACCACTCCAATTTGGAACAACCTGCCTTTGAACTTGAAGTGTCCAATTTCGTACACCTATTGATTTCCGATCGAGCTTAAAACCTGGGCATCATCATAATATTTTGGGAGGAGTCATTTGGTGACTTTTGAGTGAAATCCAATCCTTAGAACAACGAAATGCACCAACCACTCCAATAAGGCATGAACTGCCTTTGAACTTGAATTGTCCAATTTCGTACACCTATTGATTTCCGATCGAGCCCAAAACTTTGGCATCATCATAGTATGGTGGAAGGGACTATTTGCTGAGTTTTGAGTGAAATCCAATCGCTAGAACTACGGAATACACCAACCACTCCAGTTCTGAACAAACTGCCATTGAACTTGAAGTGTCCAATTTCGTACACCTACTGATTTCCGATTGAGCCCAAAACTTGAGCATCATCATAATATGGTGGGAGGAGTCATTTGGTGAGTTTGTAGTGAAATCCAACCGCTAGAACTACGGAATACACCAAACACACCAATAAAGAACGAACTGCCTTCGAACTTGAATTGTCCAATTTCGTATACCTATGGATTTACGATCGAGCCCAAAACTTAGGCATCATCATAATATATTGGGAGGAGTCATGTGGAGAGTTTTGAGTGAAATCCAATCACTAGAACTACGGAATACACCAACCAATCCAATTCCGAAAAAACTGCCCTTGAACTTGAAGTGTCCAATTTCGTACATCTATTGATTTCCGTTCGGGCCCAAAACCTGGGCATCATCTTAATGTGGTGGGAGGAGTCACGTGGAGAGTTTTGAGTGAAATTCAATCACTAGAACTACGTAATACACCAACAAATCCAATTCCGAACAAACTGCCTTTGAACATGAAGTGTCCAATTTCGTACCCCTATTGATTTCCGATCGAGCCCAAAACTTGGGCATGATCATAATATGGTGGGAGGAGTCATGTGGTGAGTTTTCAGAGAAATTCAATCACTAAAACTACGAAATACCCCAACCACTCCAATTCGGAACAAACTGCCTTCGAACTTGAAGTGTCCAATTTCGTACACCTATTGATTTCCGATCAAGCCCAAAATTTGGGCATCATCAAAATGTGTTTGGAAGAGTCATTTGGTGAGTTTTGAGGGAAATCCAATCGCTTGAACTACGAAATAAACGAACCACTCCAGTAAGGCACGAACTGCCGTTGAACTTGAATTGTCCAATTTCGTACACCTATTAATTTCCGATCGAGGCCAAAACTTGGGCATCATCATAATATGGTGGGAGGAGTCATGTGGTGAGTTTTGAGTAAAATCCAATCGCTAGAACTACGGAATACACGAACCACTCCAATTCGGAACAAACTGCCTTTGAACTTGAAGTGTCCAATTTCATAAAATTATTGATTTCCGATCGAGCTCAAAACTTGGGCATCATCATAAAATGGTGGGAGGAGTCATTTGGTGAGTTTTGAGTGAATTCCAATCGCTAGAACTACGGAATACACCAACCACTCCAATTCGGAACAACCTGCCTTTGAACTTGAAGTGTCCAATTTCGTACACCTATTGATTTCCGATCGAGCTCAAAACCTGGGCATCATCATAATATATTGGGAGGAGTCATTTGGTGACTTTTGAGTGAAATCCAATCCCTAGAACAACGAAATGCACCAACCACTCCAATAAGGCATGAACTGCCTTTGAACTTGAATTGTCCAATTTCGTACACCTATTGATTTCCGATCGAGCCCAAAACTTTGGCATCATCATAGTATGGTGGAAGGGACTATTTGCTGAGTTTTGAGTGAAATCCAATCGCTAGAACTACGGAATACACCAACCACTCCAGTTCTGAACAAACCGCCTTTGAACTTGAAGTGTCCAATTTCGTACACCTATTGATTTCCGATTGAGCCCAAAGCTTGAGCATCATCATAATATGGTGGGAGGAGTCAGTTGGTGAGTTTTTAGTGAAATCCAATCGCTAGAACTACGGAATACACCAAACACTCCAATAAAGCACGAACTGCCTTCGAACTTGAATTGTCCAATTTCGTACGCCTATGGATTTACGATCGACCCCAAAACTTAGGCATCATCATAATATGTTGGGAGGAGTCATGTGGAGAGTTTTGAGTGAAATCCAATCACTAAAACTACGGAATACACCAACCAATCCAATTCCGAAAAAACTGCCTTTGAACTTGAAGTGTCCAATTTCGTACGTCTATTGATTTCCGTTCGGGCCCAAAACCTGGGCATCATCATAATGTCGTGGGAGGACTCACGTGGAGAGTTTTGAGTGAAATCCAATCACTAGAACTACGGAATACACCAACCAATCCAATTCCGAACAAACTGCCTTTGAACATGAAGTGTCCAATTTCGAACACCTATTGATTTCCGATCGAGCCCAAAACTTGGGCATCATCATAATATGGTGGGAGGAGTCATTTGGGGAGTTTTGAGTGAAATCCAATCGCTAGAACTACGGAATACACCAAACACTCCAATTCCGAACAAACTGCCTTCGAACTTGAATTGTCCAATTTCGTACACCTATTGATTTCCGATCGAGCCCAAAACTTGGGCATCATCATAATTTGGTGGGAGGAGTCATTTGGTGAGTTTTGAGTGAAATCCAATCGCTAGAACTACGGAATACACCAACCACTCCAATTCCGAACAAACTGCCTTTGAACATGAAGTGTCCAATTTCGTACACCTATTGATTTCCGATCGAGCCCAAAACTTGGGCATCATCATAATTTGGTGGGAGGAGTCATTTGGTGAGTTTTGAGTGAAATCCAATCGCTAGAACTACGGAATACACCCAACACTCCAATTCCGAACAAACTGCCTTCGAACTTGAATTGTCCAATTTTGTACACCTATTGATTTCCGATCTAGCCCAAAACTTGGGCATCATCATAATATGGCGGGAGGAGTCATTTGGTGGGTTTTGAGTGAAATCCAATCGCTAGAACTACGGAATACACCAACCACTCCAATGAGGCACGAACTGCCTGTGAACCTGGATTGTCCAATTTCGTACACCTATTGATTTCCGATCGAACCCAAATAATGGGCTTCATCATAATATGGTAGGAGGAGTCATGTGCTGAGTTTTGAGTGGAATCCAATCGCTAGAACTACGGAATACACCAACCACTCTAATTCGGAACAAACTGCCTTTGAACTTGAAGTGTCCAATTTCGCACACCTATTGGTTTCCGATCGAGCCCAAAACTTGGGCATCGTCATAATATGTTGGGAGAAGTCATTTGGTGTGTTTTGAGTGAAATCCTATCGCTAGAATGATATGTTCATAATTTCACACATTTGCATGCCTTCTTTACTTGGTGATTTTGTTTGTGTGTTTTGTAGGTTAAGGCAGCAAGAGATCACATTTGACACAATCCATGCATATGAAGGGCTGATTGGCACAAGAGGAATATAAACTTAAAGACAGACCCAATTTGGGCCACACTCTCCTTGTCAGTCCAGCGTCGTGGGTCATCTTACAAGCATCATTTCAGCAACTTACACAACTCAAATGAGGAGACGTCCTTTATAGAAGTTGTTCATATTGGTGTCTAGTATAACATATCCAAAATTCAGCGTAATTGAACATATCTGGAGTCCTTAGCCCGTCAAACACTGAACCATGCTCAGGAGGATTTTAATATGCAGCTGCCAGCTAATGAGCCTTGTGTTCCACACCTCCCTTGAGCCAAGTGCCTCACCTAAGTTGTACCTGACTTTAGACCAAACATGTTGAGCAAATTAGGGAGTCATTTCTGCATTGAAAGTCTCAAGGAGCAAAACAAGGCATGCTTAATTAGGGGGAAACATGTTTGCACAAATCCGTTTCCAGGATTTCTGGTGGGCTGTCTACACCAGCCAAGGGGAGGACGAATTTTGGAAGTCTATAAATAGAGAGTTGCAGCTCATTCACAAGGGGGGGAGAGGAGAGTTACACACATACATTCACTTCATCCATTATTCTCATACACACATTTGGTGGGTTTTGAGTGAAATCCAATTGCTAGAACTACGGAATACACCAACCACTCCAATAAGGCATGAACTGCCTTTGAACCCGAATTGTCCAATTTCGTACACCTATTGATTTCCGATCGAACCCAAAACATGGGCTTCATCATAATATGGTGGGAGGAGTCATGTGGTGAGTTTTGAGTGAAATCCAATCGCTAGAACTATGCAATACCCCAACCACTCTAATTCGGAACAAACTGCCTTTGAACTTGAAGTGTCCAATTTCGCACACCTATGGATTTCCGATCGAGCCCAAAACTTGGGCATCTTCATAATATGGTGGGAGGAGTCATTTGGTGGAATTTTGAGTGAAATCCAATCGCTAGAACAAAGGAATACACCAACCACTCCAATTCGGAAAAAACTGCCTTTGAACATGAAGTGTCCAATTTCGTACACCTATTGATTTCCGATCGAGCCCAAAACTTGGGCGTCATCTTAATATGGTGGGAGGAGTTATGTGGTGAGTTTTGTGAGAAATCCAATCGCTAGAACTATGGAATGCACCAACCACTCCAATTCGGAACAAACTGCCTTTGAACTTGAATTGTCCAATGTCGTACACCTATTGATTTCCGATCGAGCCCAAAACTTGGGCATCATCATAATATGGTTGGTGGAGTCATTTGGTGACTTTGGATTGAAATCTAATGGCTAGAACTACGGAATACACCAACCACTCCAATTCGGAACAAACTGCCTTTGAACTTGAATTGTCCAATGTCGTACACCTATTGATTTCCGATCGAGCCCAAAACATGGGCTTCATCATAATATGGTGGGAGGAGTCATGTGGTGAGTTTTGAGTGAAATCCAATCGCTAGAACTATGCAATACCCCAACCACTCTAATTCGGAACAAACTGCCTTTGAACTTGAAGTGTCCAATTTCGCACACCTATGGATTTCCGATCGAGCCCAAAACTTGGGCATCTTCATAATATGGTGGGAGGAGTCATTTGTTGGAATTTTGAGTGAAATCCAATCGCTAGAACAAAGGAATACACCAACCACTCCAATTCGGAACAAACTGCCTTTGAACTTGAAGTGTCCAATTTCATACACCTATTGATTTCCCATCAAGCCCAAAACTTGGGCATCCTCATAATATGGTGGGAGGAGTCATGTGGAACGTTTTGGGTTAAATCCAATCGCTAGAACTACGGAAAACACCAACCACTCCAATTCGGAACAAACTGCCTTTGACCTTGAAGTGTCCAATTTCGTACAACTGTTGATTTCCGATCGCGCCCAAAACTTGGGCATCATCATCATATGGTGGGAGGAGTCATGTGGAGAGTTTTGGGTGAAATCCAATCGCTAGAACTAAGGAATACACCAACCACTCCAATTCGGAACAAACTGCCTTTGAACTTGAATTGTCCAATGTCGTACACCTATTGATTTCCGATCGAGCCCAAAACTTGGGCATCATCATAATATGGTTGGTGGAGTCATTTGGTGACTTTGGATTGAAATCTAATGGCTAGAACTACGGAATACACCAACCACTCCAATTCGGAACAAACTGCCTTTGAACGTGAAGTGTCCAATTTCGTACACCTATTGATTTCCGATCGAGCCCAAAACCGGGGAATCATCGTAATATGTTGGGAGGACTCATTTGGGGAGTTTTGAGTGAAATCCAATCGCTACAACTACGAAACGTACCAACCACTCCAATAAAGCACGAATTGCCTATGAACTTGAATTGTCCAATTCCGTACACCAATTCATTTCAGATCGAGCCCAAAACTTGGGCATCATCATAATATGGTGGGAGGAGTCATATGATGAGTTTTGAGTGAAATCCAATCGCTAGAACTACGGAATACACCAACCACTCCAATTCGGAACAAACTGCCTTTGAACTTGAATTGTCCAATTTCGTACACCTATTGATTTCCGATCGAGCCCAAAACTTTGGCATCGTCATAATATGGTGGGAGGAGTCATGTGGTCAGTTTTGAGTGAAATCCAATCGCTAGAACTACGGAATACACCAACCTCTCCAATTCGTAACAAACTGCCTTTGAACTTGAAGTGTCCAATTTCGTACACCTGTTGATTTCCGATCGAGCCCAAAACTTGGGAATCATCATAATATGTTGGGAGGAGTCATTTGGCGAGTTTTGAGTGAAATTCAATCGCTAGAACTATGAAATGTACCAACCACTCCAAAAAGGAACGAACTGCCTTTGAACTTAAATTGTCCAATTCCGTACACCTATTGATTTCCGATCGAGCCCAAAACTTGGGCATCACCATAATATGGTGGGAGGAGTGATGTGATGAGTTTTCACTACTACAAAAATGGAAAAAGACGACCAGAAAAAGACGACGGCATAACATAAAACCGTCGTTGTATTTAAATAGACGATGGTATAAAAAAAAACCGTCGTGGATAAGTGATTTACTGTTCAATATTTTTAAAAGACGACGCGTACAAATAAAAAACCGTCGTTTTTAAAAAAGGATTTCTTCAGTGTTAAAATCTGACCAAAAAACAACGACAGCAGGTATGAATACACTGACGTAGAAAATAAAGACGACAGTTCACCAAAAAACCTGCCGTGTTAACTCCTAACTAAACACGACCAACTGTTCTTAATCCACGTCGTATAATATAGTGGAATCAACGTCTGTATACTACGACGGTGCATTCTCTGTAAACCGCCGACTTATTATTTTGGAGTATACTACGACGGTACCTACAACACTACTGTCGTTTTTATTTACCACGTCCTAAGTTCAAATTACGGTCGTATTTTTTCAATTTATACGTCTGCCCTCTCTGTAAACCGCCGTCTTATGTTTATAGCTTTTTAAAATTAATTAATTTTTCTTTTATTTTGGTAATATCTTTCTTAACACAAAACAAAATTTAATTCTCAATCCTCAACAACATTTTCATCTTAAAATGCAAATCTCTTCGTGTTAAATATGAACACAAATTTGGCAAATACATCGTGGCAAATATATGTTCAACTGTTTCTTCCTCTCATATGCAAGCTGGGCCCTCTCCTTCCTCTTGTTCTCAAGCTCCTGCACAGCCTCGATTCCTGAAAAACAAAATCAAAATCAACAAAGTGTGAACCCTCACTCCTCGATTCCTGGTTACATTGTAGTCCCCTTTTCCACAGTGATCAACTTCAAAACTCCTGTGTAGCAAGGTGGAACCAGCCTTAGAACCTGTTGTGGGTTGTGCCTTTGGGGTGAAGCTGGGAGTGGGCTTGAGGTTCAGAATGAATAGACACCACCTACTCATTCTGAACCTCAAGCCCACTCCCAGCTACAGCCACCACCTGAGTCCGTCTCTGCGAGCATCAGGAACACCCACGCGGGTTCTCAAGCTGGTTTCACCCTTGCTACACAGGAGGATGTAGCAAACCCATGCTTGGTCTTGTGAGGAATCATTCTGCAAACCCATTTGCTTTCAGAAAGACAATTTCTGCAACCCTAATTGAAAACTGAGAGTCAACAACCGCGTAAAAAAATCCTATTTAAACAAAATGGAGTAAATATCCACGTCAGTTCTAATATACATAGCGACGTCATATTTGACTAATCAACGTCAGTTTAGATATAACTACATCGGAAATCCAAAAGTCATTTCGCGCGTATTAAAAAGATAACTACATCGGAAATCCAAAAGTCATTTGGCGAGTATTAAAAAGAGAACAGAACCAAAGTAACCACGTCGGTTTATTGAAATACACAGTCGTTGAATTTAAGAGTACAACGTCAGTTTAGAGAAACAAAGCGCCGTCATAACCACGTCGGAAATCCAAAAGTCATTTGGCGCGTATTAAAAAGAGAACGACGTCGTTTTCAGAACCGCAAAGTAACCACGTCGGTTTATTAAAATACACAGTCGTTGAAATTACAAGTACAACGTCAGTTTCGAGAAAAAAAGCGCCGTCATAACCACATCGGAATTCCAAAAGTCTTTCGGCAGTTGTGATAACCACGTCATTTATGAATTATCTACCGTCGTTATAACAAAATAATACGGCGGTTTGTTAATGACAACGTCGTTGTATTGAACTCTGGGAAAATATATAAACTTTTCGTCACCTGACCTAATATTTTACGGTTTTCACTTCCCGATAAAGTATCATAGTTTCCCTCTCATTTCCCAAATCACCATTTTCGTCACCTGACCTAGCATCATCGTCTGAATCATCGTCTTCATCGTCCAAATCACCATTTTGGTCTTCGTCTTCGTCGGAAGGAAACATTTCTTTGCACGCCGGTGTTATTCAAGGTTTTTTCTCACTCTCTTCCCTTTTTTTACTTTTCATTTGCATGCCGTAGTTGTCTGGAAACTAGATTCTGTCAAATTGAAGAAATCTTTCACTGGTTTTGATTAAATACATAAGTAGATACCCTCACGACGCCAAAAGACGACAGTTCTGTCCTGTTTTCGACGATGGAATGGACACACCACGACGGTGGCTAAAAACCGTCATGGTGTGACAATTAATACGTCGGAAACAAGATAAAACCTTCGTCTAGTGAGAGAAGTACACTAGTTTTGTAATTTTAAACCACGTCGGTTATTTTTAATAACCGACGTAGTTTATGAATATTTACGTCATGAAATATATAAAACCGTCGTTGTTTTTATATTATTACGTCGTTTATTTTTAATAACCGACGTTGTTTTTCTGGCAGATTAATCAAAAATGGTTTCAAAATCTCAAAACAAGGAAGCTGAAGCGTCAAAGGCCACAGCAGGTTCAATGGCACAAGGGGATGAACCCAAAACAGGTTTAGTGGAAGTTGAAAAATCAAGTCAAAGCAAACCCTCGAAGAGGATGAGATATTCCTCAACCTCAGAGAAAGACTCAAGCACAGCCACATTTGTTGAGGAGCCAAAATCTGGCCGCGGTATCAGCACAATGAGCCGTGTTGTGAAGAGGAAAATTGAGAAGGTTAAGCCTGTGGTTGAGTTCAATAAAGATGGCAAACCACATGGCGATGCTGCTGTTGAGATGCAGTCTTACATTGGTGTTTTGGCACGCACCAGAGTCCCTCTTGTGGACAAGAAATGGAAACAATTACCCAAGGACGTGAAGGAGCAGATTTGGGAAGCTGTTCAAATGTCCTATGTTATTGGGGATAGTTACAAGAACTTGGTCTTGTCATCTGCCGCCAAAAAATGGAAGGATTTCAAGTATAACTTAACTAAGCAATATATCCTTCCATTCGCACATGACAAGGAGAAATTAAAAGAAATCCCATTGCTTTATAAGTTCATAGAGAAATCGCAATGGGATGCCTTCGTAGCTTCAAGGTTAACCCCAGATTTTGAAGCTAAGCATGCTGAGCAGAAGGAGAGGAGGGAGAAATTGGAGTACAACCATAGGTTGTCTAGAAAAGGGTATGTTGGTTTGACGGACCAATTGGTAGAAACCATGCCCGAAGGTCAAGAAATCGATCGAGCTGTTCTGTGGAAGAAAGCAAGAGAAGATAAATCAGGAAACATCCCTGATCCAAAGGCTGCAGAGAAGGCAAAACTAATCGTAAGTCTCACTAACTCTGTTCTAAATTTGAAAAACAGAGTGTTTTATTTTGGTATAGACGTCGTTTATATTTATATAAGCGACGTTATAAAGTGAACACCACGACAGGCTTAATTTACGGACGTTTAAAAGTGAATAGGACGTCGGTTTTTGAATAAAGTAGACGTCTAGATAGAATTAATACGACGGATTAAATTATTCTATGAACTGCATTTTTGTTTTAAGTTTACTCACGCACACACTCTCCCTCTCTCTGTCTATTTCACTGAATTTTGTGGTGCACAATTTCTGGAAAAGAATGCATATTTCAATCGAGTTTTTTCACTTCTTCATTAAAACTTACGACGGTTTTATCTTATCTAGACGTTAGAATGATTATACAACGACGGTAATTTTGTGCAGCCGTATGGAATTGTACATCTACGTCTGTTTGTTTAATAATCCGTCGTCTTACTTTGAATATACGACGGTTTTTAATTTATGTCTTAATCTGTTTTATTTTGAATATACGACGTATTTTTATATACCGACGTTGTAAAGTATAAACAACGACGGTATTTATATATAGACGTTTTAAATTAATACCACGTCTGTCATTTAATAAAAACCGTCGTTGTTTATAATTTACAACGTCGGTATATGTATCTGTCATACACCCTTCTCAGGTTCTAACAATCTCTCTTTCTTTCTTTTAGGATGATTTGCAAAAGCAAGTCTCCGAAGGCACTCTGACTGTCTCCGGGAGCAATGATATCTTGACTCTGGCTTTGGGAACCCCGGAGCATGGTGGGAGAGTCAGAGGAGCTGGTGCTGGCGTTACCCCAACTCAGTTCTTCAATTTGCCGAAGCAGCAGAGAGTGAAATTTGGTGACAAATTGAAGGAAAGTGTGAGGGAGGCAGTCAGAGAAGAGACCTTGAGGATTGAGGCGAAGTCAAGGGAAACTATAATGGAAGCAGTCAGAGCAGAGAGGGAGACTTTGTTGGCATATATCCGTCAACTAGTTCCTAGTTTTGATCCCAGCCAGATGCTCCAAACCCCAATTCCTCCAATTATTTTACCCCCTCAAGATCAAAGCCCAAAAAATCCAATGTCTGATAAGGCAAGCTGCTCTGGGGCCACTAATATCAGACCCCTAGCTTTGGAATTAGAAGATCCAAAGCCTGAAGCTGATACTGCTGCAAAAGAGAAAGAGGACACGGTAAAATCTCTGCTTATTTATATTTCTGCTTTTTAAATTTTAAAAAGACGTCGCTCCTTTTAATAGCCGACGTTAAAATTTAAAATAACGACGGTAAATACGTCTGTTTCTTACAAGACACGTCGTGTTTCGTTATATACCACGACGCTTTTATAAACCGTCGTTCATTTCATGATTTCATTAACTGTATTTATATTAGACGACCTTTCTATAGAATAGCGACGTTATAAATTCAATACAACGTCAGTATTAACGAGAAACCGTCGTTTATATTATATACCACGTCTGTTTTTTTTGTTTAGTTAGAGTCGTTTATTTTAGTTCACACACAAACTAACTTATATTTCTTTATTAATTTCTTTAAACAGGATCTCTCAAAGCTAGATATGCCACCTCCTCTTTTAGCCTTATGCCAACATTTCCAGACCAAGTTGTTGCCTAATGGTAACGAGGCTCTAACAATTCACATGCCCAAGGAAGTGTTTGGCTTTGAGCATGATACCTTCCTCTTCACTGAAGATGTTTTGCAGTTTGGTTCCATGGTTGAGATAGGAACCACAGTGATATCAGTATACATGAGGTAATTCTCCCTAATCCCATTTTGTTTTACATTTTCCTTTCTTTTAAATTAAAATCTCATTTAATTGACTTTCATATATTTAGGTTCCTATTTGACTATTTAAAAATGGCAAATCTTGTAAACCTTGTTGGCCTCGTGAACCCTGGGCTAATGAGCTCTGGAGCTGGATCAATATCAGACCGAATAAAAAACCTGTCAAACCGCCTGAATACAGCAGATGGGAATCAATTTTTCTTGGTCCCTTATAATCCAGGGTTAGTACCATTTAAAGTATTTTCCTATTACATGAATTCACTGCCTTATAATCCAGGCTTCCAATATTTTTCTTTCTAATATGAATCATTATGTGCAGGGGTCATTGGGTGATGGTAATTGTGAGACCATTAACAGAGACTGCCTATTACATGAATTCACTGCCAAAACGCATGGTTGACGACGAAATGAAAAATATAGTGAATACGTAAGTTGATTTCTTCTGATTTATGATTTTTCCTATAAAGTATTTAAATAAACGACGGTTTTTACTAATACCGACGTTATTATATAATATAACGACGGGAAGATATTACCGACGTTTTAATTTAACTACCACGTCAGTATTTTCTTAAAAACGTCGTTTTAATTTAACTACCACGTCGTTTGCGTTTTATTTAAGAACGTTTTAATTTTTTCTGCACAATTTTCGTCATACGACGTTTTTTACTCTTACCGACGTTATAACGTTACACAACGACGGTTAGGTTTTACCGCCGTTTTAAACAAAATATAACGTCTTGGTTTAAAAAACTCCGTCGTTTTGACTGATTTACCACGACGGTTACTATTTGTATTTAACACCCTTTGTTTTCTTGTAACAGGTCAATTAAAATGTTTAACATTCATATAAACAAAAATTCACGTAAACAGCAGGCCATTTGGAAAAATCTACACGGCACTCCTGAACAACCAACAAGTGTAGAGTGTGGCTATTACGTGATTGGATTCATGAGAGATATAATTCATGATCCAGACCTAAATTTCGAAAAGAAGGTAAAACGCAACATTTTAGATATACTTTCTTTATTTTACTACGTCATATTTTTGTTTAACTGTCGTTTGTATTCTTTTAACACGTCGGTTTTTTGGTTTATTTTGCAGTTTGACAAGAAAAAAGATAAACTTCAGTATACACAAAAGGATATTGACGAAGTTAGGCATGAATGGGCAGAATTCGTGAACAAGCAATTACCGAAGGATAATTGATGTAGATAAATATTTATGAACAATGTTTAATTTAGATTATTTAAAATGTATATAAATATTTTGTTGTAATCAAGAGAACAAAAATCAACAAAATTAAATTTTGTTTAAAAATTTGTTTAGTTCCCAAACACCGACGTCTTATTCTAATTTACACGTCTCATACGTGTACACAATGGTCGTATTGCAGTAAACGACGTGTAATAGTCAAAACAACGACGGTTTATAATTAATTCATCCTGTATAAATGAATTTGTACTCATATACTACGTCCGTTAGTATAACCTTATCGACGTCGTAATAATATACAAAGGCTGATATTTCTAAATATCCGCCTTTGTATAAAAAAAACACGTCAGCTATATACAACAAAATGACGTGTAATAGAAATAACAACGACGGTATATAATTAATTCATCCTGCATAAAAGAATATGAATTCATATACTACGTCGGTTAGTATAACCTTATCGACGTCGTAATCTTATACAAAGGCGGATATTCTTAAATATTCGCCTTTATATATATAAACAACGTCAGTTATATACACTAAAATGACGTTTAATATTAGTAACAACGACGGTTTATAATTAATTCATCCTTTATAAATGAATTTGTATTCATATACTACGTCGGTTAGTATAACATTAACGACGTTGTAATATTATACAAAGGCGGATATTATTAAATATCCGCCTTTATATATTTAAACAACGTCCGTTATATACACTAAAATGACGGTTTATAATTAATTCATCCTGTGTATATTCTTAAATATAGTTTCAACGTCGGTTTTTTATGTTTAATGTCGTTGTAAAGGGATACAACGTCGGCTAAGTCATTTTTAATTTAATTGTTATTGACTTTTATATTTTATTTAAATCCATATTAAATTCGTAACTATATCCAAAAATTATACTGAAAACTACCAAGCATTGGAATATTGTCTCTATCTTAAAGCTTTAAAAAATATAATTTTGGAAATATTTTTTTATTGTATTTAATTACTAATATTAATAATATATTCAAAACAAAATCCGAAAAATATACCGGCAAATTCTATGCACTGATTGAGACAATATCTTGCCCGTTAAGGCCTGAAAAATGTAATTTTAGTTTTCAAAGTTCAAATGATAACAAAATTCAAACAAATTTAGAGACAAAGCATTGTACTCCTTATACTTTACATAACATAACCCTAAGGTTTATGTGATCCATTGGTGCCCATAAATTCAAAATTATGAAATCCATATTTTAGCCTACTATTGTAGAAGGCAATGTTGTAAGGAATCCATAGCAATTTTCGGTTCATTTTTCTCGTACTTGTGTATTTTTTTTAAATTATTTTACAATTTAGGGTTTAGGGTTTAGGGTTTAGGGTTTAAGGTTTAGGGTTTTTTGAAACGACGCCGGTTTTCTCCCGCTGTTTTTGGTCAACTACATTAACAAAGACTAATTGAATTCGGTTGACAACGTCAGTTATAAAATAGCGACGTCTTTAGTGTTTACAACGTCGTAAATGTATTATAACCGCCGTTGTAAGTAATTATTAGACGTCATTATAAGTGTTGACCGTCGTGGTTGAAAAACGCGGTACTTAAAAATTTTTGACCGCGACTTAAAATTTTCAGAATTTCCCTTTAACCCTCAAATAGTTCATTCTCTCTCTTCAACATAAATTTGTCTGAAAGTTTTCGTTCTCCAAGCTCTCTCTCAATATCCATGTAAGTACAACTCTAGTCCCTTTAATCCTAATTCTCTCAGCTCTGTCTCAAGCTTTTGTTATATTCTCTCAGCTCTCTCTCAAAGCATTGGGTACGTAGATTCTCCAAGATCTCTCTCAAAGCATTTGGTACGTAGATTTTTCAAGATCTCTCATTGGGTACGTAGATTCTCCAAGCTCTCTCTCAAAGCATTGGGTACGTAGATTCTCCAAGCTCTCTCTGAAGCAGTTGTTATATTCTCGCAGCTCTCTCTCAATATCCATGTAAGTACAACCCTAATCTCTTCTTAAATCCATAAATGTTTTCGTTGGTAGCTATATTAGGGTTTTGGTGTTTGCAATCTTGTAATAATTGCTCTCTGTTTGGGTTCTTTTATGTTTGTTTGGCCATGGGTTCTTGGAAAAGGAATGGGGATGGGAGATTTAAGCTGTTTTTTTTTTTTTTTAACTACGACGACGGTTGAAGGATCAAACCGTCGTCCAAATGTTTATTATACGTCGGTTGTTCATTTACTCCCGTCGTCTACGTTTTAAGCCGCAACTGGTAGCCTAAAGACGACTGTTTCTCCATTAAACGTCGTCTTTAGGCTACCAGAACACCGTTCAAATTTCTGGGTCTGGGTATCTTAATGACGACGGTGACTATAGATGCCGTCGTCGGAATGTATATTAAACGACGATTATTTTTATAAACCATCGTCTTTTCCATGTTTTATATTTAATTTTCATTTTGTTCTCTGCTATTTGAATGAGGTAGTGTTTCATTGCTGGTCTTTCCACTTTAATATATATATATATTTATATGAATTTGATAGAGTGTAAGATGGATAAGTCATGGATGCATGCGGATAGAAGATCGAAGGCATATGAGTTAGGGGTGGAAGGATTTTTGAATTTTGCGTTACAAAATCTTGGAAATACAACTGAGATTCGTTGTCCATGTGTTAAATGTGGGAATATTTGATTGTTTGGGGTTGGAATTATAAGGGAACACTTATACTTTAATGGAATTGACCAAAGCTATAAGATTTGGAGATGGCACGGAGAACCTTGGGAACGGACTACCAATGCTAGTAGAAATGTGGAAGAAGATGAGCAAAGTAGGTTTAGTTATGTTTCTGAAGAATTAGGGATGGATGATAATGATTTTGCCAATATTGGATCTGATCCTTATGAGTTTGCCAGTGTGATTGGGGATGGCGATGAACCCTTGTACCCTGGTTGCAGTAAGTACACGAAGTTGTCGGCTTTGGTGAAGTTATATAATTTGAAAGCAAAACATGGGATGAGTGATGTTTGCTTTACAGAATTATTGATACTTCAAGGAGAATTTCTTCCAGAAGGAAATACACTACCTTCCTCTATGTACGAGGCAAAAAAGACTTTGTCTGCTTTAGGGATGAGTTATGAGAAAATCCACGCATGTTCCAATGACTGCATTTTGTATCGGAAGGAGTATGAGAATGCAACTAATTGTCCTACTTGTGGTATCTCAAGGTGGAAGGAAACCAAGGATGGTCGTTTATGTACCAAATCGACGTCGGTTTTAGTTCTTTTGTGACGTGTTCTATATTAACCACGTCGTTTTTTTTGTGTTCAAGCCGTCAAAATCATTTTTAACGTCTGTGGTGATATAAATGGTCGTGGTTATTGTTGTTTTTACGTCTGTTTATGTAAATATACGCCATGTTATATGTTTAAGACGTCAGTTTTTTCATTTAGTGAACGTAGTATTTACTAACCAAGACGTTTTCTAAGTTTTACACGTCGGTTTTTGTGTATTTAGAGACGTCGATAAACATATTTACGTCGGTTTTGTAGTTGTTTTTGACATTTAACATTATTTCAACGTCAGTGTTTTACTAAAACCGTCGTCTATTATAGTTGAAAGGTTTCTTTTTTAGGTTTTATGTATGAAATCTACGTCGGTTTTAGTATTTTACTGACGTGTACTATATTAACTACGTCGGTTATTTTCCGTCGTTATTTCATGTATGAAAAGACGGCGGTCGATTTCTCGTCGGTTGTAAACCATGATACACGACGGTGGATTACCGTCGTCTATTTCGTTTTTTGTAGTAGTGTTTGAGTGAAATCCAATCGCTAGAAATGCGGAATACACCAACCACTCCAATTCGGAACAAACTGCCTTTGAACTTCAAGTGTCCAATTTCGTACACCTATTGATTTCCGATCGAGCCCAAAACTTGGGCCACGTCATAATATGTTGGGAGGGGTCATGTGGTGAGTTTTGAGTGAAATCCAATCGCTAGAACTACGGAAGACACCAACCACTCCAATAAAGCACGAATTGCCTATGAACTTGAATTGTCCAATTCTGTACACCAATTGATTTCAGATCGAGCCCAAAACTTGGGCATCATCATAATATGGTGGGAGGAGTCATATGATGAGTTTTGATTGAAATCCAATCGCTAGAACTATGGAATACACCAACCACACCAATTCGGAACAAACTGCCTTTGAACTTGAATTGTCCAATTTCGTACACCTATTGATTTCCGATCGAGCCCAAAACTTGGGCATCGTTATAATATGTTGGGAGGAGTCATTTGGTGAATTTTGAGGGACATCAAATCACTAGAAGTACAAGATACACCAACCACTCCAATAAGGCACGAACTGCCTTTGAACTTGAATTGTCCAATTTCGTACACCTATTGATTTCCGGTCGAGCCCAAAACTTTTGCATCATCGTAATATGGTTGGAGAAGTCGTTTGGTGAGTTTTGAGTGAAATCCAATCGCTTGAACTACGGAATACACCATCCACTCCAATTCGGAACAAACTGCCTTTGAACTTGAAGTGTCCAATTTCGTACACCTATTGATTTCCGATCGAGCCCAAAACTTTGGCATCATCATAATCGGTTGGGTAGAGTGATTTGGTGAGTTTTGAGTGAAATCCAATCGCTAGAACTACGGAATACTGCAACCACTCCAATTCGGAATAAACTGCCTTTGAACTTGAAGTGTCCAATTTTGTACATCTATTAAATTCGGATCGAGCCAAAAACTTGGGCATCATTATAATACGTTGGGAGGAGTCATTTGGTGAGTTTTGAGGGAAATCCAACCGCTAGCACTACGAAATACACCAAACTCTCCAATAAGGCACGAACTGCCTTTGAACTAGAAGTGTCCAATTTCGTACACATATTGATTTTCGATCGAGCCCAAAACTTGGGCATCATCATAATATGTTGGGAGGAGTAATTTGGTGAGTTTTGAGTGAAATCCAATTGCTAGAACTACGAAATACACCAACCACTCCAATAAGGAACGAACTGCCTTTGAACTTGAATTGTCCAATTTCGTACACCTATTGAGTTCCGATTGAGCCCAAAACTTTTGCATCATCGTAATATGGTTGGAGAAGTCATTTGGTGAGTTTTGAGTGAAATCCAATCGCTAGAACTACGGAATACACCAACCACTCCAATAAGGAACAAACTGCCTTTGAACTTGAAGTGTCCAATTTCGTACACCTATTGATTTCCGATCGAGCCCAAAACTTGGGCACCATCATAATATGTTGGGAGTAGTCATTCGGTCAGTTTTGAGAGAAATCCAAACCCTAGAACTACGAAATACACAAACCACTCCAATAAGGCACGAACTGCCTTTGAACTTGAATTGTCCAATTTCGTACACCTGTTGATTTCCGATCGAGCCAAAAACTTGGGTATCATCATAATGTGGAGGGAGGAGTGATTTGGTGAATTTTGAGCGAAATCCAATCACTAGAACTACGACATAACCCAACCACTCCAATTTGGAACAAACAGCCTTTGAACTTGAAGTGTCCAATTTCGTACACCTATTGATTTCCGATTGAGCCCAAAACTTGGGCATCATCATAATGTGTTGGGAAGAGTGATTTGGTGAGTTTTGAGTGAAATCCAATTGCTAGAACTATGAAATACACCAACCACTCCAATAAGGCACGAACTGCCATTGAACTTGAATTGTCTAATTTCGTACACCTATTGATTTCCGATCGAGCCCAAAACTTGGGCATCATCATAATATGTTGGGAGGAGTAATTTGGTGAGTTTTGAGTGAAATCCAATCGCTAGAACTACGAAATACACCAACCACTCCAATAAGGAACGAACTGGAACTGAACTTGAAGTGTCCAATTTTGTTCACCTATTAAATTCGGATCGAGCCCAAAACTTGGGCATCATTGTAATATGTTGGGAGGAGTCATTTGGTGAGTTTTGAGTGAAATCCAACTGCTAGCACTACGAAATACATCAACCACTCCAATACGGCACCAACTGCCTTTGAACATGAAGTGTCCAATTTCGTACACCTATTGATTTCCGATCAAGCCCAAAACATGGGCATCATCATAATATGTTGGGAGGAGTCATTTGGTGAGTTTTGGGTGAATTCCAACCGCCAGCACTACGAAATACACCAACCACTCCAATAAGGCACGAACTGCCTTTGAACTTGAAGTGTCCAATTTCGTACACCTATTAATTTCCGATCGAGCCCAAAACTTGGGCATCATCATAATATGTTGGGAGGAGTCATTTGGTGAGTTTTGAGTGAAATCCAATCGCTAGAACTACGAAATACACCAACCACTCCAATAAAGAACGAACTGCCTTTGAACTTGAATTGTCCAATTTCGTACACCTATTGATTTCCGATCGAGCCCAAAACTTTTGCATCATCGTAATATGTTGCGAGGAGTCATTTGGTGAGTTTTGAGTGAAATCCAATCGCTAGAACTACGAAATACACCAACCTCTCCAATAAGGCACGAACTGCCTTTGAACTTGAATTGTCCAATTTCGTACACCTATTGATTTCCGATCGAGCCCAAAACTTGGGCATCATCCTAATATGGTGGGAGGAATCATTTGGAGAGTTTTGAGTGAAATCCAATCGCTAGAACTACGGAATACACCAACCACTTCAATTCGAAACAAACTACCTTTGAACTTGAAGTGTCCAATTTCGTACACCTATTGATTTCCGATTGAGCCCAAAACTTGGGCATCATCATAATATGTTGGGAGGAGTCATTTGGTGAGTTTTGA
The DNA here is from genome assembly GCA_034190965.1 of Prunus campanulata. Classification (NCBI taxonomy): domain Eukaryota; kingdom Viridiplantae; phylum Streptophyta; class Magnoliopsida; order Rosales; family Rosaceae; genus Prunus; species Prunus campanulata. The sequence goes on along the minus strand of CM067209.1, from coordinate 11,504,059 downwards.
GTGAAATCCAATCGCTAGAACTATGAAATACACCAAATACCCCAATAGGGCACGAACTGCCTTTGAACTTAAAGTGTCCAATTTCGTACACCTATTGAATTCTGATCGATCCCAAAACTTGGGCATCATCATAATATGTTGGGTGGAGTCATTTGGTGAGTTTTGAGTGAAATCCAATCGCTATAACTACGAAATACACCAACCACTCCAATAAGGCATGAACTGCCTTTGAACTTGAATTCTCCAATTTTGTACACCTATGATTTCAGATCGAGCCTAAAACTTGCGCATCACCATAATATGGTGGGAGGAGTCATTTGGTGAGTTTTGAGAGAAATCAAATTGCTAGAACTACGGAATACAAAAACCATTCCAATTCGGAACAAACTGACTTTGAACTTGAAGTGTCCAATTTCGTGCAAATGTTAAATTCAGATCGAGCCCAAAATTAGGGCATCATCATAATATGTTGGGAGGAGTCATTTGGTGAGTTTTGAGTGAAATCCAATTGCTAGAACTACGAAATACACCAGCCACTCCAACAAGGCACGAACTGCCTTTGAACTTGAAGTGTCCAATTTCGTACACCTATTGATTTTCTACCGAGCCCAAAACTCGGGCATCGTCATAATATGGTGGAAGGAGTCATGTGGTGAGTTTTGAGTGAAATCGAATCGCTAGAACTACGGAATACAAAAACCACTCCAATTCGGAACAAACTGCCTTTGAACTTGAAGTGTCCAATTTCGTACAACTTTTAAATTCAGATCGAGCCAAAAACTAGGGCATCATCATAATATGATGGGAGGAGTCACTTGGTGAGTTTTGAGTGAAATCCAATCACTAGAACTACGAAATACACCAACCTCTCCAATAAGGCATGAACTGCCCTTGAACTTGAATTGTCCAATTTCGTACACCTATTGATTTGCGATCGAGCCCAAAACTTTTGCGTCACCATAATATGGTGGGAGGAGTCATTTGGTGAGTTTTGAGTGAAATCCAATTGCTAGAACTATGGAATACACCAACCACTCCAATTCGGAACAAACTGCCTTTGAACGTGCAGTGTCCAATTTCGTACACCTAGTGATTTCCGATCGAGCCCAAAACCTGGGCATCATCATAATATGGTGGGAGGAGTCATGTGGAGAGTGTTGAGTAAAATCCAATCGCTAGAAATATGGAATACACCAACCACTCCAATTCGGAACAAACTGCCTTTGAACTTGGAGTGTCCAATTTCGTACACCTATTGATTTCCGATCGAGCCCAAAACTTGTGCATCATTATATAATGGTGGGAGGAGTCATTTGGTGAGTTTTGAGCGAAATCCAATCGCTAGAACTACGGAATACACCAACCACTCCAATTCGGAACAAACTGCCTTTGAACTTGAAGTGTCCAATTTTGTACACCCATTGATTTCCGATCGAGCCCAAAACGTAGGCATCGTCTTAATATGTTGGGAGGAGTCATTTGGTAAGTTTTGAGGGAAATCCAACAGCTAGAACTACGAAATACACCAACCAGTCCAATAAGGCACGAACTGCCTTTGAACTTGAAGTGTCCAATTTCGTACACCTATTAATTTCTTATCGAGCCCAAAACTTGGGCATCGTCATAATATGGTGGGAGGAGTCATGTGGTGAGTTTTCAGTGAAATCCAATCGCAAGAACTACGGAATACACCAACCACTCCAATTCGGAACAAATTTCCTTTGAACTTGAATTGTCCAACTTCGTACACCTATCGATATCCGATCGAGCCCAAAACTTGGGCATCATCATATTGTGTTGGGAAGAGTGATTTGGTGAGTTTTGAGTGAAATCCAATCGCTAGAACTATGAAATACATCAACCACCCCAATTGGGCACGAACTGCCTGTGAACTAGAATTGTCCAATTTCGTACACCTCTTGATTTCCGATCTGGCCCAAAACCTAGGCAACATCATAATGTGGTGGGAGGAGTCATGTGGTGAGTTTTGGGTGAAATACAATCGCTAGAACTACGAAATACACCAACCACACCAATAAAGCACGAACTGCCTTTGAACTTGAATTGTCCAATTTCGTACACCTATCGATTTCCGATCGAGCCCAAAACTGGGGCATCATCGTAATATGGTGGGAGGAGTCAATTGATGAGTTTTGAGGGAAATTCAATCACTAGAACTATAGAATACACCAAACTCTCCAATAAAGCACGAACTGCCTTTGAACTTGAATTGTCCAATTTCGGACAACTATTGATTTTCGATCGAGCCCAAAACCTGGGCAACATTATAATATGGTGGGAGGAGTCATGTGGGGAGTTTTTAGTGAAATCCATTCTCTAGAACTACGGAATACCAAAACCACTACAATTCGGAACAAACTGCCTTTGAACATGAAGTGTCCAATTTCGTACACCTATTGATTTCCGATCGAGCCCAAAACATGGGCACCATCATAATATGGTGGGAGGAGTCATTTGGTGAGTTTTGAGTGAAATCCAATCGCTAGAACTACGGAATACACGAACCACTCCAGTAAGGCACGAACTGCCTTTGAACTTGAATTGCCCAATTTCGTACACCTATTGATTTCCGATCGAGCCCAAAACTTGGGCATCATCATAATATGGTGGGAGGAGTCATTTGGAGAGTTCTGAGTGAAATCCAATCGCTAGAACTACGAAATGTACGAACCACTCCAATAAGTCACGAACTGCCTTTGAACTTGAATTGTCCAATTTCGTACACTTATTGATTTCCGATCGAGCCCAAAACTTGGGCATCATCATAATATGGCGGGAGGACATATGTTGTGTGTTTTGAGTGAAATCCAATCGCTAGTGCTACCGAATACACCAACCAATCCAATAAGGCACGAACTGCCGTTGAAATGTAATTGTCCAATTTCGTACACCTATTGATTTCAGATCGAGCCCCAAACTTGGGCATCATCATAATATGTTGGGAGGAGTCATTTGGTGAGTTTTGAGTGAAATACAATCGCTAGAACTACGAAATACATCTACCACCCCAATTGGGCACGAACTGCCTGTGAAATAGAATTGTCCAATTTCGTACACCTATTGATTTTCAATCGAGCCCAAAACCTGGGCAACATCACAATATGGTGGGAGGAGTCATGCGGTGAGTTTTGGGTGAAATCCAATCCCTAGAACTACGGAATACACCAACCACTCGAATTCGGAACAAACTGCCTTTGAACTTGAAGTGTCCAATTTCGTACACCTACTGATTTCCGATCGAGCCCAAAACTTGGTCATCCTCGTAATGTGATGGGAGGAGTCATTTGGTGAGTTTTGAGTGAAATACAATTGTTAGAACTACGAAATGTACCAACCACTCCAATAAGGCACGAACTGCCTTTGAACTTGAATTGTCAAATTTCCTACACCCATTGAATTCCAATCGAGCCCCAAACATGGGCATCATCATAATATGGTGGGAGGAGCCATTTGGTGATTTTTGAGTGAAATTCAACCGCTAGAACTACAAAATGTACCAACCACTTCAATAATTCACGAACTGCCTTTGAACTTGAATTGTCCAATTTCGTACACTTATTGACTTCCGATCGAGCCCAAAACTTGGGCATCATCATAATATGGTGGGAGGAGTCATTTGGTGAGTTTTGAGTGAAATCCAACTGCTAGAACTACGGAATACACCAACCACTCCAATTCGAAACAAATTGCCTTTGAACTTGAAGTGTCCAATTTCGTACACCTATTGATTTCCGATCGAGCGCAAAAATTGTGCAACATCGTAATATGATGGGAGGAGTCATTTGGTCAGTTTTGAGTGAAATACAATCGCTAGAACTACAGAATGTACCAACCACTCCAATAAGGCACGAACGGCCTTTGGACTAGAATTGTCCAATTTCGAACACCTATTGATTTCCTATCGAGCCCCAAACATGGGCATCATCGTAATATGGTGGGCGGAGCCATTTGGTGATTTTTGAGTGAAATACAACCGCTAGAACTACGAAATGTACCAACCACTCCAATAATTCACGAACTGCCTGTGAACTAGAATTGTCCAATTTCGTACACCTATTGATTTCCGATCGAGCCTAAAACTTGGGAATCATCATAATATGTTCGGTGGAGTCATTTGGTGAGTTTTGAGTCAAATCCAATCACTAGAACTTTGAAATACACCAACCACTCCTGTATGGCACGAACTGCCCTTGAACTTGAATTGTCCAATTTCGAACTCCTATTGATTTCCAATCGAGCCCAAAACTTGGGCATCGTCATAATATGGTGGGAGGAGTCATTTGGTGAGTTTTGAGTGAAATCCAATCGCTAGAACTACGGAATACACCAACCACTCCAATAAGGCACAAACTGCCTTTGAACTTGAATTGTCCAATTTCGTACACCTATTGATTTCCAATGGAGCCCAAAACTTGGGCAACATCATAATATGTTGGGAGGAGTCATTTGGTGAGTTTTCAGTGAAATCCAATTGCTAGAACTACGGAATACACCGGCGACTCCAATAAGGAATGAACTGCCTTTGAACTTGAATTGTCCAATTTCGTACACCTATTGATTTCCGATCGAGCCCCAAACCTGGGCATCATCATAATATAGTGGAAGGAGCCTTTTGGTGAGTTTTGAGTGAAATCCAACCGCTAGAACTACGAAATGTACCAACCCCTCCAATAAGTCACGAACTGCCTCTGAACTTGAATTGCCCAATTTCGTACACCTATTGATTTCCGATCGAGCCCAAAACTTGGGCATCATCATAATATGGTGGGAGGAGTCATTTGGAGAGTTCTGAGTGAAATCCAATCGCAATAGCTACGGAATACACCAACCACACCAGTAAGGCACGAACTGCCTTTGAACTTGAATTTTCCAATTTCGTACACCTATTGATTTCCGATCGAGCCCAAAACTTGGGCATCATCATAATATGGTGGGAGGAGTCATTTGGAGAGTTCTGAGTGAAATCCAATCGCTAGAACTACGAAATGTACCAACCACTCCAATAAGTCATGAACTGCCTTTGAACTTGAATTGTCCAATTTCGTACACTTAGTGATTTCCGATCGAGTCCAAAACTTGGGCATCATCATAATATGGTGGGAGTTCAAATGTGATGAGTTTTGAGTGAAATCCAATCGCTAGAACTGCAGAATACACCAACCACTCCAATTCGGAACAAACTTCTTTTAAACTTGAAGTGTCCAATTTCGTACACCTAATGATTTCCTATCGAGCCCAAAACTTGGGCATCATCATAATATGGTGGGAGGAGTCATTTGGTGAGTTTTGACTGAAATCCAATCGCTAGAACTACGAAATGTACCAACCAATAAAATAAGGCACGAACGGTCTTTGAACTTGAATTGTCCAATTTCGTACACCTATTGATTTCCGATCGAGCCCAAAACTTGGGCATCATCATAGTATGGTGGGAGGATTCATGTGGTGAGTTCTGAGTGAAATCCAATCGCTAGAACTACGGAATACACCAACCAATCTAATTCGGAACAAACTTCCTTTAAACTTGAAGTATCCAATTTCGTACACCTATTGATTTCCGATCGAGCCCAAAACTTGGGCATCGTCATAATATGGTGGGAGGAGTCATGTGGTGAGTTTTGAGTGAAATAAAATCACTAGAACTACGAAATACACCAACCACACCAATAATGCACGAACTGTTCGAGCCCAAAACTGGGGCATCATCGTAATATGGTGGGAGGAGTCAATTGATGAGTTTTGAGGGAAATTCAATCACTAGAACTATAGAATACACCAAACTCTCCAATAAAGCACGAACTGCCTTTGAACTTGAATTGTCCAATTTCGTACACCTATTGATTTCCGATCGAGCCCAAAACTTGGTCACCACCATAATATGGTGGGAGGAGTCATGTGATGAGTTTTGAGTGAAATCCAATCGCTAGAACTACAGAATACACCAACCACTCCAATTCGGAACAAACTGCCTCTGAACTTGAATTGTCCAATTTCGTACACCTATTGATTTCCGATCGAGCCCAAAACTTGGGCATCATCATAATATGTTGGGAGGTGTCATTTGGTGAGTTTTGAGTGAAATCCAATCGCTAGAACTACGGAATACACCAACCACTACAATACGGAACCAACTGCCTTTGAACTTGAAGTGTCCAATTTCGTACACCTATTGATTTCCGATCGAGCCCAAAACTTGGGCATCATCATAATATGGTGGGAGGAGTCATGTGGTGAGTTTTGAGTGAAATCCAATCGCTAGAACTATGAAATACACCAACCACTTCAATAAGGCACGAACTTCCTTTGAACTTGAATTGTCCAATTTCGTACACCTATTGATTTCCGATCGAGCCCAAAACTTGGGCATTGTCATAATATGTTGGGAGGAGTCATTTGGTGAGTTTTGAGTGAAATCCAATTCCTAGAACTACGGAATATACCAACCACTCCAATTCGGAACCAACAGCCTTTGAACTTGAAGTGTCCAATTTCATACACCTATTGATTTCCGATCGAGCCCAAAACTTGGGGATCATCATAATATGGTGGGAGGAGTCATGTGGTGAGTTTTGAGTGAAATCCAATCGCTAGAACTACGGAATACACGAACTGCCTTTGAACTTGAATTGTCCAATTTCGTACACCTATTGATTTCCGATCGAGCCCAAAACTTGGGCATCATCAGAATATGGTGGAAGGAGTCATGTGGTGATTTTTGAGTGAAATCCAATCGCTAGAACTAAGGAATACAATAACCACTCCAATACGGAACAAACTTCCTTTGAACTTGAAATGTCCAATTCCATACACCTATTGTTTTCCGTTCGAGCCCAAGACTTGGACAACAACATAATATGTTGGGAGAAGTCATTTGGTGTGTTTTGAGTGAAATCCAATCGCCAGAACTACGAAATACACCAACCACTCCAATAAGGCACGAACTGCCTTTGAACTTGAATTGTCCAATTTTATGCACCTATTGATTTCCGATCGAGCCCAAAACTTGGGCATTGTCATAATATGTTGGGAGGAGTCATTTGGTGAGTTTTGAGTGAAATCCGATCGCTAGAACTACAGAATACACCAACCACTCCAATACGGCACGAACTGCCTTTGAACTTGAATTGTCCAATTTCGTACACCTACTGAATTCCGATTGAGCCCAAAACTTGGGCATCATCATAATATGGTGGGATGATTCAAATGGAGAGTTTTGAGTGTAATCCAGTCGCTAGAACTACGGAATACACCAACGACTCCAATTCGGGACAAATTGCCTTGAACTTGAAGTGTACAATCTCGTACACCTATTGATTTCCGATCGAGCCCAAACCTTGGCCATCATCTTAATGTGGCGGGAGGAGTCACGGGGTTAGTTGTGAGTGAAATACAGTCCCTAGAACTGCGGAATACAATAACCACTCCAATTCGGAACAAACTGCCTTTGAACTTGAAGTGCCCAATTTCGTACACCTATTGATTTCCGATCGAGCCCAAAACTAGGGCATCATCACAATATGGTGGGAGGAGTCATGTGGGGAGTTTTGGGTGAAATCCAATTGCTAGAACTACGGAATACACCATCCACTCCAATTCGTAACAAACTGCCTTTGAACTTGATCTGTACAATTTCGTACACCTATTGATTTCCGATCGAGCCCAAAACTTGGGCACCATCACAATATGGTGGGAGGAGTCATGTGGTGAGTTTTGGGAGAAATCCAATTGCTAGAACTATGGAATACACCAACTGCTCCAATTCGGAACAACTGCCGTTCAACTTGAATTGTCCAATTTCGTACACCTATTGATTTCCTATCAAGCCCAAAACTTGGGCATCATCATAATATGGTGGGATGAGTGATGTGGTGAGTTTTGAGTGAAATACAATCGCTAGAACTATGGAATGCACCAACCACTCCAATAAGGCACCAACTGCTTTTGAACTTGAATTGTCCAATTTCGTACACCTATTGATTTGCGATCGAGCAAAAAACTTGGGCACTGTCATAATATGGTGGGAGGAGTCATTTGGTGAGTTTTGAATGAAATCCAATCGCTAGAACTACGAAATGCACCAACCACTCCAATAAGGCACGAACTGCCTTTGAACTTGAATTGCCCAATTTCGTACACCTATTGATTTCCGATCGTGCCCAAAACTAGGGCATCATCACAATTTGGGGGGAGGAGTCATGTGGTGAGTTTTGGGTGAAATCCAATTGATAGAACTACGGAATACACCATCCACTCCAATTCGTAACAAACTGCCTTTGAACTTGATCTGTCCAATTTCGTGCACCTGTTGATTTCCGATCGAGACCAAAACTTGGGCACCATCACAATATGGTGGGAGGAGTCATTTGGTGAGTTTTGAGTGAAATCAAATCGCTAGAACTACGAAATGCACCAACCACTCCAATAAGGCACGAACTGCCTTTGAACTTGAATTGCCCAATTTCGTACACCTATTGATTTCCGATCGAGCCCAAAACTTGGGAATCATCAAAATATGTTTTGAGGAATCATTTGTTGAGTTTTGTTTGAAATCCAATCGCTAGAACAAAGAAATGTACCAACCACTCCAACAAGGCATGAACTGCCTCTGAACTTGAATTGTCCAATTTCGTACACCTATTGATTTCTGACCGTGCCCAAAACAAGGGCATCATCACAATTTGGTGGGAGGAGTCTTGTGGTGAATTTTGGGTGAAATCCAATTGATAGAACTACGGAATACACCATCCACTCCAATTCGTAACAAACTGCCTTTGAACTTGATCTGTACAATTTCGTACACCTATTGATTTCCGATCGAGCCCGAAACTTGGGCACCATCACAATATGGTGGGAGGAGTCATGTGGTGAGTTTTGGGAGAAATCCAAATGCTAGAACTATGGAATACACCAACCACTCCAATTCGGAACAAATTGCCTTTCCACTTGAATTGTCCAATTTCGTACACCTATTGATTTCCGATCGAGCCCAAAACTAGGGCATCATCACAATATGGTAGGAGGAGTCATGTGGGGAGTTTTGGGTGAAATCCAATTGCTAGAACTACGGAATACACCATCCACTCCAATTCGTAACAAACTGCCTTTGAACTTGATCTGTCCAATTTCGTACACCTAATGATTTCCGATCAAGCCCAAAACTTGGGCACCGTCACAATATGGTGGGAGGAGTCATGTGGAGAGTTTTGGGAGAAATCCAATTGCTAGAACTACGGAATACACCAACCACTCCAATTCGGAACAAATTGCCTTTCAACTTGAATTGTCCAATTTCGTATACCTCTTGATTTCCGATCGATCCCAAAACTTGGCCATCATCATAATATGGAGGGAGGAGTCAGTCGGGGGGTTTTGGGTGAAATCCAATTGCGAGAACTACGGAATACACCATCCACTCCAAATCGTAACAAACTGCCTTCGAACTTGATCTGTCCAATTTCGTACACCTATTGATTTCCGATCGAGCCCAAAACTTGGGCACCATCACAATATGGTGGGAGGAGTCATGTGGTGAGTTTTGGGAGAAATCCAATTGCTAGAACTATGGAATACACTAACCACTCCAATTCGGAACAAATTGCCTTTCAACTTGAATTGTCCAATTTCGTACACCTATTGATTTCCGATCGAGCCCAAAACTAGGGCATCATCAGAATTTGGTGGGAGGAGTCATGTGGTGAGTTTTGGGTGAAATCCAATTGATAGAACTACGGAATACACCATCCACTCCAATTCGTAACAAACTGCCTTTGAACTTGATCTGTCCAATTTCGTACACCTATTGATTTCCGATCGAGCCCAAAACTTGGGAATCATCATAATATGTTGGGAGGTGTCATTTGTTGAGTTTTGAGTAAAATCCAACCGCTAGAACAAAGAAATGTACCAACCACTCCAACAAGGCACAAACTGCCTTCGAACTTGAAATGTCCAATTTCGTACACCTATCGATTTCCGATCGAGCCCAAAACTTGGGCATAATCACAATATGGTGGGAGGAGTCATGTGGGCAGTTTTGGGTGAAATCCAATTGCTAGAACTACGGAATACACCATCCACTCCAATTCGTAACAAACTGCCTTTGAACTTGATCTGTCCAATTTCGTGCACCTGTTGATTTCCGATCGAGACCAAAACTTGGGCACCATCACAATATGGTGGGAGGAGTCATTTGGTGAGTTTTGAGTGAAATCAAATCGCTAGAACTACGAAATGCACCAACCACTCCAATAAGGCACGAACTGCCTTTGAACTTGAATTGCCCAATTTCGTACACCTATTGATTTCCGATCGAGCCCAAAACTTGGGAATCATCAAAATATGTTTTGAGGAATCATTTGTTGAGTTTTGTTTGAAATCCAATCGCTAGAACAAAGAAATGTACCAACCACTCCAACAAGGCATGAACTGCCTCTGAACTTGAATTGTCCAATTTCGTACACCTATTGATTTCTGACCGTGCCCAAAACAAGGGCATCATCACAATTTGGTGGGAGGAGTCTTGTGGTGAATTTTGGGTGAAATCCAATTGATAGAACTACGGAATACACCATCCACTCCAATTCGTAACAAACTGCCTTTGAACTTGATCTGTACAATTTCGTACACCTATTGATTTCCGATCGAGCCCGAAACTTGGGCACCATCACAATATGGTGGGAGGAGTCATGTGGTGAGTTTTGGGAGAAATCCAAATGCTAGAACTATGGAATACACCAACCACTCCAATTCGGAACAAATTGCCTTTCCACTTGAATTGTCCAATTTCGTACACCTATTGATTTCCGATCGAGCCCAAAACTAGGGCATCATCACAATATGGTAGGAGGAGTCATGTGGGGAGTTTTGGGTGAAATCCAATTGCTAGAACTACGGAATACACCATCCACTCCAATTCGTAACAAACTGCCTTTGAACTTGATCTGTCCAATTTCGTACACCTAATGATTTCCGATCAAGCCCAAAACTTGGGCACCGTCACAATATGGTGGGAGGAGTCATGTGGAGAGTTTTGGGAGAAATCCAATTGCTAGAACTACGGAATACACCAACCACTCCAATTCGGAACAAATTGCCTTTCAACTTGAATTGTCCAATTTCGTATACCTCTTGATTTCCGATCGATCCCAAAACTTGGCCATCATCATAATATGGAGGGAGGAGTCAGTCGGGGGGTTTTGGGTGAAATCCAATTGCGAGAACTACGGAATACACCATCCACTCCAAATCGTAACAAACTGCCTTTGAACTTGATCTGTCCAATTTCGTACACCTATTGATTTCCGATCGAGCCCAAAACTTGGGCACCATCACAATATGGTGGGAGGAGTCATGTGGTGAGTTTTGGGAGAAATCCAATTGCTAGAACTATGGAATACACTAACCACTCCAATTCGGAACAAATTGCCTTTCAACTTGAATTGTCCAATTTCGTACACCTATTGATTTCCGATCGAGCCCAAAACTAGGGCATCATCAGAATTTGGTGGGAGGAGTCATGTGGTGAGTTTTGGGTGAAATCCAATTGATAGAACTACGGAATACACCATCCACTCCAATTCGTAACAAACTGCCTTTGAACTTGATCTGTCCAATTTCGTACACCTATTGATTTCCGATCGAGCCCAAAACTTGGGAATCATCATAATATGTTGGGAGGTGTCATTTGTTGAGTTTTGAGTAAAATCCAACCGCTAGAACAAAGAAATGTACCAACCACTCCAACAAGGCACAAACTGCCTTCGAACTTGAAATGTCCAATTTCGTACACCTATCGATTTCCGATCGAGCCCAAAACTTGGGCATAATCACAATATGGTGGGAGGAGTCATGTGGGCAGTTTTGGGTGAAATCCAATTGCTAGAACTACGGAATACACCATCCACTCCAATTCGTAACAAACTGCCTTTGAACTTGATCTGTCCAATTTCGTACACCTAATGATTTCCGATTGAGCCCAAAACTTGGGCACCATCACAATATGGTGGGAGGAGTCATGTGGTGAGTTTTGGGAGAAATCCAATTGCTAGAACTATGGAATACACCAACCACTCCAATTCGGAACAAATTGCCTTTCAACTTGAATTGTCCAATTTCGTATACCTCTTGATTTCCGATCGATCCCAAAACTTGGGCATCATCATAATATGGTGGGAGGAGTCAGTTGGGGTGTTTTGGTTGAAATCCAATTGCGAGAACTACGGAATACACCATCCACTCCAATTCGTAACAAACTGCCTTTGAACTTGATCTGTCCAATTTCGTACACCTATTGATTTCCGATCGAGCCGAAAACTTGGGCACCATCACAATATGGTGGGAGGAGTCACTTGGTGAGTTTTGAGTGAAATCCAATCTCCAGAACTACGAAATGCACCAACCACTCCATTAAGGCACGAACTGCCTTTGAACTTGAAATGTCCAATTTCGTACACCTATTGATTTCCGATCGAGCCCAAAACTTGGGCATAATCACAATATGGTGGGAGGAGTCATGTGGGGAGTTTTGGGTGAAATCCAATCGCTAGAACAAAGAAATGTACCAACCACTCCAACAAGGCACAAACTGCCTTCGAACTTGAAATGTCCAATTTCGTACACCTATTGATTTCCGATCGAGCCCAAAACTTGGGCATAATCACAATATGGTGGGAGGAGTCATGTGGGGAGTTTTGGGTGAAATCCAATTGCTAGAACTATGGAATACACCAACCACTCCAATTCGGAACAAACTGCCTTTGAACTAGATCTGTCCAATTTCGTACACCTATTGATTTCCGATCGAGCCCAAAACTTGGGCATCATCCTAATATGGTTGGAGGAGTCATGTGGAGAGTTTTGGGGGAAATCCAATCGCTAGAACTACGAAATACACCATCCACTCCAATTCGTAACAAACTGCCTTTGAACTTGATCTGTCCAATTTCGTACACCTAATGATTTCCGATCGAGCCCAATACTTGGGCACCATCACAATATGGTGGGAGGAGTCATGTGGTGAGTTTTGGGAGAAATCCAATTGCTAGAACTATGGAATACACCAACCACTCCAATTCGGAACAAATTGCCTTTCAACTTGAATTGTACAATTTCGTATACCTCTTGATTTCCGATCGATCCCAAAACTTGGGCATCATCATAATATGGTGGGAGGAGTCAGTTGGGGTGTTTTGGTTGAAATCCAATTGCGAGAACTACGGAATACACCATCCACTCCAATTCGTAACAAACTGCCTTTGAACTTGATCTGTCCAATTTCGTACACCTATTGATTTCCGATCGAGCCCAAAACTTGGGCACCATCACAATATGGTGGGAGGAGTGACTTGGTGAGTTTTGAGTGAAATCCAATCTCTAGAACTACGAAAGGCACGAACTGCCTTTGAACTTGAATTGCCCAATTTCGTACACCTATTGATTTCCGATCGAGCCCAAAACTTGGGAATCATCATAATATGTTGGGAGGAGTCATTTGTTGAGTTTTGAGTGAAATCCAATCGCTAGAACAAAGAAATGTACCAACCACTCCAACAAGGCACAAACTGCCTTCGAACTTGAAATGTCCAATTTCGTACACCTATTGATTTCCGATCGAGCCCAAAACTTGGGCATAATCACAATATGGTGGGAGGAGTCATGTGGGGAGTTTTGGGTGAAATCCAATTGCTAGAACTATGGAATACACCAACCACTCCAATTCGGAACAAACTGCCTTTGAACTAGATCTGTCCAATTTCGTACACCTATTGATTTCCGATCGAGCCCAAAACTTGGGCATCATCCTAATATGGTTGGAGGAGTCATGTGGAGAGTTTTGGGGGAAATCCAATCGCTAGAACTACGGAATACACCAACCACTCCAATTCGGAACAAACTGCCTTTGAAGTTGAAGTGTTCAATTTCGTACACCTATTGATTTCCGATTGAGACCAAAACTTGGGTATCATCATAATATGGTGGGAGGAGTCATGTGGACAGTTTTGAGCGAAATCCAATCGGTAGACCTACGGAATACACCAACCACTCCAATTCGGAACGAACTGACTTTGAACTTGAAGTGTCCAATTTCGTACACCTATTGATTTCCGATCGAGCCCAAAACTTGGGCATCATGATAATGTGTCGGGAAGAGTCATTTGGGGAGTTTTGAGTGAAATCCAATCGCTAGAACTACGAAATGCACCAACCATTCCAATAAGCCACGAACTGCCTTTGAACTTGAATTGTCCATTTTAGTACACCTATTGATTTCCGATCGAGCCCAAAACTTGGGAATCATCAAAATATGTTTTGAGGAATCATTTGTTCTGTTTTGTGTGAAATCCAATCGCTAGAACAAAGAAATGTACCAACCACTCCAACAAGGCATGAACTGCCTCTGAACTTGAATTGTCCAATTTCGTACACCTATTGATTTCCGATCCAGCCCAAAACTTGGGCATCATCATAATTTGTCGGGAAGAGTCATTTGGTGAGTTTTGAGTGAAATCCAATCGCTAGAACTACGAAATACACCAACCACTCCAACAAGGCACGAACTGCCTTTGAACTTGAATTGTCCAATTTCGTACATCTATTGATTTCCGATCGAGCCCAAAACTTGGGCATCATCATAATATGGTGGGAGGAGTCATGTGGTGAGTTTTGAGTGAAATCCTATTGCTAGAACTACGAAATACACCAACCACTTCAATCAGGCACGAACTGCCTTTGAACTTTAAGTGTCCAATTTCGTACACCTACTGATTTCCGATCGAGCCAAAACTTGGGCTTCATCATAATATGGTGGGTGGAGTCATGTGGAGAGTTTTGAGTGAAATCCAATCGCTTGAACTACGGAATACACCAACCCCTCCAATTCGGGACAAATTGCTTTGAACATGAAGAGTCCAATTTCGTACACCTATTGGTTTCCGATCGAGCCCAAAACTTGGGCATCATCATTATATGTTGGGAGGAGTCCTTTTTGGAGTCATTGGTGTATTCCTTAGTTCTAGCGATTGGATTTCACTAAAAACTCACCAAATGTCTCCTCCCAACATATCGGAAATCAATACGTGTACAAAATTGGACAATTCAAGTTCAAAGGCAGTTCGTGCTTTACTGGAGTGTTTGTTGTATTCCGTGGTTCTAGCGATTGGATTTCACTCAAACGCACCAAATGACTCCTCCCACCATGTTATGATGATGCCCAAGTTTGGGGCTCGATCGGAAATCAAATGGAGTTCGAAATTGGACAATTCAAGTTCAAAGGTAGTTCGTGCCTTATAGAAGTGGTTGGTGTATTACATAGTTGTAGCGATTGGATTTGACTCAAATATCACCAAATGACTCCTCCGAACATATTATGATGCTTCCCAAGTTTTGGGCTCTGTCGGAAATCAATAGGTGCACGAAATTGGACACTTCAAGTTCGAAGGCAGTTTGTTCCGAATTGGATTGGTTGGTGTATTCCGCAGTTCTAGCGAATGGATTTCACCCAAAACTCACCACATGACTCCTTCCACCATATTATGATGATGCCCAAGTTTTGGGCTCGATCGGAAATCAATAGGTGTACGAAATTGGACAATTCAAGTTCAAAATCAGTTCGTGCCTTATTGGAGTGGTTGGTGTATTCCGTAGTTCTAGCGATTGGATTTGACTCAAAACTCACCAAATGACTCCTCCAAACATATTATGATGATTTCCAAGCTTGGGGTTCGGTCGGAAATCAATAGGTGTAAGAAGTTGGACACTTCAAGTTCAAAGGCAGTCTGTTCCGAATCGGAGTGGTTGGTGTATTCCGTAGTTCTAGCGATTGGATTTCCCTCAAAACTCACCACATGACTCCTCCCACCATATTATGATGATTTCCAAGTTTGGGGTTCGATCGGAAATCAATAGGTGTAAGAAATTGGACACTTCAAGTTCAAAGGTAGTCTGTTCCGAATTGGAGTGGTTGGTGTATTCCGCAGTTCTAGCGATTGGATTTGACTCAAAACCCACCAAATGACTCCTCCGAACAAATTATGATGATTCCTAAGTTTTGGGCTCCATCGGAAATCAATAGGTGTACGAAATTGAACATTTCAAGTTCAAAGGCAGTTCGTGCTTTACTGGAGTGTTTGGTGTATTCCGTAGTTCTAGCGAATGGATTTCACTCAAACTCACCAAATGACTCCTCCCACCATGTTATGATGATGCCGAAGATCGGGGCTCGATCAGAAATCAGTAGGAGTTCGAAATTGGACAATTCAAGTTCAAAGGCAGTTCGTGCCATATTGGAGTGGTTGGTGTATTCCGTAGTTCTAGCAATTGGATTTCACTCAAAACTCCCCACATTTGTCCTCCCACCAAATTATGGTGATGCCCAAGTTTTGGGCTCGATCGGAAGTCTAAAGATGTACGAAATCGGACAATTCAAGTTCAAAGGCAGTTCGTGCCTTACAGGAGTGGTTGGTCTGTTTCGTAGTTCCAGCAATTGGATTTCACTCAAAACTCACCAAATGACTCCTCCCACCATATTATGATGATGCCCAAGTTTTGGGCTCGATTGGAAATCAATAGGAGTTCAAAATTGGACAATTCAAGTTCAAAGGCTGTTCGTGCCTTACAGGAGTGGTTGGTGTATTTCGTAGTTCCAGCATTTGGATTTCACTCAAAACTCACCACATCACTCCTCCCACCATATTATGATGATGCCCAAGTTTTGGGCTCTATCGAAAATCAATAGGTGTACGAAATTGGACACTTCAAGTTTAAAGGCAGTTTGTTCCGAATTGGAGTGGTTGGTGTATTCCGTAGTTCTAGCAATTGGATTTCACTCAAAACTCAACAAATGACTCCTCCCACCATATTATGATGATGCCCATGTTTTGGGCTCGATCGGAAATCGATAGGTGTACGAAATTGGACAATTCAAGTTCAAAGGCAGTTCGTGACTTATTGGAGTGGTTGGTACATTTCGTAGTTCTAGCGGTTGGATTTCACTCAAAACTCTCCAAATGACTCCTCCCACCATATTATGATGATCCCCAAGTTTGGGGCACGATCGGAAATCAATAGGTGTACGAAATTGGACAATACAAGTTCAAAGGAAGTTCTTTCCTTATTGGAGTGGTTATTGTATTTCATAGTTCTAGCGATTGGATTTCACTCAAAACTCACCAAATGACTCTTCCCAACACATTATGATGATGCCCATGTTTTGGGCTCGATCGGAAATCGATAGGTGTACGAAATTGGACAATTCAAGTTCAAAGGCAGTTCGTGACTTATTGGAGTGGTTGGTACATTTCGTAGTTCTAGCGGTTGGATTTCACTGAAAAATCACCAAATGACTCCTCCCAACATATTATGATGATGCCCAAGTTGTGGGCTCGATCGGAAATCAATAATTGTACGAAATTGGACAATTCAAGTTCAAAGGCAGTTTGTGCCTTATTGGAGTGGTTGATGTATTATGTAGTTCTAGCGACTGGATTTCAGTCAAAGCTCACCAAATGACTCCTCCCAACATATTATGATGATGCCCAAGTTTGGGGCTCGATCGGAAATCAATAGGTGTACGAAATTGGGCAAGTCAAGTTCACAGGCAGTTCGAGCCTTGTTGGAGTGGTTGGTGTATTCCGTAGTTCTAGCGATTGGATTTCACTCAAAACTTCCCACATTTGTCCTCCCACCATGTTATGATGATGCCCAAGTTTTGGGCTCGATCGGAAGTCAATAGGTGTATGAAATTGGACAATTCAAGTTCAAAGGCAGTTCGTGAATTATTGGAGTGGTTGGTACATTTCGTAGTTCTAGCGTTTGGATTTCACTCAAAACTCACCAAATGACTCCACCGAACATATTATGAAGATTCCCAAGTTTTGGGCTCCATTGGAAATCAATAGCTGTACGAAATTGGACACTTCAAGTTCGAAGGCAGTTTGTTCCAAATTGCATTGGTTGGTGTATTCTGTAGTTCTAGCGGTTCGATTTCACCCAAACCTCACCACATGACTCCTCCCACCATATTATGATGATGCCCAAGTTTGGGGCTCGATCGGAAATCAATAGGTGTAAGAAATTGGACACTTCAAGTTCAAAGGCAGTCTGTTCCGAATTAGAGTGGTTGGTGTATTCCGTAGTTCTAGCGATTGTATTTCACTCAAAACTCACCACATGACTCCTCCCACCATATTATGATGATACCCAAGTTTTGGGCTCGATAGGAAATCAATAGGTGTACGAAATTTTACAATTCTAGTTCACAGGCAGTTTGTGAATTATTGGAGTGGTTGGTACATTGCGTAGTTCTCGAGGTTGGATTTCACTCAAAAATCACCAAATGGATCCTCTCACCATATTATGATGATGCCCATGTTTGGGGCTCGATCGGAAATCAATAGGTGTACGAATTGGACAATTCAAGTTCAAAGGCAGTTTGTTCCGAATTGGAGTGGTTGGTGTATTCCGTAGTTCTAGCGATTGGATTTTACTCAAAACTCTCCACGTGACTCCTCCCACCATATTATGATGATGCCCAAGTTTTGGGCTCGATCGGAAATCAATAGGTGTATGAAATTGGACAATTCAAGTGGAAAGGCAATTTGTTCCGAATTGGAGTGGTTGGTGTATTCCGTAGTTCTAGCGATTGGATTTCACTCAAAACTCAACAAATGACTCCTCCCCCCATATTATGATGATGCCCAAGTTTTGGGCTTGATCGGAAATCAATAGGTGTACGAAATTGGACAATTCAAGTGGAAAGGCAATTTGTTCCGAATTGGAGTGGTTGGTGTATTCCGTTGTTCTAGCGATTGGATTTCACTCAAAACTCACCAAATGACTCCTCCCCCCATATTATGATGATGCCCAAGTTTTGGGCTCGATCGGAAATCAATAGGTGTACGAAATTGGACACTTCAAGTTCAAGGGCAATTTGTTTCGAATTGGAGTGGTTGGTGTATTTCGTAGTTCTAGCGATTGGATTTCACTCAAAACTCACCAAATGACTCCTCCCCCCATATTATGATGATGCCCAAGTTTTGGCCTTGATCGGAAATCAATAGGTGTACGAAATTGGACAATTCAAGTGGAAAGGCAATTTGTTCCGAATTGGAGTGGTTGGTGTATTCCGTAGTTCTAGCGATTGGATTTCACTCAAAACTCACCAAATGACTCCTCCCCCCATATTATGATGATGCCCAAGTTTTGGGCTCGATCGGAAATCAATAGGTGTACGAAATTGGACAATTCAAGTTCACAGGCAGTTCGTGCCTAATTCGGGTGGTTGGTGTATTTCGTAGTTCTTGCGATTGGATTTCACGTAAAACTCACCAAATGACTCCTCCCAACATATTATGATGATGCCCATGTTTGGGGCTCGATCGGAAATCAATAGGTGTACGAAATTGGGCAATTCGAGTTCAAAGGCAGTTCGTGAATTATTGGAGTGGTTGGTACATTTCGTAGTTCTAGCGGTTGGATTTCACTCAAAATCACCAAATGGCTCCTCCCACCATATTCTGATGATGCCCATGTTTGGGGCTCGATCGGAATTCAGTAGGTGTACGAATTTGGACAATTCAAGTTCAAAGGCAGTTCGTGCCTTATTAGAGTGGTTGGTACATGTCGCAGTTCTAGCAATTGTATTTCACTCAAAACTCACCAGATGACTCCTCCCATCATATTATGATGATGCCCAAGTTTTGGGCTTGATCGGAAATCAATAGGTGTACGAAATTGGAAATTTCAAGTTCAAAGGCAGTTTGTTCCGAATTGGAGTGGTTGGTGTATTCCGTAGTTCTAGCAATTGGATTTCACCCAAAACTAACCACATGACTCCTCCCACCATATTATGCTGTTGCCCAGGTTTTGGGCTCGATCGGAACTCAATAGGTGTACGAAATTGGACAATTCTAGTTCACCAGCAGTTCGTGCCCAATTGGGATGGTTGGTGTATTTCGTAGTTCTAGCGATTGTATTTCACTCAAAACTAATCAAATGACTCCTCCCAACATATTAAGACGATGCCCAAGTTTGGGGCTCGATCTGAAATCAATAGGTGTTCGAAATTGGACAATTCAATTTCAACGGCAGTTCGTGCCTTATTGGAGTGGTTGGTGTATTCCGTAGCTCTAGCGATTGGATTTCGCTCAAAACACACAATATTTGTCCTCCCACCATACTATGATGATGCCCAAGTTTTGGGCTCGATCGGAAATCAATAGGTTTACGAAATTGGACAATTCGAGTTCAAAGGCAGTTTGTGACTTATTGGAGTGGTTGGTGTATTCCGTAGTTCTAGCGATTGGATTTCACTCAAAAATCGCCAAACGACTCCTCCCACCATGTTATGATGATGCCCAAGTTTTGGGCTCGATCGGAAATCAATAGGTTTACGAAATTGAACACTTCAAGTTCAAAGGCAGTTCGTGCATTGTTGCAACGGTTGGTGTATTCCGTAGTTCTAGCGATTGGGTTTCACTGTAAACTCAGCAAATGACTCCTCCCAACATATTATGATGATGCCCAAGTTTGGGGCTCGATCGGAAATCAATAGGTGTACGAAATTGGACAATTCATGTTCAAAGGCAGTTTGTGCCTTACTGGTGTGGTTGGTGTATTCCGTTGCTCTAGCGATTGGATTTCACTCAAAACTCACCAAATGACTCCTCCCACCATATTATGATGATGCCCATGTTTTGGGCTCAATCGAAAATCAATAGGTGTACGAAATTGGACACTTCATGTTCAACGGCAGTTTGTTCCAAGTTGTAGTGGTTTTTGTATTCCGTAGTTCTAGCAATTGGATTTCACTCAAAACTCACCACATGACTCCTCCCACCATATTGTGATGGTGCCCAAGTTTTGGGCTCGATCGGAAATCAATAGGTGTACGAAATTGTACAGATCAAGTTCAAAGGCAGTTTGTTACGAATTGGAGTGGATGGTGTATTCCGTAGTTCTAGCAATTGGATTTCACCCAAAACTCCCCACATGACTCCTCCCACCATATTGTGATGATGCCCTAGTTTTGGGCTCGATCGGAAATCAATCGGTGTACGAAATTGGACAATTCAAGTTCAAAGGCAGTTCGTGCCTTATTGGAGTGGTTGGTACATTTCATAGTTCTAGCGATTGAATTTCACTCAAAACTCGCCAAATGACTACTCCCAACATTTTATGATGATTCCCAAGTTTTGGGCTCGATCGGAAATCAATAGGTGTACGAAATTGGACACTTCAAGTTCAAAGGCAGTTTGTTCCGAATTGGAGTGGTTGGTGTATTCCGTAGTTCTAGCGATTGGATTTCACTCAAAACTCACCACATCACTCCCCCACCATTTTATGACGATGCCCAAGTTTTGGGCTCGATCGGAAATTAGTAGGTGTACGAAATTGGACACTTCAAGTTCAAAGGCAGTTTGTTCCGAATTGGAGTGGTTGGTGTATTCTGTAGTTCTAGCGATTGGATTTCACTCAAAACTCACCACATGACTCCTCCCACCATTTTATGACGATGCCCAAGTTTTGGGCTCGATCGGAAATCAATAGATGTACGAAATTGGGCACTTCAAGTTCAAAGGCAGTTTGTTCCGAATTGAAGTGGTTGGTGTATTCCATTGTTCTAGCAATTGGATTTAACTCAAAACTCACCACATGACTCCTCCCACCATATTATGGTGATGCCCAAGTTTTGGGCTCGATCGGAAATCAATAGGTGTACGAAATTGGACAGTTCAAGTTCAAAGGCCGTTTGTTCCGAATTGGAGTGGTTGGTGTATTCCGTAGTTCTAGCGATTGGATTTCACTCAAAACTCACCAAATGATTCCTCCCACCATTTTATGACGATGCCCAAGTTTTGGGCTCGATCGGAAATCAATAGGTGTACGAAATTGGACAGTTCAACTTCAAAGGCAGTTTGTTCCGAATTGGAGTGGTTGGTGTATTCCGTAGTTCTAGTGATATTGATTTCCGATCGAGCCCAAAACTTGGGTATCATCATAATATGTTGGGAGGAGTCATTTGGCGAGTTTTGAGTGAAATCCAATCGCTAGAACTACGAAATGTACCAACCACTCCAATAAGGCACGAACTGCCTATGAACTTGAAGTGTCCAATTTCGTACACCTATTGATTTCTGATAGAGCCCAAAATTTGGGCATCATCATAATATGGTGGGAGGAGTCATGTGGTGAGTTTTGAGTGAAATCCATTCGCTAGAACTACGTAATACACCAACCACTCCAATTCAGAACAAACTGCCTTTGAACTTGAAGTGTCCAACTTCGTACACCCATCGATTTCCGATCGAGCCCAAAACTTGGGCATCATCATAATATGGTGGGAGGAGTCATGTGGTGAGTTTTGAGTGAAATCCAATCGCCAGAACTACGAAATACACCAACCACTCCAATAAGGCACGAACTGCCTTTGAACTTGAATTGTCCAATTTCGTACATCTATTGATTTCCGATCGAGCCCAAAACTTGGGCGTCATCATAATATGTTGGGAGGAGTCATGTGGAGAGTTTTGAGGGAAACCCAATCCCTAGAACTACGGAATACATCAACCACTCCAATTCGGAACAAATTGCCTTTGAACTCGAAGTGTCCAAATTCGTACCCCTACTGATTTCCGATTGAGCCCAAAACTTGGGCATCATCACAATATGGTGGGAGGAGTCATGGGGAGTGTTTTGAGTGAAATCCAATCGCTAGAACTACGGAATACACCAATCACTCCAATTCGGAACAAATTGCCTTTGAACTTGAAGTGTCCAATTTCTTACACCTATTGATTTCCGATCGAGCCCAAAACTTGGGCATCTTCATAAAGTGTTGGGAAGAGTCATTTGGTGAGTTTTGAGTGAAATCCAATCGCTAGAACTACGAAATACACCAATCACTCCAATAAGGCACGAACTGCCTTTGAACTTGAATTGTCCAATTTCGTACACCTATTGATTTCCGATCGAGCCCAAAACTTGGGCGTTATCATAATACGAGGGGAGGAGTCATGTGGGGAGTTTTGAGTGAAATCCAATCGCTAGGACTAAGGAATACAATAACCACTCCAATTCGGAACAAACTGCCTTTGAACGTGAAGTGTCGAATTTCGTACAACTGTTGATTTCCGATCGAGCCCAAAACTTTGGAATCATCATAACATGTTGGGAGGAGTCATTTGATGAGTTTTGAATGAAATTCAATCACTAGAACTATAGAATACACCAAGCACTCCAATAAAGCACGAACTGCCTTTGAACTTGAATTGTCCAATTTCGTACACCTATTGATTTTCTATCGAGCCCAAAACTTGGGCATCATCATAATATGGTGGGAGGAGTCATGTGGTGAGTTTTGAGTGAAATCCAATCTCCAGAACTACGAAATACACCAACCACTCCAATAAAGCACGAACTACCTTTGAACTTGAATTGTCCAATTTCGTACACCTATTGATTTCCGATCGAGCCCAAAACTTTGGCATCATCATAATATGGTGGGAGGAGTCATTTGATGAGTTTTGAGTGAAATTCAATCCCCAGAACTATAGAATACACCAAACACTCCAATAAGGCACGAACTACCGTTGAACTTGAAGTGTCCAATTTCGTACACCTACTGATTTCCGATCGAGCCCCAAACTACTGAATCATCATAATATGTTAGGAGGAGTCATTGGGTGAGTTTTGAGTGAAATCCAATCGCTATAACTACGAAATGTACCAACCACTCCAATAAAGCACGAACTGCCTTTGAACTTGAAGTGTCCAATTTGGTACACCTGTTGATTTTCGATCGAGCCCAAAACTTGGGCATCATCATAAAATGGTTTGAGGAGTAGTTTGGTGAGTTTGGGGTTAATTCCAATCGCTAGAACTTCGGAATACACCAACCACTCCAATTCGGAACAAACTGCCTTTGAACTTGAATTGTCCAATTTCGTACACCTATTGATTTCCGATTGAGCCCAAAACTTGGGCATCATCATAATATGGTGGAAGGAGTCATGTGGTGAGTTTTGAGTGAAATCCAATCGGTAGAACTACGAAATACACTAGCCCCTCCGATAAGGCACGAACTGCTTTTGAACTTGAATTGTCCAATTTCGTACACCTATTGATTTCCGATCGAGTCCAAAACTTGGGCATCGTCATCATATGGTGGGAGGGGTCATGTGGTGAGTTTAGAGTGAAATCCAATCGCTAGAACTACGGAATACACCAACCACTCCAATTCGGGACAAATTGCATTGAACTTGAAGTGTCCAATTTCGTACACCTATTGATTTCCGATCGTGCCCAAAACTTGGGCATCATCATATTATGGTGGGAGGGGTCATGTGGTGAGTTTTGAGTGAAATCCAATCGCTAGAACTACGGAATACACCAACCACTCCAATTCGGAACAAACTGCATTTGAACTTGAACTGTCCAATTTCGTACAACTATTCATTTCCGATTGAGCAAAAAACTTGGGAATATGGTGGGAGGAGTCATGTGGTGAGTTTTGAGCGAAATCCAAACGCTAGAACTACGGAATACACCAACCACACCAATAAGGCACGAACTGCCTTTGAACTTGAAGTGCCCAATTTCGTACACCTATTGATTTCCGATCGACCCCAAAACATGGGGATCATCATAAATTGGTGGGAGGAGTCATTTGGTGAGTTCTGAGTGAAATCCAATCGCTAGAACTACGGAATACACCAACCACACCAATAAGGCACGAACTGCCTTTGAACTTGAATTGTCCAATTTCGTACACCTATTAATTTCCGATCGAGCCCAAAACTTTGGCATAATCATAATATGGTGGGAAGATTCATGTGGTGAATTTTGATTGAAATCCAATCGCTAGAACTACGGAATACACCAACCACTCCAATTCGGAACAAACTGCCTTTGAACTTTTTGTGTCCAATTTCGTACACCTATTGATTTCCGATCGAACCCAAAACTTGGGCATCAGCATAATATGGTGGGAGGAGTCATGTGGTGAGTTTTGAGTGAAATCCAATCGCTAGAACTACGGAATACACCAACCACTCAAATTCTGGACAAAATGCATTGAACTTGAAGTGTCCAATTTCGTACACCTATTGATTTCCGATCGAGCCCAAAACTTGGGCATCATCATAATATGTTTGGTGGAGTCATGTGGTGAGTTTTCAGTGAAATCCAATCGCTAGAACTACGAATTGTACCAACCACTCCAATAAGGCACGAACTTCCTTTGAACTTGAATTGTCCAATTTCGTACGTCTATTGATTTCCGATCGAGCCCAAAACTTGGGCATCATCATAATATGGTGAGAGGAGTCATGTACAGAGTTTTGGGTGAAATCCAATCGCTAGAACTACGGAACACACCGACAACTCCAATTCGGAACAAACTGCCATTGAACTTGAAGTGTCCAATTTCGTGCACCCACCGATTTCCGATCGAGCCCAAAACTTGGGAATCATCATAATATGTTTGGTGGAGTCATTTGGTGAGTTTTGAGTGAAATCCAATCGCAAGAACTACGAATTGTACCAACCACTCCAATAAGGCACGAACTTCCTTTGAACTTGAATTGTCCAATTTCGTACGCCTATTGATTTCCGATCGAGCCCAAAACTTGGGCATCATCATAATATGGTGGGAGGAGTCATGTGGTGAGTTTTGAGTGAAATCCAATCGCTGGAACTACGAAATACACCAACCACTCCAATAAGGCACGAACTGCATTTGAACTTGAATTGTTCTATTTCGTACACCTATTGATTTCCGATCGAGCCCAAAACTTGGGCATCATCATATTATGGTGGGAGGAGTCATGTGGAGAGTTTTGGGTGAAATCCAATCGCTAGAACTATGAAATACACCAACCACTCCAATTCGGAACAAACTGCATTTGAACTTGAAGTGTCCAATTTCGTACACCTATTGATTTCCGACCGAGCCCAAAACTTGGGCATCATCATCTTATGGTGGGAGGAGTCATGTGGATAGTTTTGGGTGAAATCCAATCGCTAGAACTACGAAATACACCAACCACTCCAATAAGGCACGAATTGCCTTTGAACTTGAATTGTCCAATTTCGTACCCCTATTGATTTCCGATCGAGACCAAAACTTGGACATCATCATAATATGGTGGGAGGAGTCAAGTGGAGAGTTTTGAGTGAAATCCAATTACTAGAACTACGGAAAACACCAACCACTCCAATTCGGAACAAACTGCCTCTGAACTTGAAGTGTCCAATTTCATACACCTAAGGATTTCCGATCGACCCCAAAACTTGGACATCATCATAATATGGTGGGAGGATTCATGTGGAGATTTTTGAGTGAAATCCAATTGCTCGAACTACAGAATACACCAACCACTCCAAGTTGGAACAAATTGCCTTTGAACTTGAAGTGTCCAATTTCGTACACCTATTCACTTCCGATCGAGCCCAAAACTTGGGCATCATCATAATATTGTGGGAGGAGTCATTTGGTGAGTTTTGAGTGAAATCCAATAGCTAGAACTACGGAATACACCAACCAACCCAATTCGGAACAATCTGCCTTTGAACTTGAAGTGTCCAATTTCGTACACCTAATGATTTCCGATCGAGCCCAAAACTTGGGCATCATCATAATATGAGAGGAGTCATGTGGAGAGTTTTGGGAGAAATCCAATCGCTAGAACTACGGAATACACCAAGAACTCCAATTCGGAACAAACTGCCTTTGAACTTGAAGTGTCCAATTTCGTACACCTATTGATTTCCAATCGAGCCCAAAACTTGGGAATCATCTTAATACGTTGGGAGGAGTCATTTGGTGAGTTTTGAGTGAAATCCAATCGCAAGAACTACGAAATGTACCCACCACTCCAATAAGGCACGAACTGCCTTTGAATTTGAATTGTCCAATTTCGTACACCTATTGATTTCCGATCGAGCCCAAAACTTGGGCATCATCATAATATGTTGGGAGCAGTCATTTGGTGAGTTTTGAGTGTAATCCAATGGCTACACCTAAGGAATACACCAACCACTCCAATTTGGAACAAACTGCTTTTGAACTTGAAGCGTCCAATTTCGTACACCTATTCATTGCCGATCGAGCCCAAAACTTGGGCGTCTTCATAATATGGTGGGAGGAGTCATGTGGTGATTTCTGAGTGAAATCCAATCGCTAGAACTACGGAATACATCAACCACTCCAATTCGGAACAAACTGCCTTTGAACTGGAAGTGTCCAATTTCGTACACCTATTGATTTCCAATCGACCCCAAAACTTGGGAATCATCATAATACGTTGGGAGGAGTCATTTGGTGAGTTTTGAGTGAAATCCAATCGCAAGAACTACGAAATGTACCCACCACTCCAGTAAGGCACGAACTGCCATTGAATTTGAATTGTCCAATTTCGTACACCTATTGATTTCCGATCGAGCCCAAAACTTGGGCATCATCATAATATGAGAGGAGTCATGTGGAGAGTTTTGGGAGAAATCCAATCGCTAGAACTACGGAATACACCAAGAACTCCAATTCGGAACAAACTGCCTTTGAACTTGAAGTGTCCAATTTCGTACACCTATTGATTTCCAATCGAGCCCAAAACTTGGGAATCATCATAATAGGTTGGGAGGAGTCATTTGGTGAGTTTTGAGTGAAATCCAATCGCAAGAACTACGAAATGTACCCACCACTCCAATAAGGCACGAACTGCCTTTGAATTTGAATTGTCCAATTTCGTACACCTATTGATTTCCGATCGAGCCCAAAACTTGGGCATCATCATAATATGTTGGGAGCAGTCATTTGGTGAGTTTTGAGTGTAATCCAATCGCTACACCTACGGAATACACCAACCACTCCAATTTGGAACAAACTGCTTTTGAACTTGAAGCGTCCAATTTCGTACACCTATTCATTGCCGATCGAGCCCAAAACTTGGGCATCTTCATAATATGGTGGGAGGAGTCATGTGGTGATTTCTGAGTGAAATCCAATCGCTAGAACTACGGAATACATCAACCACTCCAATTCGGAACAAACTGCCTTTGAACTGGAAGTGTCCAATTTCGTACACCTATTGATTTCCAATCGACCCCAAAACTTGGGAATCATCATAATACGTTGGGAGGAGTCATTTGGTGAGTTTTGAGTGAAATCCAATCGCAAGAACTACGAAATGTACCCACCACTCCAGTAAGGCACGAACTGCCATTGAATTTGAATTGTCCAATTTCGTACACCTATTGATTTCCGATCGAGCCCAAAACTTGGGCATCATCATAATATGGTGGGAGGAGTCATGTGGTGAGTTTTCAGTGAAATCCAATCGCTAGAACTACGGAATACACCAACCACTACAATTCGGAACAAACTGCCTTTGAAATTGAAGTGTCCAATTTCGTACACCTATTGATTTCCGATAGAGCCCAAAACTTGGGAATCATCATAATTTGTTGGGAGGAGTCATTTGGTGAGTCTTGAGTGAAATCCAATCACTAGAACTATGAGATGTACCAACCACTCCAATAAGGCACGAACTACCTATGAACTTGAATTGTCCAATTTTATACACCTATTGATTTCCGATCGAGCCCAAAACTTGGGAATCATCATAATATGTTGGGAGGAGTCATTTGGTGAGTTTTGAGTGAAATCCAATCAGTAGAGCTATGGAATACACCAACCACACCAAATTGGAACAAACTGCCTTTGAACTTGAAGTGTGCAATTTCGTACACCTATTGATTTCCAATCGAGCCCAAAACTTGGGCATCATCATAATATGTTGGGAGGAGTAATTTTGTGAATTTAGAGGGAAATCCAATCGCTAGAACTACGAAATGTACCAACCACTCTAATAAGGCACAAACTGCCTTTCAACGTGAAGTGTCCTATTTCTTACACCTAGTGATTTCCGATCGAGCCCAAAACTTGGGCATCATCATAATATGGTGGGAGGACTCATGTGGAGAGTTTTCAGTGAAATTCAATCGCTAGAACTACGGAATACACCAACCACTCTAATTCGGAACAAACTGCCTTTGAACTTGAAGTGTCCAATTTCGTACACCTATTGATTTCCGATCGAGCCCAAAACTTGCGCATCACCATAATATGGTTGGAGGAGTCATGTGGTGAGTTTTGAGTGAATCCAATCGCTAGAACTACAGAATACACCAACCACTCCAATTCGGAACAAACTGCCTTCGAACTTGAAGTGTCCAATTTCGTATACCTATTGACTTCCGATCGAGCCCAAAACATGGGAATCATCATAATATCTTGGGAGGAGTCATTTGGTGAGTTTAGAGGGAAATCCAATCGCTAGAACTAAGAAATGTACCAACCACTCCAATAAGGAACGAATTTCCTTTGAACTTGAATTGTCCAATTTCGTACAGCTATTGATTTCCGATTGAGCCGAACACTTGGGCATCATCATAATACGTTGGGAGGAATCATTTGGTGAGTTTTGAGTGAAATCCAATCGCTAGAACTACGGAATACACCAACCACTTCAATTCGGAACAAACTGCCTTCGAAGTTGAAGTGTCCAATTTCGTACACCTATTGATTTCCGATCGAGCCCAAAACTTGGGCACCATCATAATATGGTGGGAGAAGTCATTTGGGGAGTTTTGAGTGAAATCCAATCACTAGAACTACGGAATACACCACCCACTCCAATAAGGCACGAACTGCCTTTGAACTTGAATTGTCCAATTTCGTACACCTATTGATTTCCGATCAAGCCCAAAAGTTGGGCATCATCATAGTATGGTGGGAGGAGTCATGTGGAGAGTTTTGAGTGAAATCCAATTGCTAGAACAACGGAATACACCAACCACTCCAATTCGGAACAAACTGCCGTTGAACATAAAGTGTCCTATTTCGTACACCTATTCATTTCCTATCGAGCCCAAAACTTGGGCATCGTCATAATATGGGGGGAGGAGTCATGTTGAGAGTTTTGAGTGAAATTCAATCACTAGAACTACTAAATGTACCAACCACTCCAATTCCAAACAAACTGTCTTTCAACTTGAAGTGTCCAATTTCGTACAACTATTAATTTCCGATGAGCCCAAAACTTGGGCATCATCATAATTTGGTGGGAGGAATCATTTCGTTAGTTTTGAGTGAAAACCAGTCGCCAGAACTACGGATTACACCAACCACTCCAATTTGGAACAAACTGCCTTTGAACTTGAAGTGTCCAATTTCGTACACCTATTGATTTCCGATCGAGCCCAAAATTTGGGCATCATCATTACTTGGTTGGAGGAGTCTTGTAGTGAGACTTGAGTGAAATCCAATCGCTAGAACTACGGAATACACCAACCACTCCAATTCTGAACAAACTGCCTTTGAACTTGAAGTGTCCAATTTCGTACACCTATTGATTTCCGATCGAGCCCAAAATTTGGGCATCATCATAATATGGTGGGAGTAGTCATGTGGTGACTTTTGAGTGAAATCCAATCACTAGAACTACGGAATACACCAACCACTACAATACGGAACAAACTGCCTATGAACTTCAAGTGTCCAATTTCGTACACCGATTCATTTCCGAACGAGCCCAAAACTTGGGCATCATCATAATATGGTGGGAGGAGTCATTTCGTTAGTTTTGAGTGAAATCCAATCGCCAGAACTACGGAATACACCAACCACTCCAATTTGGAACAAACTGCCTTTGAACTTGAAGTGTCCAATTTCGTACAACTATTGATTTCCGATCGAGCCCAAAATTTGGGCATCATCATTACATGGTTGGAGGAGTCTTGTAGTGAGACTTGAGTGAAATCCAATCGCTAGAACTACGGAATACACCAACCACTCCAATTTTGAACAAACTGCCTTTGAACTTGAAGTGTCCAATTTCGTACACCTATTGATTTCCGATCGAGCCCAAAACTTGGGCATCATCATAACATAGTGGGAGGAGTCGTTTAGTGTGTTTTGAGTGAAATCCAATCGCTAGAACAACGGAATAAACCAACCACTCCAATTCTGAACAAACTGCGTTTGAACTTGAAGTGTCCAATTTCGTACACCTATTGAGTTCCGATCGAGCCCAAAACTTTTGCATCAGCATAATATGGTGGGAGGAGTCATGTGGTAGGATTTCAGTGAAATCCAATAGCTAGAACTACGGAATACACCAACCACTCCAATTCGGAACCAACTGCCGTTGAACTTGAAGTGTCCAATTTCGTACACCTATTCATTTCCGATCGAGCCCAAAACTTGGGCATCATCATAATATGGTGGGAGGAGTCATGTGGAGAGTTTTGAGTGAAATCCAATCTCTAGAACTACGGAATACACCAACCACTCCAATTCCAAACAAACTGCCTTTCAACTTGAAGTGTCCAATTTCGTACAACTATTAATTTCCGATCGAGACTAAAACTTGGGCATCATCATAATATGGTGGGAGTAGTCGTGTGGTGAGTTTTGAGTGAAATCCAATCGCTAGAACTACAGAATACACCAACCACTCCAATAATGCACGAACTGCCTTTGAACTTGAATTGTCGAATTTCGTACACCGATTGATTTCCGATCGAGCCCAAAACTTGGGTTTCATCATAATATGGTGGGAGGAGTCATGTGGTGAGTTTTGAGTGAAATCCAATCTCTAGAACTATGGAATACACCAACCATTCCAATTCGGAACATTTTGCCTGTGAACTTGAAGTGTCCAATTTCGTACCCCTATTGATTTCCGATCGAGCCCAAAACATGGGCATCATCATAAAATGGTGGGATGAGAAATTTGGTGAGTTTTGAGAGAAATCCAATCGCTAGAACTACGGAATACATCAACCACTCCAATAAGGCACGAACTGCCTTTGAACTTGAATTGTCCAATCTCGTACACCTATTGATTTCCGATCGAGCCCAAAACTTGGTCGTCACCATAATATGGAGGGAGGAGTCATGTGGTGAGTTTTCAGTGAAATCCAATCGCTAGAACTACGGAGTACACCAACCATTCCAATAATGCACGAACTGCCGTTGAACTTGAACTGTCCAATTTTGTACACCTATTCATTTCCGATCGAGCCCAAAACTTAGGGATCCCCATAAGATGGTGGGAGGAGTCATGTGGTGAGTTTTCAGTGAAATCCAGTCGTTAGAACTACGGAATACACCAACCATTACAATTCGGAACATTTTGCCTATGAACTTGAAGTGTCCGATTCCGTACACCTATTGATTTCCGATCGAGCCCAAAAGTTGGGCATCATCATAATATGGTGGGAGGAGTCATGTGGAGAGTTTTGAGTGAAATCCAATCGCTAGAACTACGGCATACTCCAACCACTCCAATTCGGAACAAACTGCCTTTAAACTTGAAGTGTCTAATTTCGTACACCTATTGACTTCCGATTGAGGCCAAAACTTGGGCATCATCATAAAATGGTGGGAGGAGTCATGTGGTGAGTTTTCAGTGAAATCCAATTGCTAGAACTACGGAATACACCAACCACTCCAATTCGGAACAAACTGCCTTTGAACATGAAGTGTCCAATTTCGTACAATATTTCCGATCGAGCCAAAAATTTGGGCATCATCATTATATGGTTGGAGGAGCCTTGTAGTGAGACTTGAGTGAAATCCAATCGCTAGAACTACGGAGTACACCAACCACTCCAAAAATGCACGAACTACCTTTGAACTTGAATTGTCGAATTTCGTACACCTACTGATTTCCGAACGAGCCCAAAACTTGGGCATCATCATAATATGAGAGGAGTCATGTGGTGAGTTTTGAGTGAAATCCAATCTCTAGAACTACAGAATACACCAACGACTTCAATTTGGAACAAATTGCCTTTGAACTTGAAGTGTCGAATTTCGTACACCTATTGATTTCCGATCGAGCCCAAAACTTGGTCGTCACCAAAATATGGAGGGAGGAGTCATATGGTGAGTTGTCAGTGAAATCCAATTGCTAGAACTACGGAATACACCAACCACTCCAATTCGGAACAAACTGCCTTTGAACATGAAGTGTCCAATTTCGTACAATATTTCCGATCGAGCCAAAAATTTGGGCATCATCATTATATGGTTGGAGGAGTCTTGTAGTGAGACTTGAGTGAAATCCAATCGCTAGAACTACGGAGTACACCAACCACTCCAAAAATGCACGAACTACCTTTGAACTTGAATTGTCGAATTTCGTACACCTACTGATTTCCGATAGAGCCCAAAACTTGGGCATCATCATAATATGGAGGGAGGAGTCATGTGGTGAGTTTTCAGTGAAATCCAATTGCTAGAACTACGGAATACACCAACCACTCCAATTCGGAACAAACTGCCTTTGAACATGAAGTGTCAATTATCGTACACCAATTGATTTCCGATCGATCCCAAAACTTGGGCATCATCATAAAATGGTGGGAGGAGTCATTTGGTGAGTTTTGAGTGAAATCCAATCGCTAGAACTACGGAATACACCAACCACTCCAATTCGGAACAAACTGCCTTTGAACTTGAAGTGTCCAATTTTGTACACCTATTGATTTCCGATCGAGCCCAAAACATGGGCATTATCATAAAATGGTGGGATGAGAAATTTGGTGAGTTTTGTGTGAAATCCAATCGCTAGAACTACGGAATACATCAACCACTCCAATAAGGCACGAACTGCCTTTGAAGTTGAAGTGTCAATTTTCGTACACCAATTGATTTCCGATCGATCCCAAAACTTGGGCATCATCATAAAATGGTGGGAAGAGTCATTTGGTGAGTTTTGAGTGAAATCCAATCGCTAGAACTACGGAATACACCAACCACTCCAATTCGGAACAAACTGCCTTTGAACTTGAAGTGATCAATTTCGTACAACAATTGATTTCCGATCGGTCCCAAAACTTGGGCATCACCATAAAATGGTGGGAGGAGTCCTGTGGTGAGTTTTGAGTGAAATCCAATCGCTAGAACTACAGAATTCACCGACCACTCCAATAATGCACGAACTGCCTTTGAACTTGAATTGTCGAATTTCGTACACCGATTGATTTCCGATCGAGCCCAAAACTTGGGCTTCACCATAAAATGGTGGGAGGAGTCATGTGGTGAGTTTTGAGTGAAATCCAATCGCTAGAACTACGGAGTACACCAACCACTCCAATAATGCACGAACTGCCTTTGAACTTGAATTGTCGAATTTTGTACACCTACTGATTTCCGATCGAGCCCAAAACTTGGGCATCATCGTAATATGAGAGGAGTCATGTGGTGAGTTTTGAGTGAAATCCAATCTCTAGAACTACAGAATACACCAACCACTCCAATTTGGAACAAATTGCCTTTGAGCTTGAAGTGTCCAATGTCGTACACCTATTGATTTCCGATCGAGCCCAAAACTTGGTCGTCACCATAATATGGAGGGAGGAGTCATGTGGTGAGTTTTCAGTGAAATCCAATTGCTAGAACTACGGAATACACCAACCACTCCAATTCGGAACAAACTGCCTTTGAACAAGAAGTGTCAATTTTCGTACACCAATTGATTTCCGATCGATCCCAAAACTTGGGCATCATCATAAAATGGTGGGAGAAGTCATTTGGTGAGTTTTGAGTGAAATCCAATCTCTAGAACTACGGAATACACCAACCACTCCAATTCGGAACAAACTGCCTTTGAACTTGAAGTGTCCAATTTCGTACACCTATTGATTTCCGATCGAGCCCAAAACTTGGGCATCATCATAAAATGGTGGGATGAGAAATTTGGTGAGTTTTGTGTGAAATCCAATCGCTAGAACTACGGAATACATCAACCACTCCAATAAGGCACGAACTGCCTTTGAAGTTGAAGTGTCAATTTTCGTACACCAATTGATTTCCGATCGATCCCAAAACTTGGGCATCATCATAACATGGTGGGAGAAGTCATTTGGTGAGTTTTGAGTGAAATCCAATCGCTAGAACTACAGAATACACCAACCACTCCAATTCGGAACAAACTGCCTTTGAACTTGAAGTGATCAATTTCGTACACCAATTGATTTCCGATCGGTCCCAAAACTTTGGCATCACCATAAAATGGTGGGAGGAGTCCTGTGGTGAGTTTTGAGTGAAATCCAATCGCTAGAACTACAGAATTCACCAACCACTCCAATAATGCACGAACTGCCTTTGAACTTGAATTGTCGAATTTCGTACACCGATTGATTTCCGATCGAGCCCAAAACTTGGGCTTCACCATAAAATGGTGGGAGGAGTCATGTGGTGAGTTTTGAGTGAAATCCAATCGCTAGAACTACGGAGTACACCAACCACTCCAATAATGCACGAACTGCCTTTGAACTTGAATTGTTGAATTTCGTACACCTTCTGATTTCCGATCGAGCCCAAAACTTGGGCATCATCATAATATGAGAGGAGTCATGTGGTGAGTTTTGAGTGAAATCCAATCTCTAGAACTACAGAATACACCAACCACTCCAATTTGGAACAAATTGCCTTTGAACTTGAAGTGTCCAATTTCGTACACCTATTGATTTCCGATCGAGCCCAAAACATGGGCATCATCATAAAATGGTGGGATGAGAAATTTGGTGAGTTTTGAGTGAAATCCAATCGCTAGAACTACGGAATACATCAACCACTCCAATAAGGCACGAACTGCCTTTGAAGTTGAAGTGTCCAATTTCGTACACCAATTGATTTCCGATCAATCCCAAAACTTGGGCATCATCATAAAATGGTGGGAGGAGTCGTTTGGTGAGTTTTGAGTGAAATCCAATCGCTAGAACTACGGAATACATCAACCACTCCAATAAGGCACGAACTGCCTTTGAAGTTGAAGTGTCCAATTTCGTACACCAATTGATTTCCGATCAATCCCAAAACTTGGGCATCATCATAAAATGGTGGGAGGAGTCATTTGGTGAGTTTTGAGTGAAATCCGATCACTAGAACTACGGAATAAACCAACCACTCCAATTCGGAACAAACTGCCTTTGAACATGAAGTGTCCAATTTCGTACACCTATTGATTTCCGATCGAGCCCAAAATTTGGCCATCATCATTACATGGTTGGAGGAGTCTTGTAGTGAGATTTGAGTGAAATCCAATCGCTAGAACTACGGAATACACCAAGCACTCCAATTCGGAACAAACTGCCTTTGAACTTGAAGTATCCAATTTCGTACACCTATTGATTTCCGATCGAGGCCCAAACTTGGGCATCGTCATAATATGGTGGGAGGAGTCATTTGGTGAGTTTAGAGTGAAATCCAATCGCTAGAACTACGGAATACACCAACCACTCCAATAATGCACGAACTCCCTTTGAACTTGAAATGTCGAATTTCGTACACCTATTGATTTCTGATCGAGCCCAAAACTTGGGCATCTCCATAATATGGAGGGAGGAGTCGTGTGGTGAGTTTTCTGTGAAATCCAATCGTTAGAACAACGGAATACACCAACCACTCCAATTCGGAACAAACTGCCTTCCAACTTGAAGTGTCCAATTTCGTACACTTATTGATTTCCGATCGAGCCCAAAACATGGGCATCATCTTAAATTGGTGGAAGGTGTCATTTGGTGAGTTTTGAGTGAATTCCAATCGCTAGAACTACGGAATACCCCACCCACTCCAATTCGGAACAAACTGCCTTTGAACTTGTAGTGTCCAATTTCATACATCTATTGATTTCCGAACGATCCCAAAACTTTGGCATCATCATAATATGGTGGGAGGAGTCATTTGCTGAGTTTTGAGTGAAATCCAATCGCTAGAACAACGGAATACACCAACCACTCCAATTCGGAACAAACTGCCTTTGAACTTGAAGTGTCCAATTTCGTACACCTATTGATTTCCGATCAAGCCCCAAACGTGGGCATCATCATAATATGGTGGGAGGAGTCATTTGGTGAGTTTAGAGTGAAATCCAATCGCTAGAACTACGGAATACACCAACCACTCCAATAATGCACGAACTGCCTTTGAACTTCAAATGTAGAATTTCGTACACCTACTGATTTCTGATCGAGCCCAAAACTTGGGCATCTCCATAATGTGGAGGGAGGAGTCGTGTGGTCAGTTTTCAGTGAAATCCAATAGTTAGAACAACGGAATACACCAACCACTCCAATTCGGAACAAACTGCCTTCCAAGTTGAAGTGTCCAATTTCGTACACTTATTGATTTCCGATCGAGCCCAAAACATGGGCATCATCATAAAATGGTGGGAGGAGTCAATTGGTGACTTTTGAGTGAAATCCAATCGCTAGAACTACGGAATACCCCAACCACTCCAATTCGGAACAAACTGCCTTTGAACTTGTAGTGTCCAATTTCGTACACCTATTGATTTCCGAACGAGCCCAAAATTTGGGCATCATCATTACATGGTTGGACGAGTCATGTAGTGAGATTTGAGTGAAATCCAATCGCTAGAACTACAGAATACACCAACGACTCCAATAATGCACGAACTGCCTTTGAACTTGAATTGTCGAATTTCGTACACCTATTGATTTCCGATCGAGCCCAAAACTTGGGCATCATCATAATATGGTGGGAGGAGTTGTGTGGAAAGTTTTGAGTGAAATCCAGTAGCTAGAACTACGGAATGCACCAACCACTCCAATAAGGCACGAACTGCCTTTAAACTTGAATTGTCCAATTTCGTACACCTATTGATTTCCGATCGAGCCCAAAACTTGGGACCATCATAATATGGTGGGAGGAGTCATTTGGTGAGTTTAGAGTGAAATCCAATCGCTAGAACTGCGGAATACACCAACCACTCCAATTCGGAACAAACTGCCTTTTGAACTTGAAGTGTCCAATTTCGTACACCGATATGGTGGTAGGAGTCATGTGGAGAATTTTGACTGAAATCCAATCGCTAGAACTACGGAATACTACAACCACTCTAATTCGGTACAAATTGCTTTGAACTTTAAGTGTCCAATTTCGTACACCTGTTGATTTCCGATCGAGCCCAAAACTTGGGCATCGTCATAAAATGGTGGGAGGAGTCATTTGGTGAGTTTTGAGTGAAATCCAATCGCTAGAACTACGGAACACAACATCCACTCCAATTCGGAACAAACTGCATTTGAACTTGAATTGTCCAATTTCGATCGAGCCTAAAACTTGGGCATCGTCATAATATGTTGGGGGGAGTCATTTGGTGAGTTTTGAGTGAAATCCAAACGCTAGAACTACGAAATACACCAACCACTCCAATATGGCACGAACTGCATTTGAACTTGAATTGTCCAATTCCGATCGAGCCCAAAACTTTGGCATCATCATAATATATTGGGAGGAGTCATTTGGTGAGTTTTGAGTGAAATCCAATCGCTAGAACTACGAAATACACCAACCACTCCAATAAGGCACGAACTGCCTTTGAACTTGAAGTGTCCAATTTCGTACACCTATTGATTTCCGATGGAGCCCAAAACTTGGGCATCATCATAATATGTTGGGATGAGTCATTTGGTGAGTTTTGAGTGAAATCAAATTGTTAGAACTATGAAATACACCAACCACTCCAATAAGGCACGAACTGCCTTTGAACTTGAAGTGTCCAATTTCGTACACCTATTGATTTCCGATCGAGCCCAAAACTTGAGCATCATCATAATATGTTGGGGGGAGTCATTTGGTGAGTTTTGAGTGAAATCCATTCCCTAAAACTATGGAATACACCAACCACTCCAATTCAGAACAAACTGCCTTTGAAGTTGAAGTGTCCAATTTCGTACACCTATTGATTTCTGATCTAGCCCAAAACTTGGGCATCATCATAAAATGGTGGGAGGAGTCATTTGGTGAGTTTTGAGTGAAATCCAATCGCTAGAACTACGGAATACACCAACCACTCTAATAAGGCACGAACTGCCGTTGAACTTCAATTGTCCAATTTCGTACACCTATTGATTTCTGATCTAGCCCAAAACTTGGGCATCATCATAAAATGGTGGGAGGAGTCATTTTGTGAGTTTTGAGTGAAATCCAATCGCTAGAACTACGGAATACACCAACCACTCCAATTGGGAACAAATTGCCTTTGAACTTCAAGTGTTCAATTTCGTACACCAATTGATTTCCGATCGTTCCCAAAACTTGGGCATCATCATAAAATGGTGGGAGGAGTCATTTGGTGAGTTTTGAGTGAAATCCGATCGCTAGAACTACGGAATAAACCAACCACTCCAATTCGGAACAAACTGCCTTTGAACATGAAGTGTCCAATTTCGTACACCTATTGATTTCCGATCGAGCCCAAAATTTGGCCATCATCATTACATGGTTGGAGGAGTCTTGTAGTGAGATTTGAGTGAAATCCAATCGCTAGAACTACGGAATACACCAAGCACTCCAATTCGGAACAAACTACCTTTGAACTTAAAGTGTCCAATTTCGTACACCTATTGATTTCCGATCGAGCCCAAAACATGGGCATCATCATAAAATGGTGGGAGGAGTCATTTGGTGTGTTTTGAGTGAAATCCAAACGCTAGAACTACGGAATAAACCAACCACTCCAATTTGGAACAAACTGCCTTTGAACTTGAAGTGTCCAATTTCGTACACCTATTGATTTCCGATCGAGCCCAAAACTTCGGCATGATCATAAAATGGTGGGAGGAATCATTTTGTGAGTTTTGAGTGAAATCCAATCGCTAGAACTATAGAATAAACCAACCACTCCAATTCGGAACAAAATGCCTTTGAACTTGAAGTGTCCAATTTCGTACACCTATTGATTTCCGATCGGGCCCAAAACATGGGCATCATCATAAAATGGTGGGAGGAGTCATTTGGTGAGTTTTGAGTGAAATCCAATCGCTAGAACTACGGAATACAACATCCACTCCAATTCGGAACAAACTGCCTTTGAGCTTGTAGTGTCCAATTTCGTACACCTATGGATTTCCGATCGAGCCCAAAACTTGGCCATCATCATAATATGTTGGGGAGGAGTCATTTGGTGAGTTTTGAGTGAAATCCAATCGCTAGAAGTACGGAATACACCACCCAGTCCAATTCGGAACAAATTGCCTTTGAACTTGAAGTGTCCAATTTCGTACACCTGTTGATTTTCGATCGAGCCCAAAACTTGGGCATCATCATAGTATGTTGGGAGGAGTCATTTGTTGAGTTTTGTGTGAAATCCAATTGCTAGAACTTCGGAATACACCAACCACTCCAATACGGCACGAACTGCCTTTGAACTTGAATTGTCCAATTTCATACACCTATTGATTTCCGATCGAGCCCAAAACTTGGGCATCTTCATAAAATGGTGGGGGGAGTCATTTGGTGAGTTTTGAGTGAAATCCAATTGCTAGAACAACGGAATAAACCAACCACTCCAATTCGGAACAAACTGCCTTTGAACTTGAAGTATCCAATTTCGTACACCTATTGATTTCCGATCGAGCCCCAAACTTGGGCATCGTCATAATATGGTGGGAGGAGTCATTTGGTGAGTTTAGAGTGAAATCCAATCGCTAGAACTAAGGAATACACCAACCACTCCAACAATGCACGAACTCCCTTTGAACTTGAAATGTCGAATTTCGTACACCTATTGATTTCTGATCGAGCCCAAAACTTGGGCATCTCCATAATATGGAGGGAGGAGTCGTGTGGTGAGTTTTCTGTGAAATCCAATCGTTAGAAAACCGGAATACACCAACCACTCCAATTCGGAACAAACTGCCTGCGAACTCGAAGTGTCCAATTTCGTACACATATTGATTTCCGATCAAGCCCAAAACATGGGCATCATCTTAAATTGGTGGGAGGTGTCCTTTGGTGAGTTTTGAGTGAATTCCATTCGCTAGAACTACGCAATACCCCAACCACTCCAATTCGGAAGAAACTGCCTTTGAACTTGTAGTGTCCAATTTCGTACACCTATTGATTTCCGAACGAGCCCAAAACATGGGCATCATCAAAATATGGTGGGAGTAGTCATTTGATGAGTTTTGAGTGAAATCCAATCGCTAGAACAACGGAATACACCAACCACTCCAATTCGGAACAAACTGCCTTTGAACTTGTAGTGTCCAATTTCGTACACCTATTGATTTCCGATCGAGCACCAAACATGGGCATCATCATAATATGGTGGAGGAGTCATTTGGTGAGTTTAGAGTGAAATCCAACCGCTAGAACTACGGAATACACCAACCACTCCAATAATGCACGAACTGCCTTTGAACTTGAAATGTCGAATTTCGTACACCTATTGATTTCTGATCGAGCCCAAAACTTGGGCATCTCCATAATATGGAGGGAGGAGTCGTGTGTTGAGTTTGCAGTGAAATCCAATCGTTAGAACAACGGAATACACCAACCACTCCAATTCGGAACAAACTGCCTTCCAACTTGAAGTGTCCAATTTCGTACACCTATGGATTTCCGATCGAGCCCAAAACATGGGCATCATCAAAATATGGTGGGAGTAGTCATTTGATGAGTTTTGAGTGAAATCCAATTGCTAGAACTACGGAATACACCAACCACTCCAACTCGGAACAAATTGCCTTTGAACTTGAAGTGTCCAATTTCGTACACCTACTGATTTCCTATCGAGCACCAAACATGGGCATCATCATAATATGGTGGGAGGAGTCATTTGGTGAGTTTAGAGTGAAATCCAATCCCTAGAACTACGGAATA
The DNA here is from genome assembly GCA_034190965.1 of Prunus campanulata. Taxonomy (NCBI): domain Eukaryota; kingdom Viridiplantae; phylum Streptophyta; class Magnoliopsida; order Rosales; family Rosaceae; genus Prunus; species Prunus campanulata. Next base: position 11,462,340 of record CM067209.1, on the reverse strand, counting down.
CACCAACCACTCCAATAATGCACGAACTGCCTTTGAACTTGAAATGTCGAATTTCGTACACCTATTGATTTCCGAACGAGCCCAAAACATGGGCATCATCAAAATATGGTGGGAGTAGTCATTTGATGAGTTTTGAGTGAAATCCAATCGCTAGAACAACGGAATACACCAACCACTCCAATTCGGAACAAACTGCCTTTGAACTTGAAGTGTCCAATTTCGTACACCTATTGATTTCCTATCGAGCACCAAACATGGATATCATCATAATATGGTGGGAGGAGTCATTTGGTGAGTTTAGAGTGAAATCCAATCCCTAGAACTACGGAATACACCAACCACTCCAATAATGCACGAACTGCCTTTGAACTTGAAATGTCGAATTTCATACACCTATTGATTTCCGAACGAGCCCAAAACAAGGGCATCATCAAAATATGGTGGGAGTAGTCATTTGATGAGTTTTGAGTGAAATCCAATCGCTAGAACAACGGAATACACCAACCACTCCAATTCGGAACAAACTGCCTTTGAACTTGAAGTGTCCAATTTTGTACACCTATTGATTTCCGTTCGAGCACCAAACATGGGCATCAACATAATATGGTGGGAGGAGTCATTTGGTGAGTTTAGAGTGAAATCCAATCCCTAGAACTAGGGAATACACCAACCACTCCAATAATGCACGAACTGCCTTTGAACTTGAAATGTCGAATTTCGTACACCTATTGATTTCTGATCGAGCCCAAAACTTGGGCATCTCCATAATATGGAGGGAGGAGTCGTCTGGTGAGTTTTCAGTGAAATCCAATCGTTAGAACAACGGAATACACCAACTACTCCAATTCGGAACAAACTGCCTTCCAACTTGAAGTGTCCAATTTCGTACACCTATTGATTTCCGATCGAGCCCAAAACATGGGCATCATCATTAAATGCTGGGAGGAGTCATTTGGTGAGTTTTGAGTGAAATCCAATCGCTAGAACTACGGAATACCCCAACCACTCCAATTCGGAACAAACTGCCTTTGAACTTGTAGTGTCCAATTTTTGTACACCTGTTGATTTCCGAACGAGCCCAAAACTTTGGCATCATCATAATATGGTGGGAGAAGTCATTTGCTGAGTTTTGAGTGAAATCCAATCGCTAGAACAACGGAATACACCAACCACTCCAATTCGGAACAAACTGGCTTTGAACTTGAAGTGTCCAATTTCGTACACCTATTGATTTCCGATCAAGCCCCAAACATGGGCATCATCATAATATGGTGGGAGGAGTCATTTGGTGAGTTTAGAGTGAAATCCAATCGCTAGAACTACGGAATACACCAACCACTCCAATAAGGCACGAACTGCCTTTAAACTTGAATTGTCCAATTTCGTACACCTATTGATTTCCGATCGAGCCCAAAACTTGGGATCATCATAATATGGTGGGAGGAGTCATTTGGTGAGTTTAGAGTGAAATCCAATCCCTAGAACTACGGAATACACCATCCACTCCAATAATGCACGAACTGCCTTTGAACTTGAATTGTCCAATTTCGTACACCTATTGATTTCCGATCGAGCCCAAAACTTGGGCATGATCATAATATGGTGGGAGGATTCATGTGGTGAGTTTTGAGTGAAATCCAATCGCTAGAACTACGTAATACACCAACCACTCCAATTCGGGACAAATTGCTTTGAACATGAAGTGTCCAATTTCGTTCACCTATTGATTTCCGATCGAGACTTGGGCATCATCATAATGTGTTGGGAAGAGTCAATTGGAGAGTTTCGAGTGAAATCCAATCCCTAGAACTACGGAATTCACCAAACACTCCAATCAAGGACGAACTGCCTTCGAAATAGATATGTCCAATTTCGTACTCCTATTGATTTCCGATCAAGCCCAAAACTTGGGCATCATCATAATATGGTGGGAGGAATCATTTGGAGAGTTTTGAGTGAAATCCAGTCACTAGAACTACGAAATACACCAACCACTCCAATAAGGCACGAACTGCCTTTGAACTTGAAGTGTTCAATTTCATACACCTATCGATTTCCGATCGAGCCTAAAACTTGGGCATCGTCATAATACGTTGGGAGGAGTCATTTGGTGAGTTTTGAGTGAAATCCAAATGCTAGAACTACGAAATACACCAACCACTCCAATATGGCACGAACTGCATTTGAACTTGAATTGTCCAATTTCGTACAACTCTTGATTTCCGATCGAGCCCAAAACTTGGGAATCATCGTAATGTGGTGGGAGGAGTCATGTGGTGAGTTTTCAGTGAAATCCAATCGTTAGAACTACGGAATACACCAACCACTCCAATTCGGAACAAACTGCGGTTAAACTTGAAGTGTCCAATTTCGTACACCTATTGACTTCCGATCGAGCCCAAAACTTGGGCATCAACATAATATGGTGGGAGGAGTCATTTGGTGAGTTTTGAGTGAAATCCAACACCTAGAACTACGGAATAAACCAACCACTCCAAAAAGGCACTAACTGCATTTGAACTTGAATTGTCCAATTTCGTACACCTATTGATTTCCAATTGAGCCCAAAACATGGGCATCATCATAAAATGGTGGGAGGAGTCGTTTGGTGAGTTTTGAGTGAAATCCAATCGCTAGAACCACGGAATAAACCAACCACTCCAATTCGGAACAAACTGGCTTTGAACTTGAAGTGTCTAATTTCGTACACCTATTGATTTCCGATCGAGCCCAAAACTTGGGAATCATCATAATATGGTGGGAGGAGTCAAGTGGTGAGTTTTGAGTGAAATCGAATCGCTAGAACTACGGAATACACCAACCACTCCAATTCGGGACAAATTGCTTTGAACTTGAAGTGTCCAATTTCGTACACCTGTTGATTTCCGATCGATCCCAAAACCTGGGCATCATCATAATATGGTGGGAGGAGTCATGTGGTGAGTTTTGAGCGAAATCCAATCGTTAGAACTACGGAATACACCAACCACTCCAATTTGGAACAAACTGCCTTTGAACTTGAAGTGTCCAATTTCGTGCACCTATTGATTTGCGATCGAGCCCAAAACTTGGGAATCATCATAATGTGGTGGGAGGAGTCATGTGGTGAGTTTTGAGTGAAATCGAATCGCTAGAACTACGGAATACACCAACCACTCCAATTCGGAACAAACTGCGGTTAAACTTGAAGTGTCCAATTTCGTACACCTATTGACTTCCGATCGAGCCCAAAACTTGGGCATCATCATAATATGGTGGGAGGAGTCATTTGGTGAGTTTTGAGTGAAATCCAACACCTAGAACTACGGAATAAACCAACCACTCCAAAAAGGCACTAACTGCATTTGAACTTGAATTGTCCAATTTCGTACACCTATTGATTTCCAATTGAGCCCAAAACATGGGCATCACCATAAAATGGTGGGAGGAGTCGTTTGGTGAGTTTTGAGTGAAATCCAATCGCTAGAACCACGGAATAAACCAACCACTCCAATTAGGAACAAACTGGCTTTGAACTTGAAGTGTCTAATTTCGTACACCTATTGATTTCCGATCGAGCCCAAAACTTGGGAATCATCATAATATGGTGGGAGGAGTCATGTGGTGAGTTTTGAGTGAAATCGAATCGCTAGAACTACGGAATACACCAACCACTCCAATTCGGAACAAACCGCGGTTAAACTTGAAGTGTCCAATTTCGTACACCTATTGACTTCCGATCGAGCCCAAAACTTGGGCATCATCATAATATAGTGGGAGGAGTCATTTGGTGAGTTTTGAGTGAAATCCAACACCTAGAACTACGGAATAAACCAACCACTCCAAAAAGGCACTAACTGCATTTGAACTTGAATTGTCCAATTTCGTACACCTATTGATTTCCTATTGAGCCCAAAACATGGGCATCATCATAAAATGGTGGGAGGAGTCGTTTGGTGAGTTTTGAGTGAAATCCAATCACTAGAACCACGGAATAAACCAACCACTCCAATTCGGAACAAACTGGCTTTGAACTTGAAGTGTCTAATTTCGTACACCAATTGATTTCCGATCGAGCCCAAAACTTGGGCATCATCATAATATGGTGGGAGGAGTCATGTGGAGAGTTTTGAGTGAAATCCAATCGCTAGAACTACGGAATACACCAACCACTCCAATTCGGAACAAACTGCCTTTGAACTTGAAGGGTCCAATTTCGTACACCTATTGATTTCCGATCGAGCCCAAAACTTGGGCATTATCATAATGTGTTGGGAAGAGTCATTTGGTGAGTTTTGAGTGAAATACAATCGCTAGAACTACGGAATACACCAACCACTCCAACAAGGCACGAACTGCCTTTGAACTTGAAGTGTCCAATTTCGTACACCTATTGATTTCCGATCGAGCCCAAAACTTGGGCATCATCATAATATGTTGGGAGGAGTCATTTGGTGAGTTTTGAGTGAAATCAAATCGCTAGAACTACGGAATACACCAACCACTCTAATAAGGCACGAACTGCCTTTGAACTTGAATGGTCCAATTTTGTACAACTCTTGATTTCCGATCGAGCCCAAAACTTGGGCATCATCATAATATGTTGGGAGGAGTCATTTGGTGTGTTTTGAGTGAAATCCAATCGCTAGAACTACGAAATACACCAACCACTCCAACAAGGCACGAACTGCCTTTGAACTTGAAGTGTCCAATTTCGTACACCTATTGATTTCCGATCGAGCCCAAAACTTGGGCATCATCATAATATGTTGGGAGGAGTCATTTGGTGAGTTTTGAGTGAAATCAAATCGCTAGAACTACGAAATACACCAACCACTCCAATAAGGCACGAACTGCCTTTGAACTTGAAGTGTCCAATTTCGTACAGCTATTGATTTCCGATCGAGCCCAAAGCTTGAGCATCATCATAATATGTTGGGGGGAGTCATTTGGTGAGTTTTGAGTGAAATCCAATCGTTAGAACTACGGAATACACCAACCACTCCAATTTGGAACAAACTGCCTTTGAACTTGAGGTGTCCAATTTCGTACACCTATTGATTTCCGATCGGGCCCAAAACCTGGGCATCGTCATAATATGGTGGGAGGATTCATGTGGTGAGTTTTCAGTGAAATCCAATCGCAAGAACTATATAATACACCAACCACTCCAATTCGGAACAAACTGCCTTTCAACTTGAAGTGTCCAATTTCGTACACCTATTGATTTCCGATCGAGCCCAAAACTTGGGCATCATCATAAAATGGTGGGGGTAGTCATTTGGTGAGTTTTGAGTGAAATCCAATTGCTAGAACTACGGAATACACCAACCACTCCAACTCGGAACAAATTGCCTTTGAACTTGAAGTGTCTAATTTCGTACACCTATTGATTTCCGATTGAGCCCTAAACTTGGGCATCATCATAATATGGTGGGATGAGTCATTTGGTGAGTTTTGAGTGAAATCCAATCGCTACACCTACGGAATACACTAACCACTCCAATAAGGCACAAACTGCCTTTGAACTTGAATGGTCCAATTTTGTACACCTATTGATTTCTGATCGAGCCCAAAACTTGGGCTTCATCATAATATGGTGGGAGGAGTCCTGTGGTGAGTTTTGAGTGAAATCCAATCGCTAGAACTACGGAATACACCAACCACACTAATAAGGCACGAACTGCCTTTGAACTTCAATTGTCCAATTTCATACACCTATTGATTTCCGATCGGGCCCAAAACCTGGGCATCGTCATAATATGGTGGGAGGATTCATGTGGTGAGTTTTGAGTGAAATCCAATCGCTAGAACTACGAACTACACCAACCACTCCAATTCGGAACAAACTGCCTTTGAACTTGAAGTGTCCAATTTCGCAAACCTATTGATTTCCGATCCAGCCGAAAACTTGGGCATCGCCATAATATGTTGGGAGGAGTCATTTGGTGAGTTTTGAGTGAAATCCAATCGCTAGAACTACGGAATACACCACCCACTCCAATTCGGAACAAACTGCCTTTGAACTTGAAGTGTCCAATTTCGTACAAGTATTGATTTCCGATCGAGCCCAATAGTTGGGCATCAACGTTATATGGCGAGAGGAGTCCTGTGGTGAGTGTTCAGTGAAATCCAATCGCTAGAACTGCGGAATACACCAACCACTCCAATTCGGAACAAACTGCCTTTGAACTTGAAGTGTCAAATTTCGTACACCTATTGATTTCCGATCGAGCCCAAAACTTGGGCATCATCATAATATCGTGGGTGGAGTCATGTGGTAAGTTTTGAGTGAAATCCAATCGCCAAAACTACGGAATACACCAACCACTCCAATTCGGAACAAATTGCCTTTGAACTTGAAGTGTCCAATTTCGTATACCTATTGATTTCCGATCGAGCCCAAAACTTGGGCATCATTATAATATGGTGGGAAAAGTCATGTGGTGAGTTTTGAGTGAAATCCAATCGCTAGAACTACGGAATACACCAACCACTCTAATAAGGCACGAACTGCCTTTGAACTTCAATTGTCCAATTTCGTACACCTATTGATTTCGGATCGGACCCAAAACCTGGGCATCGTCATAATATGGTGGGAGGATTCATGTGGTGAGTTTTCAGTGAAATCCAATCGCTAGAACTACGGAATACACCAACCACTCCAATTCGGAACAAACTGGCTTTGAACTTGAAGTGTCCAATTTCGTACACCTTTTCATTTCCGATCAAGCCCAAAACTTAGGCATTATGATAATATGGTGGGAGGAGTCATGTGGTGAGTTTTGAGTGAAATCCAATCGCTAGAACTACGGAATAAACCAACCACTCCAATTCGGAACAAATTGCCTTTGAACTTGAAGTGTCCAATTTCGTACACCTATTGATTTCCGATCGATCCCAAAACTTGGGCATCATCATAATATGGTGGGAGGAGTCATTTGGTGATTTTTGAGTGAAATCCAACCCCTAGAACTACGGAATAAAACAACCACTCCAAAAAGGCACTAACTGCATTTGAACTTGAATAGTCCAATTTCGTACACCTATTGATTTCCGATTGAGCCCTAAACTTGGGCATCATCATAATATGGTGGGATGAGTCATTTGGTGAGTTTTGAGTGAAATCCAATCGCTACGCCTACGGAATACACCAACCACTCCAATAAGGAACGAACTGCCTTTGAACTTGAATGGTCCAATTTTGTACACCTATCTATTTCTGATCGAGCCCAAAACTTGGGCTTCATCATAATATGGTGGGAGGAGTCATGTGGTGAGTTTTGAGTGAAATCCAATCGCTAGAATTACGAACTACACCAACCACTCCAATTCGGAACAAACTGCCTTTGAACTTGAAGTGTCCAATTTCGCACACCTATTGATTTCCGATCCAGCCGAAAACTTGGGCATCGTCATAATATGTTGGGAGGAGTCATTTGGTGAGTTTTGAGTGAAATCCAGTTGCGAGAACTACGAAATACACCAACCACTCCAATAAGGCACGAACTACCTTTGAACATGAATTGTGCAATTTCGTACACCCATTGATTTCCGATCGAGCCCAAAACTTGGGCATCATCATAATATGGTGGAAGGAATCATTTGGTGAGTTTTGAGTGAAATCCAATCGCTAGAACTATGGAATACACCAACCACTTCAATTCGGAACAAATTGCCTTTGAACTTGAAGTGTCCAATTTCGTACACCTGTTGATTTCCGATCGAGCCCAACACTTGGGCATCACCATAATATGGAGGGAGGAGTCATGTGGTGAGTTTTCAGTGAAATCCGATCGGTAGAACTACGGAATACACCAACCACTCCAATTCGGAACAAACTGCCTTTGAACTTGAAGTGTCCAATTTCGTACACCTCTTGATTTCCGATCGAGCCCAAAACTTGGACAACACCATAATATGGAGGGAGGAGTCATGTCGGGAGTTTTCAGTGATATCCAATCGCTAGAACTACGGAATACACCAACCACTCCAATTCGGAACAAACTGCCTTTGAACTTGAAGTGTCAAATTTCGTACACCTAGTGATTTCCGATCTAGCCCAACACTTGGGCATCATCATAATATGGTGGGAGGAGTCATGTGGACAGTTTTGAGTGAAATCCAATCGCTAGAACAACGGAATACACCAACCACTCCAATTCCGAACAAACTGCGTTTGAACATGAAGTGTCCAATTTTGTACACCAATTGATTTCCGATCAAGCCCAAAACTTGGGCATCGTCATAATATGTTGGGAGGAGTCATTTTGTGAGTTTTGAGTGAAATCCAATCGCTAGAATTACGGAATACACAAACCACTCCAATTCGGAACAAACTGCCTTTGAACTTGTAGTGTCCAATTTCGTACACCTATTGATTTCCGATCGAGCCCAAAACTTGGGCATCAACGTTATATGGCGAGAGGAGTAATGTGGTGAGTGTTCAGTGAAATCCAATCTCTAGAACTACGGAATACACCAACCACTCCAAGTCGGAACAAACTGCCTTTGAACTTGAAGTGTCCAATTTCGTACACCTCTTGATTTCCGATCGAGCCCAAAACTTGGACAACACCATAATATGGAGGGAGGAGTCATGTCGGGAGTTTTCAGTGATATCCAATCGCTAGAACTACGAAATACACCAACCACTCCAATTCGGAACAAACTGCCTTTGAACTTGAAGTGTCAAATTTCGTACACCTAGTGATTTCCGATCTAGCCCAACACTTGGGCATCATCATAATATGGTGGGAGGAGTCATGTGGACAGTTTTGAGTGAAATCCAATCGCTAGAACAACGGAATACACCAACCACTCCAATTCCGAACAAACTGCGTTTGAACATGAAGTGTCCAATTTTGTACACCAATTGATTTCCGATCAAGCCCAAAACTTGGGCATCGTCATAATATGTTGGGAGGAGTCATTTTGTGAGTTTTGAGTGAAATCCAATCGCTAGAATTACGGAATACACAAACCACTCCAATTCGGAACAAACTGCCTTTGAACTTGTAGTGTCCAATTTCGTACACCTATTGATTTCCGATTGAGCACAAAACTTGAGCATGATCATGATATGATGGGGGGAGTCACGTGGTGAGTTTTGAGTGACATCCAATCACTAGAACTACGGAATACACCAACCACTCCAATTCAGAACAAACTGCCTTTGAACTTGAAGTGTCCAATTTAGTACATCTATCGATTTTCGATCGAGCCCAAAACTTCGGCATCATCATTATATGGTGGGAGGAGTCATGTGGTGAGTTTTGAGTGCAATCCAATAGCTAGAACTACGAAATACACCAACCACTCCAATAAGGCACGAACTGCCTTTGAACTGGAATTGTACAATTTCGTACACCTATTGATTTCCGATCGAGCCCAAAACTTGGGAATCATCATAATATCGTGGGTGGAGTCATGTGGTGAGTTTTGAATGAAATCCAATCGCCAGAACTACGGAATACACCAACCACTCCAATTCGGAACAAATTGCCTTCAAACATCAAGTGTCCAATTTCGTACACCTGTTGATTTCCGATAGAGCCCAAAACTTGGGCTTCGTCATAATATGGTGGTAGGAGTCATGTGGTGTCGTGAAATCCAATCGCTAGAACTATGGAATACACGAACCACTCCAATTCGGAACAAACTGCCTTTGAACTTGAAGTGTCCAATTTCGTACACCTAATGATTTCCAATCGATCCCAACACTTGGGCATCATCATAATATGGTGGGAGGAGTCATGTGGACAGTTTTGAGTGAAATCCAATCGCTAGAACTACGGAATACACCAAGCACTCCAATCCGGAACAAACTGCCTTTGAACTTGAACTGTCCAGTTTTGTAGACCTATTGATTTCCGATCGAGCCCAAAACTTGGGCATCACCATAATATGGAGGGTGGAGTCATGTGGTGAATTTTCAGTGAAATCCAATCGCTAGAACTATGGAATACACCAACCACTCCAATTCGGAACAAACTTCCTTTGAACTTGAAGTGTCCAATTTCGTACACCTATTGATTTCCGATCGAGCCCAAAACTTGGGCATCACCATAATATGGAGGGTGGAGTCATGTGGTGAATTTTCAGTGAAATCCAGTCGCTAGAACTACGGAATACACCAACCACTCCAATTCCGAACGAACTGCGTTTGAACTTGAAGTGTCCATTTTCGTACACCTATTGATTTCCGATCGAGCCCAAAACTTGGGCATCGTCACAATATGTTGGGAGGAGTCTTTTGGTGAGTTTTCAGGGAAATCCAATCGCTAGAACTACGGAATACACCAACCACCACAATTCGGAACAAACTGCTTTTCAAATTGAAGTGTACAATTTCGTACACCTATTGATTTCCGATTGAGCACAATACCTGGGCATCATCATGATATGGTGGGGGGAGTCACGTGGTGAATTTTGAGTGAAATCCAATCGCTAGAACTACGGAATACACCAACCACTCCAATTCGGAACAAATTGCGTTTGAACTTGAAGTGTCCAATTTCTTACACCTATTGATTTCCGATAGAGCCCAAAACTTGGGCATCACCAAAATATGGAGGGAGGAGTCATGTGGTGAGTTTTCTGCGAAACCAATTGCTAGAACTACGAAATACACCAACCACTCCAATTCGGAACAAACTGCCTTTGAACTTGAAGTTTCCAATTTCGTACACCTATTGATTTCTGATTGAGCACAAAACTTGTTGACCATCATAATATGGTGGGGGGAGCCACGTGGTGAGTTTTGAGTGAAATCCATTCCCTAAAACTACGGATTACACCAACCACTCCAATTCGGAACAAACTGCCTTTGAACTTGAACTGTCCAATTTCGTACACCTATTGATTTCCGATCGAGGGCAAAAGTTGGGCATCGTCATTGTATGGTGGGAGGAGTCATGTGGTGAGTTTTGAGTGCAATCCAATCGCAAGAACTACGGCATACACCAACCACTCCAATAAGGCACGAACTGCCTTTGAACTTGAATTGTCCAATTTCGTACACCTATTGATTTCCGATTGAGTACAAAACTTGTGCATCCTCATAATATGGTGGGGGAAGTCACGTGGTGAGATTTCAGTGAAATCCAATCGCTATAACTACGGAATACACCAACCACTCCAATTCGGAACAATTTGCCTTTGAACTTGAAGTGTCCAATTTCGTACACCTATTGATTTCCGATCGAGCCCAAAACTTGGGCATCATCATAAATTGGTGGGACGAGTCATTTGGTGAGTTTTGAGTGAAATCCAATCGCTAGAACTACGGAATACACCAACGACTCCAATAAGGCACTAACTGCCTTTGAACTTGAATTGTCCAATTTCGTACTCCTACTGATTTCCGCTCGAGCCCAAAACTTGGGCATCATAAAAATACGGTGGGAGGAGTCATGTGGTGAGTTTTGAGTGAAATACAATCGGTAGAACTATGGAATACAACAACCATTCCAATTCGGAACAAACTGCCTTTGAACTTGAAATGTCCAATTTCGTACACCTATTGATTTCCGATCGAGCCCAAAACTTGGGGATCATCATAAAATGGTGGGAGGAGTCATTTCGTGAGTTTTGAGTGAAATCCAATCGCTAGAACTACGGAATACACCAACCACTCCAATAAGGCACGAACTGCCTTTGAACTTGAATTGTCCAATTTCGTACTCCTGTTGATTTCCGATCGAGCCCAAACTTGGGCATCATAATAATACGGTGGGAGGAGTCATGTGGACAGTTTTAAGTCAAATCCAATCGCTAGAACTATGGAATACACCAACCACTCCAATTCGGAACAAACTGCCTTTGAACTTGAAGTGTCCAATTTCGTACACCTATTGATTTCCGGTTGAGCCCAAAACTTGGGCATCATCATAATATGTTGGGAGGAGTCATTTGTTATGTTTTGAGTGAAATCCAATCGCAAGAACTACGAATTACACCAACAACTCGAATATGGCAAGAACTGCCTTTGAACTTAAATTGTCCAATTTCGTACACCTATTGATTTCCGATCGAGCCCAAAACTTGGGCATCCTCATAATATTGTGGGAGGAGTCATGTGGAGAGTTTTGAGTGAAATCCAATCGTTAGAACTACGGAATACACCAACCACCCCAATTCGGAACAAACTGCCTTTGAACTTGAAGTGTCCAATTTCGTACACCTATTGATTTCCGATCGAGCCCAAAACTTGGGCATCATCATAAAATGGTGGGAGGATTCATGTGGTGAGTTTTGAGTGAAATCCAATAGCTAGAACTACGGAATACAATGACCACTCCAATTCGGAACAAACTGCCTTTGAACTTGAAGTGTCCAATTTCGTACACCTATTGATTTCCGATTGAGCCCAAAACTCGGGCATCGTCATAATATGTTGGAAGGAGTCATTTGGTGAGTTTTGAGTGAAATCCAATCTCTAGAACTACGAAATACACCAACCACTCCAATAAGGCACGAACTGCCTTTGAACTTGAATTGTCCAATTTTGTACACCTATTGATTTCCGATCGAGCCCAAAACATGGGCATCATAACAATACGGTGGGAGGAGTCATGTGGCGAGTTTTGAGTGAAATCCAATCCCTAGAACTATGGAATACACCAGCCACTCCAATTCGGAACAAACTGCCTTTGAACTTGAAGTGTCCAATTTCGTACACCTATAGATTTCCGGTTGAGCCCAAAACTTGGGCATCATCATAATATGTTGGGAGGAGTCATTTGTTATGTTTTGAGTGAAATCCAATCGCAAGAACTACGAATTACACCAACAACTCGAATATGGCAAGAACTGCCTTTGAACTTGAATTGTCCAATTTCGTACACCTACTGATTTCCGATCGAGCCCAAAACTTGGGCATCATCATAATATGGTGGGAGGAGTCATGTGGTGAGTTTTGAGTGAAATCCAATCGCTAGAACTTCGAAATACACCAACCACTCCAATAAGTCATGAACAGCCTTTGAACTTGAATTGTCCAATTTCGTACACCTATTGATTTCCGATCAAGCCCAAAACTTTGGCATCATCCTAATATGGTGGGAGGAGTCATGTGGTGAATTTTGAGTGAAATTCAATTGCTAGATCTACGGAATCCACCAACCAATCCAATTCGGAACAAACTGCCTTTGAACTTGATGTGTCCAATTTCATACACCAATTGATTTCCGATCGAGCCCAAAACTTGGGCATCATCATAATATGTTGGGAGGAACCATTTGGTGAGTTTTGAGTGAAATCCAATCGCTAGAACTACGGAATACACCAACCACTCCAATTCGGGACAAATTGCTTTGAACTTGAAGTGTCCAATTTCGTACACCTGTTGATTTCCGATCGATCCCAAAACTTGGGCATCATCATAATATGGTGGGAGGAGTTATGTGCAGAGTTTTGAGTGAAATCCAATCGTTAGAACTACGGAATACACCAACCACTCCAATTCGGAACAAACAGCCTTTGAACTTGAAGTGTCCAATTTCGTACACCTGTATATTTCTGATCGAGCCCAAAACTTGGGCATCATCATAATATGTTGGGAGGAACCATTTGGTGAGTTTTGAGTGAAATCCAATCGCTAGAACTACGGAATACACCAACCACTCCAATTCGGGACAAATTGCTTTGAACTTGAAGTGTCCAATTTCGTACACCTGTTGATTTCCGATCGATCCCAAAACTTGGGCATCATCATAATATGGTGGGAGGAGTTATGTGGAGAGTTTTGAGTGAAATCCAATCGTTAGAACTACGGAATACACCAACCACTCCAATTCGGAACAAACTGCCTATGAACTTGAAGTGTCCAATTTCGTACACGTATTGATTTCCGATCGAGCCCAAAACTCGGGCATCGTCATATTATGTTGGAAGGAGTCATTTGGTGAGTTTTGAGTGAAATCCAATCGCTAAAACTACGAAATACACCAACCACTCCAATAAGGCACGAACTGCCTTTGAACTTGAATCGTCCAATTTCGTACACCTATTGATTTCCGATCGAACCCAAGACTTGGGCTTCATTATAATATGGTGGGAGGAGTCGTGCGGTGAGTTTTGAGTGAAATCCAATTGCTAGAACTACGGAATACACCAACCACTCCAACTCGGAACAAACTGCCTTTGAACTTGAAGTGTCCAATTTCGTACACCTTTTGATTTCCGATCGAGCCCAAAACTTGGGCATCATCATATTATGTTGGGAGGAGTGATTTGGTGAGTTTTGAGGGAAATCCAATCGCTAGAAATACGAAATACACCAACTACTCCAATAAGGTCCGAACTGCCTTTGAACTTGAATTATCCGATTTCGTACACCTGTTGATTTCCGATCGAGCCCAAAACTTGGGCATCATCATAATATGTTGGGAGGAGTCATGTGGTGAGTTTTCCGAGAAAGCCAACTGCTAGAACTACGGAATACCCCAACCACTCCAATTCGGAACAAATTGCCTTTGAACTTGAAGTGTCCAATTTCGTACACCTATTGATTTCCGCTGGAGCCCAAAACTTGGGCATCAACATAATATGGTGGGAGGAGTCATGTGGAGAGTTTTGAGTGAAATCCAATCGCTAGAACTACGAAATACACCAACCACTATAAAATTGAACTTGAATTGTCCAATTTCGTACACCTATTGATTTCCGATCGATCCCAAAACTTGGGCATCATCATAATGTGGTGGGAGGAGTCAATTGGGGAGTTTTGAGTGAAATCCAATCGCTAGAACTACGAAATGCACCAACCACTCCAATAAGGCACGAACTGCCTTTGAACTTGAATCGTCCAATTTCGTACACCTATTGATTTCCGATCGAACCCAATGATCGGTTCATAATTGTATATCATTTTGTACCCTTCTAGCTTATGATTTGGTTATGTTTTTGAGTTAAACTTGTGCTTTTAATTCTTTTTGTGTTTATGTTTCAGTTAATTGAGATTTAGGTAACAATGATGACTTTGGATAGGAAATGATGCAATTCATGCATGTTAAGGCCTGATTTGGGTGAATGGAAGAAGAGCTTAAAGACAAACTCATTTTAGCTACAACCCATTTCCAGCCCAATTTCGTAGGTCAACTTCTTGGGCTTGGATCAGCATGCTATGGGGCTTGGATGAGGTGAAGATCTTCATGAAACTTGTTCCAATGGGTGTCTAGTACAACATATCCAAATTTTAGCCCAATTGGACATTTGTGGAGTGCTTAGCCCGTCCAACACTCAACCTTGCTCAGGAGGATTTGCAGCTGCCAGCTTTTTGCCATGTGCCTCCTTTTAGCCATGTGCCTCTCCCTAGCTATAACTGAATTTGTACTCAACATAATGAGTGAAGTGGGGAGGCATTCCAGCTATTAAAGAGAAAGCAAGAGCATATTTGTGAAGACAAAAATACATCATGGCAAAGGGGACAAGGAAGAGACAAAGGTTAAAGTGCCATGGTGGAAAGGAGAGAGAGAAGAAGGAGGAATGATGAGAGGCATTTTGCTTCAGCCTTTGAACATGGGAATTGAATTGGCAGATCACTTTGGAGCTGGAGATCAGCTTTTGAGCTACTAAAGAGAAGCATGTGCATGCATGTGAAGCAAAAGAATGAAATGAAATGAAATGAAGTCAATTCCAGTCCCTGTTTCGGCAGCCAACTTGCAGTGGCCAAAACGTACGCTTCTACTGCTCCGATGAGAATACGTTCTTCATAGAAGTTGTTCCAATGGGTGTCTAGTATAACATATCCAAATTTGAGCCCCATTGGATAAATTTGGAAACCTCTGGCCTTCCTACACCAAGACTGGTTCAGAAATCTCGTTTTTGTTCAACAACCAAAAGATGACCACATGGGTTGGCAGCAAAAGGCAGCCACAAATTGCACACCTTTGATAACCCATGTGAAGAAAGCTGGAGGTGCAGCAAATGAAGTATGGGATGGAGTTGATTCCAACCACACTAACTTGGACAAGATGAAGTGGGAGTTATGGGTTGTATTAAATGAGGAATGGTGGTGTTGGATTTCATCATGTTGTTCCTCCCTCTTAGCCCTATAAATAGAGAAGCCTTCAAGCTTCAAAACACACCCCAAGGGGGGGAGCTCTCAAACACTTCTCTAGAGCTCCCTTCCCTTCTCTCCCTCAAATTCTCTTAGTTTCCTTTCAAGTTGTCAATTGTTGTAATAAAATGATTTTAGTAAATTTTCCTTCAAGTTTTCAAGTTCTACTTTAATTTTATTTGTAATGTACATTCTTTCTTAAGTATTCAAGTTTAATTAGTTTCCAAGTTTCAATTATGGTTTTTGTTCTTATTCATTATGCTTATAAGTTAATATGCTAGTTTGAATGATTGATCACCATTTAGGCTTGCATGTTAGCTATCTTGGTTTAAATTAAGAGTATACACCATGCTTTAATTCGAATTGAACTATGAATAGGAAGAGTATGTATGGACATTCGACAACAGGGATTAGATACATGCTTGGTTGTTTAAATTGTTCTTCTATGCTTAATGGGTTCTTAATGCTTAATTTTAGGTTAGACAACAAATGATCAAATTAGGGAATTAGGAACACAAGGTTTTGACCAAACACCATGGCTTAATCATACTTTAGCTAGAATCAATCCGTTAATCTAATTGAACTTGGGAACTTATTTGCTTGAGTTAATTTCTTTTCTTTCTTTCTTGTTTTATTTATTTTCTTTCTTTTTCATTTCTGTTTTGTGTAGGGAAAATGAATTGGATCATTCAATCACCAATCCTCGTGGGATCGACCTCGCACTTACATATGCTATACTACCGAACGGCTCGTGCACTTGCGAGTATCATAAGTTGAGGATGCAGCTGAATCCATTTTGGTGCAAGTGAATCCGACACAACACCCAAGACTTGGGCTTCATTAAAATATGGTGGGGGGAGTCATGTGGTGAGTTTTGAGTGAAATACAATCGCTAGAACTACGGAATACACCAACCACTCCAACTCGGAACAAACTTCCTTTGAACTTGAAGTGTCCAATTTCGTAACCCTTTTGATTTCCGATCGAGCCCAAAACTTGGGCATCATCATAATATGTTGGGAGGAGTGATTTGGTGAGTTTTGAGTGAAATCCAATCGCCGGAACTACGAAATACACCAACCACTCCAATAAGGCACGAACTGCTTTTGAACTTGAATCGTCCAATTTCGTACACCTATTGATTACCGATCGAGCCCAAAACTTGGGCATCATCATAATATGGTGGGAGGAATCATGTGGTGAGTTTTGAGTGAAATCCACTCGCTAGAAGTACGGAATACAATAACCACTAAAATTCCGAACAAACTGCCTGTGAACTTGAAGTGTCCAATTTCATACACCTACTGATTTTCGATCGAGCCCAAAACTTAGGCATCGTCATAATATGTTGCGAGGAGTCATTTCGTGAGTTTTGAAATAAATCAAATCGCTAGAACGACGAATTACACCAACCACTCCAATAAGGCATGAACTGCCTTTCAACTTGAATTGTCCAATTCCATACACCTATCGATTTCCGATCGAGCCCAAAACGTGGGCATCATCATAATATGGTGGGAGGAGTCATGTGGTGAGTTTTGAGTGAAATCCAATTGCAACAACTACGAAATACACCAACCACTCCAATAAGGCAGGAACTGCCGTTGAACTTGACTTGTCCAATTTCGTACACCTATTGATTTCCGATCAACCCCAAAACTTGGGCATCGTCATAATATGGTGGGAGGAGTGATGTGTTTAGTTTTGAGTGAAATCCAATCGCCAGAACTACGGAACACACCAACCACTCCAATTCGGAACAAATTGCCTTTGAACTTGAAGTGTCCAATTTCGTACACCTATTGATTTCCAATCGAGCCCAAAACCTTGGCATCAGCATAATATGGTGGGAGGAGTCATGTGGTGAGTTTTGAGTGAAATCCAATTGCTAGAACTACGAAATACACCAACCACTCCAATAAGGCGCGAACTGCCTTTGAACTTGAAGTGTCCAATTTCGTACACGTATTGATTTCCGATCGAGCCCAAAACTTGGGAATCTTCATAATATGGTGGGAGGAGTCATGTGGTGAGTTTTGAGTCAAATCCAATCGCTAGAACAACGAAATACACCAACCACTCCAATAAGGCACGAACTGCCTTTGAACTTGAATTGTCCAAGTTCGTACACCTATTTACTTCCGATCGAGCCCAAAACTTTGGCATCATCATAATAAGGTTTGTGGATACATGTGGGGAGTTTTGAGTGAAATCCAATCGCTAGAACTATGGAATACACCAACCATTCCAATTCGGAACAAACTGCCTTTGAACTTGAAGTGTCCAATTTCGTAGACCTATTGATTTCCTATCGAGCCCAAAACTTGGGCATCTTCTTAAAATGGTGGGAGGAGTCATTGGGTGAGTTTTTGGAGAAATCCACTCACTAGAACTACGGAATACACCAACCACTCCAATTAGGAATAAACTACCTTTGAACTTGAAGTGTCCAATTTTGTACACCTACTGATTTCCGATCGAGCCCAAAACTTGGGCATCATCATAATATGGTGGGAGGAGTCATGTGGTGAGTTTTGAGTGAAATCCAATGGCTAGAACTACGGAATACACCAACCACTCCAATTCGAAACAAACTTCCTTTGAACTTGAAGTGTACAATTTCGTACACCTATTGATTTCTGATCGAGCCGAAACCTTGGGCATCATCATAATATGTTGGGAGGAGTCATTTGGGGAGTTTTGAGTGAAATCCAACCGCTAGAACTACGGAATACACCAACCACTCGAATTCGGAACAAATTGTCTTTGAACTTGATGTGTCCAATTTCATACACCTATTGATTTCCGATCGAGCCCAAAACTTGGGCATCATCATAATATGGTGGGAGGAGTCATGTGGACAGTTTTCAGTGAAATCCAATCGCTAGAACTACGGAATACAACAACCACTCCAATTCGGAACAAACTGCCTTTGAACTTGAAGTGTCCAATTTCGTACACCTATTGATTTCCGATCGAGCCGAAAACTTGGGCATCATCATAAAATGGTGGGAGGAGTGATTTGGAGAGTTTGGAGTGAAATCCAATCGCTAGAACTACAGAATACACCAACCACTCCAATTCAGAACAAACTTCCTTTGAACTTGAAGTGTCCAATTTCGCACACCTATTGATTTGCGATCGAGCCCAAAACTTGGGCATCATCATAATGTGTTGGGAAGAGTCATTTGGGGAGTTTTGAGTGAAATCCAATCGCTAGAACTACGAAATACACCAACCACTCCAATAAGGCATGAACTGCCTTTGAACTTGAAGTGTCCAATTTCGTACACCTATTGATGTCCGATCGAGCCCAAAACTTGGGCATCATCATAATATGTTGGGAGGAGTCATTTGTTGAGATTTGAGAGAAACCCAATCGCTAGAACTTCGGAATACACCAACCACTCCAATATGGCACGAACTGCCTTTGAACTTGAATTGTCCAATTTCGTACACCGATTGAATTCCGATCGAGCCCAAAACTTGGGCATCATCAGAATATGGTGGGAGGAGTCATGTGGTGAGTTTTGAGTGAAATCCAATCGCTAGAACCACGGAATACACCAACCACTCCAATACGGAACAAACTACCTTTGAACTTGAATTGTCCAATTTCGTACACCGATTGATTTCCGATCGAGCCCAAAACTTGGGCATCACCATAATATGGTGGGAGGAGTCCTATAGTGAGTTTTGAGTGAAATCCAATTGCGAGAACTATGGAATACACCAACCACTCCAATAACGCACGAACTGCCTTTGAACTTGAATTGTCCAATTTCGTACACCTATTTACTTCCGATTGGGCCCAAAACTTTGGCATCATCATAATATGGTCGGAGGGACTATGTGGGGAGTTTTGAGTGAAATCCAATCGCTAGAACTATGGAATACACCAACCACTCCAATTCGGAACAAACTGCCTTTGAACTTGAAGTGTCCAATTTCGTACCCCTATTTATTTCCGATCGAGCCCAAAACTTGGGCATCATCATAATATGTTGGGAGGACTCATTTGTTGAGTTTTGAGTGAAATCTAATCGCTAGAAGTACGAAATACACCAACCACTCCAATAAGGCATGAACTTCCGTTGAACTGGAATTGTCCAATTTCGTACACCTATTCATTTCCGATCAAGCCCAAAACTTGGGCATCATCATAATATGGTGGGAGGAGTGATGTGGTGAGTTTTGAGTGAAATCCAATTGCTAGAACTACGGAATACACCAACCACTCCAATTCGGAACAACCTGCCTTTGAACTTGAAGTTTCCAATTTCGTACACCTATTGATTTCCGATCGAGCTCAAAACTTGGGCATCATCATAATACGGTGGGAGGAGTCATGTGGTGAGTTTTGAGTGAAATCCAACTGCTAGGACTACGGAATACGCCAACCACCCTAATAAGGCACGAACTGCCTTTGAACTTCAATTGTCCAATTTCGTACACCTAATGATTTCTGATCGAGCCCAAAACTTGGGCATCATCATAATATGGTGGGAGGAGTCATACGGTGAGTTTTGAGTGAAATCAAATTGCAAGAACTACGGAATACACCAACCACTCCAATTCGTTACAAACTGCCCTTGAACTTGAAGTGCCCATTTTCGTACACCTATTGATTTCCGATCGAGCCCAAAACTTGGGCATCATCATTTGGTGAGTCCTGAGTGAATTTCAATCGCTAAAACTACGAAATACACCAACCACTCCAATAAGGCACAAACTGCCTTTGAACTTGAATTGTCCAATTTCGTACACCTATTGATTTCCGATCGAGCCCAAAACTTGGGCGTCATCATAATGTGGTGGGAGGAGTCATGTGGTGAGTTTTGAGTGAAATCCAATCACTAGAACTGTGGAATACACCAACCACTCCAATTCGGGACAAACTGCCTTCAAACTTGAAGTGTCCAATTTTGTACACCTATTGATTTTCGATCAAGCCCAAAACTTGGGCATCATCATAATATGGTGGGAGGAGTCATTTGGTGAGTTCTGAGCGAAAACCAATCGCTAGAACTACGAAATACACCAACTACTCCATTAAGGTACGAACTGCCTTTGAACTTGAATTGTCCAATTTCGTACACCTATTGATTTCCGGTCGAGCCCAAAACTTGGGCATCATCATAATATGGTGGGAGGAGTCATGTGGTGAGTTTTGACTGAAATCCAATCGCTAAAACTACGGAATACACCAATCACTCCAATTTGGGACAAATTGCTTTGAACTTCAAGTGTCCAATTTCGTACACCTACTGATTTCCGATCGAACCCAAAACTTGGGCATCGTCATAATATGGTGGGAGGAGTCATTTGTTGAGTTTTAAGTGAAATCCAATTGCTAGAACTTCGGAATACACCAACCACTCCGATATGGCACGAACTGCCTTCGAACATGAATTGTCCAATTTCGTAGACCTATTGATTTCCGATCGAGCCCAAAACTTGGGCATCATCAAAAAATGGTGGGAGGAGTCATTTGGAGAGTTTTGAGTGAAATCCAATCGCTAGAACTACGGAATACACCAACCACTCCAATTCTGAACAAACTGCCTTTGAACTTGAAGTGTCCAATTTCGTACACCTATTGATTTCCGATCGAGCCCAAAACTTGGGCATCATCATAATGTGTTGGGTAGAGTCATTTGGTGAGTTTTGAGTGAAATCCAATCGCTAGAACTACGAAATACACCAACCACTCCAATAAGGCACGAACTGCCTTTGAACTTGAAAGTGCCTAATTTCGTGCACCTATTGATTTCCGATTGAGCCCAAAACTTCGGCATCATCATAATATGGTCGGAGGAGTTATGTGGTGAGTTTTGAGTGAAATCCAATCGCTAGAACTACAGAATACAATAACCACTCCAATTCGGAACAAACCTTGGGCATCATCATAATATGTTGGGAGGAGTCATTTGTTGAGTATTGAGTGAAATCCAATTGCTAGAACTTCGGAATACACGAACCACTCCAATATGGCACGAACTGCCTTTGAACTTGAAGTGTCCAATTTCTTACACCTATTGATTTCCGATCGAGCCCAAAACTTGGGCATCATCATAATGTGTTGGGAGGAGTCATGTGGAGAGTTTTGAGTGAAATCCAATCACTAGAAATACGGAATACACCAACCACTCCAATTCCAAACAAACTGCCTTTCAACTTGAAGTGTCCAATTTCGTACAACTATTAATTTCCGATCGATCCCAAAGTTTGGAGGGAGGAGTCATGTGGTTAGTTTTCAGTGAAATCCAATCGTTAGAACTACGGAATAAAGCAACCACTCCAATTGGGAACAAACTGCCTACGAACTTGAAGTATCCAATTTCGTACACCTATTGATTTCAGATCGAGCCCAAAACATGGACATCATCATAAAATGGTGGGAGGAGTCATTTGGTGAGTTTTGAGTGAAATCCAATCACTAGAACAATGGAATACACCAACCACTGCAATACGGAACAAACTGCCTTTGAACTTGAAGTATCCAATTTCATACCCCTATGGATTTCCGAACGAGCCCAAAACTTGGGCATCATCATTCACTACTACAAAAACGGCAAAAGACGACCAGAAAAAGACGACGGAAGAACAAAAAACCGTCGTTGTTTTTAAAAAGACGACGGTAACAAAAAACCGTCGTGGATAAGTACTTAAACAACTAAAAAATAGAGACACTGTTGAGAATTTTTTTATAACGACGCACACAAATAAAAAAGCGTCGTCTTATTAAAAAGCTTTTCTTCAGAGTTAAAATCTGACCAAAAAACAACGACAGCAGATATGACAAGCGTCGTCTTTTAAAAATCAAGTGTCCTTTTTTTGGTAAAGACATGGTTGTTTTGAAAGAATTGCCGTCTATTATATGCAAAGACGACGGTTTTTTTATAAAAGGGTCGTCTATTATATGTAAAGACGACGGTTTTTTTTATAAAAAGGTCGTTTATTATATGTAAAGTCGACGGTTTTTTTATAAAAAGGGTCGTCTATTATACGTAAAGACGACAGTTTTTTTATAAAAAGGTCGTTTATTATATGTAAAGACGACGGTTTTTTTTATAAATGGGTCGTCTATTATATGTAAAGACGACGGTTTTTTTATAAAAAGGGTCGTCTATTATTAAGTAAAGACGACCCTTGTTATATGAAAATGGTCGTCTATTATGAATTAAAGACGACCCTTTTCATATAAAAAGAGTCGTCTATTATGTAAAGACGACAGTTTTTTTTATAAAAAGGGTCGTCTATTATTAAGTAAAGACGACCCTTTTTATATGAAAAGGGTCGTCTATTATGAAGTAAAGATGACGGTTTTTTAAAAAAGGGTCGTCTATTATATGTAAAGATGACGGTTTGTTTTTTAAAAGGGTCATCTATTGTGAAGTAAAGATAACGGTTTTTTAAAAACAAGATTTAACGGTTATTTCAACTCTGATTTTGATGATTTTTTACAGCTACACTCCTTGACCTATATGAATACAATGACTGCATTCGATCGTCAATTTAAAATATATACACTAGTGGATACCACAAAATCTTATGTTATGTTTAATGAAAGTATAAATAAACTCTTAATTGTTAGTGAATATATTGTTTTGATGACATACGCATTCTACGAAACTAGTTTCAACGATCCAACCGTCAAACTTGTTTGTTTACACATCGTGATCATATACACCAAAAATCGGAAAAAAAAAATAAATCAAAGATCAAGTAACGGGACAAAACATTTCGACGGTTATAAACGAAAAATCAAGATTTAACGGTTATTTCAACTCTGATTTTGATGTTTTTTTACAGCTACACTCCTTGACCCTATATGAATACAATGACTGCATTCGATCGTCAATTTAAAATATTTACACTAGTGGATACCACAAAATCTTATGTTATATTTAATGAAAGTATAAATAAACTCTTAATTGTTAGTGAATATATTGTTTTGACGGCATACGCATTCTACGAAACTAGTTTCAACGATCCAACCGTCAAACTTGTTTGTTTACACATCGTGATCATATACGCCAAAAATAGGGAAAAAAATTAAATCAGAGATCAAGAAAAGGGACAAAACATTTCAACGGTTATAAACGAAAAATCAAGATTTAACGGTTATTTTAACTCCAATTTTGATGATTTTTTACAGCTACACTCCTTGACCCTATATGAATACAATGACTACATTCGATCATGAATTTAAAATATTTACACTAGTGGATACCACAAAATCTTATGTTATATTTAATGAAAGTATAAATAAACTCTTAATTGTTAGTGAATATATTGTTTTGATGGCATACGCATTCTAGAAACTAGTTTCAACGATCCAACCGTCAAACTTGTTTGTTTATACATCGTGATCATATACGCCAAAAATCGGGAAAAAAAATAAATCAGAGGTCAAGTAACGGGACAAAACATTTAGACGGTTATAAACGAAAAATCAAGATTTAACGGTTATTTTAACTCCGATTTTGATGATTTTTTACAGCTACACTCCTTGACCCTATATGAATACAATGACTCAATTTGATCTTCAATTTAAAATATTTACACTAGTGGATACCACAAAATCTTATGTTGTATTTAATGAAAGTATAAATAAAAAGGGTCGTCTATTATATGTAAAGACGACGGTTTTTTTTTATAAAAGGGTCGTCTATTATATGTAAAGACGACGGTTTTTTTAATAAAAAGGGTCGTCTATTATATGTAAAGACGACGGTTTTTTTATAAAAAGGGTCGTCTATTATATGTAAAGACGACCGTTTTTTTATAAAAGGGTCGTCTATTATATGTAAAGACGACGGTTTTTTATAAAAAGGGTCATCTATTATATGTAAAGACGACGGTTTTTTTTTATAAAAAGGGTCTTCTATTATTAAGTAAAGACGACAGTTTTTTATAAAAAGGGTCGTCTTTTAAAACACCCGAAAAAATGGCCACTTAAGTGAATTCGCGCTCGACAAATTTTCAAATTTTCACCCGTCTTTGAAAACCTTATCTCTCATTAACAAGCGTCGTCTTTTAAAACACGCTAAAAAAAGGCTACTTAAGTGAATTCGCGCTCAACAAATTTTCAGATTTCCCCCCATCTTTGAAAACCTTGTCTCTCCCTCCTTGAAACCCTTCTGCACTCTCTAAAACACCCTCATGAAACTCTCTACAAAATCATCAAAAAATCGATATCAATGAAGGAGTTGAGAGATTGAGGTCTTCGCAGATCCATAAGATGTAGAGGGAGGTTCTGTATTTGAGAATCAAAGCTGGTTTGATTTGAAAGATCTCGACCTTCACTTTCTTCAAAGAAGATCTCGCTCTCAGGCACTCAACTCGCTCATCAAACTCAGCGACTCGATCTAGATCGGTATATATATATATATATATGTTTGTTCATGTATTGTGCTAATTTCGTGGGATTTAAGTGAGTTTCTCATTTGGGTTTTTTATAAATATGCACAGCCGTCTCACAAGGCCTTCGTAATCAAGAAGAAGCTGACGAAGAAGATGAGGCAAAACATACCCATCCCTCACTAGATCCGTTTGTTTTTGGACCGACAACATCATCAGGTCCAAAATACTTTTTGTTTTTGTTGTTTACTTTAATTATTTTGGAATTTCACTGTTAATTTTCTGAATCTCTGATTTTTCATTTGTTATGGTGCCACCACAAGAACAGGTACTTTGCCAATTATGCCAATTGTGTTCTGCTGTCATTCTAGAGCTGCATAGATCTTTTTGCTAAGGTTAGGTTACTGCTAAACAAGTTTATGTTTAAGAGTATTGGGGTCTCTTTCGTGCAGGTCTTTCCTTTTCCGACACCAACAACTTGGAAAATGTGCAAGAAGGCAGAGCTAAGTCAACCCAAGAACAAATTGATGAAGTTAAAATCAAATTAATAGAATTTGTGAGCTTCGTTATTTCTAATTATAGGTAGGAAGTATGTATGTAATAGAATAAAGATTGGTTGACTATGTAATAACTATTGACTCTTCAAAAAACTAAAGATAATAAAACGATGGTTTTATTGGAAAAACCGTCATCTGTATATATTATCAATGACCTCTTTTAACACCATAACGTCTTTTTATATACAATCAACGACGGTTTTACTAAAAATCGTTGTCTTAGAGTTAATAGACGACAATATTTCAAGAAATCGTCGTCTTCACATTTAATAGATGATGGCTTTTTAACATAACCGACGTCTTTGGATATAATAAAACATAGTTCTTTACTTAATAATAGACAACCTTTTTTATAAAAAACCGTCGTCTTTACATATAATAGACGACCCTTTTTATATGAAAAGGGTCGTCTTTAATTCATAATAGACGACGATTTTCATATAAAAAGGGTCGTCTTTACATATAATAGACGACCCTTTTTATAAAAAAACCGTCGTCTTTACATATAATAGACGACCCTTTTTATAAAAAACCGTCGTCTTTACATATAATAGACGACCCTTTTTATAAAAAAACCGTCGTCTTTACATATAATAGACGACCCCTTTTATAAAAAAACCGTCGTCTTTATATGTAATAAACGACCTTTTTTTATAAAAAACCGTCGTCTTTACTTAATAATAGACGACCCTTTTTATAAAAAACCGTCGTCTTTACTTAATAATAGACGACCCTTTTTATAAAAAAACCGTCGTCTTTACAAATAATAGACGACGGGGATTTACCGTTGTGGTTTTATGCATGAAAAGACGTCGCTCGATTTTACGACGGTTGAAAAACCGAATACACGACGGTGGATTACCGTCGTCTATTTCGATTTTTGTAGTAGTGATTATATGGTGGGAGGAGTCATTTGGTGAGTTTTGAGTGAAATAAAATCGCTAGAACAACGGAATACACCAACCACTCCAGTTCGGAACAAACTGCCTTTGAACAAGAAGTGTCCAATTTCGTACACCTATTGATTTTCGATCGAGCCCAAAATATGGGCATCATCATTACATGGTTGGAGGAGTCATGTAGTGAGTTTTGAGTGAAATCCAATCGCTAGAACTACGGAATACACCAACCACTCCAATAATGCACGAACTGCCTTTGAACTTGAATTGTCGAATTTCGTACACCTATTGATTTCCGATCGAGCCCAAAACTTGGGCTTCATCATAATAAGGTGGGAGGAGTCATGTGGTGAGTTTTGAGGGAAATCCAATCGCTAGAACTACGGAATACACAAACCACTCCAATTCGAAACAAATTGCCTTTGAACTTGAAGTTTCCAATTTCGTACACCTATTGATTTCCGATCGAGCCTAAAACATGGGCATCATCATAAAATGGTGGGATGAGTGATGTGGTGAGTTTTGAGTGAAATCCAATCGCTAGAACTACGGAATACACCAACTACACCAATAATGCACGAACTGCCATTGAACTTGAATTGTCGAATTTCGTACACCTATTGATTTTCGATCACGTCCAAAACTTGGGCATCATCATAATACGGTGGGAGGAGTCGTGTGGAGAGTTTTGAGTGAAATCCAATCGCTAGAACTACGGAAAACACCAACCACACCAATTCGGAACAAACTGCCTTTGAACTTGAAGTGTCCAATTTCGTACACCTATTGATTTCCGATCGAGCCCAAAACTTGGGCAGCGTCATAATATGTTGGGAGGAGTCATTTGGTGTGTTTTGAGTGAAATCCAATCGCTAGAACTATGGAGTACACCACCCACTCTAATAGGGCACGAACTGCCTTTCAACTTCAATTGTCCAATTTCGTACACCTATTGATTTCCGATCGAGCCCAAAACTTGGGCATCATCATAATATGGTGGGAGTAGTCATGTGGTGGGTTTTGAGTGAAATCCAATTGCTAGAAATAAGGAATAAACCAACCACTCCAATTCGTAACAAACTGGCTTTAAACTTGAAGTGTCCAATTTCGTACACCTATTAATTTCCGATCGAGCCAAAAACTTGGGCATCATCATAATATGGTGGGAGGAGTCATTTGGTGGGTTTTGAGTGAAATCCAATCGTTAGAACTATGGAATACACCAACCACTCCAATAATGCACGAACTGCCTTTAAACATGAAGTGTCCAATTTCGTACACCTAATGATTTCCGATCGAGCCCAAAACTTGGGCATCTTCGTAATATGGTGGGAGGAGTTATGTGGAGAGTTTGGAGTGAAATCCAATCGCTAGAACTATGGAATACACCAACCACTCCAATTCCGAACAAACTGCCTGTGAACATGAAGTGTCCAATTTCGTACACCTATTGATTTCCGATTGAGCCCAAAATTTGGGCATCATCATTACATTGTTGGAGGAGTCATGTAGTGAGTTTTGAGTGAAATCCAATCGCTAGAACTACGGAATACACCAACCACTCCAATTCGGAACAAACGGCCTTTGAACTTGAAGTGTCCAATTTCGTACACCTATCGATTTCCGATCCAGCCCAATACTTGGGCATCATCATAATATGGTGGGGGGAGTCAGTTGGTGAGTTTTGAGTGAAATCTAATCGCTAGAACTACGGAATTCGCCAACCACTCCAATAATGCACAAACTGCCTTTGAAATTGAATTGTCGAATTTCGTACACCTATTGATTTTCGATCACGCCCAAAACTTGGGCATCATCATAATATGTTGGGAGGAGTCATGTAGTGAGTTTTCCGTGAAATCCAATCGCTAGAACTATGGAATAAACCAACCACTCCAATTCGGAACAAATTGCCTTTGAACTTGAAGTGTACAATTTCGTACACCTATTGATTTCCAATCGAGCCCAAAACTTGGGTACCGTCATAATATGGTCGGAGGAGTCATGTGGTGAGTTTTCAGTGAAATTCAATTGCTTGAACTACGGAATACACCAACCACTCCAATTCGGAACAAACTGCCTTTGAACTTGAAGTGTCCAATTTCGTACACCTAATGATTTCCGATCGAGCCCAAAACTTGGGCATCTTCATAATATGGTGGGAGGAGTCATGTGGAAAGTTTTGAGTGAAATCCAATCACTAGAACTATGGAATACACCAACCACTCCAATTCCGAACAAACTGCCTTTGAACTTGAAGTGTCCAATTTCGTACAGCTATTGATTTCCGATCGAGCCCAAAACATGGGGATCATCATAGTACGGGGGGAGGAGTCATTTGGTGAGTTTTGAGTGAAATCCAATTGCTAGAACTATGGAATACACCAACCACTCCAACAAGGCACTAACTGCCTTTGAACTTGAATCGTCCATTTTCGTACACCTATTGATTTCCGATCGAGCGCAAAACTTGGGCTTCATCATAATATGGTGGGAGGAGTCATGCGGTGAGTTTTGAGTGAAATCCAATCGCTAGAACTTCGGAATACACCACCACTCCAATTCGGAACAAACTGCCTTTAAAGTTGAAGTGTCCAATTTCGCACACCTACTGATTTCCGATCGAGCCCTAAACTTGGGCATCGTCATAATATGTTGGGAGTAGTGATTTGGTGAGTTTTGAGTGAAATCCAATCGCTAGAACTACGAAATACACCAACCACTCCAGTAAGGCACGAACTGCCTATGAACTTGAATTGTACAATTTCGTACACCTATTGATTTTCGATTGAGCCCAAAACTTGGGCATCATCGTAATATGGTGGGAGGAGTCATGTGGAGAGTTTGGAGTGAAATCCAATGGCTAGGTCTACGGAATGCACCAACCACTCCAATTCGGAACAAACTGCCTTCGAACTTGAAGTGTCCAATTTCGTACACCTAATGATTTCCGATCGAGCCCAAAACTTGGGCATCATCATAATATGGTGGGAGGAGTCATGTGGAGAGTTTTGAGTGAAATCCAATCACTAGAACTATGGAATACACCAACCACTCCAATTCCGAACAAATTGCCTTTGAACATGAAGTGTCCAATTTCGTACAACTATTGATTTCTGATCGAGCCCAAAACTTGGGCATCATCACAATACGGTGGGAGGAGTCATTTGTTGAGCTTTGAGTAAAATCCAATCGCTAGAACTACGGAATACACCAACCACCCCAATTCGGAACAAACTGCCTTTGAACTTGAAGTGTCCAATTTCGTACACCTATTGATTTCCGATCGAGCCCAAAACTTGGGCATCATCATAATATGTTGGGAGGAGTCATTTGGTGAGTTTTGAGTGAAATCCAATTGCTAGAACTACGAAATACACCAACCACTCCAATAAGGCACGAACTGCCTTTGAACTTGAATTGTCCAATTTCGTACACCTATTGATTTCCAATCGAGCCCAAAACTTGGGTATCAGCATAATATAGTGGGAGGGGTCATGTGGTGAGTTTTGAGTGAAATCCAGTCGCTAGAACTACGGAATACACCAACCACTCCAATTCGGAACCAAATGCCTTTGAACTTGAAGTATCCAATTTCGTACACCTATTGATTTTCGATCGAGCCCAAAACTTGGGCATCAGCATAATATAGTGGGAGGAGTCATGTGGTGAGTTTTGAGTGAAATCCAATCGCTAGAACTACGGAATACACCAACCACTCCAATTCGGAAAAAATTGCCTTTGAACTTGAAGTGTCCAATTTCGTACACCTGTTGATTTCTGATCAAGCCCAAAACTTGGGCATTGTCATTATACGTTGGGAGGAGTCATTTGGTGAGTTTTGAGTGAAATCCAATCGCTAGAACTACGAAATACACCAACCACTCCAATAAGGCACGAACTGCCTTTGAACTTGAATTGTCCAGTTTCGTACACCTATTGAGTTCCTATGAAGCCCAAAACTTCGGCATCATCATAATATGGTGGGAGGAGTCATGTGGAGAGTTTTGAGTGAAATCCAATCGCTAGAACTACGGAATACACCAACCACACCAATTCGGAACAAACTGCCTTTGAACTTGAAGTGTCCAATTTCGTACACCTTTTGAGTTTCGATCGAGCCTAAAACTTGGGCATCATCATAATATGGTGGGAGGAGTCATTTGGTGAGTTTAGAGTGAAATCCAATCGCTAGAACTATGGAGTACACCACCCACTCTAATAGGGCACGAACTGCCTTTCAACTTCAATTGTCCAATTTCGTACACCTAATGATTTCCGATCGAGCCAAAATCTTGGGCATCATCATAAAATGGTGGGAAGAGTCATTTGGGGAGTTTTGAGTGAAATCCAATCGCTAGAACAACGAAATACACCAACCACTCCAATTCGGAACAAACTGTCTTTGAACTTGAAGTGTCCAATTTCGTACACCTATTGATTTCCGATCGAGCCCAAAACTTGGGCACCATCATAATGTGTTGGGAAGAGTCATTTGGTGAGTTTTGCGTGAAATTAAAATGCTAGAACTACGAAATACATCAACCACTCCAATAAGGCACGAATGGCCTTTGAACTTGAATTGTCCAATTTCGTACACCTATTGACTTCCGATCGAGCCCAAAACTTGGGCATCATCATAATATGGTGGAAGGAATCATGTGGGGAGTTTTGAGTGAAATCCAATTGCTAGAACTACGGAATACACCAACCACTCCAATTCGGAACAAACTGCCTTTGAACTTGAAGTGTCCAATTTCGTACACCTATTGATTTCCGATCGAGCCCAAAACATGGGCATCATCATAATATGTTGGGAGGAGTCATTTGGTAAGTTTTGAGTGAAATCCAATCGCTCGAACTACGAAATACACCAACCACTCCAACAAGGCACGAACTGCCTTTGAACTTGAATTGTCTAATTTCGTACACCTATTGATTTCCGATCGAGCCCAAAACTTGGGCATCAACATGATATGGTGGGAAGAGTCATTTGGTGAGTTTCGAGTGAAATTCAATCTCTAGAACTACAGAATACACCAAACACTCCAGTAATGCACGAACTGCCTTTGAACTTGAATTGTCCAATTTCGTACACCTATTGATTTCCGATAGAGCCGAAAACTTGGGCATCATCGTAAAATGGTGGGAGGATTCATGAGGTGAGTTTTGAGTGAAATCCAATCACTAGAACTACGGAATACACCAACCACTCCAATTCGGAACAAACTACCTTCGAACTTGAAGTGTCCAATTTCGTACTCCTATAGCTTTCCGATCGAGCCCAAAACTTGGGCATCAACATAAAATGGTGGGAGGAGTCATTTGGTGAGTTTTGAGTGAAATCCAATCGCTAGAACTACGGAATACACCAACCACTCCAATTCGGAACAAACTGCCTTTGAAATTGAATTGTCCAATTTCGTACACCTAATGATTTCCGATCGAGACCAAAACTTGGGCATCATCATAATGTGTTGGGAAGAGTCATTTGGTGAGTTTTGAGTGAAATCCAATCGCTAGAACTACGAAATACACCAGCCACTCCAATAAGGCACGAACTGATTTTGAACTTGAAGTGTCCAATTTCGTACACCTATTGATTTCCGATCGAGCCCAAAACTTGGGAATCTTCATAATATGGTGGGAGGAGACATGTGGAGAGTTTTGAGTGAAATCCAATCGCTAGAACTACGTAATACACCAACCACTCCAATTCGGAACAAACTGCCTTTGAACTTGAAGTGTCCAATTTCGTACACCTATTGATTTCCGATCGAGCCCAAAACTTGGGCATCATCATAATACGGGGGGAGGAGTCATTTGATGAGTTTGGAGTGAAATCCAATCGCTAGAACTGCGGAAGACACCAAACACTCCAATAAAGCACGAACTTCCTTTGAACTTGAATTGTCCAATTTTGCACACTTATTGATTTCCGATCGAGCCCAAAACTTGGGCATCATCATAATATGGTGGGAAGAGTCATTTGGCGAGTTTCGAGTGAAATCCAATCTCTAGAACTACGGAATACACCAAACATTCCAGTAAAGCACGAACTGCCTTTGAACTTGAATTGTCCAATTTCGTACACCTATTGATTTCCGCTGGAGCCCAAAACTTGGACATCATCATAATATGGTGGGAGGAGTCATTTGATGAGTTTTGAGCGAAATCCAATCGCTTGAACTACGGAAGACACCAAACACTCCAATAAAGCACGAACTTCCTTTGAACTTGAATTATCCAATTTCGTACACCTACTGGTTTCCGATCCAGCCCAAAACTTGGGCACCATCATAATATGGTGGGAGGAGTCATGTGGAGTGTTTTGAGTGAAATCCAATCGCTAGAACTACGAAATAGACCAACCACTCCAATAAGGCACGAACTGCCTCTGAACTTGAATTGTCCAATTTCGTACACCTATTGATTTCCGATAGAGCTCAAAACTTGGGCATCACCATAACATGGTGGGAGAGAGTCATGTGGTGAGTTTTGAGCGATATCCAATCGCTAGAACTACGAAATAGACCAACCAATCCAATAAGGCACGAACTGCCTTTGAACTTGAATTGTCCAATTTCGTACACCTATTGATTTCCGATCGAGCTCAAAACTTGGGCTACACCATAATATGGTGGGAGGAGTCATGTGGTGAGTTTTGAGTGAAATGCAATCGCTAGAACTACAGAATACACCAACCACTCCAATTCGGGACAAACTACCTTTGAACTTGAAGTGTCCAATTTCGTACACCTATTGATTTCCGATCGAGCCCAAAACTTGGGCATCATCATAATATGGTGGGAGGAGTCATGTGGAGAGTTTTGAGTGAAATCCAATCGCTAGAACTACGGAATACACCAACCACTCCAATTCGGAACAAACTGCCTTTGAACTTGAAGTCTCCAATTTCGAACACCTATTGATTTCCGATCGAGCCCAAAACTTGGGCATCATCATAATACGGGGTGAGGAGTCATTTGTTGAGTTTTGAGTGAAATCCAATCGCTAGAACTACGGAATACACCAACCACTCCAATTCGGAACAAACTGCCATTGAACTTGAAGTGTCCAATTTCGTACACCTATTGATTTCCGACCGAACCCAAAACTTGGACATGATCATAATATGGTGGGAGGTGTCATTTGATGAGTTTTGAGTGAAATCCAATCGCTAGAACTACGGAAGACACCAAACACACCAATAAAGCACGAACTTCCTCTGAACTTGAATTGTCCAATTTCGTACACCTACTGATTTCCGATCCAGCTCAAAACTTGGGCATCACCATAATATGGTGGGAGAGAGTCATGTGGTGAGTTTTGAGCGATATCCAATCGCTAGAACTACGAAATAGACCAACCAATCCAATAAGGCACGAACTGCCTTTGAACTTGAATTGTCCAATTTCGTACACCTATTGATTTCCGATCGAGCTCAAAACTTGGGCTTCACCATAATATGGTGGGAGGAGTCATGTGGTGAGTTTTGAGTGAAATGCAATCGCTAGAACTACAGAATACACCAACCACTCCAATTCGGGACAAACTACCTTTGAACTTGAAGTGTCCAATTTCGTACACCTATTGATTTCCGATCGAGCCCAAAACTTGGGCATCATCATAATATGGTGGGAGGAGTCATGTGG
Source organism: Prunus campanulata (assembly GCA_034190965.1). NCBI lineage: Eukaryota > Viridiplantae > Streptophyta > Magnoliopsida > Rosales > Rosaceae > Prunus > Prunus campanulata. Next base: position 11,427,821 of record CM067209.1, on the reverse strand, counting down.
AGAGTTTTGAGTGAAATCCAATCGCTAGAACTACGGAATACACCAACCACTCCAATTCGGAACAAACTGCCTTTGAACTTGAAGTCTCCAATTTCGAACACCTATTGATTTCCGATCGAGCCCAAAACTTGGGCATCATCATAATACGGGGTGAGGAGTCATTTGTTGAGTTTTGAGTGAAATCCAATCGCTAGAACTACGAAATGTACCAACCACTCCAATGAGGAACAAACTGCCATTGAACTTGAAGTGTCCAATTTCGTACACCTATTGATTTCTGATCGACCCCAAAACTTGGGCATCATCATAATATGGTGGGAGGAGTCATTTGGTGAGTTTTGAGGCAAATCCAATCGCAAGAACTATGGAACACACCAACCATTCCAATTCGGAACAAACTGCCGTTGAACCTGAAGTGTCCAATTTCGTACACCTATTGATTTCCGATCGAGGCCAAAACTTGGGCATCATCATAATATGGTGGGAGGTGTCATTTGGAGAGTTTTGAGTGAAATCCAATCGCTAGAACTACGAAATGTACCAACCACTCCAATAAGTCACGAACTGCCATTGAACTTGAATTGTCCAATTTAGTACACCTATTGATTTCTGATCGAGCCCAAAACATGGGCGTCATCATAATACGGTGGGAGGAGTCATGTGGTGAGTTTCGAGTGAAATCCAATCGCTAGAACAACAGAATGCACCAACCACTCCAATTCGGAACAAACTGCCATTGAACTTGAAGTGTCCAATTTCGTACACCTATTCATTTCCAATCGAGTTCAAAACTTGGGCATCATCATAATATGTTGGGAGGAGTCATTTGGTGAGTTTTGAGTGAAATCCAATCGCTAGAACTATGGAATACAATAACCACTCTAATTCGGAACAAACTGCCTTCGAACTTGCAGTGTCCAATTTCGTACACCTATTGATTTCCGATCAAGCCCAAAACTTGGGCATCATCGTAATATGGTGGGAGGGGTCATTTGGTGAGTTTTGAGTGAAATCCAATCGCCAGAACTACGAAATGTACCAACCACTCCAATAAGGCACGAACTGCCTTTGAACTTGAAGTGTCCAATTTCGTACACCTATTGATTTCCAATCGAACCCAAAACTTGGGCATCATAATAATATGGTGGGAGGAGTCGTGTGGTGGGTTTTGAGAGAAATCCAATCGCTAGAACTACAGAATACACCAACCACTCCAATTCGGAACAAACTGCCTTGGAACTTGATGTGTCCAACTTCGTACACCTATTGATTTCCGATCGAGCCCAAAACTTGGGAATCACCATAATATGTTGGGAGGAGTCATTCGTGAGTCTTGAGTGAAATCCAATCGCTAAAACTACAAAATGTACCAACCACTCCCATAAGGCACGAACTGCCTTTGAACGTGAATTGTCCAATTTCGTACACCTATTGATTTCCGATCGAGCTCAAACCTTGGGCATCATCATAATGTGGTGGGAGGAGTCATGTGGAGAGTTTTGAGTGAAATCCAATCGCTAGAACTACAGAATACACAAACCACCCCAATTCGGAACAAACTGCCTTTGAACTTGAAGTGTCGAATTTCATACCCCTATTGATTTCCGATCGAGCCCAAAACTTGGGAATCATCATAGTATGTTGGGAGGAGTCATTTATTGAGCCTTGAGTGAAATTTAATCGCTAGAACTACGAAATGTACCAACCACTCCAATAAGGCACGAACTGCCTTTGAACTTGAATGGTCCAATTTCATACACCTATTGATTTCCGGTCGAGCACAAAACTTGGGCATCACGATAATATGTTGGGAGGAGTCATTTGGTGAGTTTTAAGGGAAATCCAATCGCTAGAACTACGAAATAAATCTACCACTCCAATAAGGCACAAACTGCCTTTGAACTTGAATTGTGCAATTTCATACACCTACCGATTTCCGATCGAGCCCAAAACTTAGGCATCATCATAATTTGGTGGGGGGAGTCAGGGGGACAGTTTTGGGTTAAATCCAATCGCTAGAACTAAGGAATACACAAACCACTCCAATTCGGAACAAACTGCTTTTGAACTTGATGTGTCCAATTTCGTACACCTATTGATTTCCGATCGAGCCCAAAACTTGGGAATCATCATAATTTGTTGGGAGGAGTCATTGCTGAGTCTTGAGTGAAATCCAATCGCTAGAACTACAAAACGTACCAACCACTCCAATAAGGAATGAACTGCCTTTGAACGTGAATTGTCCAATTTCGTACACCTATTGAATTCCGATCGAGCCCAAAACTTGGGCATCATCATAATATGGAGGGTGTAGTCATTTGGGGAGTTTTGAGTGAAATCCAATAGCTAGAACAACAGAATACACGAACCACTCCAATTCGGAACAAACGGCCTTTGAACTTGAAGTGTCCAATTTCGTACACCTATTGATTTCCGATCGAGCCCAAAACTTGGACATCATCATAATATGTTGGGAGGAGTCATTTGGTGAGTTCTGAGTAACATCCATTCGCTAGAACTACGAAATACACCAACCACTCCAATAAGGCCCTAACTGCCTTTGAACTTGAATTGTCCAATTTCGTACACCTATTGATTTCCGATCGAACCCAAAACTTGGGCATCATCATAATACGGTGGGAGGAGTCATGCGGTGAGTTTTGAGTGAAATCCAATCGCTAGAACTACAGAATACACTAACCACTCCAATTCAGAACAAACTGCCTTTGAACTTGAAGTGTCCAATTTCGTACACCTCTTCATTTCCGATCGAGCCCAAAACTTGGACATCATCATAATATGGTGGGCGGAGTTATGTGGACAGTTTTAAGTGAAATCCAATCGCTAGAACTACGGAATACTCCAACCACTCCAATTCGGAACAAACTCCCTTTGAACTTGAAATGTCCAATTTCGTACACCTATTGATTTCCAATCGAGCCCAAAATTTGGGAATCATCATAATATGTTGGGAGGAGTCATTTGGTGAGTTTTGAGTGAAATCCAATCACTAGAACTACGGAATACACCAACCACTCCAATTCAGAATAAACTGCCTTTGAACTTGAAGTGTCCAATTTCGTACACCTATTCATTTCCGATCGAGCACAAAACTTGGGAATCATCATAATATGTTGGGAGGAGTCATTTGGTGAGTTTTGAGTGAAATCCAGTCGCTAGAACTACGAAATGTACCAACCACTCCAATAAGGCACGAACTGCCTTTGCACTTGAATTGTCCAATTTCACAACCCTATTGATTTCCGATCGATCCCAAAACTTTGGCATCATCAAAATACGGTGGGGGGAGTCATGTGGTGAGTTTTGAGTGAAATCCAATCGCTAGAACCAATGAATACACCAACCACTCCAATTCGGAACAAACTGCCTTTGAACTTGAATTGTCCAATTTCCTACACCTATTGATTTCCGATCGAGCCCAAAACTTGGGCATCATCATCATATGGTGGGAGGAGTCATGTGGTGAGTTTTGAGTTAAATCCAATCGCTAGAACTACGGAATACACCAATCACTCCAATTCGGAACAAACTGCCTTTGTACTTGAAGTGTCCAATTTCGTAAACCTATTGATTTCCGATCGAGCCCAAAACTTGGGAATCATTATAATATGCTGGGAGGAGTCTTTTGGTGAGTTTTGAGTGAAATCCAATCGCTAGAACTACGAAATGTACCGACCACTCCAATAAGGCAACAATTGCCTTTGAACTTCAATTGTCCAATTTCGTACACCTATTGATTTCCGATCGAGCCTAACACTTGGGCATCATCATAGTATGGCGGGAGGAGTCGTGTGGTGGGTTTTGAGTGAAATCCAATCGTTAGAACTACGGAATACACCAAACACTCCAGAGTAAAGCACGAACTACCTTTGAATTTGAATTGTCCAATTTCGTACACCTATTGATTTCCGATTCGTCCCAAAACTTGGGCATCATCATAATATGGTGGGAGGAGTCATGTGGTGGGTTTTGAGTGAAATCCAATCTCTAGAACTACGGAAGACACCAAACACTCCAATAAGGCACGAACTGACTCTGAACCGGAATTGTCCAATTTCGTACACCTATTGATTTCCGATCGAACCGAAAACATGGGCTTCATCATAATATGGTGGGAGGACTCATGTGTGGATTTTTGAGTGAAATCCAATCGCTAGAACTACGGAATACACCAACCACTCCAATTCGGAACAAACTGCCGTTGAACTTTAAGTGTCCAATTTCGTACAACTATTAATTTCCGATCGAGCCCAAAACTTGGACATCATCATAATATGGTGGGAGGAGTCATTTGGTTAGTTTTGAGTGAAATCCAATTGCTAGAACTACGGAATACACCAACCACTCCAATTCGGAACAAACTTCCTTTGAACATGAAGTGTCCAATTTCGTACAACTATTGATTTCCGATCGAGCCCAAAACTTGGACATCAACATAATATGATGGGAGGAGTCATTTGGTTAGTTTTGAGTGAAATCCAAATGCTAGAACTACGGAATACACCAACCACTCCAATTCGGAACAAACTTCCTTTGAACATGAAGTGTCCAATTTCATACAACTATTGATTTCCGATCGAGCCCAAAACTTGGGCATCATCATAATATGGCGGGAGGAGTCGTTTAGTGGGTTTCGAGTGAAATCCAATCGCTAGAACTACGGAATACAACAACCACTCCAATTTGGAACAAACTGCCTTCGAACTAGAAGTGTCCAATTTTGCACACTTATTGATTTCCGATCGAGCCCAAAACTTGGGCATCGTCATAATATGTTGGGAGGAGTCATTTAGTGAGTTTTGAGTGAAATTCAATCGCTTGAGCTTCGGAATACACCAAACACTCCAATTCGGAACAAACTGCCTTTGAACTTGAAGTGTCCAATTTCATACACCTATTGATTTCCGAACGAGCCCAAAACTTGGGCATCATCATAATATGGTGGGAGGAGTCAATTGGTGAGTTTTGAGTGAAATCAAATCGCTAGAACTACGGAATACACCAACCACTCCAATAAGGCACGAACTGCCTTTGAACTTGAATTGTCCAATTTCGTACACCTATTGATTTCCGATCGAGCCCAAAACTTGGGAATCATCATAATTTGTTGGGAGGAGTCATTGCTGAGTCTTGAGTGAAATCCAATCGCTAGAACTACAAAACGTACCAACCACTCCAATAAGGAATGAACTGCCTTTGAACGTGAATTGTCCAATTTCGTACACCTATTGAATTCCGATCGAGCCCAAAACTTGGGCATCATCATAATATGTTGAGAGGTGTCATTTGGTGTGTTTTGAGTGAAATCCAATCGCTAGAACTACGGAATACACCGACCACTCCAATTTGGAACAAGCTGCCTTCGAACATGAAGTGTCCAATTTCGTACACCTATTGATTTCAGATCGAGCCCAAAACTTGGGGATCAACATAATATGGTGGGAGGAGTCATTTGGTGAGTTTTGAGGGAAATCCAATCGCTAGAACTAAGAAATACGTCTACCACTCCAATAAGGCATGAACTGCCTTTGAACTTGAATTGCCAAATTTCGTACACCTATTGATTTCCGATCATGCACAAAACTTGGACATCATCATAATATGGTGGGAGGAGTCATTTGGTGAGTTTTGAGTGAAATCCAATCGCCATAACTACGGAATACACCAACCACTCCAATTCGGAACAAACTGCCTTTGAATTTGAAGTGTCCAATTTCGTACACCTATTGATTTCCCATCGCCCCAAAACCTGGGCATCATCATAATATTGTTGGAGGAGTCATGTGGTGAGTTTTGAGTGAAATCCAATCGCTAGAACTACGGAATACACCAACCACCCCAATTCGGAACAAACTGCCTTTGAATTTGAAGTGTCCAATTTCGTACACATATTGATTTCCCATCGAGCCCAAAACTTGGGCATCATCATAATATGGTGAGAGGAGTCTTGTGGTAAGTTTTGAGTGAAATCCAATCGCTAGAACTACAGAATACACCAACCACTCCAATACGGAACAAACTGCCTTTGAACTTGATGTGTCCAATTTCGTACACCTATTGAATTCCGATCGAGCCCAAAACTTGGGAATCATCATAATATGTTGGGAGGAGTCATTTGGTGAGTCTTGAGTGAAATCCAATCGCTAGAACTACGAAATGTACCAACCACTCCAATATGGTGATCAGTTCATAATTGTATATCATTTTGTACCTCTCTAGCTTATGATTTGGTTATGTTATTGAGTTAAACTTGTGCTTTTAATCCCTTTTCTGTTTGTCATTCAGTTCATTGGGCCTTAGGTAGCAATGATGGCTTTGGATAAGAAGAGTTGCAAAGGGGTGCAAAAACGAGCAGACTGAGTTAGCAATTCATTTCGGACTTATCTTTCTCATCTGAGCTTGGATTGGGCCAAATCACTTGTGGTTGGAAAGAAGAGATTCTGAACTGCAGGATGGACTACTCAAACATATCAATTGATGAAGCCAGGCCCAATCCGTGGTCCCATCAAGTTGCACCATGCTCAGGATTGCAGCTGCCAGCTGATGAGCTTGTCACCTCCTTTAAGCCATGTGCCTCACCCCAGCTGTAACTGACTTTGGCAGCCAAAAGAAGATCACATGGTTTGGCAGCACTGCCACAACTGATCAGCTTTGAACCCATGTGATGCAGCAGCAAAGGATGAAGGATGGTGTGGGAATATCATCATGATGTTCCTCCCTCTTAGCCCTATAAATAGAGAGGTCTTCAAGCTTCAAAGAAACACACATCCACCCCATACACTCTAGGTACACAGCCAGATACTCTAAACTGCCCCAAAACACCAAAACAGCTCCAGAAAACCTCCCTTCTATTTCCTACGAATTTCCTCTCTCTCAACCATCACCACTCACTCAAACTCATCCCAAATCACCTCCATATCCTTCATACATCCTTCCAGACGTGGAGAAGCTCTTGAAGAAGCATTGGACACCATAAGAATTTCAGAAAAGGGTTTTTCTACTCTTATGACATTCATTATGTTTTCCCAATTCTGTTTTAGTTTCTTTTCCATTATGAGTAGCTAAATCCATAACTAGGGTTTCGATGTAACCTAACATGAATATTCTGGGTTTATAAGTTTGAAGTTTGGAGTTTCAAGTTTGATTCATGATTCATGTTTTTATTCATTTTGCCTACTTGCCTATATGCTGATCGGAATGCTTAGCTACCATTTTGATTTGTATATCTTGGTTTGAATTAAGAGTAGACACCATGCTTTAATTCGAATTGAACTATGAATAGGAAGAGTATGTATGGACATTCGACAACAGGGATTAGATACATGCTTGGTTGTTTAAATTGTTCTTCTATGCTTAATGGGTTCCTAATGCTTAATTTTAGGTTAGACAACAAATGATCAAATTAGGGAATTAGGAACACAAGGTTAGGACCAGACACCATGGCCTAATCATACTTTAGCTAGAGTCAATCTTTGAATCTGAATTAGACTTGTTACTTGACTCCTTATAACCCAGAATTGAATTGTTATGGTGAATCGAATGCCCTAGTCTCCAAATCCGTTTTCCAGCCCTTCAAAATCACTCTTTGTTACACTTGTTTATTTGCTTTCATTTGCAATTTCAGTTTGCTCACTTCTTTTCACAATCACAATCACTCTCACTCTAAATTCTGTTTTAGACTAGACTTCCTAACTTCTTGAATTTGGTAATCTAAGTACATAACTAATTTGAACTTCTCAGTCTTCGTGGGTACGACCTCGTACTTGTCTTGCTATACTACTAATTGCCCCGTACAATTGCGAGTTAACATAATATTAACAACAAATTTTGGCGCCGTTGCCGGGGACTGAACGAAAGTTCTTCCCTGGTTATGTGCCCAAGGTTACCCTATTCTTTTTAGTGTTTCTAATTAACTCAAGTTATTTTCTGTTTCAGGTAGTTTATGTCTAGAAATCCATTCCTTGAACAAGTGAGGTCTTCGTTCCAACGTTCCAAATCCTTGAACGCAGGACCATCGTTGCAACCCAACCGGGTGATCTCTGGAATTCAGAATCGTCTAGAAAGGGAGTTGTCAACTGCAAAAGACCAAGCTCTGGCCACATTTTCAAGTCTTGCTCTCCACACTGAACTTCCTGGTTCTTCACCTTCAAATTCGGAAGCAAGTTCAGACCAAGAAGAAGAAGAAGAGATGGCTGCCAATGAGTTCATGGGAGAACTTGATATCCCAACAATTCCAGCATCTCCTTCAAGCATTTTGCTGCCCACTGTAGCTCGAAATTATGAGCTTAAATCTTCTCATCTTAATATGTTGCCTTCCTTTTATGGTTTACCTAATGAAGATCCATTAACTCATATAAAGGATATTTTTAATGTTGTGAGTTCTTTTCCCTTGACAGGTGTGACAGAAGATCAACTTCGAATGAGAGTGTTTCCATACACTTTGAAGGATAAGGCAAAATATTGGTTGAATTCTTTGAAGCCTGGTTCACTCACTTCATGGGCTGCCATTCAAAAGAAGTTCCTGGAAAAATACTTCTCCACGCAAAAGACCGACATGCTCAGGGACAAGATCTTATTATTTGCACAGCAAGATGATGAATCGTTTTGTGAAGCATGGGAGAGATTCAATGGGCTGCTCAACCAATGTCCTCATCATGGGATTCCATTGAAGCTTCAAATGCGTATGTTTTATAAAGGACTAACCTCTTCTAGTCATAATATAGTCACCAATTTTGCAGGTGGTTCTTTTAAAACCAAGACTCCCGAAGAAACGTATGAACTCTTTGAAGAGATAGCAATGGAGACCCAACATACGGATACAAGAGGTAAACGTGTTGTTAGTGGTTCTAATGATTCTTCTAGTGTGCAGATTTTAAAACTGGAACAAAAGCTAGATGCTCTTCTTGCATTAAACTCAAGAAGCCCTCCGAAGGAAGTGTGTAGTATTTGCGAAACTCATGACCATGCTACCATAGCTTGTCCACTTGGGGCTGGATATCCAGAATTTGTGCAAGAGCAAGCTAAGGTGGTAAATTCCTACAACCAAGGTCCAAGAAATGATCCATACTCTCAAAGTTATAATCCAGGTTGGAGGAATCATCCAAACTTTTCATGGAGGAATACTCAGAATCAAGCCAATCCCCCTTCATTCGAAAAGCCACAACAAACATCATCATTGGAGGATATAGTTAAGCAGATGGCAATCAACCAATCCAATTTCCAGCAAACTACACAAGCTGCCATTGCCAAATTGGAAGTTCAAATAGGCCAAATAGCTGCTGAAATATCTCAAAGAGAGCCTGGGAAATGGCCAAGCCAAACTATGATCAATCCAAAGAACCATGAAGTCAAGGCCATTCATGTGCTCAGATCAGGTAAGATCATTAATAATAAAGTTGATTCTAATCTTTCAAATGATGTTGTGATTGTAGAAGATGAAGAGGAAGAGACCATGGCTACGGAAGAAGAACAGCCCAAAACTTCTCAATCTGCTCCTAATGCCAAATCAGATTCTCAGGAACCCAATCCATTCCAATTGCATAAAAGGGATGACAAATTCGTGCCATCACATCTTCAAGAAGATAGATACGTGCCACCCGCTCCATATGTTCCACCTATTCCATTTCCAGGCCGTCTTCAGAAAACAAAGCAAGATAAGGCTTTTAAAGAGATTTATGATATTTTGAGTAAAGTTAATATCAATTTGCCTTTGCTTGATCTTATTGAACAGATTCCTGCATATGGAAAGTTCATCAAGAACTTGAAGACTCACAAGCTCAATTTTGCTCCAAATGAAGAAGTAAAGCTCGACATGAATGTAAGTGCTGTGTTGCAAAGGAAGCTTCCACCAAAATCAAAAGATCCTGGCAGCTTTGACATTCCCATTAACATTGGAGACAAGAAGGTTGGAAGAGCCATGTTAGACTTGGGAGCAGGCATCAATGTAATGCCATATTCAGTTTATCAAGAGCTTGGCTTAGAAGGGATGAAGAAGACTTCAATTCGTCTTGAACTAGCTGATCATTCTATCAAATATCCCAAAGGTATTGTAGAAGATATTCTAGTTCAAGTTAATACACTAATTCTCCCTGTTGATTTTGTAGTGATGGATATGGAGGACAACCCAAATGGAGATCGTGTTGATCCCATTCTCTTAGGACGACCATTCATGGCCACTACAAATACAATTATACATATGAAAGATGGCACCATCTCCATGACTGTGTTGGGTGAAACTGCTGAATTTAAAGTGTTTGATCCTCCATCTCAACCTTCTATCTCTCTTGATACTTGTTTTACAATTGATGTTGTGAATGATGAAGTTTCTTCCAAGAGTTTGCAGAAACAGTCCAATGATGCTACAGAAGTTGTCATTTCACAAGAAGAGGAAGATCATGTTGAACCAGAATTCCAAGAAGTGGTAGCTGCCCTAGAAGTGTTCCAGCCATTTCCACCATTTTCTGAGCCACCACTTGAGCCTCTTGAACCATGCTCTATGAAATTGGAACCGTCCAAGGTCAGCCCAATGTTCAAAGTTACAGACATGAAGAAAAAGAAAAGAAAAAGACAAAGGAAGCAAAGGAAGAGGAGAAGGAGCTGGGTGAACCATCTTGCATACAAGGAGTCCATTGATCCAAAACCTCCCAATTCATCAACTTAGCTGATTGCAAAATGTCTTGCCAAGACAGTAACTAGGCGCTTCTTGGGAGGCAACCCATGTGTTCAAGAAGACGGTGCTTGGTAGGGGTCAACCTAATCGCATCAAGGGGGAGTTTCTCTAAACCTTCTTCTTAACTTTTCCCTTTATCATTTGCATGTTCTCAATCATCTTTTCTATGCTTTAACATTGAGGACAATGTTCAATTCAGGTCTGGGGGGAGGTTTTCAATTTTAATTCATTTGTGGTTTAAATTTTTGTTCTTTTGTCACTATTTTTTTTTTTTTTTTTTTTTTTTTTTTTTTTTTTTTTTTTTTTTTTTTTTTAGAATGTCATACAATCAATGCTATGGAGCTGCCATTGAGGTTTTCATATCATAATTTTTGCACTTCACAAAGCTTTTGCTCTTAGAATTCTGGTGGCTAAAGTACCATGCTCAAATTCTTGAAGGAGAAAAGTGGAGACTACCCTAGTGAGCTACATTGAGCCTAATTGCTTTCCTGAGAGGGTTTAAAGTGTTTCTACTTCTCATCTCTACTCATTTTCTTCATTTCACTCTAAATGATCTCATTGTTCCATTTTGATTGAATACTAAGGATGATTCTCTTTTGCAGATATCATGTGCTTGCTCTCATTCATGAATGAACTCATTGAAGTGATGCTAGGCTATGTGTGCATAACCATTCTGTGTGCTTCCTTTTCACCCTACCCATTTGTGTGTTCCATCAGCCCTTTTGAAGCCAAACACTTCAAGCCCTTTTTCTTCTATCATTTCCCTACCTTTGTATCTCAATCTGAGATGTTTAACCTATTGTAGCCATACCCTATAACTTAGAAATATACCAAGGTTTGCCAAGATAAAGTTTGAAGCAAGGAAGTTGCTGCCATGTACCTAAATGAAAAATCGTGTGAATCTGTGCAATGAAGCTAAAGAAGATGCAGATCAAATCAGCAAAAATGAAAGATGAAAGTGTTTCGATTTGATCTAAGTATGAAATATAAGGTCTATACCTTGTGATAACATGAAGTTTGCAGCCCTGCCAATCTAAATCAATGATACCTTGCAGATCAAAGAAGAATGCAACCTTGGTATGTTCTTAAGTTACTTGTTTTTCCTTCCAATTCTTCCATTTCCCCTAACCTTAGCCTTTCATTACAACCTTGTAAAAGACCTAGCTGATCTTTGAGGATGTATTCATGGTTGCTGTAAGTATGTGTGTATCTCTATTCTTAGTATTTGATTCCTTTCTTGAGATCTAACCAAAACTCGTGCTTCTATTTCTTACACTCACTTATGCTTTCTTGAGAGAATTAAACCATAGGTTCTGAGTGATTGAGTGTTATCTGTGAGAAATAGAGTCGAAGCATGTTCTCCATTCAAGGTTTGAGTGTGCTTGCTTTGAAGCCGTGTGCCTTTGAGCTATAGCTTCCACTTTACGCACTGATTGATCACCTATCTTGGCAACTCTATGGTATTGGAGAGTCAGTAAAGCGTTTGTGGGTATCGTTTCTGTTAAACCCTCAGGAGACACAACTCCTCCTACTAGGGATGCCTAGAGGTTTAAAGGCTTGTTGCATACGCTCAATGCAATCGAGTTACCTGCGGAAGTGGTTTAGTTAACTTCTTGTTTTGTTTTTAACTTTGTTTTCTGTTGTTTTGCTCGAGGACTAGCAAAATCTAGGTCTGGGGGTATTTGATCAGTTCATAATTGTATATCATTTTGTACCTCTCTAGCTTATGATTTGGTTATGTTATTGAGTTAAACTTGTGCTTTTAATCCCTTTTCTGTTTGTCATTCAGTTCATTGGGCCTTAGGTAGCAATGATGGCTTTGGATAAGAAGAGTTGCAAAGGGGTGCAAAAACGAGCAGACTGAGTTAGCAATTCATTTCGGACTTATCTTTCTCATCTGAGCTTGGATTGGGCCAAATCACTTGTGGTTGGAAAGAAGAGATTCTGAACTGCAGGATGGACTACTCAAACATATCAATTGATGAAGCCAGGCCCAATCCGTGGTCCCATCAAGTTGCACCATGCTCAGGATTGCAGCTGCCAGCTGATGAGCTTGTCACCTCCTTTAAGCCATGTGCCTCACCCCAGCTGTAACTGACTTTGGCAGCCAAAAGAAGATCACATGGTTTGGCAGCACTGCCACAACTGATCAGCTTTGAACCCATGTGATGCAGCAGCAAAGGATGAAGGATGGTGTGGGAATATCATCATGATGTTCCTCCCTCTTAGCCCTATAAATAGAGAGGTCTTCAAGCTTCAAAGAAACACACATCCACCCCATACACTCTAGGTACACAGCCAGATACTCTAAACTGCCCCAAAACACCAAAACAGCTCCAGAAAACCTCCCTTCTATTTCCTACGAATTTCCTCTCTCTCAACCATCACCACTCACTCAAACTCATCCCAAATCACCTCCATATCCTTCATACATCCTTCCAGACGTGGAGAAGCTCTTGAAGAAGCATTGGACACCATAAGAATTTCAGAAAAGGGTTTTTCTACTCTTATGACATTCATTATGTTTTCCCAATTCTGTTTTAGTTTCTTTTCCATTATGAGTAGCTAAATCCATAACTAGGGTTTCGATGTAACCTAACATGAATATTCTGGGTTTATAAGTTTGAAGTTTGGAGTTTCAAGTTTGATTCATGATTCATGTTTTTATTCATTTTGCCTACTTGCCTATATGCTGATCGGAATGCTTAGCTACCATTTTGATTTGTATATCTTGGTTTGAATTAAGAGTAGACACCATGCTTTAATTCGAATTGAACTATGAATAGGAAGAGTATGTATGGACATTCGACAACAGGGATTAGATACATGCTTGGTTGTTTAAATTGTTCTTCTATGCTTAATGGGTTCCTAATGCTTAATTTTAGGTTAGACAACAAATGATCAAATTAGGGAATTAGGAACACAAGGTTAGGACCAGACACCATGGCCTAATCATACTTTAGCTAGAATCAATCTTTGAATCTGAATTAGACTTGTTACTTGACTCCTTATAACCCAGAATTGAATTGTTATGGTGAATCGAATGCCCTAGTCTCCAAATCCGTTTTCCAGCCCTTCAAAATCACTCTTTGTTACACTTGTTTATTTGCTTTCATTTGCAATTTCAGTTTGCTCACTTCTTTTCACAATCACAATCACTCTCACTCTAAATTCTGTTTTAGACTAGACTTCCTAACTTCTTGAATTTGGTAATCTAAGTACATAACTAATTTGAACTTCTCAGTCTTCGTGGGTACGACCTCGTACTTGTCTTGCTATACTACTAATTGCCCCGTACAATTGCGAGTTAACATAATATTAACAACATATGGCACGAACTGCCTTTGAACTTGAATTGTCCAATTTCGTACACCTATTGAATTCCGATCGGGCCCAAAACTTGGGCATCATCATAATATGGCGGGTGTAGTCATTTGGGGAGTTTTGAGTGAAATCCAATAGCTAGAACAACAGAATACACGAACCACTCCAATTCGGAACAAACGGCCTTTGAACTTGAAGTGTCCAATTTCGTACACCTATTGTTTTCCGATCGAGCCCAAAACTTGGACATCATCATAATATGTTGGGAGGAGTCATTTGGTGAGTTCTGAGTAACATCCATTCGCTAGAACTACGAAATACACCAACCACTCCAATAAGGCCCTAACTGCCTTTGAACTTGAATTGTCCAATTTCGTACACCTATTGATTTCCGATCGAACCCAAAACTTGGGCATCATCATAATACGGTGGGAGGAGTCATGCGGTGAGTTTTGAGTGAAATCCAATCGCTAGAACTACAGAATACACTAACCACTCCAATTCGGAACAAACTGCCTTTGAACTTGAAGTGTCCAATTTCGTACACCTCTTCATTTCCGATCGAGCCCAAAACTTGGACATCATCATAATATGGTGGGCGGAGTTATGTGGACAGTTTTAAGTGAAATCCAATCGCTAGAACTACGGAATACTCCAACCACTCCAATTCGGAACAAACTCCCTTTGAACTTGAAATGTCCAATTTCGTACACCTATTGATTTCCAATCGAGCCCAAAATTTGGGAATCATCATAATATGTTGGGAGGAGTCATTTGGTGAGTTTTGAGTGAAATCCAATCACTAGAACTACGGAATACACCAACCACTCCAATTCAGAATAAACTGCCTTTGAACTTGAAGTGTCCAGTTTCGTACACCTATTCATTTCCGATCGAGCACAAAACTTGGGAATCATCATAATATGTTGGGAGGAGTCATTTGGTGAGTTTTGAGTGAAATCCAGTCGCTAGAACTACGAAATGTACCAACCACTCCAATAAGGCACGAACTGCCTTTGCACTTGAATTGTCCAATTTCACAACCCTATTGATTTCCGATCGATCCCAAAACTTTGGCATCATCAAAATACGGTGGGGGGAGTCATGTGGTGAGTTTTGAGTGAAATCCAATCGCTAGAACCAATGAATACACCAACCACTCCAATTCGGAACAAACTGCCTTTGAACTTGAATTGTCCAATTTCCTACACCTATTGATTTCCGATCGAGCCCAAAACTTGGGCATCATCATCATATGGTGGGAGGAGTCATGTGGAGAGTTTTGAGTTAAATCCAATCGCTAGAACTACGGAATACACCAATCACTCCAATTCGGAACAAACTGCCTTTGTACTTGAAGTGTCCAATTTCGTAAACCTATTGATTTCCGATCGAGCCCAAAACTTGGGAATCATCATAATATGCTGGGAGGAGTCTTTTGGTGAGTTTTGAGTGAAATCCAATCGCTAGAACTACGAAATGTACCGACCACTCCAATAAGGCAACAATTGCCTTTGAACTTCAATTGTCCAATTTCGTACACCTATTGATTTCCGATCGAGCCTAACACTTGGGCATCATCATAGTATGGCGGGAGGAGTCGTGTGGTGGGTTTTAAGTGAAATCCAATCGTTAGAACTACGGAATACACCAAACACTCCAGAGTAAAGCACGAACTACCTTTGAATTTGAATTGTCCAATTTCGTACACCTATTGATTTCCGATTCGTCCCAAAACTTGGGCATCATCATAATATGGTGGGAGGAGTCATGTGGTGGGTTTTGAGTGAAATCCAATCTCTAGAACTACGGAAGACACCAAACACTCCAATAAGGCACGAACTGACTTTGAACCGGAATTGTCCAATTTCGTACACCTATTGATTTCCGATCGAACCGAAAACTTGGGCATCATCATCATATGGTGGGAGGAGTCATGTGGTGAGTTTTGAGTTAAATCCAATCGCTAGAACTACGGAATACACCAACCACTCCAATTCGGAACAAACTGCCGTTGAACTTTAAGTGTCCAATTTCGTACAACTATTAATTTCCGATCGAGCCCAAAACTTGGACATCATCATAATATGGTGGGAGGAGTCATTTGGTTAGTTTTGAGTGAAATCCAATTGCTAGAACTACGGAATACACCAACCACTCCAATTCGGAACAAACTTCCTTTGAACATGAAGTGTCCAATTTCGTACAACTATTGATTTCCGATCGAGCCCAAAACTTGGACATCAACATAATATGGTGGGAGGAGTCATTTGGTTAGTTTTGAGTGAAATCCAATTGCTAGAACTACGGAATACACCAACCACTCCAATTCGGAACAAACTTCCTTTGAACATGAAGTGTCCAATTTCATACAACTATTGATTTCCGATCGAGCCCAAAACTTGGGCATCATCATAATATGGCGGGAGGAGTCGTTTAGTGGGTTTTGAGTGAAATCCAATCGCTAGAACTACGGAATACAACAACCACTCCAATTTGGAACAAACTGCCTTCGAACTTGAAGTGTCCAATTTTGCACACTTATTGATTTCCGATCGAGCCCAAAACTCGGGCATCGTCATAATATGTTGGGAGGAGTCATTTAGTGAGTTTTGAGTGAAATTCAATCGCTTGAGCTTCGGAATACACCAAACACTCCAATTCGGAACAAACTGCCTTTGAACTTGAAGTGTCCAATTTCATACACCTATTGATTTCCGAACGAGCCCAAAACTTGGGCATCATCATAATATGGTGGGAGGAGTCAATTGGTGAGTTTTGAGTGAAATCAAATCGCTAGAACTACGGAATACACCAACCACTCCAATAAGGCACGAACTGCCTTTGAACTTGAATTGTCCAATTTCGTACACCTATTGATTTCCGATCGAGCCCAAAACTTGGGCTTTATCATAATATGGTGGGAGGAGTCATTTGGTGAGTTTTGAGTGAAATCCAATCGCTAGAACTACGGAATACACCCACCACTCAAATTCGGAACAAATAGCCTTTGAACTTGAAGTGTCCAATTTCGTACACCTATTGATTTCCGATCGATCAAAAAACATGGGCATCACCTTAAAATGGTGGGATGAGAAATTTGGTGAGTTTTGAGTGAAATCCAATCGCTAGAACTACGGAATACATCAACCACTCCAATAAGGCACGAACTGCCTTTGAACTTGAATTGTCCAATTTCGTACACCTATTGATTTCCGATCGAGCCCAAAACTTGGGCTTCATCATAATATGGTGGGAGTTGTCATTTGGTGAGTTTTGAGTGAAATCCAATCGCTAGAACTACGGAATACACTAACCACTCCAATAATGCACGAACTGCCTTTGAACTTGAATTGTCGAATTTCGTACACCTAATGATTTCTGATCGAGCCCAAAACTTGGGCATCTCCATTATATGGAGTCATGTGGTGAGTTTTCAGTGAAATCCAATCGTTAGAACAACGTAATACACCAACCACTCCAATTCGGAACAAACTGCCTTTGAACTTGAAGTGTCCAATTTCGTACACCTATTGATATCCGATCGAGCCCAAAACATGGGCATCGTCATAGAATGGTGGGAGGAATCATTTGGTGAGTTTTGAGTGAAATCCAGTAGCTAGAACTACGGAATACCCCAACCACTCCAATTTGGAACAAACTGCCTTTGAACTTGTAGTGTCAAATTACGTACACCTATTGATTTCCGAACGAGCCCAAAACTTGGACATCATCATAATATGGTGGGAGGAGTCATTTGATGAGTTTTGAGTGAAATCCATTCGCTAGAACAACGGAATACAACAACCACTTCAATTCGGAACAAATTGCCTTTGAACTTGAAGTGTCCAATTTCGTACACCTATTGATTTCCGATGGAGCCCAAAGTTTGGGCATCATCATATTATGGTGGGAGGAGTCGTGTGGAGAGTTTTGAGTGAAATCCAATCGCTAGAACAACGGAATACACCAACCACTCCAAAAAGGAACGAACTGCCTTTGAGCTTGAATTGTCCAATTTCGTACACCTATTGATTTCCAATCGAGCCCAGAACTTGGGCATCGTCATAACATGGTGGGAGGAGCCATTTGTTGAGTTTTGAGTGAAATCCAGTCGCTAGAACTATGGAATACACCAACCACTCTACTAAGGCACGGACTGCCTTTGAACTTCAATTGTCCAATTTCGTACACCTATTGATTTCCGATCAGGCCCAAAACCTGCACATAATCATAATACGGTGGGAGGAGTCATGTGGTGAGTTTTGAGTGAAATCCAATCGCGAGAACTACGGAATACACCAACCACTCCAATTCGGAACAAAATGCCTTTGAACTTGAAGTGTCCAATTTCGTACACCTATTGATTTCCGATCGAGCCCAAAACTTGGGCATCATCACAATATGGTGAGAGGAGTCATGTGGAGAGTTTTGAGTGAAATCCAAAAGCTAGAACTACGGAATACACCAACCCCTCCAATTCGGAACAAACTGCCTTTGAACTTGAAGTGTCCAATTTCGTACACCTATTGATTTCCGATCAAGCCCAAAACATGGGCATCATCATAAAATGGTGGGAGGAGTCATTTGGTGAGTTTTTAGTGAATTCCAATCGCTAGAACTACGGAATAAACCAACTACTCCAATTCGGAACAAACTGCCTTTGAACTTGAAGTGTCCAATTTCGTACACCTATTGATTTCCGGTCGAGCCCAAAACTTGGCCATCACCATAATATGGAGGGAGGAGTCATGTGGTGAGTTTTCAGTGAAATCCAATTGCTAGAACTACGGAATACACCAACCACTCCAATTCGGAACAAATTGCCTTTGAACTTGAAGTGTCCAATTTCGTACACCGACTGATTTCCGATCGAGCCCAAAACTTGCGCATCATCATAATATGCTGGGAGGAGTCATTTGGTGTGTTTTGAGTGAAATCCAACCCCTAGAACTACGGAATAAACCAACCAATCCAAAAAGGAACTAACTGCATTTGAACTTGAATTGTCCAATTTCGTACACCTATTGATTTCTGATCGAGCTCAGAACTTGGGCATCCCCATAATATGGTGGGAGGTGTCATGTGGTGAGTTTTGAGTGAAATCCAATCGCTAGAACTACGGAATACACCTATCACTCAAATTCGGAACGAACTGCCTTTGGAGTTGAAGTGTCCAATTTCGTACACCTATTGATTTCCGATTGAGCACAAAACTTGGGCATCCCCATAATATGGTGGGAGGAGTCCTGTGGTGACTTGTGAGTGAAATCCAATCGCTAGACCTGCTGAATACACCAACCACTCCAATTCGGAACTAATTGCCTTTGAACTTGAAGTGTCCAATTTCGTACACCTCCTGATTTCCGATCGAGCCCAAAACTTGGGCTTCATCATAATATGGTGGGAGGAGTCATGTGGTGAGTTTTGAGTGAAATCCAATCGCTAGAACTACGGAATACACCAACCACTCCAATTTGGAACAAACTGCATTTGAACGTGAAGTGTCCAATTTCGTACACCTAATGACTTCCGATCGAGCCCAACACTTGGTCATCAACATAATATGGAGGGAGTAGTCATGTGGTGAGTTTTCATTGAAATCCAACCGCTTGAACTACGGAATACACCAACCACTTCAATTCGTAACAAACTGCCTTTGAACTTGAAGTGTCCAACTTCGTACACCTATTGATTTCCGTTCGAGCCCAAAACTTGGACATCATAGTTATACGGCGGGAGGAGTCATGTGGTAAGTTTTGGGTGAAATCCAATCGCTAGAACAACAGAATACCCCAACCACTCCAATAAGGCACGAACTGCCTTTGAGCTTGAATTGTCCAATTTCGTACACCTATTGATTTCCGATCGAGCCCAAAACTTGGGCATCATCATAACATGGTGGGAGGATTCATGTGGTGAGTTTGGAGTGAAATCCAATTGCTAGAACTACGGAATACACCAACCACTCCAATTTCCAACAAACTGCGTTTGAACATGAAGTGTCGAATTTCGTACTCCTATTGATTTCCGATCGAGCCTAAAACTTGGACATCGTCATAATATGTTGGGAGGGGTCATTTGGTGAGTTTTTCGTGAAATCCAATCGCTAGAACTATGGAATACACCAACCACTCTAATAAGGCACGAACTGCCTTTGAGCTTGAATTGTCCAATTTCATACACCTATTGATTTCCGATCAAGCCCAAAGCTTGGGCATCACCAAAACATGGTGGGAGGATTCATGTGGTTAGTTTTGAGTGAAATTCAATCGCTAGAACTACGGAATAAACCAACTACTCCAATTCGGAACAAACTGCCTTTGAACTTGAATTGTCCAATTTCGTACACCTATTGATTTCCGATCGAGACCAAAACTTGGGCGTCATCATAATATGGTGGGAGGAGTCATGTGGTGAGTTTTGAGTGAAATCCATTCGCTAGAACGACGGAATACACCAACCACTCCTATAAGGCACGAACTGCCTTTGAACTTGAAGTGTCCAATTTCGTACACCTATTGATTCCCGATCGAGCCAAAAACTTGGGCATCGTCATATTATGTTGGGAGGAGTCATGTGGGGAGTTTTGAGGGAAATCCAATCGCTAGAACTACGGAATACACCAACCACTCCAATTCGGGACAAATTTCTTTGAACTTGAAGTGTCCAATTTCGTACACCTATTTATTTACGATCGAGCCCAAAACTTGGGCATCATCGTAATATGGCGGGAGTAGTCATGTGGTGAGTTTTGAGTGAAATCCAATCGCTATAACTACGGAATACACCAACCACTGCAATTCGGGACCAATTGCCTTTGGACATCATAGTTATATGCCGGGAGGAGTCATGTGGTAAGTTTTGGGAGAAATCCAATCGCTAGAACTACGGAATACCCCAACCACTCCAATAAGGCACGAACTGCCTTTGAGCTTGAATTGTCCAATTTTGTACACCTATTGATTTCCGATCGAGCCCAAAACTTGGGCATCATCATAAAATGGTGGGAGGAGTCCTTTGGTGAGTTTTCAGATAAATCCAATCGCTGGAACCACGGAATACACCAACCACAGCAATTCGAAACAAACTGCCTTTGAACTTGAAGTGTCCAATTTCGTACACCTATTGATTTCCGATCGACCCCAAAACTTGGGCATCTTCATAATATGTTGGGAAGAGTCAATTGGTGAGTTTTGAGGGAAATCCAATCCCTAGAACTACTGAATACACCAACCACTCCAACAAGGCACGAACTTCCTTTGAACTTGAATTGTCCAATTTCGTACACCTACTGATTTCCGATCGAGCCCAAAACTTGGGCATCATCGTAATATGTTGGGAGGAGTCATGTGGTGAGTTTTGAGTGAAATCCAATCGCTAGAACTACGGAATACACCAACCACTCCAATTCGGGACAAATTGCTTTGAACTCGAAGTGTCCAATTTCGTACACCTATTGATTTCCGATCTAGCCCAAAACTTGGGCATCATCATGATATGGTGGAAGAATTCATGTGGTGAGTTTTGAGTGAAATCCAATCGCTAGAACTACAAAATAAACCAACCACTCCAATATCGCATGAACTGCCTCTGAACTTGAATTGTCTAATTTCGTACACCTATTGATTTCCGATCAAGCCCAGAACTTGGGTTCAATATGATATGGTGGGAGTAGTCAAGTGGTGAGTTTTGAGTGAAATCCAATTGCTAGATCTACGGAATACACCAACCACTCCAATTCGGAACAAACGGCCTCTGAACTTGAAGTGTCCAATTTCGTATAGCTATTGATTTCCGATCGAGCCCAAAACTTGGGCATCATCATAATATGGCGGGAGGAGTCATGTGGTGAGTTTTGAGTGCAATCCAATCGCTAGAACTACGGAATACACCTATCACTCCAACTCGGAACGAACTGCCTTTGGACTTGAAGTGTCCAATTTCGTACACCTATTGATTTCCGATCGAGCCCAAAACTTGGGCATCCCCATAATATGGTGGGAGGAGTCATGTGGTGAGTTTTGAGTGAAATCCAATCGCTAGAACTACGGAATACACCAACCACTCCAATTCGGGACAAATTGCTTTGAACTCGAAGTGTCCAATTTCGTACACCTATTGATTTCCGATCTAGCCCAAAACTTGGGCATCATCATGATATGGTGGAAGAATTCATGTGGTGAGTTTTGAGTGAAATCCAATCGCTAGAACTACGGAATACAATAACCACTCCAGTTCGGAACAAACTGCCACTGAACTTGAAGTGTTCAATTTCGTACACCTATTGATTTCCGATCGAGCCCAAAACTTGGGCATTGTCATAAAATGGTGGGAGGAGTCATTTGGAGAGTTTTTAGTGAAATCCAATCACTAGAACTACGGAATCCACCAACCACACCAATTAGGAATAAATTGCCTTTGAACTTTAAGTTTCCAATTTCGTACACCTATTGATTTCCAATCGAGCCCAAAACTTGGGCATCATCATAAAATGATGGGTGGAGTCATGTGGTGAGTTTTGGGGGAAATCCAATCGCTATAACTACGGAATACATCAACCACTGCAATTCGGGACCAATTGCCTTTGGACATCATAGTTATATGGCTGGAGGAGTCATGTGGTAAGTTTTGGGAGAAATCCAATCGCTAGAACTACGGAATACCCCAACCACTCCAATAAGGCACGAACTGCCTTTGAGCTTGAATTGTCCAATTTTGTACACCCATTGATTTCCGATCGAGCCCAAAACTTGCGCATCATCATAAAATGGTGGGAGGAGTCCTTTGGTGAGTTTTGAGTGAAATCCAATCGCTAGAACTACGGAATACACGAACCACTGCAATTCGGGACCAATTCCTTTCAACCTGAAGTGTCCAATTTTGTACACCTATTAATTTCGGATCGATCCCAAAACTTGGGCATTATCATAAAATGGTGGGAGGATTCATTTGTTGAGTTTTGGGTGAAATCCAATCGCAAGAATAACGTAATACACCAACCACTCTAGTAAGGCACGAACTGCCTTTGAACTTGAATTGTCCAATTTCGTGCACCTATTGAATTCCGATCGAGCCCAAAACTTGGGCATCATCATAAAATGGTGGGAGGAGTCCTTTGGTGAGTTTTCAGATAAATCCAATCGCTAGAACCACGTAATACACCAACCACTGCAATTCGAAACAAACTGCCCTTGAACTTGAAGTGTCCAATTTCGTACACCTATTGATTTCCGATCGAGCCCAAAACTTGGGCATCATCTTAATTTGTTGGGAAGAGTCAATTGGTGTGTTTTGAGTGAAATCCAATCGCTAGAACTACGGAATACACCAACCACTCCAATAAGGCACGAACTGCCTTTGAACTTGAATTGTCCAATCTCGTACACCTACTGATTTCCGATCGAGCCCAAACTTGGGCATCGTCATAATATGTTGGGAGGAATCATGTGTTCAGTTTTGAGTGAAATCCAATCGCTAGAACTACGGAATACACCAACCACTCCAATAAGGCACGAACTGCCTTTGAACTTGAATTGTCCATATTCGTACACCTATTGATTTCCGATTGAGCCCAAAACTTGGGCATCATCATAAAATGGTGGGACGAGTCATTTGGTGAGTTTTGAGTGAAATCCAATCAGTAGAACTACGGAATACACCAACCACTCCAATTCAGAACAAACTGCCTTTGAACTTGAAGTGTCTAATTTCGTACACCTATTGATTTTCGACCGAGCCCAAAACTTGGGCATCATCATAAAATGGTGGAAGGAGTCATTTGGTGAGTTTTGAGTTAAATCCAATTGCTAGAACTACGAAATACCGCAACCACTCCAATAAGGCACGAACTGCCTTTGAACTTGAATTGTCCAATTTCGTACCCCTATTGATTTCCGATCGAGCCCAAAATTTGGGCATCATCATAAGTTGTTGGGAAGAGTCAATTGGAGAGTTTTGAGTGAAATCCAATCCCTAGAACTACGGAATACACCAACCACTCCAATTTCGTACACCTATTGATTTCCGATCGACCCCAAAACTTGGGCATCATCATAATATGGTGGGAGGAGTCATGGGGAGAGTTTTGAGAGAAATCCAATCGCTAGAACTACGGAATACAACAATCACTCCAATTCGGAACAAATTGCCTTTGAACTTGAAGTGTCCAATTTCTTACACCTATGGACTTCCGATCGAGCCCAAAACTTGGGCATCATCATGATATGGTGGGAGGATTCATGTGGACAGTTTTGAATGAAATCCAATCAATAGAACTACAGAATACACCAACCACTACAATTCGGAACAAACTGCCTTTGAATTTGAAGTGTCCAATTTTGTACACCTGTTGATTTCTGATCGTGCCCAAAACTTGGGCATCATCATAATATGGTGCGAGGAGTCATGTGGAGAGTTTTGAGTGAAATCCAATCGCTAGAACTACGGAATACAATAAGGAACGAACTGCCTTCGAACTTGATTAGTCCAATTTCGTACACGTATTGATTTCCGATCGAGCCCAAAACATGGGCTTCATCAAAATATGGTGGGAGGAGTCATTTGGTGAGTTTTGAGTGAAATCTAATCGCTAGAACTACGAAATACACCAGCCTCTCCAATAAGGCACGAACTGCCTTCGAACTTGAATTGTCCAATTTCGTACACCTATTGATTTCCGATCGAGCCCAAAACTTGGGCATCAACATAAAATGGTGGGAGGAGTCATTTGGTGAGTTTTGAGTGAAATCTAATCGCTAGAACTACGAAATACACCAGCCTCTCCAATAAGGCACGAACTGCCTTTGAACTTGAATTGTCCAATTTCGTGCACCTATTGATTTCCGATCGAGCCCTAAATTTGGGCATGATCATAATATGATTGGTGGAGTCATGTGGTGAGTTTTGAGTGAAATCCAATCGTTAGAACTACGGAATACAATAACCATTCCAATTCGGAACAAACTGCTTTTGAACATGAAGTGTCCAATTTCGTACACCTATTGATTTCCGATCGAGCCCAAAACTTGGGCATCAACATAAAATGGTGGGAGGAGTCATTTGGTGAGTTTTGAGTGAAATCTAATCGCTAGAACTACGAAATACACCAGCCTCTCCAATAAGGCACGAACTGCCTTCGAACTTGAATTGTCCAATTTCGTACACCTATTGATTTCCGATCGAGCCCAAAACTTGGGCATCAACATAAAATGGTGGGAGGAGACATTTGGTGAGTTTTGAGTGAAATCTAATCACTAGAACTACGAAATACACCAGCCTCTCCAATAAGGCACGAACTGCCTTTGAACTTGAATTGTCCAATTTCGTACACCTATTGATTTCCGATCCAGCCCAAAACTTGGGCATCGTCATAATATGGTGAGTTTTGAGTGAGATCCAATCACTAGAACTACGGAATACACCAACCACTCCAATTCCGAACAAACTGCCTTTGAATTTGACCTTGAAGTGTCCAATTTCGTACACCGATAGATTTCCGATCGAGGCCAAAACTTGGGCATCATAATAATATGTTGGGAGGAGTCATTTGGTAAGTTTTGAATGTAATCCAATTGCTAGAACCACGAAATACACCAACCACTCCAATAAGGCACGAACTGCCTTTGAACTTTAATTGTCCAATTTCGTTCACCTATTAATTTCCGATCGAGCCCAAAACTTGGGCATCACTACAGTATGGTGGGAGGAGTCATGTGGTGAGTTTTGAGCGAAATCCAATCGGTAGAACTACGGAATACACCAAACATTCCAATAAAGCCCGAACTGCATTTGAACTTCAATTGTCCAATTTCGTACACCTATTGATTTCGGATCGAGCCCAAAACTTGGGCATCATCATAATATGGTGGGAGGAGTCATGTGGTGAGTTTTGAGGGAAATCAAATCGGTAGAACTACAGAATACACCAACCACTCCAATTCGGAACACATTGCCTTTGAACATGAAGTGTCCAATTTCGTACACCTATGGATTTCCGATCGAGCCCAAAACTTTGGAATCATCATAATATTTTGGGTGGAGTCATTTGGTGAGTTTTGAGTCAAATCCAATCGCAAGAACGACGAAATGAACCAACCACTCCAATAAGGCACGAACAGCCTTTGAACTTGAATTGTCCAATTTCGTACACCTATTGATTTCCGATCGAGCCCAAAAGTTGGGCATCATCATAATATGGTGGGAGGAGTCATGTGGTGAGTTTTGAGCGAAATCCAATCGGTAGAACTACGGAATACACCAACCACTCCAATTTTGAACAAACTGCCTTTCAACTTGAAGTGTCGAATTTCGTACACCTATTGATTACCGATCGAGCCCAAAACTTGGGCATTATCATAATATGTTGGGAGTAGTCATTTGGAGAGTTTTGAGTCAAATCCAATCTCTAGAACTACGGAATACATCAACCAGTCCAATTCGGAACAAACTGCCTTTGAACTTGAAGTGTCCAATTTCGTACACCTACTGATTTTCGATCGAGCCCAAAACTTGGGCATCATCGTAAAATGGTGGGAGGAGTCATTTGTTGTGTTTTGAGTGAAATCCAATCGCTAGAACTACGGAATACACCAACCACTCCAATTCGGAACAATCTGCCTCTGAACTTGAAGTGTCCAATTTCGTACACCAATTGATTTCCGATCGAGCCCAAAACTTGGGCATCATCATAAAATGGTGGGAGGAGTCATTTGGTGAGTTTTGAGTGAAATCCAATCGCTAGAACTACGGAATACACCAACCACTCCAATTTATAACAAACTGCCTTTGAACTTGAAGTGTCTAATTTCGTACACCTATTGTTTTACGATCGAGCCCAAAACTTGGGCATCAACATAATATGTTGGGAGGAGTCATTTGGTGAGTTTTTAGTGAAATCTAATCGCTAGAACTACGAAATACACCAGCCTCTCCAATAAGGCACGAACTGCCTTCGAACTTGAATTGTCCAATTTCGTACACCTTTTGATTTCCGATCGAGCCCAAAACTTGGGCATCATCATAATATGGTGGGAGGGGTCACGTGGTGAGTTTTGAGTGAAATCCGATCGCTAGAACTAAGGAATACAATAACCACTAAAATACGGAACAAACTGCCTTTGAACTTAAAGTGTCCAATTTCGTACACCTATTGATTTCCGATCAAGCCCAAAACTTGGGCATCATCATAATATGGTGGGAGGATTCATGTGGTGAGTTTTGAGTGAAATCCAATCGCTTGAACTATGGAATGCACAAACCACCCCAATTCGGAACAAACTGCCTTTGAACATGAAGTGTCCAATTTCGTACACCTATTGATTTCCGATCGAGCCCAAAACTTGGGCATCATCATAAAAAGGTGGGAGGAGTCATGGGGTGAGTTTTGAGTGAAATCCAATCGCTAGAACTACGGAATACACCAACCACTCCAAGTTGGAACAAACTGCCTTCGAACTTGAAGCGTCCAATTTCGTACACCTATTCATTTCCGAACGAGCCCAAAACTTGGGCATCAACTTAATATGGTGGGAGGAGTCATGTGGTGAGTTTCGAGTCAAATCCATTCGCTAGAACCACGGAATACACCAAACACTCCAATATAGCACGAACTGCCTTCGAACTTGAATTGTCCAATTTCGTACTCCTACTGATTTCCGATCGATACCAAAACTTGGGCTTCATCATAATACGGTGGGAGCAGTCATTTGAAGAGTTTTGAGTGAAATCCAATCGCTAGAACTACGGAATACACCAACCACTCCAATTCGGAACAAACTGCCATTGAACTTGAAGTGTTCAACTTCGTACACCTATTGATTTCCGATCGAACCCAAAACTTGGGCATCATCATAATATGGTGGGAGGAGTCATTTCGTGAGTTTTGAGTGAAATCCAATCGCTAGAACTACGAAATCTTCCAACCACTCCAATAAGGCACGAACTGCCTTTGAGCTTGAATTGTCCAATTTCGTACACCTATTGATTTCCGATCGAGCCCAAAACTTGGGCATCATCATAATATGGTGGGAGGAGTCATGTGGAGAGTTTTGAGTGAAATCCAATCCCTAGAACTACGGAATACACTAACCACTCCAATTCGGAACAAATTGCCTTTGAACTTGAAGTGTCCAATTTCGCAAACCTATTGATTTCCGATCGAGCCCAAAACTTGGTCATCATCATAATATGGTGGGAGGAGTCATTTGGTGAGTTTTGAGTGAAATCCAATCGCTAGAACTATGGATTACACCAACCACTCCGATTTGGAACAAACTGCCTTTGAACTTGAAGTGTTCAATTTCGTACACCTATTGATTTCCGACCGAGCCCAAAACTTGGGAATCATCATAATATCTTGGGAGGAGTCATTTAGGGGGTTTTGGGGGAAATCCAATCACTAGAACTATAGAATACACCAAACACTCCAATAAAGCACGAACTGCCTTTGAACCTGAATTGTCCAATTTCGTACACCTATTGATTTCCGATCGAGCCCAAAACTTGGGCATCATCATAATATGTTGGGAGGAGTCATTTGGTGAGTTTTGAAGGAAATCCAATCGCTAGAACTACGAAATGTACCAACCACTCCAATAAGGCACGAACGGCCTTTGAACTTGAATTGTCCAATTTCGTACACCAATTGTTTTCCGATCGAGCCCAAAACTTGGGCAACATCATGATAAGGTGGGAGGCGTCATTTGATGAGTTTTGAGTGAAATCCAATCTCTAGAACCACGGAATACACCAAACACTCCAATAAAGCACGAACTGCCGTTGAACTTGAATTGTCCAATTTCGTACTCCTGTTGATTTCCGATCGAGCGAAAAACTTGGGCATCATCATAATATGTTGGGAGAGGTCATGTGTTGAGTTTTGAGTGAAATCCAATCGCTAGAACAACGAAATGTACCAGCCACTCCAATAAGGCACGAACTGCGTTTGAACGTGAATTGTCCAATTTCGTACACCTATTGATTTCCGATCGAGCCCAAACCTTGGGTATCATCATAATGTGGTGGGAGGGGTCATGTGGAGAGTTTTAAGTGAAATCTAATCGCTAGAACTACAGAATACACCAACCACTCCAATTCGGAACAAACTGCCTTTGAACTTGAAGTGCGCAATTTCGTACACTTATTGATTTCCGATTGAGACCAAAACTTGGGCGTCATCATAATATGGTGGGAGGAGTCATGTGGTGAGTTTTGAGTGAAATCCAATCGCTAGAACTACAGAACACCAACCACTCCAATTCGGAAAAAACTGCCTTTGAACTTGAAGTGTCCAATTTCGTACACCTATTGATTTCCGATCGAGCCCAAAACTTGGCCATCATCATAATATGTTGGGAGGAGTCATTTGGCGAGTTTTGAGTGAAATCCAATCGCTAGAACTACGAAATGTACCAGCCACTCCAATAAGGCACGAACTGCCTTTGAGCTTGAATTGTCCAATTTCGTACACCTATTGATTTCCGATCGAGCCCAAAACTTGGACAGCATCATATTATGGTGGGAGGAGTCATTTGGTGAGTTTTCAGTGAAATCCAATCGCTAGAACTACGAGATGTACCAACCACTCCAATAAGGCACGAACTGCCTTTAAACTAGAATTGTCCAATTTCGTACACCTATTGATTTCCGATCAAGCCCAAAACTTGGGCATCATCATATTATGGTGGGAGGAGTCATGCTGTGAGTTTTGAGTGAAATCCAATCTCTAGAACTACGGAATACATCAACCACTCCATTTCGTACACCTATTGATTTCCGATCGAGATCGACACTTGGGAATCATCACAATATGTTGGGAGGAGTCATTTGGTGAGTTTTGAGTGAAATCCAATCGCCAGAACTACGAAATGTATCAACCACACCAATAAGGCACGAACTGCCTTTGAACTTGAATTGTCCAATTTCGTACACCTATTGATTTCCGATCGAGCCCAAAACTTGGGCATCATCATAATATGGTGGGAGGAGTCATGTGTTGAGTTTTGACTGAAATCCAATCGCTAGAACTACGGAATACACCAAACACTGCAATTCGGAACAAACTGGCTTTGAACTTGAAGTGTCCAATTTCGTGCACCTATTGATTTCCGATTCAGCCCAAAACTTGGGAATCATCATAATATGTTGGGAGGAGTCTTTTGATGAGTTTTGAGTGAAAACCAATCGCTAGAACTACGGAATACACCAACCACTACAATTCGGAACAAACTGCCTTTGAACTTGAAGTGTCCAATTTCGTACAACTATTGATTTCCGATTGAGCCTAAAACGTGGAATTCATCATAATACGTTGGGAGGAGTTTTTTGGTGAGTTTTGAGTGAAATCCAATCGCTAGAACTACGGAATACACCAACCACTCCAATAAAGCACGAACTGCCTTTGAACTTGAATTGTCCAATTTCGTACACCTATTGATTTCCGATCGAGCCCAAAACTTGGGCAGCATCATAATATGGTGGGAGGAGTCTTGTGGAGTGTTTTGGGTGAAATCCAATCGCAAGAACTATGGAATACACCAACCACTCCGATTCGGAACAAACTGCCATTGAACATGAAGTGTCCAATTTCGTACAGATATTGATTTCCGATCGAGCCCAAAACTTGGACATCATCATAATATGGTGGGGGGAGTCATGTGGACAGTTTTGAGTGAAATCCATTCACTAGAACTGCGGAATACTCCAACCACTCCAATCCGGAACAAACTCCCTTTGAACTTGAAGTGTCCAATTTCGTATACCTATCGATTTCCGATCGAGGCCAAAACTTGGGCATCATCGCAATTTGGTGGGAGGAGTCATGTGGTGAGTTTTGGGTGAAATCCCAGTGCTAGAACTGCGGAATACACCAACCACTCCAATTCGGAACAAACTGCCTTTGAACTTGATCTGTCCAATTTCGTACACCTATTGATTTCCGATCGAGCCCAAAACTTGGGCATCATCATAATATGGCGGGAGGAGTTACGTGGTGAGTTTTGGGTGAAATCCAATCGCTAAAACTACGGAATACACCAACCACTCCAATTCGGAACAAACTGCCTTCGAACTTGAAGTGTCCAATTTCGTACACCTATTGATTTCCGATCGAGCAAAAAACTTGGACATCATCATAATATGGTGGGAGGAGCCATGTGGTGAGTTTTGAGTGAAATCCAATCGTTAGAACGACGAAATACACCAACCACTCCAATTCGGAACAAACTGCCTTTAACTTGAAGTGTCCAATTTCGTACACCTATTGATTTCCTATCGAGCAAAAAACTTGGGCATCATCATAATATGGTGGGTGGAGTCATTTGGTGAGTTTTGAGTGAAATCCAATCGCTAGAACAACGAAATGTACCAACCACTCCAATAAGGCTCGAACTGCCTTTGAACTTGAATTATCCAATTTCGTACACCTATTGATTTCCGATCGAGTCCAAAACTTGGGAATCATCATAATATGATGGGAGGAGACATTTGGTGAGTTTTGAGTGAAGTCCAATCGCTAGAACAACGAAATGTACCAACCACTCCATTAAGGCTCGAACTGCCTTTGAACTTGAACTTGAAGTGTCCAATTTCGTACACCTACTGGTTTCCGATAGAGACCAACACTTGGGCATCTTCATAATATGTTGGGAGGAGTCATGTGGTGAGTTTTCAGTGAAATCCAATCGCTAGACCTACGGAATACACCAACCACTCCAACAAGGAACGAACTGCCTTGGAACTTGAATTGTCCAATTTCATACACCTATTGATTTCCGATCGAGCTCAAAACTTGGGCATCATCATAATATGGTGGGAGGAGTCATGTGGAGAATTTTGAGTGAAATACAATCGCTAGAACTGCGGAATACTCCAACCACTCCAATCCGGAACAAACTCCCTTTGAACTTGAAGTGTCCAATTTCGTATACCTATCGATTTCCGATCGAGGCCAAAACTTGGGCATCATCGCAATATGGTGGGAGGAGTCATGTGGTGAGTTTTGGGTGAAATCCCAGTGCTAGAACTGCGGAATACACCAACCACTCCAATTCGGAACAAACTGCCTTTGAACTTGATCTGTCCAATTTCGTACACCTATTGATTTCCGATAGAGACCAAAACTAGGAGATCATCATAATATGGTGGGAGGAGTCACGTGGTGAGTTTTGAGTGAAATCCAATCGTTAGAACGACGGAATATACCAACCACTCCAATTCGAAATAAACTGCCTTTCAACTTGAAGTGTCCAATTTCGTACACCTACTGATTTCCTATCGCGCAAAAAACTTGGGCATCATCATAATATGGTGGGAGGAGTCATGTGGTGGGTTTTGTGTGAAATCCAATCCTTAGAACTACGGAATACCCCAACCACTCCAATTCGGAACAAACTGCCTTTGAACTTGAAGTGTTTAATTTCGTACACCTATTGATTTCCGATCGAGCCCAACACTTGGGAATCATCATATTATGTTGGGAGGAGTCTTTTGGTGGGTTTTGAGTGAAATCCACTGGCTAGAACTACAAAATGTACCAACCACTCCAATAAGGCCCGAACTGCCTATCAACTTGAATTGTCCAATTTCGTACACCTATTGATTTCCGATCGAGCCCAAAACTTGGGCATCATCATAATATGGTGGGAGGAGTCATGTGGTGAGTTTTGAGTGAAAGCCAATCGCTCGAACTACGGAATACACCGACCACTCCATTTCGGAACAAACTGCCTTTGAACTTGAAGTGTCCAATTTCGTACACCTATTGATTTCCGATCGAGCCCAGAACTTGGGCATCATCATAATATGGTGGGTGGAGTCATTTGATGAGTTTTGAGTAAAATCATATCGCTAGAACTACGTAATACACCAAACACTCCAATAAAGCACGAACTGCCTTTGAACTTGAATTGTCCAATTTCGTACACCTATTGGTTTCCGACAGAGCCCAAAACTTTGGCATCATCATAATATGGTGGGAGGAGTCATTTGGTGAGTTTTGAGTGAAATCCAATTGCTAGAACTACGAAATGTACCAACCACTCCAATAAGGCACGAACTTCCTTTGAACGTGAATTGTCCAATTTCGTACACCTATTGATTTCCGATCGAGCCCAAAACTTGGGCAACATCATAATATGGTGGGATTAGTCGTTTGATAAGTTTTGAGTGAAGTCCAATCGCTAGAACTACGGAATACACCAAACACTCCAATAAAGCAGGAACTGCCTATGAATTTGAATTGTCCAATTTCGTACACCAATTTATTTCCGATCGTGCCCAAAACTTGGGCATCATTGTAATATGGTGGGAGGAGTCATGTGGAGAGTTTTGGGTGAAATTCAATCCCAAGAACTATGAAATACACCAACCACTCCAATTCGGAACAAACTGCCTTTGAACTTGAAGTGTCCAATTTCGTACACCAACTGATCTCCGATCGAGCCCAGAACTTGGGCATCATCATAATATGGTGGGAGGAGTCATGTGGAGAGTTTAGGGTGAAATCCAATCGCTAGAACTACGGAATACACAAACCACTCCATTTCGGAACAAACTGCCTTTGAACTTGAAGTGTCCAATTTCGTCGTACACCTATTGATTTCCGATCGGCCCAAAATTTGGGCATCATCATAATATCGTTGGAGGAGTCATTTGGTGAGTTTTCAGTGAAATCCAAAAGCAAGAACTACGAAATGTACCAACCACTCCAATAAGGCACGAACTGCCTTTGAACTTGAATTGTCCAATTTCGTACACCTATTGATTTCCGATCGAGCCCAAAACTTGGGAATCATCGTAATGTGTTGGGAGGAGTCATTTGGTGAGTTTTGAGTGAAATCCAACAGCTAGAACAACGAAATACACCAACCACTCCAATAAGGCATGAACTGCCTTTGAACTTGAATTGTCCAATTTCGTACACCTATTGATTTCCGATATAGCCCACAACTTGGAAATCATCATAATATGGTGGGAGGAGTCATGTGGAGAGTTTTGGGTGAAATCCAATCGCTAGAACTACGGAATACACCAACCACTCAAATTCGAAACAAACTGCCTTTGAAATTGAAGTATCCAATTTCGTACACCTATTGAATTACGATGAGCCCAAAACTTGGGCATCACCATAATGTGGTTGGACGAGTCATGTAGTGAGTTTTGAGTGAAATCCAATTGCCATAACTACAGAATACACCAACCACTCCAATTCGGAACAAACTGCCTTTGAACTTGTAGTATCCAATTTCGTACACCTATTTATTTCCGATCGGCCCAAAACTTGGGCATCATCATAATGTGGTTGGAGGAGTCATGTGGTGAGTTTTGAGTGAAATCCAATTTCAAAACTACCGAATACACCAACCACTCCAATTCGGAACAAACTGCCTTTGAACTTGAAGTGTCCAATTTCGTACACCTACTGATTTCCGATCGAGCCCAAAACTTGGGAATCATCGTAATATGTTGGGAGGAGTCATTTGGTGAGTTTTGAGTGAAATCCAACAGCTAGAACAACGAAATACACCAACCACTCCAATAAGGCACGAACTGCCTTTGAACTTGAATTGTCCAATTTCGTACACCTATTGATTTCCGATCGAGCCCAAAACATGGGCATCATCATAATATCTTGGGGGGAGTCATGTGGTGAGTTTTGAGTGAAATCCAATCGCTAGAACTACGGAATACACCAACCACTCCAATTCGGAACAAACTGCCTTTGAACTTAAAGTGTCCAATTTCATACACCTATTGATTTCCGATCGAGCCCAAAACTTGGGCATCATCATAATATGGTGGGAGGAGTCATGTGGTGAGTTTTGAGTGAAATCCAGTCGCTAGAACTACGGAATACACCAACCACTCCAATTCGGAACAAACTGCCTTTGAACTTGAAGTGTCCAATTTCGTACACCTATTGATTTCCGATCAGCCCAAAATTTGGTCATCATCATAATATGTTGGGGGTAGTCATTTGGTGAGTTTTGAGTGAAATCCAATCGCTAGAACTACGAAAAGTACCAACCACTCCAATAAGGGCTGAACCGCCTTTGAACGTGAATTGTCCAATTTCGTACACCTATTGATTTCCGATCGAGCCCAAAACTTGGGCAACATCATAATATGGTGGGATTAGTCATTTGATGAGTTTTGAATAAAGTCCAATCGCTAGAGCTACGGAATACACCAAACACACCAATAAAGCACGAACTGCCTTTGAACTTGAATTGTTCAATTTCGTACACCTACTGATTTCCGTTGGAGCTCAAAACTTGGGCATCATTATAATATGGCAGGAGGAGTCATGTGGTGAGTTTTGAGTGAAATCCAATCGCTAGAACTACGAAATACACCAACCACTCCAATAAGGCATGAAATGCCTTTGAACTTGAATTGTCCAATTTCGTACACCTATTGATTTCCGATCGAGCCCAGAACATGGGCATCATCATAGTATGGTGGGTGTAGTCATGTGGTGAGTTTTGAGTGAAATCCAATCGCTAGAACTACGGAATACACCAACCACTTCAATTCGGAACAAACTGCCTTGGAACTTGAAGTGTCCAATTTCGTACACCTATTGATTTCCGTTCGAGCTCAAAACTTGGGCATCATCATAATATGTTGGGAGGAGTCATTTGGCGACTTTTGAGTGAAATCCAATCGCTAGAACTACGAAATACACCAACCACTCCAATTCGGAACTAACTGCCTACGAACTTGAAGTGTCCAATTTCGTACACCTCTTGATTTTCGATCGAGGGCAAAACTTGGGGATCATCATAATATGGTGGGAGGAGTCATTTGGTGAGTTTTGAGTAAAATTCAATTGCTAGAACTACGGAATACACCAAACACTCCAATAAAGCACGAACTGCCTTCGAACTTGAATTGTCCAATTTCGTACACCTATTGATTTCCGATCTAGCCCAAAACTTGGGCATCAACACAATATGGGGGGAGGAGTCATTTGATGAGTTTTGAGTGAAATCCAATCGCTAGAACTACGAAATACACCAAACACTCCAATAAAGCACGAACTGCCTTTGCACTTGAATTGTCCAATTTCGTACACCTATTAATTTCCGATTGGGCCCAAAACTTGGGCATCATCGTAATCTGGTGGGAGGAGTCATGTGGTGAGTTTTTAGTGAAATCCAACCGCTAGAACAACGGAATATATCAAACATTACAATAGAGCACGAACTGCCTTTGAACTTGAATTGTCCAATTTCGTACACCTATTGATTTCGGATCGAGCCCAAAACTTGGGCATAATCATAATGTGGTGGGAGGAGTCATTTGGTGAGTTTTGAGTGAAATCCAATTGCTAGAACTACGGAATACAGCAACCACTCCAATTCGGAACAAACTGCCTTTAAACTTGAAGTGTCCAATTTCGTACAACAATTGATTTCCGAACGATCGCAAGACTTGAGCATCACCATAATATGGTGGGAGGATTCATTTAGTGAGTTTTGAGTGAAATCCAATCGCTAGAACTACGAAGTACACCAACCACTCCAATTCGGAACTAACTGCCTTCGAACTTGAAGTGTCCAATTTCGTACACCTCTTGATTTTCGATCGAGCGCAAAACTTGGGGATCATCATCATATGTTGGGTGGTGTCATTTGGGGAGTTTTGAGTAAAATCCAATTGCTAGAACTACGGAATACGCCAAACACTCCAATAAAGCACGAACTGTCTTTGAACTTGAATTGTCCAATTTCGTACACCTATTGATTTCCGATCTAGCCCAAAACTTGGGCATCAACACAATATGGTGGGAGGAGTCATTTGATGAGTTTTGAGTGAAATCCAATCGCTAGATGTAAAAAATACACCAAACACTCCAACAAAGCACGAACTGCCTTTGCACTTGAATTGTCCAATTTCGTACACCTATTAATTTCCGATCGGCCCCAAAACTTGGGCATCATCGTAATCTGGTGGGAGGAGTCATGTGGTGAGTTTTTAGTGAAATCCAATCGCTAGAACAACGGAATATATCAAACATTACAATAGAGCACGAACTGCCTTTGAACTTGAATTGTCCAATTTCGTACACCTATTGATTTCGGATCGAGCCCAAAACTTGGGCATCATCATAATGCGGTGGGAGGAGTCATTCGGTGAGTTTTGACTGTAATCCAATCCCTCGAACTACGGAATACACCAACCACTCCAATTAGGAACAAACTGCCTTTGAACTTGGAGTGTC
This sequence comes from Prunus campanulata, assembly GCA_034190965.1. Taxonomy (NCBI): domain Eukaryota; kingdom Viridiplantae; phylum Streptophyta; class Magnoliopsida; order Rosales; family Rosaceae; genus Prunus; species Prunus campanulata. The sequence goes on along the minus strand of CM067209.1, from coordinate 11,390,583 downwards.
CAATTTCTTACACCTATTGATTTTCGATCGAGCCCAAAACCTGGGCATCATCATAATATGTTGGGCGGAGTCATTTGGTGAGTTTTGGGTGAAATCCAATCGCTAGAACTACGGAATACTCCAACCACTCCAATTCGGAACAAACTGCCTGAAAACTTGAAGTGTCCAATTTCGTACACCTGTTGATTTCTGATCGAGCCCAAAACTTGGGCATCATTATAATGTGGTGGGAGGAGTCATTTGGTGAGTTTTGACTGTAATCCAATCCCTCGAACTACGAAATACACCAACCACACCAATTCGGGACAAACTGCCTTTGAACTTCAATTGTCCAATTTCGTACACCTATTGATTTCCGATCGACCCCAAAACTTGGGTATCATCATAGTATGGTGGGAGGAGTCATGTGGTGAGTTTTGAGTGAAATCCAATCGCTAGAACTACGGAATACACCAATCACTCCAATTCGGGACAAACTGCCTTTGAACTTGAAGGGTCAAATTTCGTACACCTATTGATTTACGATCGAGCCCAAAACTTGGGCATCATCATAATATGGTGGGAGGAATCATTTGGTGAGTTTTGAGTGAAATCCAATCGCTAGAACTACGGAATATACCAAAAACTCCAATTCGGAACAAACTGCCTGAAAACTTGAAGTGTCCAATTTCGTACACCTGTTGATTTCTGATCGATCCCAAAACTTGGGCATCATCATAATATGGTCGGAGGAGTCATTTGGTGAGTTTGGAGTGAAATCCAATCGCTAGAACTATGGAATACACCAACCACTCCAATTCGGAACAGACTACCTTTGATCTTGAAGTGTCCAAATTCGTACACCTATTGATTTCCGATCGAGCTCAAAACTTGGGCATCATCAAAATATGGTGGGAGGAGTCAGTTGGTGAGTTCTGAGTGAAATCCAATCGCTAGAACTACGGAATACAACTACCACTCCAATTCGGAACAAACTGCCTTGGAACTTGAAGTGTCTAATTTTGTACACCTATTCATTTCCGATCGAGCCCAAAACTTGGGCATCATCATAATATGTTGGGAGGAGTCATTTGGTGAGTTTTGAGTGAAATCCAATCTCTAGAACTACGAAATACACCAACCACTCCAATAAGTCACGAACTGTCTTTCAACTTGAATTGTCCAATTTCGTGCACTTATTGATTTCCGATCGAGCCCAAAACTTTGGCATCATCATCATATGGTGGGAGGAGTCATGTCGTGAGTTTTGAGCGAAATCCAATCGGTAGAACTACGGAAAACAACAACCACTCCAATTCGGAACAAACTTCCTTCGAACTTGAAGGGTCAAACTTCGTACACCTATTGATTTCCGATCGAGCCCAAAACTTGGGCATCACCATAAAATGGTGGGAGGTGTCATTTAGTGAGTTTTCAGTGAAATCCAATCGCTAGAACTATGGAACACACCAACCACCCCAATTTGGAACAAACTGCGTTTGAACTTGAAGTGTCCAATTTCGTACACCTATTGCTTTCCGATCGGGCCCAAAACTTGGGCATCATCATAATATCTTGGGAGGAGTCATGTGGTGAGTTTTGAGTGAAATCCAATCGCAAGAACTACGGAATACACCAGCCACTCCAATTCGGAACAAACTGCCTATGAACTTGAAGTGTCCAATTTCGTACACCAATTGATTTCCGATCGAGCCCAAAACTTGGGCATCTACATAATATGGTGGGAGGAGTCATGTGGTGAGTTTTGAGTGAAATCCAATCGCTAGAACTACGGAATACACCAACCACTCCAATTCGAGACAAACTTCCTTTGAACTTGAAGTGTCGAATTTCGTACACCTATTCATTTTCGATCGAGCCCAAAACTTGGGCATCATCATAATATGGTGGGAGGAGTCATTTGGTGAATTTTGAGTGAAATCCAATCGCTAGAACTACGGAATACACCAACCACTCCAATTCGGAACAAACTGCCTTTGAACTTGAAGTGTCCAATTTCGTACACCTATTGATTGCCGATCGAGACCAAAACAGGGGCATCTTCATAATATGGTGGGAGGAGTCATTTGGTGAGTTTTGAGTGAAATCCAATCGCTAGAACTACGGAATACACCAACCACTCCAATTCGGAACAAACTGCCTTTGAACTTGAAGTCTCCAATTTCGTACACCTATTGATTTCCGATCGAGCCTAAAACTTGGGCATCATCATAATGTGTTGGGAAGAGTCATTTGGTGAGTTTTGAGTGAAATCCAATCGCTAGAACTACGAAATACACCAACCACTCCAATAAGGCACGAACTGCCTTTGAACTTGAATTGTCCAATTTTGTACTCCTATTTATTTCCGATCGAGCCGAAAACTTGGGCATCATAATAATATGGTGGGAGGAGTCATTTGGTGAGTTTTGAGTGAAATCGAATCGTTAGAACTACGAAATACACCAACCACTCCAATAAGGCACGAACTGCCTTTGAACTTGAATTGTCCAATTTCATACACCTATTGATTTCCGATCGAGCCCAAAACTTGGGCATCATCATAATATGGTGGGAGGAGTCATTTGGTGAGTTTTGAGTGAAATCCAATCGCTAGAACTACGGAAAACGCCAACCACTCCAATTCGGAACAAACTGCCTTTGAACTTGAAGTGTCCAATTTCGTACACCTATTGATTTCCGACCGAGCCCAAAACTTGGGCATCACCATAAAATGGTGGGAGGAGTCATTTGGTGAGTTTGAAGTGATATCCAATCGCTAGAACTACGGAATACACCAACCACTCAAATTCGGAACTAACTGCCTTTGAACTTGAAGTGTCCAATTTCGTACACCTATTGATTTCCGATCAAGCCCAAAACATGGGCATCATCATAATATGTTGGGAAGAGTCATTCGGTGAGTTTTAAGTGAAATCTAATCGCTAGAACTACGAAATATACCAACCACTGCAATAAGGCAGGAACTGGCTTTAAACTTGAATTGTCCAATTTCGTACACCTATTGATTTCCGACCGAGCCCAAAACTTGGGCATCATCATAATATGGTGGGAGGAGTCATTTGGTGAGTTTTGAGTGAAATCCAATTGCTAGAACTACGAAATACAGCAACCAGTCCAATAAGGCACGAACTGCCTTTGAACTTGAATTGTCCAATTTCGTACACCTGTTGATTTACGATCGAGCCCAAAACTTGGGCATCATCATAATATGGGGGGAGAAGTCAAGTGGTGAGTTTTGAGTGAAATCCAATTGCTAGAACTACGGAAAACACGAACCACTCCAATTCTGGACAAATTGCTTTGAACTTGAAGTGTCCAATTTCGTACACCTACTGATTTCCGATCGAGCCCAAAACTTGGGCACCATCATAATATGGTGGGAGGAGTCATGTGGTGAGTTTTGATTGAATTCAAATCGCTAGAACTAGGGAATACACCAACCACTCCAGTTCGGAACAAACTGCCTTTGAACTTGAAGTGTCCAATTTCGTACACCTATTGACATCCGATCGGTCCCAAAACTTGCGCATCATCATAATATGGTGGGAGGAGTCATGTGGAGAGTTTTGAGTGAAATCCAATCAGTAGAAGTACGGAATACACCAACCACTCCAATTCGAAACATACTGCCTTTGAACTTGAAGTGTTCAATTTCGTGCACCTATTGATTTCCGATCGAGCCCAAAACTTGGGCATCATGATAATATGTTGGGAGGAGTCATTTGGTGAGTTTTGAGTGAAATCCAATCTCTAGAACTACGTAATACACCAACCACGACAATTCGGAACAAACTGCCTTTGAACTTGAAGTGTCCAATTTCGTACACCTATTGATTTCCGATCGAGCCCAAAACTTGGGCATCATCATAAGGTGTTGGGAAGAGGCATTTGGTGAGTTTTTAGTGAAATCCAATTGCTAGAACTACGAAATACTCCAACCACTCCAATAAAGCACGAACTGCCTTTGAACTTGTAGTGTCCAATTTCGTACACCTATTGATTTCCGATCGAGCCCAAAACTCGGGCATCGTCATAATATGTTGGGAGGAGTCATTTGTGAGTTTTGAGTGAAATCCATTCGGTTGAACTACGAAATACACCAACCACTCCAATAAGGCACGAACTGCATTTGAACTTGAATTGTCCAATTTCGTACAACTATTGATTTCCGATCGAGCCCAAAACTTGGGCATCATCATAATATGGTGGGAGGAGTTTTGTGGTGAGTTTTAAGTGAAATCCAATCGCTAGAACTACGGAATACACCAACCACTCCAATTCGGAAGAAACTGCTTCTGAACTTGAAGTGTCCAATTTCGTACACCTATTGATTTCCGATCGAGCCCAAAACTTGGGCATCATCATAATATGGTGGGAGGGGTCATGTGGAGAGTTTTGAGTGAAATCCAATCGCTAGAACTATGGAATACACCAACCTCTCCAATTCGGAAGAAACTGCCTTTGAACTTGAAGTGTCCAATTTCGTACACCTATTGATTTTCGATCGAGCCCAAAACTTGGGCATCATCATAAATTGGTGGGACGAGTCATTTGGTGAGTTTTGAGTGAAATCAAAACGCTGGAACTACGGGATACAATAACCACTTCAATTCGGAACAAACTGCTTTTGAACTTGAAGTGTCCAATTTCGTACACCTATTGATTTCCGATCGAGCCCAAAACTTGGGCATCATCATAATATGGTGGGAGGAGTCATTTGGTGAGTTTTGAGTGAAATCCAATCGCTAGAACTACGAAATACACCAACCACTCCAATAAGGCACGAACTGCCTTTGAACTTGAATTATCCAATTTCGTACGCCTATGGATTTACGATCGAGCCCAAAACTTAGGCATCATCATAATATGGTGGGAGGAGTCATGTGGAGAGTTTTGAGTGAAATCCAATCACTAGAACTACGGAATACACCAACCAATCCAATTCCGAAAAAACTGCCTTTGAACTTGAAGTGTCCAATTTCGTACATCTATTGATTTCCGTTCGGGCCCAAAACCTGGGCATCATCATAATGTGGTGGGAGGAGTCATGTGGAGAGTTTTGAGTGAAATCCAATCACTAGAACTACGGAATACACCAACCACTCCAATTCGGAAGAAACTGCTTCTGAACATGAAGTGTCCAATTTCGTACACCTATTGATTTCCGATCGAGCCCAAAACTTGGGCATCATCATAATATGGTGGGAGGAGTCATTTGGGGAGTTTTGAGTGAAATCCAATCGCTAGAACAACGGAATATACCAAACACTCCAATTCCGAACAAACTGCCTTCGAACTTGAATTGTCCAATTTCGTACACCTATTGATTTCCGATCGAGCCCAAAACTTGGGCATCATCATAATTTGGTGGGAGGAGTCATTTGGTGAATTTTGAGTGAAATCCAATCGCTAGAACTACGGAATACACCAACCACTCCAATTCCGAACAAACTGCCTTTGAACATGAAGTGTCCAATTTCGTACACCTATTGATTTCCGATCGTGCCCAAAACTTGGGCATCATCATAATTTGGTGGGAGGAGTCATTTGGTGAGTTTTGAGTGAAATCCAATCGCTAGAACTACGGAATACACCCAACACTCCAATTCCGAACAAACTGCCTTCGAACTTGAATTGTCCAATTTTGTACACCTATTGATTTCCGATCTAGCCCAAAACTTGGGCATCATCATAATATGGCGGGAGGAGTCATTTGGTGGGTTTTGAGTGAAATCCAATAGCTAGAACTACGGAATACACCACTCCAATGAGGCACGAACTGCCTGTGAACCTGAATTGTCCAATTTCGTACACCTATTGATTTCCGATCGAACCCAAATAATGGCCTTCGTCATAATATGGTGGGAGGAGTCATGTGCTGAGTTTTGAGGGAAATCCAATCGCTAGAACTACGGAATACACCAACCACTCTAATTCGGAACAAACTGCCTTTGAACTTGAAGTGTCCAATTTCGCACACCTATTGATTTCCGATCGAGCCCAAAACTTGGGCATCGTCATAATATGTTGGGAGAAGTCATTTGGTGAGTTTTGAGTGAAATCCAATCGCTAGAATGATATGTTCATAATTTCACACATTTGCATGCCTTCTTTACTTGGTGATTTTGTTTGTGTGTTTTGTAGGTTAAGGCAGCAAGAGATCAGATTTGACACAATCCATGCATATTAAGGGCTGATTGGCACAAGAGGAATATAAACTTAAAGACAGACCCAATTTGGGCCACACTCTCCTTGTCAGTCCAGCGTCGTGGGTCATCTTACAAGCATCATTTCAGCAACTTACACAACTCAAATGACGAGACGTCCTTTATAGAAGTTGTTCATATTGGTGTCTAGTATAACATATCCAAAATTCAGCGTAATTGAACATATCTGGAGTCCTTAGACCGTCAAACACTGAACCATGCTCAGGAGGATTTTAATATGCAGCTGCCAGCTAATGAGCCTTGTGTTCCACACCTCCCTTGAGCCAAGTGCCTCACCTAAGTTGTACCTGACTTTAGACCAAACATGTTGAGCAAATTAGGGAGTCATTTCTGCATTGAAAGTCTCAAGGAGCAAAACAAGGCATGCTTAATTAGGGGGAAACATGTTTGCACAAATCCGTTTCCAGGATTTCTGGTGGGCTGTCTACACCAGCCAAGGGGAGGACGAATTTTGGAAGTCTATAAATAGAGAGTTGCAGCTCATTCACAAGGGGGGGAGAGGAGAGTTACACACATACATTCACTTCATCCCTTATTCTCATACACACATTTGGTGGGTTTTGAGTGAAATCCAATTGCTAGAACTACGGAATACACCAACCACTCCAATAAGGCATGAACTGCCTTTGAACCTGAATTGTCCAATTTCGTACACCTATTGATTTCCAATCGAACCCAAAACATGGCTTCATCATAATATGGTGGGAGGAGTCATGTGGTGAGTTTTGAGTGAAATCCAATCGCTAGAACAACGCAATACCCCAACCACTCTAATTCGGAACAAACTGCCTTTGAACTTGAAGTGTCCAATTTCGCACATCGATGGATTTCCGATCGAGCCCAAAACTTGGGCATCATCATAATATGGTGGGAGGAGTCATTTGGTGGAATTTTGAGTGAAATCCAATCGCTAGAACAAAGGAATACACCAACCACTCCAATTCGGAAAAAACTGCCTTTGAACATGAAGTGTCCAATTTCGTACACCTATTGATTTCCGATCGAGCCCAAAACTTGGGCGTCATCATAATATGGCGGGAGGAGTCATTTGGTGTGTTTTGAGTGAAATCCAATCGCTAGAACTACGGAATACACCAACCACACCAATTCGGAACAAACTGCCATTGAACGTGAAGTGTCCAATTTTGTACACCTATTGATATCCGATCGAGCCCAAAACTTGGGCGTCATCATAATATGACGACAGGAGTCAATTGGTGTGTTTTGAGTGAAATCCAAACGCTAGAACTACGGAATACACCAACCACTCCAATAAGGCACGAACTGCCTTTGAACCTGAATTGTCCAATTTCGTACACCTACTGATTTCTGATCGAACCCAAAACATGGGCTTCATCATAATATGGTGGGAGGAGTCATATGGTGAGTTTTGAGGGAAATCCAATCGCTAGAACTACGGAATACAACAACCACTCCAATTCCGAACAAACTGCCTTTGAACTTGAAGTGTCCAATTTCGCACACCTATTGATTTCAGATCGAGCCCAAAACTTGGGCATCGTCATAATATGTTGGGAGGAGTCATTTGGTGAGTTTTGAGTGAAATCCAATCGGTAGAACTATGGAATACACCAACCACTCCAATAAGGCACGAACTGCCTTTGAACTTGAATTGTACAATTTCGTAAACCTATTGATTTCCGATCGAGCCCAAAACTTGGGCATCATCATAATATGGTGGAAGGTGTCATTTGGGTAGTTTGGAGTGAAATTCAATCGCTAGAACTACGGAATACACCAAACACTCCAATAAAGCACGAACTGCCTTCGAACTTGAATTGTCCAATTTCGTACATCTATTGATTTCCGATCGGGGCCAAAACTTGGGCATCATCATACTATGGTGGGAGGAGTCACGTGGAGAGTTTTGAGTGAAATCCAATCACTAGAACTACGGAATACACCAACCACTCCAATTCCGAACAAACTGCCTTTGAACATGAAGTGTCCAATTTCGTACACCTACTGATTTCCGATCGAGCCCAAAACTTGGGCATCATCATAACTTGGTGGGAGGAGTCATTTGGTGAGTTTTGAGTGAAATCCAATCGCTAGAACTACGGAATACACCCAACACTCCAATTCCGAACAAACTGCCTTCGAACTTGAATTGTCCAATTTTGTACACCTATTGATGTCCGATCTAGCCCAAAACTTGGGCATCGTCATAATATGGCGGGAGGAGTCATTTGGTGGGTTTTGAGTGAAATCCAATCGCTAGAACTACGGAATACACCAACCACTCCAATAAGGCACGAACTGCCTTTGAACTTGAAGTGTCCAATTTCGTACACCTATTGATTTCCTAGCGAGCCCAAAACTTGGGCATCTTCATAATAGGGTGGGAGGAGTCATGTGGTCAGTTTTGAGTGAAATCCAATCGCTAGAACTACGGAAAACACCAACCACTCCAATTCGGAACAAACTGCCATTGAACATGAAGTGTCCAATTTTGTACACCTATTGATATCCGATCGAGCTCGAAACTTGGGCGTCATCATAATATGGCGGGAGGAGTCATTTGGTGTGTTTTGAGTGAAATCCAATCGCTAGAACTACGGAATACACCAACCACTCCAATATGGCACGAACTGCCTTTGAACCGGAATTGTCCAATTTCGTACACCTATTGATTTCTGATCGAACCCAAAACTTGGGCATCATCATAATATGTTGGGAGGAGTCATGTTGTGAGTTTTCAGTGAAATTCAATCGTTAGAACTACGGAAAACACCAACCACTCCAATTCGGAACAAACTGCCTTTGAAGTTCAAGTGTCCAATTTCGTACTCCTAATGATTTCCGATCGAGCCCAAAATTTGGGCATCATCATTACATGGTTGGAGGAGTCATGTAGTGAGTTTTGAGTGAAATCCAATCTCTAGAACTACGGAATACACCAACCACTCCAATGATGCACGAAATGCCTTTGAACTCGAATTGTCGAATTTCGTGCACCTATTGATTTTCGATCGAGCCCAAAACTTGGGCATCATCATAATATGTTGGGAGGAGTCATGTGGTGAGTTTTCAGTGAAATCCAATCGATAGAACTACGGAATACACCAACCACTCCAATTCGGAACAAATTGCCTATGAACTTGAAGTGTCCAATTTTGTACACCTATTGCTTTCCGATCGAGCCCAAAACTTGGGCATCATCATATTATGGTGGGAGGAGTCGGCTCAATCGGAAATCAATAGGTGTACAAAATTGGACAGTTCAAGTTCAAAGGCAGTTCGTGCCTTATTGGAGTGGTTGGTGTATTTCGTAGTTCTAGCAATTGGATTTCACTCAAAACTCACCACGTGACTCCCCCCACCGTGTTATGATGATGCCCAAGTTTTGGGCTCGATCGGAAATCGATAGGTGAACGAAATTGGACACTTCAAGTTCAAAGGCCGTTTGTTCCGAATTGGAGTGGTTGGTGTATTCCGTAGTTTTAGTGATTGGATTTCACTCAAAACTCACCACATGACTCCTCCCACCATATTATGCTGATGCCCAAGTTTTGGGCTCGATCGGAAAGCAATAGGTGTACGAAATTGGACACTTCAAGTTCAAAGGCAGTTTGTTCCGAATTGGAGTGGTTGGTGTTTTCCGTAGTTCTAGCGATTGGATTTCACTCAAAACTCACCACATGACTCTCCCACCCTATTATGATGCCCAAGTTTAGGGCTCAAACGGAAATCAATAGGTGTACGAAAATGGACAATTCAAGTTCAAAGGCAGTTAGTGCCTTATTGGAGTGGTTGGTGTATTTCGTTGTTCTAGCGATTGGATTTCACTCAAAACTCACCACATGACTCCTTCCTGGGAGGAGTCATTTGAAGAGGTTTGAGTGAAATCCAATCGCGAGAACTACGGAATACACCAACCACTCCAATTCGGAACAAACTCTGTTTGAACTTGAAGTGTCCAATTTCGTGCACCTATGGATTTCCGATCGAACCCAAAACTTGGGCATCATCATAATATGGGGGAAGGAGTCATTTGATGAGTTTTGAGTGAAATGCAATCGCTAGAACTACGGAAGACACCAAACACTCCAATAAAGCACGAACTTCCTTTGAACTTGAACTGTCCAATTTCGTACACTTACTAATTTCCGATCGAGCCCAAAACTTGGGCATCATCATAATATGGTGGCAAGAGTCATTTAGTGAGTTTCGAGTGAAATCCAATCTCTAGAACTACGGAATACACCAAACACTCCGGTAAAGAATGAATTGCTTTTGAACTTGAATTGCCCAATTTCGTACACCTATTGATTTCCGAACGAGCCCAAAACTTGGACATCATCAAAAAATGGTGGGAGGAGTCATGTGGTGAGTTTTGAGTGAAATCCAATCGCTAGAACTACGGAATACACCAACCACTCCAATTTGGAACAAACTGCCTTTGAACTTGAAGTGTCCAATTTCGTACACCTATTGATTTCCGATCGAGCCCAAAACTTGGGCATCATTATAAAATGGTGGTAGGAGTCATTTGGTAAGTTTTGAGTGAAATCCAATCTCTAGAACTACGGAATACACCAACCACTCCAATTCGGGACAAACTGCCTTTGAACTTGAAGTGTAAAATTTCGTATACCTATTGGTTTCCGATCGAGCCCAAAACTTGGGAATCATCATAATTGTTGGTAGGAATCATTTGGTGAGTTTTGAGTGAAATCCAATCGCTAGAACTACGAAATATACCAACCACTCCAATAAGGCACGAACTGCCTTTGAACTTGAATTGTCCAATTTCGTACTCCTATTGATTTCCTATTGATCCCAAAACTTGGGCATCATCATAATATGGTGGGAGGAGTCATGTGGAAAGTTTTGAGTGAAATCCAATCGCTAGAACTACGGAATACACCAACCACTACAATTCGGAACAAACTGCCTTTCAACTTGAAGTGTCCAATTTCGTACACCTATTGATTTCTCATCGAGCCCAAAACTTGGGCACCATCATAATATGTTGGAGGAGTCATTTGGTGAGTTTTGAATGAAATCCAATCGCTAGAACTACGAAATACACCAACGACTCCAATAAGGCACGAACTACCTTTGAGCTTGAATTGTCCAATTTCGTACACCTATTGATTTCCGATCGAGCCCAAAACTTGGGCATCATCATAATATGGTGGGAGGAGTCATGTGGTGAGTTTTGAGTGAAATCCAATCGCTAGAACTACGGAGTACAATAACCACTCCAATTCGGAAAAAACTGCCTTTAAACTTGAAGTGTCCAATTTCGTACACCTATTGATTTCCGATCGAGCCCAAAACTTGGGCATCGTCATAATATGTTGGGAGGAGTCATGTGGTGAGTTTTGAGTGAAATCCAATTGATAGAACTACGAAATACACCAACCACTTCAATCAGGCACGAAGTGCCTTTGAACTTCTAGTGTCCAATTTCGTACACCTACTGATTTCCGATCGAGCCCAAAACTTGGGCTTCATCATAATATGGTGGGAGGAGTCATGTGGAGAGTTTTGAGTGAAATCGAATCGCTTGAACTACGGAATACAACAACCACTCCAATTCGGGACAAATTGCTTTGAACTTGGAGTGTCCAATTTCGTACACCTATTGATTTCCGATCGAGCCCAAAACTTGGACATTATCATAATATGGTGGAAGGAGTCATGTGGAGAGTTTTGAGTGAAATCCAATCGCTAGAACTACGGAATTCACCAACCACTCCAATTCGGAACAAACTACCTTTGAACCTGACGTGTCCAATTTCGTACACCTATTCATTTCCGATCGAGCCCAAAACTTGGGCATCTTCATAATATGTTGGGGGGAGTCATGTGGAGAGTTTTGAGTGAAATCCAATCGCTAGAACTACTGAATATATTAACCACTCCAATTCGGAACAAACTGCCTTTGAACTTAAAGTGTCCAATTTCGTACACCTATTGATTTCCGATCGAGCCCAAAACTTGGGCATCTTCATAATATGTTGGGGGGAGTCATTTGGGGAGTTTGGAGTGAAATCCAACCGCTAGAACTACGAAATACACCAACCACTCCAATAAGGCACGAACTGCCATTGAACTTAAATTGCCCAATTTCGTACAATTATTGATTTCTGATCGAGCCCAAAACTTGGGCATCATCATAATATGGTGGAAGGAGTCATGTGGAGAGTTTTGAGTGAAATCCAATCGCTAGAACTACGGAATTCACCAACCACTCCAATTCGGAACAAACTACCTTTGAACCTGACGTGTCCAATTTCGTACACCTATTGATTTCCGATCGAGCCCAAAACTTGGGCATCATCATAATATGGTGGGAGGAGTCATGTGGTGAGTTTTGAGTGAAATCCAATCGCTAGAACTACGGAGTACAATAACCACTCCAATTCGGAAAAAACTGCCTTTAAACTTGAAGTGTCCAATTTCGTACACCTATTGATTTCCGATCGAGCCCAAAACTTGGGCATCGTCATAATATGTTGGGAGGAGTCATGTGGTGAGTTTTGAGTGAAATCCAATTGATAGAACTACGAAATACACCAACCACTTCAATCAGGCACGAAGTGCCTTTGAACTTCAAGTGTCCAATTTCGTACACCTACTGATTTCCGATCGAGCCCAAAACTTGGGCTTCATCATAATATGGTGGGAGGAGTCATGTGGAGAGTTTTGAGTGAAATCGAATCGCTTGAACTACGGAATACAACAACCACTCCAATTCGGGACAAATTGCTTTGAACTTGGAGTGTCCAATTTCGTACACCTATTGATTTCCGATCGAGCCCAAAACTTGGACATTATCATAATATGGTGGGAGGAGTCATGTGGAGAGTTTTGAGTGAAATCCAATCGCTAGAACTACTGAATATATTAACCACTCCAATTCGGAACAACCTGCCTTTGAACTTAAAGTGTCCAATTTCGTACACCTATTGATTTCCGATCGAGCCCAAAACTTGGGCATCTTCATAATATGTTGGGGGGAGTCATTTGGGGAGTTTGGAGTCAAATCCAACCGCTAGAACTACGAAATACACCAACCACTCCAATAAGGCACGAACTGCCATTGAACTTAAATTGCCCAATTTCGTACAATTATTGATTTCCGATCGAGCCCAAAACTTGGGCATCATCATAATATGGTGGGAGGAGTCATTTGGTGAGTTTTGTGTGAAATCCAATAGCTAGAACTACGGAATACAACAACAACTCCAGTTCGGAACAATTTGCCTATGAACATGAAATGTCCAATTTCGTACACCTATTGATTTCCGATCGAGCCCAAAACTTGGGCATCATCATAATATGGTGGGAGGAGTCATGTGGACAGTTTGGAGTGAAATCCAGTCGCTAGAACTACGGAATACACCAACCACTCTAATTCGGAACAAACTGACTTTGAACTTGAAGTGTCCAATTTCGTACACCTATTGATTTCCGATCGAGCCCAAAACTTGGGCATCATCATAATGTGTCGGGAAGAGTCATTTGGTGAGTTTTGAGTGAAATCCAATCGCTCGAACTACGAAATACACCAACCACTCCAATAAGGCACGAACTGCCTTTGAACTTGAATTGTCCAATTTCGTACACCTATTGATTTCCGATCGAGCCCAAAACTTGGGCATCATCATAATATGGTGGGAGGAGTCATGTGGTGAGTTTTGAGTGAAATCCAATCGCTAGAACTACGGAATACAATAACCACACCAATTCGGAACAAACTGTCTTTAAACTTGAAGTGTCCAATTTCGTACACCTATTGATTTCCGATCGGGACAAATTGCTTTGAACATGAAGTGTCCAATTTTTTACACCTATTGATTTCCAATTGAGCCCAAAACTTGGGCATCATAATATGAGGGGAGGAGTCATGTGGAGAGTTTTGAGTGAAATCCTATCGCTAGAACTACGGAATACACCAACCACTCCAATTCGGAACAAACTGCCTTTGAACTTGAAGTGTCCAATTTCGTACACCTAATGATTTACGATCGAGCCCAAAACTTGGGCATCGTCATAAAGTAGTGGGAGGAGTCATTTGGTGAGTTTTGAGTGAAATCCAATCGCTAGAACTACGGAATACCCCAACCACTCCAATTCAGAACAAAGTGCCTTTGAACTTGAATTGTCCAATTTCGTAGACCTATTTATTTTCTATCGAGCCGAAAACTTTGGCATCATCATAATATGGTGGTAGGAGTCATGTGGTGAATTTTGAGTGAAATCCAATCGCTAGAACTATGAAATACACCAACCCCTCTAATAAGGCACGAACTGCCTTTGAACTTGAATTGTCCAATTTCGTACACCTATTCATTTCCGATCGAGCCGAAAACTTGGGCGTCATCATAATATGGTGGGAGGAGGAGTCATGTGGTGAGTTTTGAGTGAAATCCAATCGCTAGAACTACGAAATACACCAACCACTCCAATAAGGCACGAACTGCCTTTGAACTTGAATTGTCCAATTTCGTAGACCTATTTATTTTCGATCGAGCCCAAAACTTTGGCATCATCCTAATATGGTGGGAGGAGTCATGTGGTGAGTTTTGAGTGAAATCCAATCGCTAGAACTACGGAATACACCAACCAATCCAATTCGGAACAAACTGCCTTTGAACTTGAAGTTTCCAATTTTGTGCACCTATTTCCAATCGAGCCCAAAACCTGGGCATCATCATAATGCGTTGGGAAGAGTCATCTGGTGAGTTTCGAGTGAAATCCAATCGCTAGAACTAAGAAATACACCAACCACTCCAATAAGGCACGAACTGCCTTCAAACTTGAATTGTCCAATTTCGTACACCTATTGATTTCCGATGGAGCCCAAAACTTGGGCATCACCATAAAATGGTGGGAGGAGTCATTTCGTGAGTTTTGAGTGAAATCCAATCGCTAGAACTACGGAATACACCAACCACTCCAATACGGCACGAACTGCCTTTGAACTTGAATTGTCCAATTTCGTACACCTACTGAATTGCGATCGAGCCCAAAACTTGGGCATCATCATAATATGGTGGGATGATTCATATGGAGAGTTTTGAGTGAAATCCAGTCGCTAGAACTACGGAATACACCAACGACTCCAATTTGGGACAAATTGCCTTGAACTTGAAGTGTACAATCTCGTACACCTATTGATTTCCGATCGAGCCCAAAACTTGGGCATCATCGTAATATGGCGGGAGGAGTGACGGGGATAGTTGTGAGTGAAATACAGTCCCTAGAACTACGGAATACAATAACCACTCCAATTCGGAACAAACTGCCTTTGAACTTGAATTGCCCAATTTCGTACCCCTATTGATTTCCGATCGAGCCCAAAACTTGGGCATCGTCACAATATGTTGGGAGGAGTCATTTGGTGAGTTTTGATTGAAATCCAACCCCTCCAATAAGGAGTTGCCTTTGAACTTGAATTGTCCAATTTCGTACACCTATCGATTTCCGATCGAGCCCAAAACTTGGGCATCATCATAATATGGTGGGAGGAGTCATTTGGTCAGTTTTGAGTGAAATCCAATGGCTAGAACTACGGAATACACCAACCACTCCAATTCGGAAGAAACTGCCTTTCAACTTGAAGTGTCCAATTTCGAACACCTATTGATTTCCGATCGAGCCCAAAACTTGGGCATCATCATAAAATGGTGGGAGGAGTCAATTGGTGAGTTTTGAGTGAAATCCAATCGCTAGAACTATCGAATACACCAACCACTCCAATTCGGAACAAACTGCCTTTCAACTTGAGGTGTCCAATTTTGTACACCTATTGGTTTCCGATCGAGCCCAAAACTTGGGAATGATCATAATTGTTGGGAGGAGTCATTTGGTGAGTTTTGAGTGAAATCCAATCGCTAGAACTACGAAATACAATAACCACTCCAATAAGGCAAAACTGCCTTTGAAATTGAATTGTCCAATTTCGTACACCTATTGATTTCCGATCGAGCCCAAAACTTGGGCATCACCATAATATGTTGGGAGGACTCATTTTGGTGAGTTTTGAGCGAAATCCAATCACTAGAACTACGAAATACACCAACCACTCTAATAAGGCACGAACTGCCTTTGAACTTGAATTGTCCAATTTCGTACACCTAATGATTTCCGATCGAGCCCAAAGCTAGGGCATCTTCACAATTTGGTGGGAGGAGTCATGTGTTGAGTTTTGGGTGAAATCCAATTGATAGAACTACGGAATACACCATCCACTCCAATTCGTAACAAACTGCCTTTGAACTTGATATGTCCAATTTCGTACACCTATTGATTTCCTATCGAACCCAAAACTTGGGCATCATCATAATATGGTGGGAGGAGTGATGTGGTGAGTTTTGAGTGAAATACAATCGCTAGAACTACGAAATGCACCAACCACTCCAATAAGGCACGAACTGCCTTTGAACTTGAATTGTCCAATTTCGTACACCTATTGATTTCCGATCGAGCCCAAAACATGGGAATCATGATAATATGTTTTGAGGAATCATTTGTTGAGTTTTGAGTGAAATCCAATCGCTAGAACTACGAAATGCACCAACCACTCCAATAAGGCACGAACTGCCTTTGAACTTGAATTGTCCAATTTCGTACACCTATTGATTTCCTATCAAGCCCAAAACTTGGGCATCATCATAATATGGTGGGAGGAGTGATGTGGGGAGTTTTGAGTGAAATACAATCGCTAGAACTACGAAATGCACCAACCACTCCAATAAGGCACGAACTGCTTTTGAACTTGAATTGTCCAATTTCGTACACCTATTTATTTCCGATCGAGCAAAAAACTTGGGCACCATCATAATATGGTGGGAGGAGTCATTTGGTGAGTTTTGAATGAAATCCAATCGCTAGAACTACGAAATGCACCAACCACTCCAATACGGCACGAATTGCCTTTGAACTTGAATTATTCAATTTCGTACACCTATTGATTTCCGATCGAGCCCAAAACTTTAGAATCATCAAAATATGTTTTGAGGAATCATTTGTTGAGTTTTGAGTGAAATCCAATCGCTAGAACAAAGAAATGTACCAACCACTCCAACAAGGCACAAACAGCCTTTGAACTTGAATTGTCCAATTTCGTACACCTATTGATCTCCGATCGAGCCCAAAACTTGGCGATCATCACAATATGGTGGGAGGGGTCATGTGGGGAATTTTGGGTGAAATCCAATTGCTAGAACTACGGAATACACCATCCACTCCAATTCGTAACAAACTGCCTTTGAACTTGATCTGTCCAATTTCGTACACCTATTGATTTCCGATCGAGCCCAAAACTTGGGCACCGTCGCAATATGGTGGGAGGAGTCATGTGGTGAGTTTTGGGAGAAATCCAATTGCTAGAACTATGGAATACACCAACCACTCCAATTCGGAACAAATTGCCCTTCCACTTGAATTGTCCAATTTTGTACACCTATTGATTTACGATCGATCCCAAAACTTGGGAATCATCATAATATGGTGGGAGGAGTCAGTTGGTGACTTTTGAGTGAAATCCAATCGCTAGAACTACGGAATACACCAACCACTCCAATT
Organism: Prunus campanulata; assembly: GCA_034190965.1. Lineage (NCBI taxonomy): Eukaryota > Viridiplantae > Streptophyta > Magnoliopsida > Rosales > Rosaceae > Prunus > Prunus campanulata. Next base: position 11,372,788 of record CM067209.1, on the reverse strand, counting down.
AGGAACAAACTGCCGTCGAACTTGATGTGTCCAATTTCGTACACCTATTGATTTCCGATCGAGCGAAAAACTTGGGCATCATCATAATACGGTGGGAGGAGTCATTTGGTGAATTTTGAGTGAAATCCAATCGATAGAACTACGAAATGCACCAACCACTCCAATAAGGCACGAACTGCCTTTGAACTTGAATTGTCCAATTTCGTACACCTATTGATTTCCGATCGAGCCCAAAACTTGGGAATCATCATATTATGTTTTGAGGAATCATTTGTTGAGTTTTGAGTGAAATCCAATCGGTAGAACTACGAAATACACCAACCACTCCAATAAGGCACGAACTGCTTTTGAACTTGAATTGTCCAATTTCGTACACCTATTGATTTCCTATCAAGCCCAAAACTCGGGCATCATCATAATATGGTGGGAGGAGTGATGTGGTGAGTTTTGAGTGAAATACAATCGCTAGAACTACGAAATGCACCAACCACTCCAATAAGGCACGAACTGCTTTTGAACTTGAATTGTCCAATTTCGTACTCCTATTGATTTCCGATCGAGCAAAAAACTTGGGCACCTTCATAATATGGTGGGAGGAGTCATTTGGTGAGTTTTGAGTGAAATCCAATCCCTTGAACAAAGAAATGTACCAACCACCCCAACAAGGCACAAACTGCCTTTGAACTTGAATTGTCCAATTTCGTACACCTTTTGATTTCCGATCGAGCCCAAAACTAGGGCATCATCACAATATGGTGGGAGGAGTCATGTGGGGAGTTTTGGGTGAAATCCAATTGCTAGAACTACGGAATACACCATCCACTCCAATTCGTAACAAACTGCCTTCGAACTTGATCTGTACAATTTCGTACACCTATTGATTTCCGATCGAGCCCAAAACTTGGGCACCATCACAATATGGTGGGAGGAGTCATGTGGTGAGTTTTGGGAGAAATCCAATTGTTAGAACTATGGAATACACCAACCACTCCAATTCGGAACAAACTGCCGTTGAACTTGAAGTGTCCAATTTCGTACACCTATTGATTTCCGTTCGAGCGAAAAACTTGGGCATCATCATAATATGGTGGGAGGAGTCATTTGGTGAATTTTGAGTGAAATCCAATCGCTAGAACTACGAAATGCACCAACCACTCCAATAAGGCACGAACTGCCTTTGAACTTGAATTGTCCAATTTCGTACACCTATTGATTTCCGATCGAGCCCAAAACCTGGGAATCATCAAAATATGTTTTGAGGAATCATTTGTTGAGTTTTGAGTGAAATCCAATCGGTAGAACTACGAAATACACCAACCACTCCAATAAGGCACGAACTGCTTTTGAACTTGAATTGTCCAATTTCGTACACCTATTGATTTCCTATCAAGCCCAAAACTTGGGCATCATCATAATATGGTGGGAGGAGTGATGTGGTGAGTTTTGAGTGAAATACAATCGCTAGAACTACGAAATGCACCAACCACTCCAATAAGGCACGAACTGCTTTTGAACTTGAATTGTCCAATTTCGTACACCTATTGATTTCCGATCGAGCAAAAAACTTGGGCACCATCATAATATGGTGGGAGGAGTCATTTGGTGAGTTTTGAATGAAATCGAATCGCTTGAACTACGGAATACACCATCCACTCCAATTCGTAACAAACTGCCTTTGAACTTGATCTGTCCAATTTCGTGCACCTATTGATTTCCGATCGAGCCCAAAACTTGGGCACCATCACAATATGGTGGGAGGAGTCATTTGGTGAGTTTTGAGTGAAATCCAATCGCTAGAACTACGAAATGCACCAACCACTCCATTAGGGCACGAACTGCCTTTGAACTTGAATTGCCCAATTTCGTACACCTATTGATTTCCGATCAAGCGCAAAACTTGGGAATCATCAAAATATGTTTTGGGGAATCATTTGTTGAGTTTTGTGTGAAATCCAATCGCTAGAACAAAGAAATGTACCAACCACTCCAACAAGGCAAGAACTTCCTCTGAACTTGAATTATCCAATTTCGTACACCTATTGATTTCCGACCGTGCCCAAAACTAGGGCATCATCACAATTTGGTGGGAGGAGTCATGTGGTGAGTTTTGGGTGAAATCCAATTGATAGAACTACGGAATACACCATCCACTCCAATTCGTAACAAACTGCCTTTGAACTTGATCTGTACAATTTCGTACACCTATTGATTTCCGATCGAGCCCAAAACTTGGGCACCATCACAATATGGTGGGAGGAGTCATGTGGTGAGTTTTGGGAGAAATCCAAATGCTAGAACTATGGAATACACCAACCACTCCAATTCGGAACAAATTGCCTTTCCACTTGAATTGTCCAATTTCGTACACCTATTGATTTCCGATCGAGCCCAAAACTTGGGCATCATCATAATATGGTGGGAGGAATCAGTTGGTGAGTTTTGAGTGAAATCCAATCGCTAGAACTACGGAATACACCAACCACTCCAATTCGGAACAAACTGCGGTTGAACTTGATCTGTCCAATTTCGTACACCTATTGATTTCCGATCGAGGCCAAAACTAGGGCATCATCATAATATGGTGGGAGGAATCATTTGGTGAATTTTGAGTGAAATCCAACCGCTAGAACTACGAAATGTACCAACCACTCCAATAAGGCACGAACTGCCTTTGAACTTGAATTGCCCAATTTCGTATACCTATTGATTTCCGATCGAGCCCAAAACTTGGGAATCATCATAATATGTTGGGAGGAGTCATTTGTTGAGTTTTGAGTGAAATCCAATCCCTTGAACAAAGAAATGTACCAACCACTCCAACAAGGCACAAACTGCCTTTGAACTTGAATTGTCCAATTTCGTACACCTATTGATTTCCGATCGAGCCCAAAACTTGGGCACCATCACAATATGGTGGGAGGAGTCATGTGGTGAGTTTTGGGAGAAATCCAATTGCTAGAACTATGGAATACACCAAGCACTCCAATTCGGAACAAATTGCCTTTCAACTTGAATTGTCCAATTTTGTATACCTCTTGATTTCCGATCGATCCCAAAACTTGGGCATCGTCATAATATGGTGGGAGGAGTCATTTGGGGAGTTTTGGGTGAAATCCAATTGCTAGAACTACGGAATACACCATCCACTCCAATTCGTAACAAACTGCCTTTGAACTTGATCTGTCCAATTTCGTACACCTATTGATTTCCGATCGAGCCCAAAACTAGGGCATCATCAGAATTTGGTGGGAGGAGTCATGTGGTGAGTTTTGGGTGAAATCCAATCGCTAGAACTACGAAATGCACCAACCACTCCATTAAGGCACGAACTGCCTTTGAACTTGAATTGCCCAATTTCGTACACCTATTGACTTCCGATCGAGCCCAAAACTTGGGAATCATCATAATATGTTGGGAGGAGTCATTTGTTGAATTTTGAGTGAAATCCAATCGCTAGAACAAAGAAATGTACCAACCACTCCAACAAGGCACAAACTGCCTTCGAACTTGAAATGTCCAATTTCGTACACCTATTGATTTCCGATCGAGCCCAAAACTTGGGCATCATCACAATATGGTGGGAGGAGTCATGTGGGGAGTTTTGGGTGAAATCCAATTGCTAGAACTACGGAATACACCAACCACTCCAATTCGGAACAAACTGCCTTTGAACTAGATCTGTCCAATTTCGTACACCTATTGATTTCGGATCGAGCCCAAAACGTGGGCATCATCCTAATATGGTTGGAGGAGTCATGTGGAGAGTTTTGGGTGAAATCCAATCGCTAGAAGTACGGAATACACCAACCACTCCAATTCGGAACAAACTGCCTTTGAACTTGAAGTGTTCAATTTCGTACACCTATTGATTTCCGATTGAGCCCAAAACTTGGGTATCATCAAAATATGGTGGGAGGAGTCATGTGGTGAGTTTTCAGTGAAATCCAATCACTAGAACTACGGAATTCACCAACCACTCCAATTCGGAACAAATTGCCTTTCAACTCGAAGTGTCAAATTTCGTACAGCTATTGATTGCCAATCGAGCCCAAAACTTGCCCATCATCATAATAAGTTGGGAGGAGTCATTTGCTGAGTTTTGAGTGAAATCCAATTGCTAGAACTACGAAATACACCAACCACTACAATAAGGCACGAACTGCCTTTGAACTTAAATTGTCCAATTTCGTACACCTATTGATTTCCGATTGAGCCCAAAACCTGGGCATCATCGTAATATGGTGGGAGGAGTCATGTGGACAGTTTTGAGCGAAATCCAATCGCTAGACCTACGGAATACACCAACCACTCCAATTCGGAACGAACTGACTTTGAACTTGAGGTGTCCAATTTCGTACACCTATTGATTTCCGATCGAGCCCAAAACTTGGGCATCATGATAATGTGTCGGGAAGAGTCATTTGGGGAGTTTTGAGTGAAATCCAATCGCTAGAACTACGAAATGCACCAACCACTCCAATAAGCCACGAACTGCTTTTGAACTTGAATTGTCCAATTTCGTACACCTATTGATTTCCGATCGAGCCCAAAACTTGGGAATCATCAAAATATGTTTTGAGGAATCATTTGATGAGTTTTGTGTGAAATCCAATCGCTAGAACAAAGAAATGTACCAACCACTCCAACAAGGCATGAACTGCCTCTGAACTTGAATTGTCCAATTTCGTACACCTATTGATTTCCGATCCAGCCCAAAACTTGGGCATCATCATAATTTGACGGGAAGAGTCATTTGGTGAGTTTTGAGTGAAATCCAATCGCTAGAACTACGAAATACACCAACCACTCCAACAAGGCACGAACTGCCTTTGAACTTGAATTGTCCAATTTCGTACTTCTATTGATTTCCGATCGAGCCCAAAACTTGGGCATCATCATAATACGGTGGGAGGAGTCATGTGGTGAGTTTTGAGTGAAATCCAATTGCTAGAACTACGAAATACACTAACCACTTCAATCAGGCACGAACTGCCTTTGAACTTTAAGTGTCCAATTTCGTACACCTACTGATTTCCGATCGAGCCCAAAACTTGGGCTTCATCATAATATGGTGGGTGGAGTCATGTGGAGAGTTTTGAGTGAAATCCAATCGCTTGAACTACGGAATACACCAACCACTCCAATTCGGGACAAATTGCTTTGAACATGAAGTGTAACAACCTGATCCTTAAATAATATTTAATTAATAATTTAATGAAGGAAAAGACTAAATTACCCTCGGACTAATTTATTAGAATTTAAGTTGACGTTTTGACCAGGAAAGAATTTGGGAAAACTACTTGTACCGTTGCGTAGAGCGCGACGAAACGAGTTCGTAGACACGTGGTGGACTCAATTCCGTGTTATATTGAAGAAATTACGAGCAAAATACTGAAAAAGGACAAAAGAGTAATTTCCGAAAAGTCAGATTTTAAAATCAGACCCTCCCTTTCTCTCTCCTCACTCTCTCTTCTTCCTCGCGACACCAAACCCTCCCCCCTGTTTTCTTCTTCCTCCAGCCGCACCTCCCTTCACCATAACCCACCACCATCCGACCACCGTAGGACGCCGGACCAGCCCAAAAAGGACCGGCGACATCTCAGCAGCTCAGCCCGACCCTTCCCCAGCCGCCTGCCGCCACGAATCGCCGGAGAAAACCAGAAAATCGCGGCAGTTTTGGCAGAATTTCGTCGGCTACGTTCGTCGTCATCCGGCCACCAAATCGGATGAATTAGGTATGGAAATTCGACTGATTTTCACGTTCTAGCAGATGGTTGGGTAGGTTTTAAGGAATTTTGAGGTTTGAAGGGTTAATTATTCAATTGAAATTCTGCCAGTTTGAGAGCTCGGGTTCAGTCAGTTCCGGCCACTTTTTGGCCATAGTCCAAGAACAAAAATGGTTCCAAATAGGGTGTATTACCTAGGATAGGAGTTTGGTACGGCGGTGTGGAGATTTTCCGGTCACCAGAAATTGTTAGGCACACCCACGCGCCGGCAGCGCGTGGGCGGCACGTGGGCCAGGTAGCAGGAGCCACTCTTGGTCCTAAAATAATCATCGTGTCCTCACGAGCGCGTAGGATTTCGCGGATCTCGATTCGGACAACGTTTGAACCCCGAACGGATCTCGCATAGTGTGCGATTTCCGGGTTCAATACGTTCAGACCGTTGGATCATAGCCAAACTGGAGTTTGTAGATCTAGGTATTTTAAGGATCGTGTAGGATTAAACAGATCATAAATCGGAGTCTCGGATGCTCCGGAAAGGCCAACCCTAGCGCTAGGTTTACGGAAAAGCGTTCGTCGGTCCGATCGTGCGATCGTGAGCAATCCGACCGTCCGATCGAGACCAAACTCTTGGGACATGTGTCCTAGGCTTATCGGAACCTCTAGGAACGATCAGATCGGAATTCTGAGGTCGTGGACCCCACGGGGTCCCGAGTTGACTTTTTGGGACTTTATTGCTTTTGAGTCCCGAGATACTTCTAAAGCGTGTCCACTGAGAGGAAAAGCTAATGTGGGCATAGGAAGGACTTTTAAAGTGATGCACGCACTATTAGGAGCTGGGGGTCAGGGTTTTTAATTTAATACTATATTACTGAGCAGAGTTTTTAATAAAATATTATGATGGTTATACAGGCACCCGGGCACCAGGTGACCCGCAGGAGGGACCTTCAAAGGGTCCAGCTAGCTCAGAGTATCTGTGAGTGGACTGTTTGTTTTATAAACGTTTTAAGCATTTTATTTTCATTATTTGATCTTGAATAAGTTTTACTGAATACGGCTTTCCTAGCATGACTTGATATATTTAAATATTTCTGTTTATTTATGTGTTGCCTAGTGGAACATTTAAAAAGGGATTTGGAAAGTCAGAACTAAGGCATTATCAGATTAAATAGCAGCAGGATTTAAGGAATAGTTTTATAAGTAGTTTTATAAACTTTAATCTTTCTCAGAATTATTTATATATACATACATTTATTTTAAGCCACCATAGCTACCCAAGGTTGCTTTCAGTATAGTAAATGTTGCCTCGGAAATTATGTTGCCTTTGGTATTATTGATGTCGACGGACATCTAGTTGCCTTCGGGTAGGTCAGCATGCTTGACACAGCCCCACGTGTCTCGGGGACGCTCGGACCGTGTGGTGCTAGGAGTGCAGCTCAGGTGGACCAAGTGTTCCCTGAGTCTAGCTAGGATTGTGGATCAGGCCGACCAAGTGTCCCCTGAATTCTGCTAGGGTTGCAGCTCGGGTTGACTTTGTGTTTCCCGAGGTCTGCTAGGAAGTGTCACTCCAGTGGCGCGAGGATGTGTCACTCCGGTGGCACAAGGATGGAATTGACGGAATTATACATGGGTATAACTAGGTGGTAGATTAAGGTCGATTTCAATGCTTTCAAGTAATTAATGTTTAATTAAATATATGATTGATTCTCTATATATATTTATATACATTTGCATTGCTTTCAGTACGAGTTTATTTATAAAAGAAGTGATTTAGTTTTATAATTGATTTTACAGAGGGTTAGTATGTTCTTATGCTATTTTTTCCAAACCTTATTTTTGGTCCACTCACCTTTTTAATGTTTTGCGCCCCCAGGCAGTAGTCGTGCATCAGTGCGCCACCACCGGGCCGAGTCCGCCTTCCGCCACATCCCCTGTTAACGTAGGGTCTTGTATAATTATTTTATACCTATAATCTTCTGTGTAGAGCTCTGATATTGCCCCAGTTTGCATCTCTAACTGTTGGAATGTAATTATTTTTTTTGCATGCTGACAGTTGGTGTATATTTTATATGCATGCTTGACAGGTGTAATCTTGGGATTGGTTTAACTGCAGAGGAGACTTTGCTGAATTTTTTCGCAGTCTGTTCCGAATAGGTGTACGAAATTGGACACTTCAAGTTCAAAGGCAGTCTGTTCCGAATTGGAGTGGTTGGTGTATTCCGCAGTTCTAGCGATTGGATTTGACTCAAAACCCACCAAATGACTCCTCCGAACATATTATGATGATTCCTAAGTTTTGGGCTCCATCGGAAATCAATAGGTGTACGAAATTGAACATTTCAAGTTCAAAGGCAGTTCGTGCTTTACTGGAGTGTTTGGTGTATTTCGTAGTTCTAGCGATTGGATTTCACTCAAACTCACCAAATGACTCCTCCCACCATGTTATGATGATGCCGAAGTTTGGGGCTCGATCGGAAATCAATAGGAGTTCGAAATTGGACAATTCAAGTTCAAAGGCAGTTCGTGCCATATTGGAATGGTTGGTGTATTCCGTAGTTCTAGCGATTTGATTTCACTCAAAACTCCCCACATTTGTCCTCCCACCAAATTATGATGATGCCCAAGTTCAAAGGCAGTTCGTGCCTTACAGGAGTGGTTGGTCTATTTCGTAGTTCCAGCAATTGGATTTCACTCAAAACTCACCAAATGACTCCTCCCACCATTTTATGATGATGCCCAAGTTTTGGGCTCGATTGGAAATCAATAGGAGTTCAAAATTGGACAATTCAAGTTCAAAGGCGGTTCGTGCCTTACAGGAGTGGTTGGTGTATTTCGTAGTTCCAGCATTTGGATTTCACTCAAAACTCACCACATCACTCCTCCCACCATATTATGATGATGCCCAAGTTTTGGGCTCTATCGAAAATCAATAGGTGTACGAAATTGGACACTTCAAGTTTAAAGGCAGTTTGTTCCGAATTGGAGTGGTTGGTGTATTCCGTAGTTCTAGCGATTGGATTTCACTCAAAACTCAACAAATGACTCCTCCCACCATTTTATGACGATGCTCAAGTTTTGGGCTCGATCGGAAATCAACAGGTGTACGAAATTGGACACTTCAAGTTCAAAGGCAGTTTGTTCAGAGTTGGAGTGGTTGGTGTATTCCGTAGTTCTAGCGATTGGATTTCACTCAAAAATCCCCACACGACTCCGCCCACCATATTATGATGTTGCCCAAGTTTTGTGCTCGATCGGAAATGAAAAGGTGTACGAAATTGGACAATTCAAGTTCACAGGCAGTTCGTGCCCAATTGGGGAGGTTGGTGTATTTCGTATTTCTATCGATTGGATTTCTCTCAAAACTCACCGAATGACTCCTCCCAACATATTATGATGATGCCCAAGTTTGGGGCTCGATCTAAAATCAATAAGTGTACGAAATTGGACAATTCAATTGCGGAGGCAGTTCGTGCCTTATCGGAATGGTTGGTGTATTCCGTAGCTCTAGCGCTTGGATTTCACTCAAAACACACAACATTTGTCCTCCCACCATATTATGATGATGCCCTTGTTTTGGGCTCGATCGGAAATCGATAGGTGTACGAAATTGGACAATTCAAGTTCAAAGGCAGTTCGTGACTTATTGGAGTGGTTGGTACATTTCGTAGTTCTAGCGGTTGGATTTCACTCAAAACTCTCCAAATGACTCCTCCCAACATATTATGATCATGCCCAAGTTGTGGGCTCGATCGGAAATCAATAGGTGTACGAAATTGGACAATTCAAGTTCAAAGGCAGTTTGTGCCTTATTGGAGTGGTTGATGTATTATGTAGTTCTAGCGACTGGATTTCACTCAAAGCTCACCAAATGACTCCTCCCAACATATTATGATGATGCCCAAGTTTGGGGCTCGATCGAAAATCAATAGGTGTACGAAATTGGGCAAGTCAAGTTCACAGGCAGTTCGAGCCTTGTTGGAGTGGTTGGTGTATTCCGTAGTTCTAGCGATTGGATTTCACTCAAAACTTCCCACATTTGTCCTCCCACCATATTATGATGATGCCCAAGTTTTGGGCTCGATCGGAAGTCAATAGGTGTACGAAATTGGACAATTCAAGTTCAAAGGCAGTTCGTGAATTATTGGAGTGGTTGGTACATTTCGTAGTTCTAGCGTTTGGATTTCACTCAAAACTCACCAAATGACTCCTCCGAACATATTATGAAGATTCCCAAGTTTTGGGCTCCATCGGAAATCAATAGCTGTACGAAATTGGACACTTCAAGTTCGAAGGCAGTTTGTTCCAAATTGCATTGGTTGGTGTATTCTGTAGTTCTAGCGGTTGGATTTCACCCAAACCTCACCACATGACTCCTCCCACCATATTATGATGATGCCCAAGTTTGGGGCTCGATCGGAAATTAATAGGTGTAAGAAATTGGACACTTCAAGTTCAAAGGCAGTCTGTTTCGAATTAGAGTGGTTGGTGTATTCCGTAGTTCTAGCGATTGTATTTCACTCAAAACTCACCACATGACTCCTCCCACCATATTATGATGATACCCAAGTTTTGGGCACGATCGGAAATCAATAGGTGTACGAAATTGGACAATTCAAGTTCAAAGGCAGTTCGTGCCTTATTAGAGTGGTTGGTACATGTCGTAGTTCTAGCAATTGTATTTCACTCAAAACTCACCAGATGACTCCTCCCATCATATTATGATGATGCCCAAGTTTTGGGCTCGATCGGAAATCAATAGGTGTACGAAATTGGACACTTCAAGTTCAAAGGCAGTTTGTTCTGAATTGGAGTGGTTGGTGTATTTCGTAGTTCTAGCAATTGAATTTCACTCAAAACTCACCACATGAGTCCTCCCACCACATTATGATGATGCCCAAGTTTTGGGCACGATCGGAAATCAATAGGTGTACGAAATTGGACACTTCAAGTTCAAAGGCAGTTTGTTCTGAATTGGAGTGGTTGGTGTATTTCGTAGTTCTAGTGATTGAATTTCACTCAAAACTCACCACATGAGTCCTCCCACCATATTATGATGATGCCCAAGTTTTGGGCTCGATCGGAAATCAATAGGTGTACGAAATTGAACAATTCAAGTTCGAAGGCAGTTCGTGCCTTATTGGAGGGGCTGGTGTATTTCGTAGTTCTAGCGATTGGATTTCACTCAAAACTCTCCAAATAACTCCTCCCAACATATTATGACGATGCCCAAGTTTTGGGCTCGATCGGAAATCAATAGGTGTACGAAATTGGACACTTCGAGTTCAAAGGCAGTTTGTTCCAAATTGGAGTGGCTGGTTGTCTCCATAGTTCTAGCGATTGGATTTCACTCAAAACTCACCAAATGACTCCTCCCACCATTTTATGATGATGCCCAAGTTTTGGTCTCGATCGGAAATCAATAGGTGTACGAAATTGGACACTTCAAGTTCAAAGGCAGTTTGTTCCGAATTGGAGTGGTTGGTGTATTCCGTAGTTCTCGCGATTGTATTTCACTCAAAACTCACCACATGACTCCTCCCACCATATTATGATGATTCCCAAGTTTTGGGCTCGATCGGAAATCAATAGGTGTACGAAATTGAACAATTCAAGTTCAAAGGCAGTTCATGCCTTGTTGGAGGGGCTGGTGTATTTTGTAGTTCTAGCAATTGGATTTCACTCAAAACACACCAAATGACTCCTCCCAACATATTATGACGATGCCCAAGTTTTGGGCTCGATCGGAAATCATTAGGGGTACGAAATTGGACACTTTAAGTTCAAAGGCAGATGGTTCCGAATTGGAGTGGTTGGTGTATTCCGTAGTTCTAGCGATTGGATTTCACTCAAAACTCACCAAATGACTCCTCCCACCATTTTTTGATGATGCCCAAGTTTTGGGCTCGATCGGAAATCAATAGGTAAACGAAATTGGACACTTCATGTTCAAAGGCAGTTTGTTCTGAATTGGAGTGGTTGGTGTATTCCGTAGTTCTAGCGATTGGATTTAACTCAAAACTCTCCACACGACTCCTCCCACCATACTATGATGATGCCCAAGTTTTGGGATGGATCGGAAATCAATTGGGGTACGAAATTGGACACTTCAAGTTCTAAGCAACTTGGCCCGAATTGGAGTGGTTGGTGTATTCCGATCTTCTAGCGATTGGATTTCACTCAAAACTCACCACATGACTCCTTCCACCATATTATGATGATGCCCATGTTTTGGGCTCGATCGGAAATCAATAGGTGTACGAAATTGGACATTTCAAGTTCAAAGGCAGTTCGTGCCTTAATGGAGTGGTTGGTGTATTTCATAGTTCTAGCGATTGGATTTCCCTCAAAACTCCCCAAATGACTCCTCCCAACATATTATGATGATGCCCAAGTTTTGGGCTCGATCGGAATTCAATAGGTGTACGAAATTGAACAAGTTAAGTTCAAAGGCAGTTCGTGCCTTATTGGAGGGGCTGTTGTATTTCGTAGTTTTAGTGATTGGATTTCACTCAAAACTCTCCAAATGACTCCTCCCAACATGTTATGACGATGCCCAAGTTTTGGGCTCGATCGGAAATCAATAGGTGTACGAAATTGAACAATTCAAGTTCAAAGGCAGTTTGTTCCGAATTGGGGTGTTTGGTGTATTCCGTAGTTTAAGCGATTGGATTTCAGTCAAAACTCACCACATGACTCCTCCCACCATTTTATGATGATGCCCAAGTTTTGGGCTCGATCGGAAATCAATAGGTGTACGAAATTGGACACTTCAAGTTCAATGGCAGTTCGTGCCTTATTGGAGGGGTATGTGTATTTCGTTGTTCTAGTGATTGGATTTCACTCAAAACTCACCAAATGACTCCTCCCATAATATTATGACGATGCCCAAGTTTTGGGCTCGATCGGAAATCAATGGGTGTACGAAATTGGACAATTCAAGTTCAAAGGCAGTTCGTGCCTTATTGAAGTGGTTGGTACGTTTCGTAGTTCTAGCAATTGGATTTCACTCAAAACTCACCACAAGACTCCTCCCACCATATATTATGATGATGCCAAAGTTTTGGGCTCGATCGGAAATCAATAGGTGTACGAAATTGGACACTTCAAGTTCAAAGGCAGTTCGTGCCTTATTGGAGTGGTTGGTTCTTTTCGTAGTTCTAGCAATTGGATTTCACTCAAAACTTACCAAATGACTCCTCCCAACATATTATGAGGATTCCCAAGTTTTGGGCTCGATCGGAAATCAATAGTTGTACGAAATTGGACACTTCAAGTTCAAAGGCAGTTTGTTCCGAATTGGAGTGGTTAGTGTATTCCGTAGTTCTAGCGATTGGATTTCATTCAAAACTCACCAAATGACTCCTCCCACCATTTTGGGATGATGCCCAAGTTTTGGGCTCGATCGGAAATCAATAGTTGTACGAAATTGGACACTTCAAGTACAAAGGCAGTCTGTTTCGAATTGGAATGGTTGGTGTATTCCGTAGTTCTAGCGATTGGATTTCACTCAAAACTCACCACATGACTCCCCCACCATTTTATGACGATGCCCAAGTTTTGGGCTCGATCGGAAATCAATAGGTGTACGAAATTGGACACTTCAAGTTCGAAGGCAGTTCGTACCTTGTTGGAGGGGTTTGTGTATTTTGAAGTTCTAGCGATTGGATTTCACTCAAAACTCACCACATGACTCCTCCCACCATATTATGGTGATGCCCAAGTTTTGGGCTCGATCGGAAATCAATATGTGTACGAAATTGGACACTTCAAGTTTAAAGGCAGTTTGTTCCAAATTGCAGTGGTTGGTGTATTCCGTAGTTCTAGCGATTGGATTTCACTCAAAACTCACCACATCACTCCCCCACCATTTTATAACGACGCCCAAGTGTTGGGCTCAATCGGAAATTAGTAGGTGTACGAAATTGGACACTTCAAGTTCAAAGGCAGTTTGTTCCGAATTGGAGTGGTTGGTGTATTCCGTAGTATTCCGTAGTTCTAGCGATTGGATTTCACTCAAAACTCACCACATGACTCCCCCACCATTTTATGACGATGCCTAAGTTTTGGGCTCGATCGGAAATCAATAGGTGTACGAAATTGGACACTTCAAGTTCGAAGGCAGTTCGTGCCTTATTGGACGGGCTGGTGTATTTCGTCGTTCTAGCGATTGGATTTCACTCAAAATTCACCAAATGACTCCTCCCAACATATTATGACGATGCCCAAGTTTTGGTCTCGATCGGAAATCAATAGGTGTACGAGATTGGACACTTCAAGTTCAAGGGCAGTTTGTTCCGAATTGGAGTGGTTGGTGTATTCCGTAGTTCTAGCGATTGGATTTAACTCAAAACTCTCCACATGACTCCTCCCACCATATTATGATGATGCCCAAATTTTGGGCTCGATCGGAAATCAATTGGTGTACGAAATTGGACACTTCAAGTTCAAAGCAACTTGTCCCGAATTGGAGTGGTTGGTGTATTCCGTAGTTCTAGCGATTGGATTTCACTCAAAACTCACCAAATGACTCCTCCCAACATATTGTGAAGATGCCCAAGTTTTGGGCTCGATCGGAAATCAATAGATGTACGAAATTGGACAATTCAAGTTCAAAGGCAGTTCGTGCCTTATTGGAGGGGTTTGTGTATTTTGAAGTTCTAGAGATTGGATTTCACTCAAAACTCACCACATGACTCCTCCCACCATATTATGGTGATGCCCAAGTTTTGGGCTCGATCGGAAATCAATAGGTGTACGAAATTGGACAATTCAAGTTCAAAGTCAGTTCGTGCCTTATTGGAGTGGTTGGTACATTTCATAGTTCTAGCGATTGAATTTCACTCAAAACTCGCCAAATGACTCCTCCCAACATTTTATGATGATTCCCAAGTTTTGGGCTCGATCGGAAATCAATAGGTGTACGAAATTGGACACTTCAAGTTCAAAGGCAGTTTGTTCCGAATTGGAGTGGTTTGTGTATTCCGTAGTTCTAGCGATTGGATTTCACTCAAAACTCACCACATCACCCCCCCACCATTTTATGACGATGCCCAAGTTTTGGGCTCGATCGGAAATTAGTAGGTGTACGAAATTGGACACTTCAAGTTCAAAGGCAGTTTGTTCCGAATTGGAGTGGTTGGTGTATTCCGTAGTTCTAGCGATTGGATTTCACTCAAAACTCACCAGATCACTCCCCCACCATTTTATGACGATGCCCAAGTTTTGGGCTCGATCGGAAATTAGTAGGTGTACGAAATTGGACACTTCAAATTCAAAGGCAGTTTGTTCCGAATTGGAGTGGTTGGTGTATTCCGTAGTTCTAGCAATTGGATTTCACTCAAAACTCACCACATGACTCCTCCCACCATTTTATGATGATGCCCAAGTTTTGGGCTCGATCGGAAATCAATAGATATACGAAATTGTGCACTTCAAGTTCAAAGGCAGTTTGTTCCGAATTGAAGTGGTTGGTGTATTCCATTCTTCTAGCAATTGGATTTAACTCAAAACTCACCACATGACTCCTCCCACCATATTATGGTGATGCCCAAGTTTTGGGCTCGATCGGAAATCAATAGGTGTACGAAATTGGACAGTTCAAGTTCAAAGGCCGTTTGTTCCGAATTGGAGTGGTTGGTGTATTCCGTAGTTCTAGCGATTGGATTTCACTCAAAACTCACCAAACGATTCCTCCCACCATTTTATGACGATGCCCAAGTTTTGGGCTCGATCGGAAATCAATAGGTGTACGAAATTGGACAGTTCAACTTCAAAGGCAGTTTGTCCCGAATTGGAGTGGTTGGTGTATTCCGTAGTTCTAGCGATATTGATTTCCGATCGAGACCAAAACTTGGGAATCATCATAATAAGTTGGGAGGAGTCATTTGGCGAGTTTTGAGTGAAATCCAATCGCTAGAACTACGAAATGTACCAACCACTCCAATAAGGCACGAACTGCCTATGAACTTGAAGTGTCCAATTTCGTACACCTATTGATTTCAGATAGAGCCCAAAACTTGGGCATCATCATAATATGGTGGGAGGAGTCATGTGGAGAGTTTTGAGTGAAATCCATTCACTAGAACTACGTAATACACCAACCACTCCAATTCAGAACAAACTGCCTTTGAACTTGAAGTGTCCAACTTCGTACACCCATCGATTTCCGATCGAGCCCAAAACATGGGCATCATCATAATATGGTGGGAGGAGTCATGTGGTGAGTTTTGAGTGAAATCCAATCGGTAGAACTACGAAATACACCAACCACTCCAATAAGGCACGAACTGCCTTTGAACTTGAATTGTCCAATTTCGTACACCTATGGATTTCTGATCGAGCCCAAAACCTGGGCGTCATCATAATATGGTGGGAGTAGTCGTGTGCTGAGTTTTGAGAGAAAACCAATCGCTAGAACTACGGAATAAACCAACCACTCCAATTCGGAACAAACTGCCTTTGAACTTGAAGTGTCCAATTTCTTACACCTATTGATTTCCGATCGAGCCCAAAACTTGGGCATCATCAGAAAATGGTGGGAGGAGTCATTTGGTGAGTTTTGATAGAAGTCCAATCGCTAGAACTACGGAATACACCAACCACTCCAATTCGGAACAAACTGCCTTTGCACTTGAAGTGTCCAATTTCGTACACCTATTGATTTCCGATCGAGCCCAAAACTTGGGCATCATCATAATATGGTGGGAGGAGTCATGTGGTGAGTTTTGAGTGAAATCCAATCGCTAGAGCTACGTAATACACCAACCACTCCAGTAAGGCACGAACTGCCTTTGAACTTGAATTGTCCAATTTCGTACACCTATTGATTTCCGATCGAACCCAAAACATGGGCTTCATCGTAATATGGTGGGAGGAGTCATGTGGTGAGTTTTGAGTGAAATCCAATCGCTAGAACTACGGAATACACCAACCACTCCAATTCGGAACAAACTGCCTTTGAACATGAAGTGTCCAATTTCGTACACCTATTGATTTCCGATCGAGCCCAAAACTTAGGCATCATCATAATGTGTTGGGTAGAGTCATTTGGTCAGTTTTGAGTGAAATCCAATCACTAGAACTACGAAATACACCAACCAACCTAATAAGGCACGAATTGCCTTTGAACTTGAATTCGCCAATTTCGTACATCTATTGATTTCCGATCGTGACCAAAACTTGGGCATCATCATAATATGTTGGGAGGAGTCATGTGGAGAGTTTTGAGGGAAATCCAATCCCTAGAACTACGGAATACATCAACCACTCCAATTCGGCACAAATTGCCTTTGAACTCGAAGTGTCCAAATTCGTACCCCTACTGATTTCCGATTGAGCCCAAAACTTGGGCATCATCACAATATGGTGGGAGGAGTCATGGGGAGTGTTTTGAGTGAAATCCAATCACTAGAACTACGGATTACACCAATCACTCCAATTCGGAACAAATTGCCTTTGAACTTGAAGTGTCCAATTTCTTACACCTATTGATTTCCGATCGAGCCCAAAACTTGGGCATCTTCACAAAGTGTTGGGAAGATTCATTTGGTGAGTTTTGAGTGAAATCCAGTCGCTAGAACTACGAAATACACCAATCACTCGAATAAGGCACGAACTGCCTTTGAACTTGAATTGTCCAATTTCGTACACCTGTTGATTTCCGATCGAGCCCAAAACTTGGGCATTATCATAATACGATGGGAGGAGTCATGTGGGGAGTTTTGAGTGAAATCCAATCGCTAGGACTAAGGAATACAATAACCACTCCAATTCGGAACAAACTGCCTTTGAACATGAAGTGTCCAATTTCGTACACCTCTTGATTTCCGATCGAGCCCAAAACTTGGGAATCGCGATAATATGTTGGGAGGAGTCATTTGGTGAATTTTGAGTGAAATCCAATTGCTAGAACTACGAAATACTCCAACCACTCCATTAAGGCACGAACTGCGTTTGAACTTGAATTGTCCAATTTCGTACACCTATAGAATTTCGATCGAACCCAAAACTTGGGCATCATCATATTGTATTGGGAGGAGTCATTTCGTGAGTTTTGAGTGAAATCCAATCGCTAGAACTACGGAATACACCAACCACTCCATTTCGGAACAAACTGCCTTTGAACTTGAAGTGTCCAATTTCGTGCACCTATTGATTTTCGATCAAGCCCAAAACTTGGGCATCATCATATTATGTTGGGAGGCGTCATTGGGTGAGTTTTGAGTGAAATCCAATTGCTAGAACTACGAAATACACCAACCACTCCAATAAGGCTCTAACTGCCTTTGAACTTGAATTGTCCAATTTCGTACACCTATTGATTTCCGATCGAGCCCAAAACTTGGGCATCATCATATTGTATTGGGAGGAGTCATTTGGTGAGTTTTGATTGAAATCCAATCGCTAGAACTACGGAATACACCAACCACTCCATTTCGGAACAAACAGCCTTTGAACTTGAAGTGTCCAAGTTCGTACCCCTACTGATTTCCGATCGAGGCCAAAACTTTGGAATCATCATCATATGTTAGGAGGAGTCATTTGGTGAGTTTTGTGTGAAATCCAATCGCTAGAACTATGAAATGTACCAACCACTCCAATAAGGCATGAACTGCCTTTGAACTTGAAGTGTCCAATTTCGTACACCAATTGATTTCCGATCGAGCTCAAAACTTGGGCATCACCATAATATGGTGGGAGGAGTCATGTGGTGAGTTTTGAGTGAAATCCAATCGCTAGAACTACAGAATACACCAACCACTCCAATTCCTAACAAACTGCCTTTGAACTTGAAGTGTCCAATTTCGTACACCTATTGATTTCCGATTGAGCCCAAAACTTTGGAATCATCATAATATGTTGGGAGGAGTCATTCGGTGAGTTTTGAGTGAAATCCAATCGCTAGAACTACGAAATATACCAACCACTCCAATAAGGCACGAACTGCCTCTGAACTTGAAGTGTCCAATTTCGTACAACTGTTGATTTCCGATCGAGCCCAAAACTTTGGAATCATCATAACATGTTGGGAGGAGTCATTTGATGAGTTTTGAATGAAATTCAATCACTAGAACTATAGAATACACCAAGCACTCTGTTGTTAATATTATGTTAACTCGCAATTGTACGGGGCAATTAGTAGTATAGCAAGACAAGTACGAGGTCGTACCCACGAAGACTGAGAAGTTCAAATTAGTTATGTACTTAGATTACCAAATTCAAGAAGTTAGGAAGTCTAGTCTAAAACAGAATTTAGAGTGAGAGTGATTGTGATTGTGAAAAGAAGTGAGCAAACTGAAATTGCAAATGAAAGCAAATAAACAAGTGTAACAAAGAGTGATTTTGAAGGGCTGGAAAACGGATTTGGAGACTAGGGCATTCGATTCACCATAACAATTCAATTCTGGGTTATAAGGAGTCAAGTAACAAGTCTAATTCAGATTCAAAGATTGATTCTAGCTAAAGTATGATTAGGCCATGGTGTCTGGTCCTAACCTTGTGTTCCTAATTCCCTAATTTGATCATTTGTTGTCTAACCTAAAATTAAGCATTAGGAACCCATTAAGCATAGAAGAACAATTTAAACAACCAAGCATGTATCTAATCCCTGTTGTCGAATGTCCATACATACTCTTCCTATTCATAGTTCAATTCGAATTAAAGCATGGTGTCTACTCTTAATTCAAACCAAGATATACAAATCAAAATGGTAGCTAAGCATTCCGATCAGCATATAGGCAAGTAGGCAAAATGAATAAAAACATGAATCATGAATCAAACTTGAAACTCCAAACTTCAAACTTATAAACCCAGAATATTCATGTTAGGTTACATCGAAACCCTAGTTATGGATTTAGCTACTCATAATGGAAAAGAAACTAAAACAGAATTGGGAAAACATAATGAATGTCATAAGAGTAGAAAAACCCTTTTCTGAAATTCTTATGGTGTCCAATGCTTCTTCAAGAGCTTCTCCACGTCTGGAAGGATGTATGAAGGATATGGAGGTGATTTGGGATGAGTTTGAGTGAGTGGTGATGGTTGAGAGAGAGGAAATTCGTAGGAAATAGAAGGGAGGTTTTCTGGAGCTGTTTTGGCGTTTTGGGGCAGTTTAGAGTATCTGGCTGTGTACCTAGAGTGTATGGGGTGGATGTGTGTCTCTTTGAAGCTTGAAGACCTCTCTATTTATAGGGCTAAGAGGGAGGAACATCATGATGATATTCCCACACCATCCTTCATCCTTTGCTGCTGCATCACATGGGTTCAAAGCTGATCAGTTGTGGCAGTGCTGCCAAACCATGTGATCTTCTTTTGGCTGCCAAAGTCAGTTACAGCTGGGGTGAGGCACATGGCTTAAAGGAGGTGACAAGCTCATCAGCTGGCAGCTGCAATCCTGAGCATGGTGCAACTTGATGGGACCACGGATTGGGCCTGGCTTCATCAATTGATATGTTTGAGTAGTCCATCCTGCAGTTCAGAATCTCTTCTTTCCAACCACAAGTGATTTGGCCCAATCCAAGCTCAGATGAGAAAGATAAGTCCGAAATGAATTGCTAACTCAGTCTGCTCGTTTTTGCACCCCTTTGCAACTCTTCTTATCCAAAGCCATCATTGCTACCTAAGGCCCAATGAACTGAATGACAAACAGAAAAGGGATTAAAAGCACAAGTTTAACTCAATAACATAACCAAATCACAAGCTAGAGAGGTACAAAATGATATACAATTATGAACTGATCAAATACCCCCAGACCTAGATTTTGCTAGTCCTCGAGCAAAACAACAGAAAACAAAGTTAAAAACAAAACAAGAAGTTAACTAAACCACTTCCGCAGGTAACTCGATTGCATTGAGCGTATGCAACAAGCCTTTAAACCTCTAGGCATCCCTAGTAGGAGGAGTTGTGTCTCCTGAGGGTTTAACAGAAACGATACCCACAAACGCTTTACTGACTCTACAAAACAAAGTGATTTAGTAAAACTTTGAAATCAACTTAATGAAAATGAAAGAAAACTTTTGTCATACCTCCAATACCATAGAGTTGCCAAGATAGGTGATCAATCAGTGCGTAAAGTGGAAGCTATAGCTCAAAGGCACACGGCTTCAAAGCAAGCACACTCAAACCTTGAATGGAGAACATGCTTCGACTCTATTTCTCACAGATAACACTCAATCACTCAGAACCTATGGTTTAATTCTCTCAAGAAAGCATAAGTGAGTGTAAGAAATAGAAGCACGAGTTTTGGTTAGATCTCAAGAAAGGAATCAAATACTAAGAATAGAGATACACACATACTTACAGCAACCATGAATACATCCTCAAAGATCAGCTAGGTCTTTTACAAGGTTGTAATGAAAGGCTAAGGTTAGGGGAAATGGAAGAATTGGAAGGAAAAACAAGTAACTTAAGAACATACCAAGGTTGCATTCTTCTTTGATCTGCAAGGTATCATTGATTTAGATTGGCAGGGCTGCAAACTTCATGTTATCACAAGGTATAGACCTTATATTTCATACTTAGATCAAATCGAAACACTTTCATCTTTCATTTTTGCTGATTTGATCTGCATCTTCTTTAGCTTCATTGCACAGATTCACACGATTTTTCATTTAGGTACATGGCAGCAACTTCCTTGCTTCAAACTTTATCTTGGCAAACCTTGGTATATTTCTAAGTTATAGGGTATGGCTACAATAGGTTAAACATCTCAGATTGAGATACAAAGGTAGGGAAATGATAGAAGAAAAAGGGCTTGAAGTGTTTGGCTTCAAAAGGGCTGATGGAACACACAAATGGGTAGGGTGAAAAGGAAGCACACAGAATGGTTATGCACACATAGCCTAGCATCACTTCAATGAGTTCATTCATGAATGAGAGCAAGCACATGATATCTGCAAAAGAGAATCATCCTTAGTATTCAATCAAAATGGAACAATGAGATCATTTAGAGTGAAATGAAGAAAATGAGTAGAGATGAGAAGTAGAAACACTTTAAACCCTCTCAGGAAAGCAATTAGGCTCAATGTAGCTCACTAGGGTAGTCTCCACTTTTCTCCTTCAAGAATTTGAGCATGGTACTTTAGCCACCAGAATTCTAAGAGCAAAAGCTTTGTGAAGTGCAAAAATTATGATATGAAAACCTCAATGGCAGCTCCATAGCATTGATTGTATGACATTCTAAAAAAAAAAATAAAAAAAATAAAAAAAAATAAATAAAAAAAATAAATAAATAAATAAAAAAAAAAAAAAATAAAAAAAAATAGTGACAAAAGAACAAAAATTTAAACCACAAATGAATTAAAATTGAAAACCTCCCCCCAGACCTGAATTGAACATTGTCCTCAATGTTAAAGCATAGAAAAGATGATTGAGAACATGCAAATGATAAAGGGAAAAGTTAAGAAGAAGGTTTAGAGAAACTCCCCCTTGATGCGATTAGGTTGACCCCTACCAAGCACCGTCTTCTTGAACACATGGGTTGCCTCCCAAGAAGCGCCTAGTTACTGTCTTGGCAAGACATTTTGCAATCAGCTAAGTTGATGAATTGGGAGGTTTTGGATCAATGGACTCCTTGTATGCAAGATGGTTCACCCAGCTCCTTCTCCTCTTCCTTTGCTTCCTTTGTCTTTTTCTTTTCTTTTTCTTCATGTCTGTAACTTTGAACATTGGGCTGACCTTGGACGGTTCCAATTTCATAGAGCATGGTTCAAGAGGCTCAAGTGGTGGCTCAGAAAATGGTGGAAATGGCTGGAACACTTCTAGGGCAGCTACCACTTCTTGGAATTCTGGTTCAACATGATCTTCCTCTTCTTGTGAAATGACAACTTCTGTAGCATCATTGGACTGTTTCTGCAAACTCTTGGAAGAAACTTCATCATTCACAACATCAATTGTAAAACAAGTATCAAGAGAGATAGAAGGTTGAGATGGAGGATCAAACACTTTAAATTCAGCAGTTTCACCCAACACAGTCATGGAGATGGTGCCATCTTTCATATGTATAATTGTATTTGTAGTGGCCATGAATGGTCGTCCTAAGAGAATGGGATCAACACGATCTCCATTTGGGTTGTCCTCCATATCCATCACTACAAAATCAACAGGGAGAATTAGTGTATTAACTTGAACTAGAATATCTTCTACAATACCTTTTGGATATTTGATAGAATGATCAGCTAGTTCAAGACGAATTGAAGTCTTCTTCATCCCTTCTAAGCCAAGCTCTTGATAAACTGAATATGGCATTACATTGATGCCTGCTCCCAAGTCTAACATGGCTCTTCCAACCTTCTTGTCTCCAATGTTAATGGGAATGTCAAAGCTACCAGGATCTTTTGATTTTGGTGGAAGCTTCCTTTGCAACACAGCACTTACATTCATGTCGAGCTTTACTTCTTCATTTGGAGCAAAATTGAGCTTGTGAGTCTTCAAGTTCTTGATGAACTTTCCATATGCAGGAATCTGTTCAATAAGATCAAGCAAAGGCAAATTGATATTAACTTTACTCAAAATATCATAAATCTCTTTAAAAGCCTTATCTTGCTTTGTTTTCTGAAGACGGCCTGGAAATGGAATAGGTGGAACATATGGAGCGGGTGGCACGTATCTATCTTCTTGAAGATGTGATGGCACGAATTTGTCATCCCTTTTATGCAATTGGAATGGATTGGGTTCCTGAGAATCTGATTTGGCATTAGGAGCAGATTGAGAAGTTTTGGGCTGTTCTTCTTCCGTAGCCATGGTCTCTTCCTCTTCATCTTCTACAATCACAACATCATTTGAAAGATTAGAATCAACTTTATTATTAATGATCTTACCTGATCTGAGCACATGAATGGCCTTGACTTCATGGTTCTTTGGATTGATCTCAGTTTGGCTTGGCCATTTCCCAAGCTCTCTTTGAGTTATTTCAGCAGCTATTTGGCCTAATTGGACTTCCAATTTGGTAATGGCAGCTTGTGTAGTTTGCTGGAAATTGGATTGGTTGATTGCCATCTGCTTAACTATATCCTCCAATGATGATGTTTGTTGTGGCTTTTCGAATGAAGGGGGATTGGCTTGATTCTGAGTATTCCTCCATGAAAAGTTTGGATGATTCCTCCAACCTGGATTATAACTTTGAGAGTATGGATCATTTCTTGGACCTTGGTTGTAGGAATTTACCACCTTAGCTTGCTCTTGCACAAATTCTGGATATCCAGCCCCAAGTGGACAAGCTATGGTAGCATGGTCATGAGTTTCGCAAATACTACACACTTCCTTCGGAGGGCTTCTTGAGTTTAATGCAAGAAGAGCATCTAGCTTTTGTTCCAGTTTTAAAATCTGCACACTAGAAGAATCATTAGAACCACTAACAACACGTTTACCTCTTGTATCCGTATGTTGGGTCTCCATTGCTATCTCTTCAAAGAGTTCATACGTTTCTTCGGGAGTCTTGGTTTTAAAAGAACCACCTGCAAAATTGGTGACTATATTATGACTAGAAGAGGTTAGTCCTTTATAAAACATACGCATTTGAAGCTTCAATGGAATCCCATGATGAGGACATTGGTTGAGCAGCCCATTGAATCTCTCCCATGCTTCACAAAACGATTCATCATCTTGCTGTGCAAATAATAAGATCTTGTCCCTGAGCATGTCGGTCTTTTGCGTGGAGAAGTATTTTTCCAGGAACTTCTTTTGAATGGCAGCCCATGAAGTGAGTGAACCAGGCTTCAAAGAATTCAACCAATATTTTGCCTTATCCTTCAAAGTGTATGGAAACACTCTCATTCGAAGTTGATCTTCTGTCACACCTGTCAAGGGAAAAGAACTCACAACATTAAAAATATCCTTTATATGAGTTAATGGATCTTCATTAGGTAAACCATAAAAGGAAGGCAACATATTAAGATGAGAAGATTTAAGCTCATAATTTCGAGCTACAGTGGGCAGCAAAATGCTTGAAGGAGATGCTGGAATTGTTGGGATATCAAGTTCTCCCATGAACTCATTGGCAGCCATCTCTTCTTCTTCTTCTTGGTCTGAACTTGCTTCCGAATTTGAAGGTGAAGAACCAGGAAGTTCAGTGTGGAGAGCAAGACTTGAAAATGTGGCCAGAGCTTGGTCTTTTGCAGTTGACAACTCCCTTTCTAGACGATTCTGAATTCCAGAGATCACCCGGTTGGGTTGCAACGATGGTCCTGCGTTCAAGGATTTGGAACGTTGGAACGAAGACCTCACTTGTTCAAGGAATGGATTTCTAGACATAAACTACCTGAAACAGAAAATAACTTGAGTTAATTAGAAACACTAAAAAGAATAGGGTAACCTTGGGCACATAACCAGGGAAGAACTTTCGTTCAGTCCCCGGCAACGGCGCCAAAATTTGTTGTTAATATTATGTTAACTCGCAATTGTACGGGGCAATTAGTAGTATAGCAAGACAAGTACGAGGTCGTACCCACGAAGACTGAGAAGTTCAAATTAGTTATGTACTTAGATTACCAAATTCAAGAAGTTAGGAAGTCTAGTCTAAAACAGAATTTAGAGTGAGAGTGATTGTGATTGTGAAAAGAAGTGAGCAAACTGAAATTGCAAATGAAAGCAAATAAACAAGTGTAACAAAGAGTGATTTTGAAGGGCTGGAAAACGGATTTGGAGACTAGGGCATTCGATTCACCATAACAATTCAATTCTGGGTTATAAGGAGTCAAGTAACAAGTCTAATTCAGATTCAAAGATTGATTCTAGCTAAAGTATGATTAGGCCATGGTGTCTGGTCCTAACCTTGTGTTCCTAATTCCCTAATTTGATCATTTGTTGTCTAACCTAAAATTAAGCATTAGGAACCCATTAAGCATAGAAGAACAATTTAAACAACCAAGCATGTATCTAATCCCTGTTGTCGAATGTCCATACATACTCTTCCTATTCATAGTTCAATTCGAATTAAAGCATGGTGTCTACTCTTAATTCAAACCAAGATATACAAATCAAAATGGTAGCTAAGCATTCCGATCAGCATATAGGCAAGTAGGCAAAATGAATAAAAACATGAATCATGAATCAAACTTGAAACTCCAAACTTCAAACTTATAAACCCAGAATATTCATGTTAGGTTACATCGAAACCCTAGTTATGGATTTAGCTACTCATAATGGAAAAGAAACTAAAACAGAATTGGGAAAACATAATGAATGTCATAAGAGTAGAAAAACCCTTTTCTGAAATTCTTATGGTGTCCAATGCTTCTTCAAGAGCTTCTCCACGTCTGGAAGGATGTATGAAGGATATGGAGGTGATTTGGGATGAGTTTGAGTGAGTGGTGATGGTTGAGAGAGAGGAAATTCGTAGGAAATAGAAGGGAGGTTTTCTGGAGCTGTTTTGGCGTTTTGGGGCAGTTTAGAGTATCTGGCTGTGTACCTAGAGTGTATGGGGTGGATGTGTGTCTCTTTGAAGCTTGAAGACCTCTCTATTTATAGGGCTAAGAGGGAGGAACATCATGATGATATTCCCACACCATCCTTCATCCTTTGCTGCTGCATCACATGGGTTCAAAGCTGATCAGTTGTGGCAGTGCTGCCAAACCATGTGATCTTCTTTTGGCTGCCAAAGTCAGTTACAGCTGGGGTGAGGCACATGGCTTAAAGGAGGTGACAAGCTCATCAGCTGGCAGCTGCAATCCTGAGCATGGTGCAACTTGATGGGACCACGGATTGGGCCTGGCTTCATCAATTGATATGTTTGAGTAGTCCATCCTGCAGTTCAGAATCTCTTCTTTCCAACCACAAGTGATTTGGCCCAATCCAAGCTCAGATGAGAAAGATAAGTCCGAAATGAATTGCTAACTCAGTCTGCTCGTTTTTGCACCCCTTTGCAACTCTTCTTATCCAAAGCCATCATTGCTACCTAAGGCCCAATGAACTGAATGACAAACAGAAAAGGGATTAAAAGCACAAGTTTAACTCAATAACATAACCAAATCACAAGCTAGAGAGGTACAAAATGATATACAATTATGAACTGATCACACTCCAATAAAGCACGAACTGCCTTTGAACTTGAATTGTCCAATTTCGTACGCCTATTGATTTTCTACCGAGCCCAAAACTTGGGCATCATCATAATATGGTGGGAGGAGTCATGTGGTGAGTTTTGAGTGAAATCCAATCTCTAGAACAACGAAATACACCAACCACTCCAATAAAGCACGAACTACCTTTGAACTTGAATTGTCCAATTTCGTACACCTATTGATTTCCGATCGAGCCCAAAACTTGGGCATCATCATAATATGGTGGGAGGAGTTATTTGATGAGTTTTGAGTGAAATTCAATCACCAGAACTATAGAATACACCAAACACTCCAATAAGGCGCGAACTGCCGTTGAACTTGAAGTGTCCAATTTCGTACACCTACTGATTTCCGATCGAGCCCCAAACTTCTGAATCCTCATAATATGTTAGGAGGAGTCATTGGGTGAGTTTTGAGTGAAATTCAATCGCTATAACTACGAAATGTACCAACCACTCCAATAAAGCACGAACTGCCTTTGAACTTGAAGTGTCCAATTTCGTACACCTGTTGATTTTCGATCGAGCCCAAAACTTGGGCATCATCATAAAATGGTTTGAGGAGTCGTTTGGTGAGTTTGGGGTTAAATCCAATCGCTAGAACTTCGGAATACACCAACCACTCCAATTCGTAACAAACTGCCTTTAAACTTGAATTGTCCAATTTCGTACACCTATTGATTTCCGATTGAGCCCAAAACTTGGGCATCATCATAATATGGAGGAAGGAGTCATGTGGTGAGTTTTGAGTGAAATCCAATCGGTAGAACTACGAAATACAACAGCCCCTCCGATAAGGCACGAACTGCTTTTGAACTTGAATTGTCCAATTTCGTACACCTATTGATTTCTGATCGAGCCCAAAACTTGGGCATCATCATAATATGGTGGGAGGGGTCATGTGGTGATTTTAGAGTGATATCCAATCGCTAGAACTACGGAATACACTAACCACTCCAATTCGGGACAAATTGCTTTGAACTTGAAGTGTCCAATTTCGTACACCTATTGATTTCCGATCGAGCCCAAAACTTGGGCATCATCATATTATGGTGGGAGGGGTCATGTGGTGTGTTTTGAGTGAAATCCAATCGCTAGAACTACGGAATACACCAACCACTCCAATTCGGAACAAACTGCATTTGAACTTGAATTGTCCAATTTCGTACAACTATTCATTTCCGATTGAGCAAAAAACTTGGGAATATGGTGGGAGGAGTCATGTGGTGAGTTTTGAGCGAAATCCAATCACTAGAACTACGGAATACACCAACCACTCCAATAAGGCACGAACTGCCTTTGAACTTGAAGTGCCCAATTTCGCACACCTATTGATTTCCGATCGACCCCAAAACTTGGGCATCATCATAAATTGGTGGGAGGAGTCATTTGGTGAGTTCTGAGTGAAATCCAATCGCTAGAACTACGGAATACACCAACCACACCAATAAGGCACGAACTGCCTTTGAAGCACGAACTGCCTTTGAACTTGAATTGTCCAATTTCGTACACCTATTAATTTCCGATCGAGCCCAAAACTTTGGCATAATCATAATATGGTGGGAAGATTCATGTGGTGAATTTTGATTGAAATCCAATCGCTAGAACTACGGAATACACCAACCACTCCAATTCGGAACAAACTGCCTTTGAACTTTTAGTGTCCAATTTCGTACACCTGCAGATTTCCGATCGAGCCCAATACTTGGGCATCGTCATAATATGTTGGGAGGAGGCATTTGGTAAGTTTTGAGTGAAATCCAATCGCTAGAACTACGAAATACACCAACCACTCCAATAAGGCACGAACTGCCTTTGAAGTTGAATCGTCCAGTATCGTACACCTATTGATTTCCGATCGAGCCCAAAACTTGGGCATCATCATAATATGGTGGGAGGAGTCATGTGTTGAGTTTTTAGTGAAATCCAATCGCTAGAACTACGGAATACACCAACCACTCCAATTCGGGACAAATTGCTTTGAACTTGTAGTGTCCAATTTCGTACACCTATTGATTTCCGATCGAGCCCAAAACTTGGGCATCAGCATAATATGGTGGGAGGAGTCATGTGGTGAGTTTTGAGTGAAATCCAATCGCTAGAACTACGGAATACACCAACCACTCCAATTCGGGACAAAATGCATTGAACTTGAAGTGTTCAATTTCGTACACCTATTGATTTCCGATCGAGCCCAAAACTTGGGCATCTTCATAATTTCGTGGGAGGAGTTATGTGGAGAGTTTTGAGTGAAATTCAATCGTTAGAACTACGAAATATACCAACCACTCCAATAAGGCACGAACTGCCTTTGAACTTGAATTGTCCAATTTCGTACACCTACTGATTTCCGATCGAGCCCAAAACTTGGGGATAATCATAATATGGTGGGAGGATTCATGTGGTGAATTTTGAGTGAAATCCAATCGCTAGAACTATGGAATACACCAACCACTCCAATTCGGAACAAACTGCCTTTGAACTTGTAGTGTCCAATGTCGTACACCTATTGATTTCCGATCGAGCCCAACACTTGGGCATCGTCATAATATGTTGGGAGTAGTCATTTGGTGAGTTTTGAGTGAAATCCAATCGCTAGTACTACGAAATACACCAACCACTCCAATAAGGCACGAACTGCAGTTGAACTTGAATTGTCCAATTTCGTACAACTATTGATTTCCGATCGATCCCAAAACTTGGGAATATGGTGGAAGGAGTCATGTGGTGAGTTTTGAGTGAAATCCATTCGGTAGAACGAAGAAATGTACCAACCACTCCAACAAGGCACGAACTGCCTTTGAACTTGAATTGTTCAATTTCGTACACCTATTGATTTCCGATCGAGCCCAAAACTTGGGCATTGTCATAATATGGTGGGTGGAGTCAGGTGGTGAGTTTTGGGTGAAATCGAATTGCCAGAACTATGGAATACACCAACTACTCCAATTCGGAACAAACTGCTTTTGAACTTGAAGTGTCCAATGTCGTACACCTATTGATTTACGATCGAGCCTAAAACTTGGTCATCAACATAATATGGTGGGAGGAGTCATGTGGAGAGTTTTGAGTGAAATCCAATCGCTGTTACTACGGAATATACCAAACACTCCAATAAAGCACGAACTGCCTTTGAACTTGAATTCGCCAATTTCGTACACATATGGATTTGCGATCGAGCCCTAAACTTGGGCATCGTCATAATATGGTGGGAGGAGTCATGTGGTGAGATTTGAGTGAAATCCAATTGCTAGAACTACGAAATACACCAACCACTCCAATTCAGAACAAACTGCCTTTGAACTTGAAGTGTCCAATTTCGTACACCAATTGATTTCCGATCGAGCCCAAAACTTGGACATCAATATAATATCGTGGGAGGAGTCATGTGGACAGTTTTGAGTGAAATCCAATCGCTAAAACTACCGAACACACCAACCATTCCAATTAGGAACAAACTTCCTTTGAACTTGAAGTGTCCAATTTCGGACACCAATTGATTTCCGATCGAGCCCAAAACTTGGACATCATCATAATATGGTGGGAGGAGTCATGTGGACAGTTTTGAGTGAAATCCAATCGCTAAAACTACGGAATACATCAACCACTCCAATTCGGAACAAACTGCCTTTGAACTTCAAGTGTCTAATTTCGTACACCTATTGATTTTCGATCGAGCCCAAAACTTGGGCATCATCACAATATGGTGGGAGGATTCACTTGATGAGTTTTGAGTGAAATCCAATCGCTAGAACTACGGAATACACCAAACACTCCAATAAAGAGCGAACTGCCTTTGAAATTAAATTCTCCAATTTCGTACACCTATTGATTTCCGATCGAGCCCAAAACTTGGGCATCCTCATAATATGTTGGGAGGAGTCATTTGGTGTGTTTTGAGTGAAATCCATTCGCTAGAACTACGGAATACACCAACCACTCCAATTCGGAACAAACTGCCTTTGAACTTGAAGTGTCCAATTTCGTACACCTGTTGATTTTCGATCGAGCCCAAAACTTGGGCATCATCATAATGTGTTGGGAAGAGTCATTTGGTGAGTTTTGAGTGAAATCCAATCGCTAGAACTCCGAAACACAGCAACCCCTCCAACAAGGCAAAAAATGCCTTTGAACTTGAATTGTCCAATTTCGTACACCTATTGATTTCCGATCGAGCCCAAAACTTGGGCATCATCATAATATGGTGGAAGGAGTCATGTGGTGAGTTTTGAGTGAAATCCAATCGGTAGAACTACGAAATACACCAGCCCCTCCGATAAGGCACGAACTGCCTTTGAACTTGAATTGTCCAATTTCGTACACCTATTGATTTCCGATCGAGCCCACAACTTGGACATCATCAAAATACGGTGGGAGGGGTCATGTGGTGAGTTTTGAGTGAAATCCAATCGCTAGAACTACGGAATACACCAACCCCTCCGATAAGGCACGAACTGCCTTTGAACTTGAAGTGTCCAATATCGTACACCTACTGATTTCCGATCTAGCCCAAAACTTTGGAATCATCATAATATGTTAGGAGGAGTCATTTGGTGAGTTTTGAGGGAAATCCAATCGCTAGAACTACGAAATGTACCAGCCACTCCAATAAGGCTCGAACTGCCTTTGAACTTGAATTGTCCAATTTCGTACACCTATTGATTTCTGATCGAGCCCAAAACTTGGGCATCATGATATTGTGGTGGGAGGAGTCATTTGGTGAGTTTTGAGTGAAATCCAATCGTTAGAACTACGGAATACACCAACCACTCCCTGTCACACACCTATTGATTTCCGATCGAGCCCAAAACTTGGGCATCATCATATTATGGTGGGAGGAGTCATTTGGTGAGTTTTGAGAGAAATCCATTCGCTAGAACTACGAAATACACCAACCACTCCAATAAGGCACGAACTGCCTTTGAACTTGAATTGTCCAATTTCGTACACCTATTGATTTCAGATCGAGCCCAAAACTTGGGAATCATCATAATATGGTGGGAGGAGTCATGTGATAAGTTTTGAGTGAAATCCAATCGCTAGAACTATGCAATAAACCAACCACTCCAATTCGGAACAAACTGCCTTCGAACTTGAAGTGTCCAATTTCGTACACCTATTAATTTCCGATCGAGCCAAAAACTTTGGAATCATCATAATATGTTGGGAGGAGTCATTTGGAGAGTTTTGAGTGAAATCCAATCGCAAGAACTACGAAATGTACTCACCACTCCAATAAGGCACGAACTGCCTTTGAACTTGAATTGTCCAATTTCGTACACCTATTGATTTCCGATCGAGCCCAAAAGTTGGGCATCATCATAATATGTTGGGAGGAGTTATTTGGTGAGGTTTGAGTGAAATCCAATCGCTACACCTACGGAATACACCAACCATACCAATTTGGAACAAACTGCTTTTGAACTTGAAGCGTCCAATTTCGTACACCTATTCATTGCCGATCGAGCCCAAAACTTGGGCATCATCATAATATGAGAGGAGTCATGTGGAGAGTTTTGGGTGAAATCCAATCGCTAGAACTACGGAATACACCAACAACTCCAATTCGGAACAAACTGCCTTTGAACTTGTAGTGTCCAATTTCGTGCACCTATTGATTTCCGATCGAGCCCAAAACTTGGGAATCATCATATTATGGTGGGAGGAGTCATGTGGTGTGTTTTGAGTGAAATCCAATTGATAGAACAACGGAATACACCAACCACTCCAATTCGGAACAAACTGCCTTCGAACTTGAAGTGTCCAATTTTGTACACCAACTGATTTCCGATCGAGCGCAAAACTTGGGCATCATCTGGTGGGAGTAGCCATGTGGAGGGTTTTGGGTGAAATCCAATCGCTAGAACTACGGAATACACCAACAACTCCAATTCGGAACAAACTGCCTTTGAACTTGAAGTGTCCAATTTCGTACACCTAATGATTTCCGAACGAGCCCAAAACTTGGGAATCATCATAATATGTTGGGAGGAGTCATTTGGTGAGTTTTGAGTGAAATCCAAACGCAAGAACTATGAATTGTACCAACCACTCCAATAAGGCACGAACTGCCTTTGAACTTGAATTGTCCAATTTCGTACACCTATTGATTTCCGATCGAGCCCAAAACTTGGGCATCATCATAATATGGTGGGAGGTGTCATGTGGTGAGTTTTGAGTGAAATCCAATCTCCAGAACTACGTAATACACCAAGCACTCCAATTCGGAACAAACTGCCTTTGAACTTGAAGTGTACAATTTCGTACACCTATTGATTTCCGATCGAGCCCAAAACTTGGGCATCATCATAATATGAGAGGAGTCATGTACAGAGTTTTGGGTGAAATCCAATCGCTAGAACTACGGAACACACCAACAACTCCAATTCGGAACAAACTGCCATTGAACTTGAAGTGTCCAATTTCGTGCACCTATCGATTTCCGATCGAGCCCAAAACTTGGGAATCATCATAATATGTTTGGTGGAGTCATTTGGTGAGTTTTGAGTGAAATCCAATCGCAAGAACTACGAATTGTACCAACCACTCCAATAAGGCTCGAACTTCCTTTGAACTTGAATTGTCCAATTTCGTACGCCTATTGATTTCCGATCGAGCCCAAAACTTGGGCATCATCATAATATGGTGGGAGGAGTCATGTGGTGAGTTTTGAGTGAAATCCAATCGCTAGAACTATGAAATACACCAACCACTCCAATTCGGAACAAACTGCATTTGAACTTGAAGTGTCCAATTTCGTACACCTATTGATTTCCGACCGAGCCCAAAACTTGGGCATCATCATATTCTGGTGGGAGGAGTCATGTGGATAGTTTTGGGTGAAATCCAATCGCTAGAACTACGAAATACACCAACCACTCCAATAAGGCACGAATTGCCTTCGAACTTGAATTGTCCAATTTCGTACCCCTATTGATTTCCGATCGAGCCCAAAACTTGGACATCATCATAATATGGTGGGAGGAGTCAAGTGGAGAGTTTTGAGTGAAATCCAATTACTAGAACTACGGAAAACACCAACCACTCCAATTCGGAACAAACTGCCTCTGAACTTGAAGTGTCCAATTTCATACACCTAAGGATTTCCGATCGAGCCCAAAACTTGGACATCATCATAATATGGTGGGAGGATTCATGTGGAGAGTTTTGAGTGAAATCCAATCGCTCGAACTACAGAATACACCAACCACTCCAAGTTGGAACAAATTGCCTTTGAACTTGAAGTGTCCAATTTCGTACACCTATTCACTTCCGATCGAGCCCAAAACTTGGGGATCATCATAATATTGTGGGAGGAGTCATTTGGTGAGTTTTGAGTGAAATCCAATCGCTAGAACTACGGAATACACCAACCAACCCAATTCGGAACAATCTGCCTTTCAACTTGAAGTGTCCAATTTCGTACACCTATTGATTTCCGATCGAGCCCAAAACTTGGGCATCATCATAATATGAGAGGAGTCATGTGGAGAGTTTTGGGAGAAATCCAATCGCTAGAACTACGGAATACACCAAGAACTCCAATTCGGAACAAACTGCCTTTGAACTTGAAGTGTCCAATTTCGTACACCTATTGATTTCCAATTGAGCCCAAAACTTGGGAATCATCATAATACGTTGGGAGGAGTCATTTGGTGAGTTTTGAGTGAAATCCAATCGCAAGAACTACGAAATGTACCCACCACTCCAATAAGGCACGAACTGCCTTTGAATTTGAAGTGTCCAATTTCGTACACCTATTGATTTCCGATCGAGCCCGAAACTTGGGCATCATCATAATATGTTGGGAGGAGTCATTTGGTGTGTTTTGAGTGAAATCCAATCGCTAGAACAACGGAATAAACCAACCACTCCAATTCTGAACAAACTGCCTTTGAAGTTGAAGTGTCCAATTTCTTACACCTAGTGATTTCCGATCGAGCCGAAAAACTTGGGCATCATCATAATATGGTGGGAGGACTCATGTGGAGAGTTTTGAGTGAAATTCAATCGCTAGAACTACGGAATACACCAACCACTCCAATAATGCACGAACTGCCTTTGAACTTCAAATGTAGAATTTCGTACACCTACGGATTTCTGATCGAGCCCAAAACTTGGGTATCTCCGTAATGTGGAGGGAGGAGTCGTGTGGTCAGTTTTCAGTGAAATCCAATAGTTAGAACAACGGAATACACCAACCACTCCAATTCGGAACAAACTGCCTTCCAACTTGAAGTGTCCAATTTCGTACACGTATTGATTTCCGATCGAGCCCAAAACATGGGCATCCTCATAAAATGGTGGGAGGAGTCAATTGGTGACTTTTGAGTGAAATCCAATCGCTAGAACTACGGAATACCCCAACCACTCCAATTCGGAACAAACTTCCTTTTGAACTTGAAGTGTTCAATTTCGTACACCGATATATTTCCGATTGAGGCCAAAACTTGGGCATCATCCTAATATGGTGGGAGGAGTCATGTGGAGAATTTTGAGTGAAATCCAATCGCTAGAACTACGTAATACACCAAGCACTCCAATTCGGGACAAATTGCTTTGAACATGAAGTGTCCAATTTCGTACACCTATTGATTTCCGATCGAGACTTGGGCATCATCATAATGTGTTGGGAAGAGTCAATTGGAGAGTTTCGAGTGAAATCCAATCCCAAGAACTACGGAATTCACCAAACACTCCAATCAAGCACGAACTGCCTTCGAAATAGATATGTTCAATTTCGTACTCCTATTGATTTCCGATCAAGCCCAAAACTTGGGCATCATCATAATATGGTGGGAGGAATCATTTGGAGAGTTTTGAGTGAAATCCAATCACTAGAACTACGAAATACACCAACCACTCCAATAAGGCACGAACTGCCTTCGAACTTGAAGTGTTCAATTTCATACACCTATCGATTTCCGATCGAGCCTAAAACTTGGGCATCGTCATAATA
The DNA here is from genome assembly GCA_034190965.1 of Prunus campanulata. Taxonomy (NCBI): domain Eukaryota; kingdom Viridiplantae; phylum Streptophyta; class Magnoliopsida; order Rosales; family Rosaceae; genus Prunus; species Prunus campanulata. The sequence goes on along the minus strand of CM067209.1, from coordinate 11,337,051 downwards.
TGTTGGGAGGAGTCATTTGGTGAGTTTTGAGTGAAATCCAAACGCTAGAACTACGAAATACACCAACCACTCCAATATGGCACGAACTGCATTTGAACTTGAATTGTCCAATTTCGTACAACTATTGATTTCCGATCGAGCCCAAAACTTGGGCATCATCATAATATGTTGGGAGGAGTCATTTGGTGAGTTTTGAGTGAAATCCAATCGCTAGAACTACGAAATACACCAACCACTACAATAAGGCACGAACTGCCTTTGAACTTGAAGTGTCCAATTTCGTACACCTATTGATTTCCGATCGAGCCCAAAACTTGGGCATCATCATAATATGTTGGGAGGAGTCATTTGGTGAGTTTTGAGTGAAATCAAATCGCTAGAACTACGAAATACACCAACCACTCCAATAAGGCATGAACTGCCTTTGAACTTGAAGTGTCCAATTTCGTACACCTATTGATTTCCGATCGAGCCCAAAACTTGAGCATCATCATAATATGTTGGGGGGAGTCATTTGGTGAGTTTTGAGTGAAATCCATTCCCTAGAACTATGGAATACACCAACCACTCCAATTCAGAACAAACTGCCTTTGAAGTTGAAGTGTCCAATTTCGTACACCTATTGATTTCCGATCGAGCCCAAAACTTGGGCATCATCATAATATGTTGGGAGGAGTCATTTGGTGAGTTTTGAGTGAAATCAAATCGCTAGAACTACGAAATACACCAACCACTCCAATAAGGCATGAACTGCCTTTGAACTTGAAGTGTCCAATTTCGTACACCTATTGATTTCCGATCGAGCCCAAAACTTGAGCATCATCATAATATGTTGGGGGGAGTCATTTGGTGAGTTTTGAGTGAAATCCATTCCCTAGAACTATGGAATACACCAACCACTCCAATTCAGAACAAACTGCCTTTGAAGTTGAAGTGTCCAATTTCGTACACCTATTGATTTCCGATCTAGCCCAAAACTTGGGCATCATCATAAAATGGTGGGACGAGTCATTTGGTGAGTTTTGAGTGAAATCCAATCGCTAGAACTACGGAATACACCAACCACTCCAATTGGGAACAAACTGCCTTTGAACTTCAAGTGTTCAATTTCGTACACCAATTGATTTCCGATCGTTCCCAAAACTTGGGCATCATCATAAAATGGTGGGAGGAGTCATTTGGTGAGTTTTGAGTGAAATCCGATCGCTAGAACTACGGAATAAACCAACCACAACAATTCGGAACAAACTGCCTTTGAAGATGAAGTGTCCAATTTCGTACACCTATTGATTTCCGATCGAGCCCAAAATTTGGCCATCATCATTACATGGTTGGAGGAGTCTTGTAGTGAGATTTGAGTGAAATCCAATCGCTAGAACTACGGAATACACCAAGCACTCCAATTCGGACCAAACTGCCTTTGAACTTGAAGTGTCCAATTTCGTACACCTATTGATCTCCGATCGATCCCAAAACTTCGGCATGATCATAAAATGGTGGGAGGAATCATTTTGTGAGTTTTGAGTGAAATCCAATCGCTAGAACTACAGAATAAACCAACCACTCCAATTCGGAACAAAATGCCTTTGAACTTGAAGTGTCCAATTTCGTACACCTATTGATTTCCGATCGAGCACAAAACATGGGCATCATCATAAAATGGTGGGAGGAGTCATTTGGTGAGTTTTGAGTGAAATCCAATCGCTAGAACTACGGAATACAACATCCACTCCAATTCGGAACAAACTGCCTTTGAACTTGTAGTGTCCAATTTCGTACACCTATGGATTTCCGATCAAGTACAAAACTTGGGCACCTGCATAATAAGTTGGGAGGAGTCATTTGGTTAGTTTTGAGTGAAATCCAATCGTTAGAACTACGGAATACACCACCCACTCCAATTTGGAACAAACTGCCTTTGAACTTGAAGTGTCCAATTTCGTACACCTATTGATTTCCGATCGAGCCCAAAACTTGAGAATCATCATAATATGGTGGGAGGAGTCATGTGGTGAGTTTTGAGTGAAATCGAATCGCTAGAACTACGAAATACACCAACCACTATAATAAGGCACGAACTGCCTTTGAACTTGAAGTGTCCAATTTCGTACACCTACTGATTTCCGATTGAGCACAAACCTTGAGCATGATCATGATATGATGGGGGGAGTCACGTGGTGAGTTTTGAGTGAAATCCAATCGCTAGAACTACGGAATACACCAACCACTCCAATTCTGAACAAACTGCCTTTGAAGTTGAAGTGTCCAATTTCTTACACCTATTGATTTCCGATCGAGCCCAAAACTTGGGATCATCATAATATGGTGGGAGGAGTCATTTGGTGAGTTTAGAGTTAAATCCAATCGCTAGAACTGCGGAATACACCAACCACTCCAATTCGGAACAAACTGCCTTTGAAGTTGAAGTGTCCAATTTCTTACACCTATTGATTTCCGATTGAGCACAAAACTTGAGCATGATCATGATATGATGGGGGGAGTCACGTGGTGAGTTTTGAGTGAAATCCAATCGCTAGAACTACGGAATACACCAACCACTCCAATTCTGAACAAACTGCCTTTGAAGTTGAAGTGTCCAATTTCTTACACCTATTGATTTCCGATCGAGCCCAAAACTTGGGATCATCATAAAATGGTGGGAGGAGTCATGTGGTGAGTTTTCAGTGAAATCCAATCGTTAGAACTACGGAATACACCAACCACTCCAATTTGGAACAAACTGCCTTTGAACTTGAAGTGTCCAATTTCGTACACCTATTGATTTCCGATCGAGCCCAAAACTTGAGAATCATCATAATATGGTGGGAGGAGTCATGTGGTGAGTTTTGAGTGAAATCGAATCGCTAGAACTACGAAATACACCAACCACTATAATAAGGCACGAACTGCCTTTGAACTTGAAGTGTCCAATTTCGTACACCTACTGATTTCCGATTGAGCACAAACCTTGAGCATGATCATGATATGATGGGGGGAGTCACGTGGTGAGTTTTGAGTGAAATCCAATCGCTAGAACTACGGAATACACCAACCACTCCAATTCTGAACAAACTGCCTTTGAAGTTGAAGTGTCCAATTTCTTACACCTATTGATTTCCGATTGAGCACAAAACTTGAGCATGATCATGATATGATGGGGGGAGTCACGTGGTGAGTTTTGAGTGAAATCCAATCGCTAGAACTACGGAATACACCAACCACTCCAATTCTGAACAAACTGCCTTTGAAGTTGAAGTGTCCAATTTCTTACACCTATTGATTTCCGATCGAGCCCAAAACTTGGGATCATCATAAAATGGTGGGAGGAGTCATGTGGTGAGTTTTCAGTGAAATCCAATCGTTAGAACTACGGAATACACCAACCACTCCAATTTGGAACAAACTGCCTTTGAACTTGAAGTGTCCAATTTCGTACACCTATTGATTTCCGATCGAGCCCAAAACTTGAGAATCATCATAATATGGTGGGAGGAGTCATGTGGTGAGTTTTGAGTGAAATCGAATCGCTAGAACTACGAAATACACCAACCACTATAATAAGGCACGAACTGCCTTTGAACTTGAAGTGTCCAATTTCGTACACCTACTGATTTCCGATTGAGCACAAACCTTGAGCATGATCATGATATGATGGGGGGAGTCACGTGGTGAGTTTTGAGTGAAATCCAATCGCTAGAACTACGAAATACACCAACCACTCCAATTCTGAACAAACTGCCTTTGAAGTTGAAGTGTCCAATTTCTTACACCTATTGATTTCCGATTGAGCACAAAACTTGAGCATGATCATGATATGATGGGGGGAGTCACGTGGTGAGTTTTGAGTGAAATCCAATCGCTAGAACTACGGAATACACCAACCACTCCAATTCTGAACAAACTGCCTTTGAAGTTGAAGTGTCCAATTTCTTACACCTATTGATTTCCGATCGAGCCCAAAACTTGGGATCATCATAATATGGTGGGAGGAGTCATTTGGTGAGTTTAGAGTTAAATCCAATCGCTAGAACTGCGGAATACACCAACCACTCCAATTCGGAACAAACTGCCTTTGAAGTTGAAGTGTCCAATTTCTTACACCTATTGATTTCCGATTGAGCACAAAACTTGAGCATGATCATGATATGATGGGGGGAGTCACGTGGTGAGTTTTGAGTGAAATCCAATCGCTAGAACTACGGAATACACCAACCACTCCAATTCGGAACAAACTACGGTTAAACTTGAAGTGTCCAATTTCGTACACCTATTGATTTCCGATCGAGCCCAAAACTTGGGATCATCATAAAATGGTGGGAGGAGTCATTTGGTGAGTTTTCAGTGAAATCCAATCGTTAGAACTACGGAATACACCAACCACTCCAATTTGGAACAAACTGCCTTTGAACTTGAAGTGTCCAATTTCGTGCACCTATTGATTTCTGATCGAGCCCAAAACTTGGGAATCATCATAATATGGTGGGAGGAGTCATGTGGTGAGTTTTGAGTGAAATCGAATCGCTAGAACTACGGAATACACCAACCACTCCAATTCGGAACAAACTACGGTTAAACTTGAAGTGTCCAATTTCGTACACCTATTGATTTCCGATCGAGCCCAATACTTGGGCGTCATCATAATATGGTTGCAGGAGTCATGTGGTGAGTTTTGAGTGAAATCCATTCGCTAGAACTATGAAATACACCAACCACTATAATAAGGCACGAACTGCCTTTGAACTTGAATTGTCCAATTTCGTACACCTATTGATTTCCGATGGAGCCCAAAACTTGGGCATCCTCATAATACGGTGGGGGGAGTCATGTGGTGAGTTTTGAGTGAAATCCAAACGCTAGAACAACGGAATACACCAACCACTCCAATACGGAACAAACTGCCTTTCAACTTGAAGTGCGCAATTTCGTACACCTATTGATTTCCGATCGAGCCCAAAACTAGGTACACCATCACAATATGGTGGGAGGAGTCGTGTGGAGAGTTTTGAGTGAAATCCAATTGCCAAAACTACGGAATACACCAACCACTCCAATTCGGAACAAACTGCCTTTCAACTTCAAGTGTGCACTTTCGTACACCTATTGATTTCCGATCGAGCCCAAAACTTGGGCATCATCATAATATGTTGGGAGGAGTCATTTGGTGAGTTTTGAGTGAAATGCAATCTCTAAAACTGAGGAATACACCAACCACTCCAATTCGGAACAAACTGCCTTTGAACTTAAAGTATCCAATTTCGTACACCTATTAATTTACGATCGAGCCCAAAACTTGGGCATCACCATAAAATGGTGGGAGGAGTCATTTGGTGAGTTTTGAGTGAAATCGAATCGCTAGAACTACGGAATACACCAACCACTCCAATTCGGGACAAATTGCTTTGAAGGTGAAGTGTCCAATTTCGTACACCTGTTGATTTCCGATCGATCCCAAAACTTGGGCATCATCATAATATGGTGGGAGGAGTCATGTGGTGAGTTTTCAGTGAAAACCAATCGTTAGAACTGCGGAATACACCAACCACTCCAATTTGGAACAAACTGCCTTTGAACTTGAAGTGTCCAATTTCGTGCACCTATTGATTTCCGATCGAGCCCAAAACTTGGGAATCATCATAATATGGTGGGAGGAGTCATGTGGTGAGTTTTGAGTGAAATCGAATCGCTAGAACTACGGAATACACCAACCACTCCAATTCGGAACAAACTATGGTTAAACTTGAAGTGTCCAATTTCGTACACCAATTGATTTCCGATCGAGCCCAAAACTTGGGCATCATCATAATATGGTGGGAGGAGTCATTTGGTGAGTTTTGAGTGAAATCGAATCGCTAGAACTACGGAATAAACCAACCACTCCAAAAAGGCACTAACTGCATTTGAACTTGAATTGTCCAATTTCGTAAACCTATTGATTTCCGATTGAGCCCAAAACATGGGCATCATCATAAAATGGTGGGAGGAGTCGTTTGGTGAGTTTTGAGTGAAATCCAATCGCTAGAACCACGGAATAAACCAACCACTCCAATTCGGAACAAACTGGCTTTGAACTTGAAGTGTCTAATTTCGTACACCTATTGATTTCCGATCGAGCCCAAAACTTGGGCATACTCATAATATGGTGGGAGGAGTCATGTGGAGAGTTTTGAGTGAAATCCAATCGCTAGAACTACGGAATACACCAACCACTCCAATTCGGAACAAACTGCCCTTGAACTAGAAGGGTCCAATTTCGTACACCTATTGATTTCCGATCGAGCCCAAAACTTGGGCATCGTCATAATATGTTGGGAGGAGTCATTTGGAGAGTTTTGAGTGAAATCCAATCTCTACAACTACGGAATACACCAACCACTCCAATTCGGAACAAACTGTCTTTGAACTTGAAGTGTCCAATTTCGTACACCTTTTCATTTCCGATCGAGCCCAAAACTTAGGCATTATGAAAATATGGTGGGAGGAGTCATTTGGTGAGTTTTGAGTGAAATCCAATCGCTAGAACTACGGAATAAACCAACCACTCCAATTCGGAACAAATTTCCTTTGAACTTGAAGTGTCAAATTTCGTACACCTATTGATTTCCGATCGAGCCCAAAACTTGGGCATCGTCATAATGTGTTGGGCGGAGTCATTTGGAGAGTTTTGAGTGAAATCCAATCGCTACAACTACGGAATACACCAACCACTCCAATTTGGAACAAACTGCCTTTGAACTTGAAGTGTCCAATTTCGTACACCAATTGATTTCCGATCGAGCCCAAAACTTGGACATCAATATAATATCGTGGGAGGAGTCATGTGGACAGTTTTGAGTGAAATCCAATCGCTAAAACTACCGAACACACCAACCATTCCAATTAGGAACAAACTTCCTTTGAACTTGAAGTGTCCAATTTCGGACACCAATTGATTTCCGATCGAGCCCAAAACTTGGACATCATCATAATATGGTGGGAGGAGTCATGTGGACAGTTTTGAGTGAAATCCAATCGCTAAAACTACGGAATACATCAACCACTCCAATTCGGAACAAACTGCCTTTGAACTTCAAGTGTCCAATTTCGTACACCTATTGATTTTCGATCGAGCCCAAAACTTGGGCATCATCACAATATGGTGGGAGGATTCACTTGATGAGTTTTGAGTGAAATCCAATCGCTAGAACTACGGAATACACCAAACACTCCAATAAAGAGCGAACTGCCTTTGAAATTAAATTCTCCAATTTCGTACACCTATTGATTTCCGATCGAGCCCAAAACTTGGGCATCCTCATAATATGTTGGGAGGAGTCATTTGGTGTGTTTTGAGTGAAATCCATTCGCTAGAACTACGGAATACACCAACCACTCCAATTCGGAACAAATTGCCTTTGAACTTGAAGTGTCCAATTTCGTACACCTGTTGATTTTCGATCGAGCCCAAAACTTGGGCATCATCATAATGTGTTGGGAAGAGTCATTTGGTGAGTTTTGAGTGAAATCCAATCGCTAGAACTCCGAAACACAGCAACCCCTCCAATTTCGTACACCTATTGATTTCCGATCGAGCCCAAAACTTGGGCATCATCATAATATGGTGGAAGGAGTCATGTGGTGAGTTTTGAGTGAAATCCAATCGGTAGAACTACGAAATACACCAGCCCCTCCGATAAGGCACGAACTGCCTTTGAACTTGAAGTGTCCAATATCGTACACCTACTGATTTCCGATCTAGCCCAAAACTTTGGAATCATCATAATATGTTAGGAGGAGTCATTTGGTGAGTTTTGAGGGAAATCCAATCGCTAGAACTACGAAATGTACCAGCCACTCCAATAAGGCTCGAACTGCCTTTGAACTTGAATTGTCCAATTTCGTACACCTATTGATTTCTGATCGAGCCCAAAACTTGGGCATCATGATATTGTGGTGGGAGGAGTCATTTGGTGAGTTTTGAGTGAAATCCAATCGTTAGAACTACGGAATACACCAACCACTCCCTGTCACACACCTATTGATTTCCGATCGAGCCCAAAACTTGGGCATCATCATATTATGGTGGGAGGAGTCATTTGGTGAGTTTTGAGAGAAATCCATTCGCTAGAACTACGAAATACACCAACCACTCCAATAAGGCACGAACTGCCTTTGAACTTGAATTGTCCAATTTCGTACACCTATTGATTTCAGATCGAGCCCAAAACTTGGGAATCATCATAATATGGTGGGAGGAGTCATGTGATGAGTTTTGAGTGAAATCCAATCGCTAGAACTATGCAATAAACCAACCACTCCAATTCGGAACAAACTGCCTTCGAACTTGAAGTGTCCAATTTCGTACACCTATTAATTTCCGATCGAGCCAAAAACTTTGGAATCATCATAATATGTTGGGAGGAGTCATTTGGAGAGTTTTGAGTGAAATCCAATCGCAAGAACTACGAAATGTACTCACCACTCCAATAAGGCACGAACTGCCTTTGAACTTGAATTGTCCAATTTCGTACGCCTATTGATTTCCGATCGAGCCCAAAAGTTGGGCATCATCATAATATGTTGGGAGGAGTTATTTGGTGAGGTTTGAGTGAAATCCAATCGCTACACCTACGGAATACACCAACCATACCAATTTGGAACAAACTGCTTTTGAACTTGAAGCGTCCAATTTCGTACACCTATTCATTGCCGATCGAGCCCAAAACTTGGGCATCATCATAATATGAGAGGAGTCATGTGGAGAGTTTTGGGTGAAATCCAATCGCTAGAACTACGGAATACACCAACAACTCCAATTCGGAACAAACTGCCTTTGAACTTGTAGTGTCCAATTTCGTGCACCTATTGATTTCCGATCGAGCCCAAAACTTGGGAATCATCATATTATGGTGGGAGGAGTCATGTGGTGTGTTTTGAGTGAAATCCAATTGATAGAACAACGGAATACACCAACCACTCCAATTCGGAACAAACTGCCTTCGAACTTGAAGTGTCCAATTTTGTACACCAACTGATTTTCGATCGAGCGCAAAACTTGGGCATCATCTGGTGGGAGTAGTCATGTGGAGAGTTTTGGGTGAAATCCAATCGCTAGAACTACGGAATACACCAACAACTCCAATTCGGAACAAACTGCCTTTGAACTTGAAGTGTCCAATTTCGTACACCTAATGATTTCCGAACGAGCCCAAAACTTGGGAATCATCATAATATGTTGGGAGGAGTCATTTGGTGAGTTTTGAGTGAAATCCAAACGCAAGAACTATGAATTGTACCAACCACTCCAATAAGGCACGAACTGCCTTTGAACTTGAATTGTCCAATTTCGTACACCTATTGATTTCCGATCGAGCCCAAAACTTGGGCATCATCATAATATGGTGGGAGGAGTCATGTGGTGAGTTTTGAGTGAAATCCAATCGCTAGAACTATGAAATACACCAACCACTCCAATTCGGAACAAACTGCATTTGAACTTGAAGTGTCCAATTTCGTACACCTATTGATTTCCGACCGAGCCCAAAACTTGGGCATCATCATATTCTGGTGGGAGGAGTCATGTGGATAGTTTTGGGTGAAATCCAATCGCTAGAACTACGAAATACACCAACCACTCCAATAAGGCACGAATTGCCTTTGAACTTGAATTGTCCAATTTCGTACCCCTATTGATTTCCGATCGAGCCCAAAACTTGGACATCATCATAATATGGTGGGAGGAGTCAAGTGGAGAGTTTTGAGTGAAATCCAATTACTAGAACTACGGAAAACACCAACCACTCCAATTCGGAACAAACTGCCTCTGAACTTGAAGTGTCCAATTTCATACACCTAAGGATTTCCGATCGAGCCCAAAACTTGGACATCATCATAATATGGTGGGAGGATTCATGTGGAGAGTTTTGAGTGAAATCCAATCGCTCGAACTACAGAATACACCAACCACTCCAAGTTGGAACAAATTGCCTTTGAACTTGAAGTGTCCAATTTCGTACACCTATTCACTTCCGATCGAGCCCAAAACTTGGGGATCATCATAATATTGTGGGAGGAGTCATTTGGTGAGTTTTGAGTGAAATCCAATCGCTAGAACTACGGAATACACCAACCAACCCAATTCGGAACAATCTGCCTTTCAACTTGAAGTGTCCAATTTCGTACACCTATTGATTTCCGATCGAGCCCAAAACTTGGGCATCATCATAATATGAGAGGAGTCATGTGGAGAGTTTTGGGAGAAATCCAATCGCTAGAACTACGGAATACACCAAGAACTCCAATTCGGAACAAACTGCCTTTGAACTTGAAGTGTCCAATTTCGTACACCTATTGATTTCCAATCGAGCCCAAAACTTGGGAATCATCATAATACGTTGGGAGGAGTCATTTGGTGAGTTTTGAGTGAAATCCAATCGCAAGAACTACGAAATGTACCCACCACTCCAATAAGGCACGAACTGCCTTTGAATTTGAAGTGTCCAATTTCGTACACCTATTGATTTCCGATCGAGCCCGAAACTTGGGCATCATCATAATATGTTGGGAGGAGTCATTTGGTGTGTTTTGAGTGAAATCCAATCGCTAGAACAACGGAATAAACCAACCACTCCAATTCTGAACAAACTGCCTTTGAAGTTGAAGTGTCCAATTTCTTACACCTAGTGATTTCCGATCGAGCCGAAAAACTTGGGCATCATCATAATATGGTGGGAGGACTCATGTGGAGAGTTTTGAGTGAAATTCAATCGCTAGAACTACGGAATACACCAACCACTCCAATAATGCACGAACTGCCTTTGAACTTCAAATGTAGAATTTCGTACACCTACGGATTTCTGATCGAGCCCAAAACTTGGGTATCTCCGTAATGTGGAGGGAGGAGTCGTGTGGTCAGTTTTCAGTGAAATCCAATAGTTAGAACAACGGAATACACCAACCACTCCAATTCGGAACAAACTGCCTTCCAACTTGAAGTGTCCAATTTCGTACACGTATTGATTTCCGATCGAGCCCAAAACATGGGCATCATCATAAAATGGTGGGAGGAGTCAATTGGTGACTTTTGAGTGAAATCCAATCGCTAGAACTACGGAATACCCCAACCACTCCAATTCGGAACAAACTTCCTTTTGAACTTGAACTGTTCAATTTCGTACACCGATATATTTCCGATTGAGGCCAAAACTTGGGCATCATCCTAATATGGTGGGAGGAGTCATGTGGAGAATTTTGAGTGAAATCCAATCGCTAGAACTACGTAATACACCAAGCACTCCAATTCGGGACAAATTGCTTTGAACATGAAGTGTCCAATTTCGTACACCTATTGATTTCCGATCGAGACTTGGGCATCATCATAATGTGTTGGGAAGAGTCAATTGGAGAGTTTCGAGTGAAATCCAATCCCAAGAACTACGGAATTCACCAAACACTCCAATCAAGCACGAACTGCCTTCGAAATAGATATGTTCAATTTCGTACTCCTATTGATTTCCGATCAAGCCCAAAACTTGGGCATCATCATAATATGGTGGGAGGAATCATTTGGAGAGTTTTGAGTGAAATCCAATCACTAGAACTACGAAATACACCAACCACTCCAATAAGGCACGAACTGCCTTCGAACTTGAAGTGTTCAATTTCATACACCTATCGATTTCCGATCGAGCCTAAAACTTGGGCATCGTCATAATATGTTGGGAGGAGTCATTTGGTGAGTTTTGAGTGAAATCCAAACGCTAGAACTACGAAATACACCAACCACTCCAATATGGCACGAACTGCATTTGAACTTGAATTGTCCAATTTCGTACAACTATTGATTTCCGATCGAGCCCAAAACTTGGGCATCATCATAATATGTTGGGAGGAGTCATTTGGTGAGTTTTGAGTGAAATCCAATCGCTAGAACTACGAAATACACCAACCACTACAATAAGGCACGAACTGCCTTTGAACTTGAAGTGTCCAATTTCGTACACCTATTGATTTCCGATCGAGCCCAAAACTTGGGCATCATCATAATATGTTGGGAGGAGTCATTTGGTGAGTTTTGAGTGAAATCAAATCGCTAGAACTACGAAATACACCAACCACTCCAATAAGGCATGAACTGCCTTTGAACTTGAAGTGTCCAATTTCGTACACCTATTGATTTCCGATCGAGCCCAAAACTTGAGCATCATCATAATATGTTGGGGGGAGTCATTTGGTGAGTTTTGAGAGAAATCCATTCCCTAGAACTATGGAATACACCAACCACTCCAATTCAGAACAAACTGCCTTTGAAGTTGAAGTGTCCAATTTCGTACACCTATTGATTTCCGATTGAGCCCAAAACTTGGGCATCATCATAATATGTTGGGAGGAGTCATTTGGTGAGTTTTGAGTGAAATCAAATCGCTAGAACTACGAAATACACCAACCACTCCAATAAGGCACGAACTGCCTTTGAACTTGAAGTGTCCAATTTCGTACACCTATTGATTTCCGATCGAGCCCAAAACTTGAGCATCATCATAATATGTTGGGGGGAGTCATTTGGTGAGTTTTGAGTGAAATCCATTCCCTAGAACTATGGAATACACCAACCACTCCAATTCAGAACAAACTGCCTTTGAAGTTGAAGTGTCCAATTTCGTACACCTATTGATTTCCGATCTAGCCCAAAACTTGGGCATCATCATAAAATGGTGGGACGAGTCATTTGGTGAGTTTTGAGTGAAATCCAATCGCTAGAACTACGGAATACACCAACCACTCCAATTGGGAACAAACTGCCTTTGAACTTCAAGTGTTCAATTTCGTACACCAATTGATTTCCGATCGTTCCCAAAACTTGGGCATCATCATAAAATGGTGGGAGGAGTCATTTGGTGAGTTTTGAGTGAAATCCGATCGCTAGAACTACGGAATAAACCAACCACAACAATTCGGAACAAACTGCCTTTGAAGATGAAGTGTCCAATTTCGTACACCTATTGATTTCCGATCGAGCCCAAAGTTTGGCCATCATCATTACATGGTTGGAGGAGTCTTGTAGTGAGATTTGAGTGAAATCCAATCGCTAGAACTACGGAATACACCAAGCACTCCAATTCGGACCAAACTGCCTTTGAACTTGAAGTGTCCAATTTCGTACACCTATTGATCTCCGATCGATCCCAAAACTTCGGCATGATCATAAAATGGTGGGAGGAATCATTTTGTGAGTTTTGAGTGAAATCCAATCGCTAGAACTACAGAATAAACCAACCACTCCAATTCGGAACAAAATGCCTTTGAACTTGAAGTGTCCAATTTCGTACACCTATTGATTTCCGATCGAGCACAAAACATGGGCATCGTCATAAAATGGTGGGAGGAGTCATTTGGTGAGTTTTGAGTGAAATCCAATCGCTAGAACTACGGAATACAACATCCACTCCAATTCGGAACAAACTGCCTTTGAACTTGTAGTGTCCAATTTCGTACACCTATGGATTTCCGATCAAGTACAAAACTTGGGCACCTGCATAATAAGTTGGGAGGAGTCATTTGGTTAGTTTTGAGTGAAATCCAATCGTTAGAACTACGGAATACACCACCCACTCCAATTTGGAACAAACTGCCTTTGAACTTGAAGTGTCCAATTTCGTACACCTATTGATTTCCGATCGAGCCCAAAACTTGAGAATCATCATAATATGGTGGGAGGAGTCATGTGGTGAGTTTTGAGTGAAATCGAATCGCTAGAACTACGAAATACACCAACCACTATAATAAGGCACGAACTGCCTTTGAACTTGAAGTGTCCAATTTCGTACACCTACTGATTTCCGATTGAGCACAAACCTTGAGCATGATCATGATATGATGGGGGGAGTCACGTGGTGAGTTTTGAGTGAAATCCAATCGCTAGAACTACGGAATACACCAACCACTCCAATTCTGAACAAACTGCCTTTGAAGTTGAAGTGTCCAATTTCTTACACCTATTGATTTCCGATCGAGCCCAAAACTTGGGATCATCATAATATGGTGGGAGGAGTCATTTGGTGAGTTTAGAGTTAAATCCAATCGCTAGAACTGCGGAATACACCAACCACTCCAATTCGGAACAAACTGCCTTTGAAGTTGAAGTGTCCAATTTCTTACACCTATTGATTTCCGATTGAGCACAAAACTTGAGCATGATCATGATATGATGGGGGGAGTCACGTGGTGAGTTTTGAGTGAAATCCAATCGCTAGAACTACGGAATACACCAACCACTCCAATTCTGAACAAACTGCCTTTGAAGTTGAAGTGTCCAATTTCTTACACCTATTGATTTCCGATCGAGCCCAAAACTTGGGATCATCATAAAATGGTGGGAGGAGTCATGTGGTGAGTTTTCAGTGAAATCCAATCGTTAGAACTACGGAATACACCAACCACTCCAATTTGGACCAAACTGCCTTTGAACTTGAAGTGTCCAATTTCGTACACCTATTGATTTCCGATCGAGCCCAAAACTTGAGAATCATCATAATATGGTGGGAGGAGTCATGTGGTGAGTTTTGAGTGAAATCGAATCGCTAGAACTACGAAATACACCAACCACTATAATAAGGCACGAACTGCCTTTGAACTTGAAGTGTCCAATTTCGTACACCTACTGATTTCCGATTGAGCACAAACCTTGAGCATGATCATGATATGATGGGGGGAGTCACGTGGTGAGTTTTGAGTGAAATCCAATCGCTAGAACTACGGAATACACCAACCACTCCAATTCTGAACAAACTGCCTTTGAAGTTGAAGTGTCCAATTTCTTACACCTATTGATTTCCGATTGAGCACAAAACTTGAGCATGATCATGATATGATGGGGGGAGTCACGTGGTGAGTTTTGAGTGAAATCCAATAGCTAGAACTACGGAATACACCAACCACTCCAATTCTGAACAAACTGCCTTTGAAGTTGAAGCGTCCAATTTCTTACACCTATTGATTTCCGATCGAGCCCAAAACTTGGGATCATCATAATATGGTGGGAGGAGTCATTTGGTGAGTTTAGAGTTAAATCCAATCGCTAGAACTGCGGAATACACCAACCACTCCAATTCGGAACAAACTGCCTTTGAAGTTGAAGTGTCCAATTTCTTACACCTATTGATTTCCGATTGAGCACAAAACTTGAGCATGATCATGATATGATGGGGGGAGTCACGTGGTGAGTTTTGAGTGAAATCCAATCGCTAGAACTACGGAATACACCAACCACTCCAATTCTGAACAAACTGCCTTTGAAGTTGAAGTGTCCAATTTCTTACACCTATTGATTTCCGATCGAGCCCAAAACTTGGGATCATCATAAAATGGTGGGAGGAGTCATGTGGTGAGTTTTCAGTGAAATCCAATCGTTAGAACTACGGAATACACCAACCACTCCAATTTGGAACAAACTGCCTTTGAACTTGAAGTGTCCAATTTCGTACACCTATTGATTTCCGATCGAGCCCAAAACTTGAGAATCATCATAATATGGTGGGAGGAGTCATGTGGTGAGTTTTGAGTGAAATCGAATCGCTAGAACTACGAAATACACCAACCACTATAATAAGGCACGAACTGCCTTTGAACTTGAAGTGTCCAATTTCGTACACCTACTGATTTCCGATTGAGCACAAACCTTGAGCATGATCATGATATGATGGGGGGAGTCACGTGGTGAGTTTTGAGTGAAATCCAATCGCTAGAACTACGGAATACACCAACCACTCCAATTCTGAACAAACTGCCTTTGAAGTTGAAGTGTCCAATTTCTTACACCTATTGATTTCCGATTGAGCACAAAACTTGAGCATGATCATGATATGATGGGGGGAGTCACGTGGTGAGTTTTGAGTGAAATCCAATCGCTAGAACTACGGAATACACCAACCACTCCAATTCTGAACAAACTGCCTTTGAAGTTGAAGTGTCCAATTTCTTACACCTATTGATTTCCGATCGAGCCCAAAACTTGGGATCATCATAAAATGGTGGGAGGAGTCATTTGGTGAGTTTTCAGTGAAATCCAATCGTTAGAACTACGGAATACACCAACCACTCCAATTTGGAACAAACTGCCTTTGAACTTGAAGTGTCCAATTTCGTGCACCTATTGATTTCCGATCGAGCCCAAAACTTGGGAATCATCATAATATGGTGGGAGGAGTCATGTGGTGAGTTTTGAGTGAAATCGAATCGCTAGAACTACGGAATACACCAACCACTCCAATTCGGAACAAACTACGGTTAAACTTGAAGTGTCCAATTTCGTA
Source organism: Prunus campanulata (assembly GCA_034190965.1). Classification (NCBI taxonomy): domain Eukaryota; kingdom Viridiplantae; phylum Streptophyta; class Magnoliopsida; order Rosales; family Rosaceae; genus Prunus; species Prunus campanulata. Next base: position 11,320,765 of record CM067209.1, on the reverse strand, counting down.
CACCTATTGATTTCCGATCGAGCCCAATACTTGGGCGTCATCATAATATGGTGGCAGGAGTCATGTGGTGAGTTTTGAGTGAAATCCATTCGCTAGAACTATGAAATACACCAACCACTATAATAAGGCACGAACTGCCTTTGAACTTGAATTGTCCAATTTCGTACACCTATTGATTTCCGATGGAGCCCAAAACTTGGGCATCCTCATAATACGGTGGGGGGAGTCATGTGGTGAGTTTTGAGTGAAATCCAAACGCTAGAACAACGGAATACACCAACCACTCCAATACGGAACAAACTGCCTTTCAACTTGAAGTGCGCAATTTCGTACACCTATTGATTTCCGATCGAGCCCAAAACTAGGTACACCATCACAATATGGTGGGAGGAGTCGTGTGGAGAGTTTTGAGTGAAATCCAATTGCCAAAACTACGGAATACACCAACCACTCCAATTCGGAACAAACTGCCTTTCAACTTCAAGTGTGCACTTTCGTACACCTATTGATTTCCGATCGAGCCCAAAACTTGGGCATCATCATAATATGTTGGGAGGAGTCATTTGGTGAGTTTTGAGTGAAATGCAATCTCTAAAACTGAGGAATACACCAACCACTCCAATTCGGAACAAACTGCCTTTGAACTTAAAGTATCCAATTTCGTACACCTATTAATTTACGATCGAGCCCAAAACTTGGGCATCACCATAAAATGGTGGGAGGAGTCATTTGGTGAGTTTTGAGTGAAATCGAATCGCTAGAACTACGGAATACACCAACCACTCCAATTCGGGACAAATTGCTTTGAAGGTGAAGTGTCCTATTTCGTACACCTGTTGATTTCCGATCGATCCCAAAACCTGGGCATCATCATAATATGGTGGGAGGAGTCATGTGGTGAGTTTTCAGTGAAAACCAATCGTTAGAACTGCGGAATACACCAACCACTCCAATTTGGAACAAACTGCCTTTGAACTTGAAGTGTCCAATTTCGTGCACCTATTGATTTCCGATCGAGCCCAAAACTTGGGAATCATCATAATATGGTGGGAGGAGTCATGTGGTGAGTTTTGAGTGAAATCGAATCGCTAGAACTACGGAATACACCAACCACTCCAATTCGGAACAAACTATGGTTAAACTTGAAGTGTCCAATTTCGTACACCTATTGATTTCCGATCGAGCCCAAAACTTGGGCATCATCATAATATGGTGGGAGGAGTCATGTGGTGAGTTTTGAGTGAAATCGAATCGCTAGAACTACGGAATAAACCAACCACTCCAAAAAGGCACTAACTGCATTTGAACTTGAATTGTCCAATTTCGTAAACCTATTGATTTCCGATTGAGCCCAAAACATGGGCATCATCATAAAATGGTGGGAGGAGTCGTTTGGTGAGTTTTGAGTGAAATCCAATCGCTAGAACCACGGAATAAACCAACCACTCCAATTCGGAACAAACTGGCTTTGAACTTGAAGTGTCTAATTTCGTACACCTATTGATTTCCGATCGAGCCCAAAACTTGGGCATACTCATAATATGGTGGGAGGAGTCATGTGGAGAGTTTTGAGTGAAATCCAATCGCTAGAACTACGGAATACACCAACCACTCCAATTCGGAACAAACTGCCCTTGAACTAGAAGGGTCCAATTTCGTACACCTATTGATTTCCGATCGAGCCCAAAACTTGGGCATCGTCATAATATGTTGGGAGGAGTCATTTGGAGAGTTTTGAGTGAAATCCAATCGCTAGAACTTTGAAATACACCAACCACTCCAATAAGGCATGAACTGCCTTTGAACTTGAAGTGTCCAATTTCGTACACCTATTGATTTCCGATCGAACCCAAGACTTGGGCTTCATTATAATATGGTGGGAGGAGTCATGCGGTGAGTTTTGAGTGAAATCCAATTGCTAGAACTACGGAATACACCAACCACTCCAACTCGGAACAAACTGCCTTTGAACTTGAAGTGTCCAATTTCGTACACCTTTTGATTTCCGATCGAGCCCAAAACTTGGGCATCATCATATTATGTTGGGAGGAGTGATTTGGTGAGTTTTGAGGGAAATCCAATCGCTAGAAATACGAAATACACCAACTACTCCATTAAGGTCCGAACTGCCTTTGAACTTGAATTGTCCAATTTCGTTCACCTATTGAGTTCCGATCGAACCCAAGACTTGGGCTTCATTATAATATGGTGGGAGGAGTCATGCGGTGAGTTTTGAGTGAAATCCAATTGCTAGAACTACGGAATACACCAACCACTCCAACTCGGAACAAACTGCCTTTGAACTTGAAGTGTCCAATGTCGTACACCTGTTGATTTCCGATCGATCCCAACACTTGGGCATCATCATAATATGTTGGGAGGAGTCATGTGGTGAGTTTTGCGAGAAAGCCAATTGCTAGAACTACGGAATACCCCAACCACTCCAATTCCAAAAAATTGCCTTCGAACTTGAAGTGTCCAATTTCGTACACCTATTGATTTCCGCTGGAGCCCAAAACTTGGGCGTCAACATAATATGGTGGGAGGAGTCTTGTGGAGAGTTTTGAGTGAAATCCAATCGCTAGAACTACGAAATACACCAACCACTATAAAATTGAACTTGAATTGTCCAATTTCGTACACCTATTGATTTCCGTTCGAGCCAAAAACTTGGGCATCATCATAATATGGTGGGAGGAGTCAATTGGGGAGTTTTGAGTGAAATCCAATCCCTATAACTACGAAATACACCAACCACTCCAATAAGGCACGAACTGCCTTTGAACATGAATCATCCAATTTCGAACACCTATTGATTTCCGATCGAACCCAAGACTTGGGCTTCATGAAAATATGGTGGGGGGAGTCATGTGGTGAGTTTTGAGTGAAATACAATCGCTAGAACTACGCAATACACCAACCACTCCAACTCGGAAGAAACTGCCTTTGAACTTGAAGTGTCCAATTTCGTGCACCTTTTGATTTCCGATCGAGCCCAAAACGTGGGCATCATCATAATATGTTGGGAGGAGTGATTTGGTGAGTTTTGAGTGAAATCCAATCGCCAGAACTACGAAATACACCAACCACTCCAATAAGGCACGAACTGCTTTTGAACTTGAATCGTCCAATTTCGTACACCTATTGATTACCGATCGAGCCCAAAACTTGGGCATCATCATAATATGGTGGGAGGAATCAAGTGGTGAGTTTTGAGTGAAATCCACTCGCTAGAAGTACGGAATACAATAACCATTCCAATTCCGAACAAACTGCCTGTGAACTTGAAGTGTCCAATTTCATACACCTACTGATTTTCGATAGAGCCCAAAACTTGGGCATCGTCATAATATGTTGCGAGGAGTCATTTCGTGAGTTTTGAAATAAATCAAATCGCTAGAACTACGAATTACACCAACCACTCCAATAAGGCTTGAACTGCCTTTCAACTTGAATTGTCTAATTCCGTACACCTATCGATTTCCGATCGAGCCCAAAACTTGGGCATCATCATAATATGGTGGGAGGAGTCATGTGGTGAGTTTTGAGTGAAATCCAATTGCAACAACTACGAAATACACCAACCACTCCAATAAGGCACGAATTGACTTTGAACTTGAATTGTCCAATTTCGTACACCTATTGATTTCCGATCAAGCCCAAAACTTGGGCATCGTCATAATATGGTGGGAGGAGTGATGTGTTTAGTTTTGAGTGAAATCCAATCGCCAGAACTACGGAACACACCAACCACTCCAATTCGGAACAAATTGCCTTTGAACTTGAAGTGTCCTATTTCGTACACCTATTGATTTCCAATCGAGCCCAAAACTTTGGCATCAGCATAATATGGTGGGAGGAGTCATGTGGTGAGTTTTGAGTGAAATCCAATTGCTAGAACTACGAAATACACGAACCACTCCAATAAGGCTCGAACTGCCTTTGAACTTGAAGTGTCCAATTTCGTACACGTATTGATTTCCGATCGAGCCCAAAACTTGGGCATCATCTTAAAATGGTGGGAGGAGTCATTTGGTGAGTTTTTAGTGAAATCCAATCACAAGAACTACAGAATACATCAACCACTCCAATTAGGAATAAACTACCTTTGAACTTGAAATGTCCAATTTCGTACACCTACTGATTTCCGATCGAGCCCAAAACTTGGGAATCTTCATAATATGGTGGGAGGAGTGATGAGGTGAGTTTTGAGTCAAATCCAATCGCTAGAACAACGAAATACACCAACCACTCCAATAAGGCACGAACTGCCTTTGAACTTGAATTGTCCAAGTTCGTACACCTATTTACTTCCGATCGAGCCCGTTACTTTGGCATCATCATAAAAAGGTGGGTGGATTCATGTGGGGAGTTTTGAGTGAAATCCAATCGCTAGAACTATGGAATACACCAACCATTCCAATTCGAGCCCAAAACTTGGGCATCTTCTTAAAATGGTAGGAGGAGTCATTGGGTGAGTTTTTGGTGAAATCCTCTCACTAGAACTACGGAATACACCAACCACTCCAATTAGGAATAAACTACCTTTGAACTTGAAGTGTCCAATTTTGTACACCTATTGATTTCCGATCGAGCCCAAAACTTGGGCATCACCATAATATGGTGGGAGGAGTCATGTGGTGAGTTTTGAGTGAAATCCAATGGCTAGAACTACGGAATACACCAACCACTCCAATTCGAAACAAACTTCCTTTGAACTTGAAGTGTACAATTTCGTACACCTATTGATTTCTGATTGAGCCGAAACCTTGGGCATCGTCATAATATGTTTGGAGGAGTCATTTGGTGAGTTTTGAGTGAAATCCAACCGCTAGAACTACGGAATACACCAACCACTCGAATTCGGAACAAATTGCCTTTGAACTTGATGTGTCCAATTTCGTACACCTATTGATTTCCGATCGAGCCCAAAACTTGGGCATCATCATAGTATGGTGGGAGGAGTCCTATAGTGAGTTTTGAGTGAAATCCAATTGCGAGAACTATGGAATACACCAACCACTCCAAGAACGCACGAACTGCCATTGAACTTGAATTGTCCAATTTCGTACACCTATTTACTTCCGATTGGGCCCAAAACTTTGGCATCATCATAATATGGTCGGAGGGACTATGTGGGGAGTTTTGAGTGAAATCCAATCGCTAGAACTATGGAATACACTAACCACTCCAATTCGGAACAAACTGCCTTTGAACTTGAAGTGTCCAATTTCGTACCCCTATTTATTTCCGATCGAGCCCAAAACTTGGGCATCATCATAATATGTTGGGAGGACTCATTTGGTGAGTTTTGAGTGAAATCTAATCGCTAGAAGTACGAAATACACCAACCACTCCAATAAGGCATGAACTTCCTTTGAACTGGAATTGTCCAATTTCGTACACCTATTGATTTCCGATCAGGCCCAAAACTTGGGCATCATCATAATATGGTGGGAGGAGTGATGTGGTGAGTTTTGAGTGAAATCCAATTGCTAGAACTACGGAATACACCAACCACTCCAATTTGGAACAAACTGCCTTTGAACTTGAACTTTCCAATTTCGTACACCTATTGATTTCCGATCGAGCTCAAAACTTGGGCATCATCATAATACGGTGGGAGGAGTCATGTGGTGAGTTTTGAGTGAAATCCAACTGCTAGGACTACGGAATACACCAACCACCCTAATAAGGCACGAACTGCCTTTGAACTTCAATTGTCCAATTTCGTACACCTAATGATTTCTGATCGAGCCCAAAACTTGGTCATCATCATAATATGGTGGGAGGAGTCATGCGGTGAGTTTTGAGTGAAATCCAATTGATAGAACTACGGAATACACCAACCACTCCAATTCGTTACAAACTGCCCTTGAACTTGAAATGCCCATTTTCGTACACCTATTGAATTCCGATCGAGCCCAAAACTTGGGCATCATCATTTGGTGAGTCCTGAGTGAATTCCAATCGCTAAAACTACGAAATACACCAACCACTCCAATAAGGCACAAACTGCCTTTGAACTTGAATTGTCCAATTTCGTACACCTATTGATTTCCGATCGAGCCCAAAACTTGGGCATCATCATAATGTGGTGGGAGGAGTCATGTGGTGAATTTTGAGTGAAATCCAATCACTAGAACTATGGAATACACCAACCACTCCAATTCGGGACAAACTGCCTTCAAACTTGAAGTGTCCAATTTTGTACACCTACTGATTTTCCATCAAGCCCAAAACTTGGGCATCATCATAATATGTTGGGAGGAGTCATTTGGTGAGTTCTGAGCGAAAACGAATCACTAGAACTACGAAATACACCAACTACTCCATTAAGGCACGAACTGCCTTTGAACTTGAATTGTCCAATGTCGTACACCTATTGATTTCCGGTCGAGCCCAAAACTTGGGCATCACCATAATATGGTGGGAGGAGTCATGTGGTGAGTTTTGACTGAAATCCAATCACTAAAACTACGGAATACACCAACCACTCCAATTTGGGACAAATTGCTTTGAACTTCAAGTGTCCAATTTCGTACACCTACTGATTTCCGATCGAACCCAAAACTTGGGCATCTTCATAATATGGTGGGAGGAGTCATTTGTTGAGTTTTGAGTGAAATCGAATTGCTAGAACTTCGGAATACACCAACCACTCCGATATGGCACGAACTGCCTTCGAACATGAATTGTCCAATTTCGTACACCTATTGATTTCCGATCGAGCCCAAAACTTGGGCGACATCATAATATGGTGGGAGGAGTCATTTGGTGAGTTTTGAGTGAAATGCAATTCCAAGAACTTCGGAATACACCAACCACTCCGATATGGCACGAACTGCCTTCGAACATGAATTGTCCAATTTCGTAGACCTATTGATTTCCGATCGAGCCAAAAACTTGGGCATCATCATAAAATGGTGGGAGGAGTCATTTGGAGAGTTTTGAGTGAAATCCAATCGCTAGAACTACGAAATACACCAACCACTCCAATAAGGCACAAACTGCCTTTGAACTTGAAGTGTCCAATTTCGTACACCTATTGATTTCCGATCGAGCCCAAAACTTGGGCATCATCATAATGTGTTGGGTAGAGTCATTTGGTGAGTTTTGAGTGAAATCCAATCGCTAGAACTACGAAATACACCAACCACTCCAATCAGGCACGAACTGCCTTTGAACTTGAAAGTGCCTAAATTCGTACACCTATTGATTTCCGATTGAGCCCAAAACTTCGGCATCATCATAATATGGTCGGAGGAGTCATGTGGTGAGTTTTGAGTGAAATCCAATCGCTAGAACTACGGAATACAATAACCACTCCAATTCGGAACAAACCTTGGGCATCATCATAATATGTTGGGAGGAGTCATTTGTTGAGTTTTGAGTGAAATCCAATTGCTAGAACTTCGGAATACACCAACCACTCCAATATGGCACGAACTGCCTTTGAACTTGAAGTGTCCAATTTCTTACACCTATTGATTTCCGATCGAGCCCAAAACTTGGGCATCATCATAATGTGTTGGGAGGAGTCATGTGGAGAGTTTTGAGTGAAATCCAATCACTAGAAATACGGAATACACCAACCACTCCAATTCCAAACAAACTGCCTTTCAACTTGAAGTGTCCAATTTCGTACAACTATTAATTTCCGATCGAGCCCAAAGTCTGGAGGGAGGAGTCATGTGGTTAGTTTTCAGTGAAATCCAATCGTTAGAACTACGGAATAAAGCAACCACTCCAATTGGGAAGAAGCTGCCTACGAACTTGAAGTATCCAATTTCGTACACCTATTGATTTCAGATCGAGCCAAAAACATGGACATCATCATAAAATGGTGGGAGGAGTCATTTGGTGAGTTTTGAGTGAAATCCAATCACTAGAACAATGGAATACACCAACCACTCCAATACGGAACAAACTGCCTTTGAACTTGAAGTATCCAATTTCATACCCCTATGGATTTCCGAACGAGCCCAAAACATGGGCATCATCATTATATGGTGGGAGGAGCCATTTGGTGAGTCTTGAGTGAAATAAAATCGCTAGAACAACGGAATACACCAACCACTCCAATTCGGAACAAACTGCCTTTGAACAAGAAGTGTACAATTTCGTACACCTATTGATTTCCGATCGAGCCCAAAACTTGGGCTTCATCATAATATCGTGGGAGGAGTCATGTGGTGAGTTTTGAGGGAAATCCAATCGCTAGAACTACGGAATACACAAACCACTCCAATTCGAAACAAATTGCCTTTGAACTTGAAGTTTCCAATTTCGTACACCTATTGATTTCCGAACGAGCCCAAAACTTGGGCATCATCATAATGTGTTGGGTAGAGTCATTTGGTGAGTTTTGAGTGAAATCCAATCGCTAGAACAACGAAATACACCAACCACTCCAATAAGGCACGAACTGCCTTTGAACTTGAAAGTGCCTAATTTCGTACACCTATTGATTTCCGATTGAGCCCAAAACTTCGGCATCATCATAATACGGTCGGAGGAGTTATGTGGTGAGTTTTGAGTGAAATCCAATCGCTAGAACTACGGAATACAATAACCACTCCAATTCGGAACAAACCTTGGGCATCATCACAATATGTTGGGAGGAGTCATTTGTTGAGTATTGAGTGAAATCCAATTGCTAGAACTTCGGAATACACCAACCACTCCAATATGGCACGAACTGCCTTTGAACTTGAAGTGTCCAATTTCTTACACCTATTGATTTCCGACCGAGCCCAAAACTTGGGCATCATCATAATGTGTTGGGAGGAGTCATGTGGAGAGTTTTGAGTGAAATCCAATCACTAGAAATACGGAATACACCAACCACTCCAATTCCAAACAAACTGCCTTTCAACTTGAAGTGTCCAGTTTCGTACAACTATTAATTTCCGATCGAGCCCAAAGTTTGGAGGGAGGAGTCATGTGGTTAGTTTTCAGTGAAATCCAATCGTTAGAACTATGGAATAAAGCAACCACTCCAATTCGGAACAAAATGCCTACGAACTTGAAGTATCCAATTTCGTACACCTATTGATTTCAGATCGAGCCCAAAACATGGACATCATCATAAAATGGTGGGAGGAGTCATTTGGTGAGTTTTGAGTGAAATCCAATCACTAGAACAATGGAATACACCAACCACTGCAATACGGAACAAACTGCCTTTGAACTTGAAGTATCCAATTTCGTACACCTATTGATTTCCGATCGAGCCCAAAATATGGGCATCATCATTACATGGTTGGAGGAGTCATGTACTGAGTTTTGAGTGAAATCCAATCGCTAGAACTACGGAATACACCAACCACTCCAATAATGCACGAACTGCCTTTGAAATTGAATTGTCGAATTTCGTACACCTATTGATTTCCGAACGAGCCCAAAACTTGGGCTTCATCATAATATGGTGGGAGGAGTCATGTGGTGAGTTTTGAGGGAAATCCAATCGCTAGAACTACGGAATACACAAACCACTCCAATTCGAAACAAATTGCCTTTGAACTTGAAGTTTCCAATTTCGAACACCTATTGATTTCCGATCAGGCCTAAAACATGGGCATCATCATAAAATGGTGGGATGAGTGATGTGGTGAGTTTTGAGTGAAATCCAATCGCTAGAACTACGGAATACACCAACTACTCCAATAATGCACGAACTGCCATTGAACTTGAATTGTCGAATTTCGTACACCTATTGATTTTCGATCACGCCCAAAACTTGGGCATCATCATAATATGGTGGGAGGAGTCGTGTGGAGAATTTTGAGTGAAATCCAATCGCTAGAACTACGAAATAGAACTACGAAATGTACCAACCACTCCAATAAGGCACGAACTGCCTTTGAACTTGAATGGTCCAATTTCATACACCTATTGATTTCCGGTCGAGCCCAAAACTTGGGCATCACGATAATATGTTGGGAGGAGTCATTTGGTGAGTTTTAAGGGAAATCCAATCGCTAGAACTACGAAATAAATCTACCACTCCAATAAGGCACAAACTGCCTTTGAACTTGAATTGTGCAATTTCATACACCTACCGATTTCCGATCGAGCCCAAAACTTAGGCATCATCATAATTTGGTGGGGGGAGTCAGGTGGACAGTTTTGGGTTAAATCCAATCGCTAGAACTAAGGAATACACAAACCACTCCAATTCGGAACAAACTGCTTTTGAACTTGATGTGTCCAATTTCGTACACCTATTGATTTCCGATCGAGCCCAAAACTTGGGAATCATCATAATATGTTGGGAAGAGTCATTGCTGAGTCTTGAGTGAAATCCAATCGCTAGAACTACAAAACGTACCAACCACTCCAATAAGGCACGAACTGCCTTTGAACGTGAATTGTCCAATTTCGTACACCTATTGAATTCCGATCGAGCCCAAAACTTGGGCATCATCATAATATGTTGAGAGGTGTCATTTGGTGTGTTTTGAGTGAAATCCAATCGCTAGAACTACGGAATACACCAACCACTCCAATTTGGAACAAGCTGCCTTCGAACATGAAGTGTCCAATTTCGTACAACTATTGATTTCAGATCGAGCCCAAAACTTGGGGATCAACATAATATGGTGGGAGGAGTCATTTGGCGAGTTTTGAGTGAAATCCAATCGCTAGAACTACGAAATACATCTACCACTCCAATAAGGCATGAACTGCTTTTGAACTTGAATTGCCAAATTTCGTACACCTATTGATTTCCGATCAAGCACAAAACTTGGACATCATCATAATACGGTGGGAGGAGTCATTTGGTGAGTTTTGAGTGAAATCCAATCGCCATAACTACGGAATACACCAACCACTCCAATTCGGAAGAAACTGCCTTTGAATTTGAAGTGTCCAATTTCGTACACCTATTGATTTCCCATCGAGCCCAAAACTTGGACATCATCATAATATGGTGGGGGGAGACATGTGGAGAGTTTCGGGTGAAATCCAATCGCCATAACTACGGAATACACCAACCACTCCAATTCGGAAGAAACTGCCTTTGAATTGGAAGTGTCCAATTTCGTACACCTATTGATTTCCGATCGAGCCCAAAACTTGGACATCATCATTATATGTTGGGAGGAGACATTTGGTGAGTTCTGAGTAACATCCATTCGCTAGAACTACGAAATACACCAACCACTCCATCTGCCCTGGAACTTGAATTGTCCGATTTCGTACACCTATTGATTTCCCATCGCCCCAAAACCTGGGCATCATCATAATATTGTTGGAGGAGTCATGTGGTGAGTTTTGAGTGAAATCCAATCGCTAGAACTACGGAATACACCAACCACTCCAATTCGGAACAAACTGCCTTTGAATTTGAAGTGTCCAATTTCGTACACCTATTGATTTCCCATCGAGCCCAAAACTTGGGCATCATCATAATATGGTGAGAGGAGTCTTGTGGTAAGTTTTGAGTGAAATCCAATCGCTAGAACTACGGAATACTCCAACCACTCCCATTCGGAACAAACTCCCTTTGAACTTGAAATGTCCAATTTCGTACACCTATTGATTTCCCATCGAGCCCAAAACTTGGGCATCATCATAATATGGTGAGAGGAGTCTTGTGGTAAGTTTTGAGTGAAGTCCAATAGCTAGAACTACAGAATACACCAACCACTCCAATTCGGAACAAACTGCCTTTGAACTTGATGTGTCCAATTTCGTACACCTATTGAATTCCGATCGAGCCCAAAACTTGGGAATCATCATAATATGTTGGGAGGAGTCATTTGGTGAATCTTGAGTGAAATCCAATCGCTAGAACTACGAAATGTACCAACCACTCCAATATGGCACGAACTGCCTTTGAACTTGAATTGTCCAATTTCGTACACCTATTGAATTCCGATCGGGCCCAAAACTTGGGCATCATCATAATATGGCGGGTGGAGTCATTTGGGGAGTTTTGAGTGAAATCCAATCGCTAGAACAACAGAATACACGAACCACTCCAATTCGGAACAAACGGCCTTTGAACTTGAAGTGTCCAATTTCGTACACCTATGGATTTCCGATCGAGCCCAAAACTTGGACATCATCATAATATGTTGGGAGGAGACATTTGGTGAGTTCTGAGTAACATCCATTCGCTAGAAATACGAAATACACCAACCACTCCATCTGCCTTGGAACTTGAATTGTCCGATTTCGTACACCTATTGATTTCCGATCGAGCCCAAAACTTGGGCATCATCATAATATGGTGGGCGGAGTCCTTTGATGAGTTTTGAGTGAAATTCAATCACTAGAACTATAGAATACACCAAACACTCCAATAAAGCACGAACTGCCTTTGAACTTGAAGTGTCCAATTTCGTACACCTATGGATTTCCAATCGAGCCCAAAACTTGGGCATCATCGTAAGATGTTGGGAGGAGTCATTTGGTGAGTTTTGAGTGAAATCCAATCGCTAGAACTACGAAATACACCAACCACTCCAATAAGGCCCTAACTGCCTTTGAACTTGAATTGTCCAATTTCGTACACCTATTGATTTCCGATCGAGCCCAAAACTTGGGCATCATCATAATATGGTGGGAGGAGTCATGCGGTGAGTTTTGAGTGAAATCCAATCGCTAGAACTACAGAATACACCAACCACTCCAATTCGGAACAAACTGCCTTTGAACTTGAAGTGTCCAATTTCGTACACCTATTCATTTCCGATCGAGCCCAAAACTTGGACATCATCATAATATGGTGGGCGGAGTCATGTGGACAGTTTTGAGTGAAATCCAATCGCTAGAACTACGGAATACTCCAACCACTCCCATTCGGAACAAACTCCCTTTGAACTTGAAATGTCCAATTTCGTACACCTATTGATTTCCAATCGAGCCCAAAACTTGGGAATCATCATAATATGTTGGGAGGAGTCATTTGGTGAGTTTTGAGTGAAATCCAGTCGCTAGAACTACGAAATGTACCAACCACTCCAATAAGGCACGAACTGCCTTTGAACTTGAATTGTCCAATTTCGTAACCTTATTGATTTCCGATCAAGCCCAAAACTTTGGCATCATCATAATATGGTGGGAGGAGTCATGTGGTGAGTTTTGAGTGAAATCCAATCGCTAGAACCACTGAATACACCAACCACTCCAATTCGGAACAAACTGCCTTTGGACTTGAAATGTCCAATTTCGTACAACTATTGATTTCCGATCGAGCCCAGAACTTGGGCATCATCATAATATGGTGGGAGGAGTCATTTGATGAGTTTTGAGTGAAATCCAGTCGCTAGAACTACGGAATACACCAAACACTCCAATAAAGCACGAACTGCCTGTGAACTTGAATTGTCTAATTTCGTGCACCCATTGATTTCCGATCGAGCCCAAAACTTTGGCGTCACCATAGTATGGCGGGGGAGTGATGTGGTGAGTTTTGAGTGGAATCCAATCACTAGAACGACGAAATACACCAACCACTCCAATTCAGAACAAATTGCCTTTGAACTTGAAGTGTCCAATTTCGTACACCTATTCATTTCCGATCGAGCACAAAACTTGGGAATCATCATAATATGTTGGGAGGAGTCATTTGGTGAGTTTTGAGTGAAATCCAGTCGCTAGAACTACGAAATGTACCAACCACTCCAATAAGGCACGAACTGCCTTTGAACTTGAATTGTCCAATTTCACAACCCTATTGATTTCCGATCGAGCCCAAAACTTTGGCATCATCATAATACGGTGGGGGGAGTCATGTGGTGAGTTTTGAGTGAAATCCAATCGCTAGAACCAATGAGTACACCAACCACTCCAATTCGGAACAAACTGCCTTTGAACTTGAAGTGTCCAATTTCGTACACCTATTGATTTCCGACCGAGCCCAAAACTTGGGAATCATCATAATATTATGGGAGGAGTCTTTTGGTGGGTTTTGAATGAAATCCAATCGCTACAACTACGAAATGTACCAACCACTCCAATAAGGCACGAACTGCCTTTGAACTTGAATTGTCCAATTTCGTACACCTATTGATTTCCGATCGAGCCCAAAACTTGGGCATCATCATAATATGGTGGGAGGAGTCATATGGTGAGTTTTGAGTTAAATCCAATCGCTAGAACTACGGAATACACCAATCACTCCAATTTGGAACAAACTGCCTTTGAACTTGAAGTGTCCAATTTCGTACACCTATTGATTTCCGATCGAGCCCAAAACTTGGGAATCATCATAATATGCTGGGAGGAGTCTTTTGGTGAGTTTTGAGTGAAATCCAATCGCTAGAACTACGAAATGTACCAACCACTCCAATAAGGCACGAACTGCCTTTGAACTTGAATTGTCCAATTTCGTAACCTTATTGATTTCCGATCAAGCCCAAAACTTTGGCATTATCATAATATGGTGGGTGGAGTCATGTGGAGAGTTTTGGGTGAAATCCAATCGCAAGAACTACGGAATACACCAACCACTCCAATTCGGAACAAACAGCCTTTGAACTTGAAGTGTCCAATTTCGTACACCTGTTGATTTCCAATCGAGCCCAAAACTTGGGAATCATCATGTTATGTTGGGAGGAGTCTTTTGGTGAGTTTTGAGTGAAATCCAATCGCTAGAACTACGAAATGTAGCAAGCACACCAATAAGGCACGAACTGCCTATGAACTTGAATTGTCCAATTTCGTACACCCATTGATTTCCGATCGAGCCCAAAACTTCGGCATCATCATAATATGGCGGGAGGAGTCATGTCGTGAGTTTTGACTGAAAGCCAATCGCTAGAACTACGGAATACACCAACCACTCCAATTCCAAACAAACTGCCTTTGAACTTGAAGTGTCCAATTTCGTACCCCTATTGATTTCCGATCGTGCCCAAAACCAGGGAATCATCATAATATGTTGGTTGGAGTCATTTGGTGAGTTTTGAGTGAAATCCAATTGCTAGAACTACGAAATGTACCAACCACTACAATAAGGCACGAATGCCTTCGAACGTAAATTGTCCAATTTCGTTCACCTATTGATTTCCGAATGAGCCCAAAACTTGGGCAACATCATAGTATGGTGGGAGGAGTCATTTGGCGAGTTTTCAGTGAAATCCAATCGCTAGAACTACGAAATGTACCAACCACTCCAATAAGGCACGAACTGCAATTGAACTTGAATTGTCCAATTTCGTACACCAATTCACTTCCAATCGAGCCCAAAACTTGGGCAACATCATAATATGGTGGGAGGAGTCATTTGATGAGTTTTGAGTAAAATCCAATCGCTAGAACTACGGAATACACCAAACACTCCAATAAAGCACGAACTGCCTTTGAGCTTGAATTGTCCAATTTCTTACACCTACTGATTTCCGATCCAGCCCAAAACTTGGGCATCATCATAGTATGGTGCGAGGAGACAAGCGGTGAGTTTTGGGTGAAATCCAATCTCTAGAACTGCGGAATACACCAACCACTCCAATTCGGAACAAACTGCCATTGAACTTGAAGTGTCCAATTTCGTACACCTATTGATATCCGATCGAGCACAAAACTTGGCCATCATCATAATATGTTGGGAGGAGTCATTTGGTGAGTTTTGAGTGAAATCCAATCGCTAGAACTACGAAATGTACCGCCCACTCCAATAAGGGAACAATTGCCTTTGAACTTGAATTGTCCAATTTCGTACACCTATTGATTTCCGATCGAGCCCAACACTTGGGCATCATCATAGTATGGTGGGAGGAGTCGTGTGGTGGGTTTTGAGTGAAATCCAATCGCTAGAACTACGGAATACACCAAACACTCCAGAGTAAAGCACGAACTACCTTTGAATTTGAATTTTCCAATTTCGTACACATATTGATTTCCGATTCATCCCAAAACTTGGGCATCATCATAATATGGTGGGAGGAGTCATGTGGTGGGTTTTTAGAGAAATCCAATCTCTAGAACTACGGAAGACACCAAACACTCCAATAAGGCACGAACTGACTTTGAACCGGAATTGTCCAATTTCGTACACCTATTGATTTCCGATCGAACCGAAAACATGGGCTTCATCATTATATGGTGGGAGGACTTATGTGTTGATTTTTGAGTGAAATCCAATCGCTAGAACTACGGAATACACCAACCACTCCAATTCGGAACAAACTGCCGTTGAACTTTAAGTGTCCAATTTTGTACACCTATTCATTTCCGATCGAGCCCAAAACTTGGGCATCATCAAAATATGGTGGGAGGAGACATGTGGAGAGCTTTGAGTGAAATCCAATCACTAGAACTACGGAATACACCAACCACTCCAATTCCAAACAAACTGCCTTTGAACTTGAAGTGTCCAATTTCGTACCCCTATTGATTTCCGATCGTGCCCAAAACCAGGGAATCATCATAATATGTTGGGAGGAGTCATTTGGTGAGTTTTGAGTGAAATCCAATTGCTAGAACTACGAAATGTACCAACCACTACAATAAGGCACGAATGCCTTAAAACGTAAATTGTCCAATTTCGTTCACCTATTGATTTCCGAATGAGCCCAAAACTTGGGCAACATCATAGTATGGTGGGAGGAGTCATTTGGTGAGTTTTCAGTGAAATCCAATCGCTAGAACTACGAAATGTACCAACCACTCCAATAAGGCACGAACTGCAATTGAACTTGAATTGTCCAATTTCGTACACCAATTGACTTCCAATCGAGCCGAAAACTTGGGGAACATCATAATATGGTGGGAGGAGTCATTTGATGAGTTTTGAGTAAAATCCATTCGCTAGAACTACGGAATACACCAAACACTCCAATAAAGCACGAACTGCCTTTGAGCTTGAATTGTCCAATTTCGTACAACTATTAATTTCCGATCGAGCCCAAAACTTGGACATCATCATAATATGGTGGGAGGAGTCATTTGGTTTGTTTTGAGTGAAATCCAATCGCTAGAACTACGGAATACACCAACCACTCCAATTCGGAACAAACTTCCTTTGAACATGAAGTGTCCAATTTCGTACAACTACTGATTTCCGATCGAGCCCAAAACTTGGGCATCATCATAATATGGCGGGAGGAGTCGTTTAGTGGGTTTTGAGTGAAATCCAATCGCTAGAACTACGGAATACACCAACCACTCCAATTCGGAACAAACTGCCTTCGAACTTGAAGTGTCCAATTTTGCACACTTATTGATTTCCGATCGAGCCCAAAACTTGGTCATCGTCATAATATGTTGGGAGGAGTCATTTAGTGAGTTTTGAGTGAAATTCAATCGCTTGAGCTACGGAAGACACCAAACACTCCAATTCGGAACAAACTGCCTTTGAACTTGAATTGTCCAATTTCGTACACCTATTGATTTCCGATCGAGCCCAAAACTTGGGCATCATCATAGAATGGTGGGAGGAATCATTTGGTGAGTTTTGAGTGAAATCCAGTAGCTAGAACTACGGAATACCCCAACCACTCCAATTTGGAACAAACTGCCTTTGAACTTGTAGTGTCAAATTTCGTACACCTATTGATTTCCGAACGAGCCCAAAACTTGGACATCATCATAATATGGTGGGAGGAGTCATTTGATGAGTTTTGAGTGAAATTCATTCGCTAGAACAACGGAATACAACAACCACTTCAATTCGGAACAAATTGCCTTTGAACTTGAAGTGTCCAATTTCGTACACCTATTGATTTCCGATGGAGCCCAAAGTTTGGGCATCATCATATTATGGTGGGAGGAGTCGTGTGGAGAGTTTTGAGTGAAATCCAATCGCTAGAACAACGGAATACACCAACCACTCCAATAACGAACGAACTGCCTTTGAGCTTGAATTGTCCAATTTCGTACACCTATTGATTTCCAATCGAGCCCAGAACTTGGGCATCATCATAACATGGTGGGAGGATTCATGTGATGAGTTTTGAGTGAAAGTCAATCGCTAGAACTACGGAATACACCAACCACTCCAATTCGGAACAAACTGCCTCGAACTTGAAGTGTCCAATTTCGTACACCTATTGATTTCCGATCAAGCCCAAAACTTGGGCATCATCATAATATGTTGGGAGGAGCCATTTGTTGAGTTTTGAGTGAAATCCAGTCGCTAGAACTATGGAATACACCAACCACTCTAATAAGGCACGGACTGCCTTTGACCTTCAATTGTCCAATTTCGTACACCTATTGATTTCCTATCGAGCCCTAAACTTGGGCATTATCATAATATGATTGGAGGAGTCATGTGGTGAGTTTTGAGTGAAATCCAATCGTTAGAACTACGGAATACAATAACCATCCCAATTCGAAACAAACTGCTTTTGAACATGAAGTGTCCAATTTCGTACACCTATTGATTTCCGATCGTGCCCAAAACTTGGGCATCGCCCTAATATGTTGGGAGGAGTCATTTGTTGAATTTTGAGAGAAATCCAATTGCTAGAACTACGAAATACACCAACCACTCCAATAAGGCACGAACTGCATTTGAACTTGAATTGTCGAATTTCGTACAACTATTGATTTCCGATCGAGCCCAAAACTTGGGCATCATCATAATATGGTGGGAGGAGTCATGTGGTGAGTTTTCACTGAAATCCAATCGCTAGAAGTACGGAATACACCAACCACTCCAATTCGGAACAAATTGCCTTTGAACTTGAAGTGTCCAATTTCGTACACCAATTGATTTCCGATCGAGCCCAAAACTTGGGCATCATTATAATATGGTGGGAGGAGTCATGTGGTGAGTTTTGAGTGAAATCCAATCACTAGAACTACGAAATACACCAACCACTGCAATAGGGCAAGAACTGCCTTTGAACTTGGATTGTCGAATTCCGTACAACTATTGATTTCCGATCGAACCCAAAACTTGGGCTTCTTCATAATATGGTGGGAGGAGTCATGTGGTGAGTTTTGAGTGAAATCCAATGGCTAGAACTACGAAATACACTAACCACTCCAATAAGGCCCGAACAGCCTTTGAACTTGAATTGTCCAGTTTCGTACCCCTATTGATTTCCGAACGAGCCCAAAACTTGGGCGGCGTCATAATATGTTGGGAGGAGTCATTTGGTTTGTTTTGAGTGAAATCCAATCGCTAGAACTACGGAATACAATAACCACTCCAGTTCGGAAGAAACTGCCTTTGAACTTGAAGTGTCTAATTTCGTACACCTATTGATTTCCGATCGAGACCAAAACTTGGGCATCGTCATAATATGTTGGGAGGAGTCATTTGGTGAGTTTTGTAATAAATCCAATCGCTAGAACTATGAAATACACCAACCACTCCAGTAAAGCAAGAACTGCCTTTGAACTTGAATTGTCCAATTTCGTACACCTATTGATTTCAGATTGAGCCCAAAACTTGGGCATCATCATAATATGGTGGGAGGAGTCATGTGGACAGTTTTGAGTGAAATCCTATCGGTAGAACTACGGAATACACCAACCACTCCAATTCGGAACAAATTGGCTTTGAACTTGAAGTGTACAATTTCGTACACCTATTGATTTCCGATCGAGCCCAAAACTTGGGCATCATCATAATATGGTGGAAGGAGTCTTGGGGTGAGTTTTGAGTGAAATCCAATCGGTAGAACTACGGAATACCCCAACCACTCGAATTCGAAACAAATTGCCTTTGAACTTGAAGTGTCCAATTTCGTACACCTATTGATTTCCGATCGAGCCCAAAACTTGGGCATCAACATAAAATGGTGGGAGGAGTCATTTGGTGAGTTTTGAGTGAAATCCAATCGCTAGAACTACGAAATACACCAACCATTCCAATAAGGCACGAACTGCCTTTGAACTTCAATTGTCCAATTTCGTACACCTATTGATTTCTGATCGAGCCCAAAACTTGGGCATCAACATAATATGTTGGGAGGAGTCATGTGGTGAGTTTTGAGGGAAATCTAATCGCTAGAACTACGGAATACACCAACCACTCCTATTCGGAACAAATTGCCCTTAAACTCGAAGTGTCCAATTTCGTAAACATATTGATTTCCGATCGAGCCCAAAACTTGGACATCATGATAATACGGTGGGATTTGTCATGGGGAGAGTTTTGAGTGAAATCCAATCGCTAGAACTACAGAATACAGCAATCACTCCAATTCGGAAAAAATTTCCTTTGACCTTGAAGTGTCCAATTTCTTACACCTATGGATTTCCGATCGAGCCCAAAACTTGGGCATCATCATAATATGGTGGGAGCTGTCATGTGGACAGTTTTGAAAGAAATCCAATCAGTTGAACTATGGAATACACCTACCACTCCAACTCGGAACAAACTGCCTTTGAACTTAAAGTGTCCAATTTCGTACACCTATTGAATTCCGATCGAGCCCAAAACTTGGGCATCATCATAATGTGTTGGGAAGAGTTATTTGGTGAGTTTTGAGTGAAATCCAATCGTTAGAACTACGGAATACAATAACCATTCCAATTCGGAACAAACTGCATTTGAACATGAAGTGTCCAATTTCGTACACCTATTGATTTCCGATCGAGCCCAAAACTTGGGCATCGCCATAATATGTTGGGAGGAGTCATTTGTTGAATTTTGAGAGAAATCCAATTGCTAGAACTACGAAATACACCAACCACTCCAATAAGGCACGAACTGCATTTGAACTTGAATTGTCCAATTTCGTACACCTACTGATTTCCGATCGAGCCCAAAGCTTGGGCATCATCATAATATGGTGGGAGGAGTCATGTGGTGAGTTTTGAGGGAAATCCAATCGGTAGAACTACGAAATACACCAACCACTCCAATTTGGAACAAATTGCCTTTGAACTAGAGGTGTCCAATTTCATACACATATGGATTTCCGATCGAGCCCAAAACTTGGGTATCATCATAATATGGTGGGAGGAGTCATGTGGACAGTTTTGAGCGATATCCAATCGGTAGAACTACGGAATACACCAGCCAGTCCAATTCGGAACAAACTGCCTTTGAACTTGAAGTGTCCAATTCCGTACACCTATTGATTTCCGGTCGATCCCAAAACTTGGGCATCATCAAAAAATGGTGGGAGGAGTCATTTGGTGAGATTTCAGTGTAATCCAATCGCTAGAACTACGCTATACACCAACCACTCCAATTCGGAACAAACTGCCTTTGAACTTGAATTTTCCAATTTCGTACACCTATAGATTTCCGATCGAGCCCAAAACTTGGGTAACATCATAATATGGTGGGAGGAGTCATGTGGTGAGTTTTCACTGAAATCCAATCGCTAGAACTACGGAATACACCAACCACTCCAATTCGGAACAAATTGCCTTTGAACTTGAAGTGTCCAATTTCGTACACCTATTGATTTCCGATCCAGCCCAAAACTTGGGCATCGTCATAATATGGTGAGTTTTGAGTGAAATCCAATCGCTAGAACCACGGAATACACCAACCACTCCAATTCCGAACAAACTGCCTTTGAATTTGACCTTGAAGTGTCCAATTTCGTACACCGATAGATTTCCGATCGAGGCCAAAACTTGGGCATCATAATAATATGTTGGGAGGAGTCATTTGGTAAGTTTTGAGTGTAATCCAATTGCTAGAACCACGAAATACACCAACCACTGCAATAAGGCACGAACTGCCTTTGAACTTTAATTGTCCAATTTCGTACACCTAGTAATTTCCGATCGAGCCCAAAACTTGGGCATCACTACAGTATGGTGGGAGGAGTCATGTGGTGAGTTTTGAGTGAAATCCAATCGGTAGAACTACGGAATACACCAAACATTCCAATAAAGCCCAAACTGCCTTTGAACTGAAATGTCCAATTTCGTACACCTATTGATTTCGGATCGAACCCAAAACTTGGGCATCATCATAATATGGTGGGAGGAGTCATGTGGTGAGTTTTGAGGGAAATCAAATCGGTAGAACTACAGAATACACCAACCACTCCAATTCGGAACACATTGCCTTTGAACATGAAGTGTCCAATTTCGTACACCTATGGATTTACGATCGAGCCCAAAACTTTGGAATCATCATAATATTTTGGGTGGAGTCATTTGGTGAGTTTTGAGTCAAATCCAATCGCAATAACGACGAAATGTACCAACCACTCCAATAAGGCACGAACAGCCTTTGAACTTGAATTGTCCAATTTCGTACACCTATTGATTTCCGATCGAGCCCAAAACTTGGGCATCATCATAATATGGTGGGAGGAGTCATGTGGTGAGTTTTGAGGGGAATCCAATCGGTAGAACTACGGAATACACCAACCACTCCAATTTGGAACAAATTGCCATTGAACTTGAAGTGTCCAATTTCATACACATATGGATTTCCGATCGAGCCCAAAACTTGGGTATCATCATAATATGGGGGGAGGAGTCATGTGGACAGTTTTGAGTGAAATCCAATCGGAAGAACTACAGAATACACCAGCCAATCCAATACGGAACAAACTGCCTTTGAACTTGAAGTGTCCAATTCCGTACACCTATTGATTTCCGGTCGATCCCAAAACTTGGGCATCATCATAAAATGGTGGGAGGAGTCATTTGGTGAGTTTTCAGTGTAATCCAATCGCTAGAACTACGCTATACACCAACCACTCCAATAATGCACAAACTGCCTTTGAACTTCAATTGTCCAATTTCGTACACCTATTGATTTCCGATCGAGCCCAAAACTTGGGCATCATCATAAAATGGTGGGAGGAGTAATTTGGTGAATTCTGAGTAAAATTCAATCGCTAGAACTACGGAATACACCAACTACTCCAATTCGGAACAAACTACCTTTGAACTTGAAGTGTCCAATTTCATAAACCTATTGATTTCCGATTCAGCCCAAAACTTGTGCATCATCATAAAATGATGGGAGGAGTCATTTGGTGAGTTTTGAGTAAAATCCAATCGCTAGAACTACGGAATACACCAACTACTCCAATTCGGAACAAACTGCCTTTGAACTTGAAGTGTCCAATTTCATAAACCTATGGATTTCCGATCGAGCCCAAAACTTGGGCATCATCATAATATGGTGGGAGGAGTCATGTGGACAGTTTTGAGTGAAATCCAATCGGTAGAACTACGGAATACACCAGCCACTCCAATACGGAACAAACTGCCTTTGAACTTGAAGTGTCCAATTCCGTACACCTATTGATTTCCGGTCGACCCCAAAACTTGGGCATCATCATAAAATGGTGGGAGGAGTCATTTGGTGAGTTTTGAGTAAAATTCAATCGCTAGAACTACGGAATACACCAACTACTCCAATTCGGAACAAACTACCTTTGAACTTGAAGTGTCCAATTTCATAAACCTATTGATTTCCGATTCAGCCCAAAACTTGTGCATCATCATAAAATGATGGGAGGAGTCATTTGGTGAGTTTTGAGTAAAATCCAATCGCTAGAACTACGGAATACACCAGCCACTCCAATACGGAACAAACTGCCTTTGAACTTGAAGTGTCCAATTCCGTACACCTATTGATTTCCGGTCGACCCCAAAACTTGGGCATCATCATAAAATGGTGGGAGGAGTCATTTGGTGAGTTTTGAGTAAAATTCAATCGCTAGAACTACGGAATACACCAACTACTCCAATTCGGAACAAACTACCTTTGAACTTGAAGTGTCCAATTTCATAAACCTATTGATTTCCGATTCAGCCCAAAACTTGGGCATCATCATAAAATGGTGGGAGGAGTCATTTGGTGAGTTTTTGAGGGGAATCCAATCGCTAGAACTACGGAATACACCAACCACTCCAACTCGAAACAAACTGCCTTTGAACTTGAATTGTCCAATTTCGTACACCTATTGATTTTCCGATCGAGCCCAAAACTTGGGCATCATCACAATATGGTGGGAGGAGTCATGTGGAGAGTTTTTAGTGAAATCCAATCGCTAGAACTACGGAATACACCAACCACTCCAATTCGGAACAAAATGCCTTTGAACTTGAAGTGTCCAATTTCGTACACCTATTGATTTCCGTTTGAGCCGAAAACTTGGGCATCATCATAATGTGTTGGGATGAGTCATTTGGTGAGTTTTCAGTGAAATCCAATCCCTAGAACCACGAAATACACCAACCACTCCAATAAAGCACAAACTGCCTTTGAACTTGAATTGTCCAATTTCGTACTCCTTTTGATTTCCAATCGAGCCCAAAACTTGGGCATCACCATAATATGGTGGGAGGAGTCATGTGGTGAGTGTTGAGTTAAATCCAATCGCTAGAACTACGGAATCCGCCAACCACTCCATTTCGGGACAAATTGCTTTGAACTTGAAGTGTCCAATTTCGTATACCTATTGATTTCCGATCGAGTCCAAAACTTGGGCATCGTCATAATATGGCGGGCGGAGACATGTGGACGGTTTTGAGTGAAATCCAATCGCTAGAACTACGGAATACACCAACCACTCCAATAAGGCACGAACTGCCTTTGAACTTGAATTGTCCAATTTCGTACACCTACAGATTTCCGATCGATCCCAAAACTTGGGCATCATCATAATATGGCGGAAGGAGTCACGTGGTGAGTTTTGAGTGAAATCCGATCGCTAGAACTACGGAATACACCAACCACTCCAATTTGGAACAAACTGCCTTTGAAATTGAAGTGTCCAATTTCGTACACCTATTTATTTTCGATGGAGCCCAAAACTTGGGCATCATCATAATATGTTGGGAGGACTCATTTGGTGAGTTTTGAGTGTAATCCAATAGCTAGAACTATGGAATACACCAACCACTCCAATTCGGAACAAACTGCCTTTGAACTTGAAGTGTCAAATTTCGTATACCTATTAATTTCCGATCGAGCCCAAAACTTGGGCATCATCATATTATGGGGGGAGGAATCATTTGGTGGGTTTTGAGTGAAATCCAATCGCTAGAACTGTGGAATACACCAACCACTCCAATTCGGAACAAACTGCCTTCGAACTTGAAGTATCGAATTTCGTACATCGATTGATTTCCGATCGAGCCCAAAACTTAAGCATCATCATAAAATGGTGGGAGGAGTGATTTGGTGAGTTTTGAGTGATATCCAATCGCTAGAACTACAGAATACACCAACCACTCCAATTCGGAACAAACTGCCTTTGAATTTGAAGTGTCCAATTTCGTATACCTATTGATTTCCGATCGAGCCCAAAACTTGGGCATCATCATAAAATGGTGGGAGGAGTCATTTGGTTCGTTTTGAGTGAAACCGAATCGCTAGAACTACGAAATACACCAACCACTCCAATATGGCACGAACTACCTTTGAACTTGAATTGTCCAATTTCGTACAGATATTGACTTCCGATCGGGCCCAAAATTTGGGCATCATCATAATATGGCGGAAGGAGTCATGTGGTGACTTTTGAGTGAAATCCAATCGCTAGAACTACGGAATACACCAACCACTCCAATTCGGAACAAACTGCCATTGAACTTGAAGTGTCCAATTTCGTACACCTATTCATTTCCGATCGAGCCCAAAACTAGGGCATCATCACAGTATGTTGGGAGGTGTCATTTGGTGGGTTTTGAGTGTAATCCAATCGTTAGAGCTACGGAATACACCAACCACTCCAATTCGGAACAAACTGCCTTTGAACTTGAAGTGTCCAATTTCGAACACCTAGTAATTTCCGATCGAGCCCAAAACCTGGGCATCATCATAAAATGGTGGGAGGAGTCATTTGATGGGTTTTGAGTGAAATCCAATCACTAGAACTACGAAATACACCAACCACTCCAATAAGGCACGAAGTACCTCTGAACTTGAATTGTCCAATTTCGTACACCTATTGACTTCCGATCGAGGCCCAAACTTGGGCATCATCACAATATGGCGGAAGGAGTCATGTGGTGACTTTTGAGTGAAATCCAATCGCTAGAACTACGGAATACACCAACCACTCCAATTTGGAACAAACTGCCTGTGAACTTGAAGTGTCCAATTTCGTACACCTAATGATTTCCGATCGAGCCCAAAACTTGGGCATCATCTTAAACGGTGGGAGGAGTCATTTGGTGGGTTTTGAGTGAAATCCAATCGCTAGAACTATGAAATATGCCAACCACTCCAATAAGGCACGAACTGCCTTTGATTTCCGATCGAGCCCGAAACTTGGGTATCAGCAGAATATGTTGGGAGGAGTCATTTGGTGAGTTTTGAGTGAAATCCAACCGCTAGAACTATGGAATACACCAACCACTCCAATAAGGCACGAACTGCCATTGAACTTGAATTGTCCAATTTCGTACACCTATTGATTTCCGATCGAGGCCAAAACTTGGGCATCATCATAATATGTTGGGAGGAGTCATTTGGTGAGTTTTGAGTGAAATCCAATCGCTAGAACTACGAACTGTACCAACCACTCCAATAAGGCACGAACTGCCTTTGAACTTGAATTGTCCAGTTTCGTACACCTATTGATTTCCGATCGAGCCCAAAACTTGGGTATCAGCAGAATATGTTGGGAGGAGTCATTTGGTGAGTTTTGAGTGAAATCCAATCGCTAGAACTATGGAATGCACAAACCACTACAATTCGGAACAAACTGCCATTGAACTTGAGGTGTCCAATTTCGTACACCTATTGATTTTCGATCGAGCCCAAAACTTGGGCATCATCATAATCTGTTTGGGGGAGTCATTTGGTGAGTTTTGAGTGAAATCCAATCGCTAGAACTACGAAATACACCAACCACTCCAATAAGGCCCTAACTGCCTTTGAACTTGAATTGTCCAATTTCGTACACCTATTGATTTCCGATCGAGCCCAAAACTTGGGCATCATCATAATATGTTGGGAGTAGTCATTTGGTTA
Organism: Prunus campanulata; assembly: GCA_034190965.1. Taxonomy (NCBI): domain Eukaryota; kingdom Viridiplantae; phylum Streptophyta; class Magnoliopsida; order Rosales; family Rosaceae; genus Prunus; species Prunus campanulata. Next base: position 11,293,941 of record CM067209.1, on the reverse strand, counting down.
GTTTTGAGTGAAATCCAATCGCTAGAACTACGAACTGTACCAACCACTCCAATAAGGCACGAACTGCCTTTGAACTTGAATTGTCCAGTTTCGTACACCTATTGATTTCCGATCGAGCCCAAAACTTGGGTATCAGCAGAATATGTTGGGAGGAGTCATTTGGTGAGTTTTGAGTGAAATCCAATCGCTAGAACTATGGAATGCACAAACCACTACAATTCGGAACAAACTGCCATTGAACTTGAGGTGTCCAATTTCGTACACCTATTGATTTCCGATCGAGCCCAAAACTTGGGCATCATCATAATCTGTTTGGGGGAGTCATTTGGTGAGTTTTGAGTGAAATCCAATCGCTAGAACTACGGAATACACCAACCACTCTAATTCGGAACAAACTGCCTTTGAACTTGAAGTGTCCAATTTCGTACACCTATAGATTTCCGATCGCGCCCAAAACTTGGGCATCATTATAAAATGGTGGTATGATTCATTTGGTAAGTTTTGAGTGAAATCCAATCGCTAGAACTACGGAATACACCAACCACTCCAATTCGGGACAAACTGCCTTTGAACTTGAAGTGTCCAATTTCGTACACCTATTGGTTTCCGATCGAGCCCAAAACTTGGGAGTCATCATAATTGTTGGTAGGAGTCATTTGGTGAGTTTGGAGTGAAATCCAATCAGTAGAACTACGGAATACACCAACCACTCCAATTCAGAACAAACTGCCTTCGAACTTGAAGTGTCCAATTTCGTACACCTATTGATTTCCGATCAAGCCCAAAACTTGGGCATCATCATAAAATGGTGGGAGGAGTCATTTGGTGAGTTTTGAGTTAAATCCAATCGCTAGAACTACGGAATACACCAACCACTCCAATTCGGGACAAACTGCCTTTGAACTTGAAGTGTCCAATTTCGTACACCTATTGGTTTCCGATCGAGCCCAAAACTTGGGAATCATCATAATTGTTGGTAGGAGTCATTTGGTGAGTTTTGAGTGAAATTCAATCGCTAGAACTACGAAATACACCAACCACTCCAATAAGGCACGAACTGCCTTTGAACTTGAATTGTCCAATTTCGTACACCTCTTGATTTCCTATCGATCCCAAAACTTGGGCATCATCATAATATGGTGGGAGGAGTCATGTGGAGGGTTTTGAGTGAAATCCAATCGCTAGAACTACGGAATTCACCAACCACTCCAATTCGGAACAAACTGCCTTTGAACTTAAAGTGTCCAATTTCGTACACCTATTGATTTCCGATCGAGCCCAAAACTTGGGCATCATCATAATATGGTGGGAGGAGTCATGTGGTGGGTTTTGAGTGAAATCCAATCGCTAGAACAACGAAATGTACCAACCACTCCAATAAGGCACGAACTGCCTTTGAACTAGAATTGTCCACTTTCGTACAACTATTGATTTCTGATTGAGCCCAAAACTTAGGCTTCATCATAGTACGGTGGGAGTAGTCATGTGGAGAGTTTTGAGTGAAATCCAATCACTTGAACTACGGAACACCCCAACCACTCAAATACGGAACAAATTGCCTTTGAACTTGAATTGTCGAATTTCGTACACCTATTGATTTCCGATCGAGCCCAAAACTTGGGCATCATCATAATATGGCGGGAGGAGTCATTTGGTAGGTTTTAAGTGAAATCCAATCGCTAGAACAACGGAATACACCAACCACTCCAATAAGGCACGAATTTCGTACACCTACTGATTTCCGATCGAACCCAAAACATTGGCTTCATGTGGGAGGTGTCGTGTGGTGAGTTTTGAGTGAAATCCAATCGCTAGAACAACAGAGTACACCAACCACTCCAATTCGGAACAAACTGCCTTTCAACTTGTAGTGTCCAATTTCGTACACCTATTAATTTCCGATCGGGCCCAAAACTTTGGAATCATCATAATATGTTGGGAGGAGTCATTTGGTGAGTTTTGAGTGAAATTCAATCGCTAGAACTACGAAATGTACCGACCACTCCAATAAGGCAACAATTGCCTTTGAACTTGAATTGTCCAATTTCGTACACCTATTGATTTCCGATCGAGCCCAACACTTGGGCATCATCATAGTGTGGTGGGAGGAGTCGTGTGGTGGCTTTTGAGTGAAATCCAATCGCTAGAACTACGGAATACACCAAACACTCCAGAGTAAAGCACGATCTACCTTTGAATTTAAATTGTCCAATTTCGTACACCTATTGATTTCCGATTCATCCCAAAACTTGGGCATCATCATAATATGGTGGGAGGAGTCATGTGGTGGGTTTTGAGTGAAATCCAATCTCTAGAACTACGGAAGACACCAAAAACTCCAATAAGGCACGAACTGACTTTGAACCGGAATTGTCCAATTTCGTACACCTATTGATTTCCGATCGAACCGAAAACATGGGCTTCATCATAATATGGTGGGAGGACTCATGTGTTGATTTTTGAGTGAAATCCAATCGCTAGAACTACGGAATACACCAACCACTCCAACTCGGAACAAACTGCCGTTGAACTTTAAGTGTCCAATTTTGTACACCTATTCATTTCCGATCGAGCCCAAAACTTGGGAATCATCAAAATATGGTGGGAGGAGTCATGTGGAGAGTTTTGAGTGAAATCCAATCACTAGAACTACGGAATACACCAACCACTCCAACTCTAAACAAACTGCCTTTGAACCTGAAGTGTCCAATTTCGTACAACTATTAATTTCCGATCGAGCCCAAAACTTGGACATCATCATAATATGGTGGGAGGAGTCATTTGGTTAGTTTTGAGTGAAATCCAATCGCTAGAACTACGGAATACACCAACCACTCCAATTCGGAACAAACTTCCTTTGAACATGAAGTGTCCAATTTCGTACAACTATTGTTTTCCGATCGAGCCCAAAACTTGGGCATCATCGTAATATGGCGGGAGGAGTCGTTTAGTGGGTTTTGAGTGAAATCCAATCACTAGAACTACGGAATACACCAACCACTCCAATTCGGAACAAACTGCCTTCGAACTTGAAGTGTCCAATTTTGCACACTTATTGATTTCCGATCGATCCCACAACTTGGGCATCGTCATAATATGTTGGGAGGAGTCATTTAGTGAGTTTTGAGTGAAATTCAATCGCTTGAGCTACGGAATACACCAAACACTCCAATTCGGAACAAACTGCCTTTGAACTTGAAGTGTCCAATTTCATACACCTATTGATTTCCGAACGAGCCCAAAACTTGGGCATCATCATAATATGGTGGGTGGAGTCAACTGGTGAGTTTTGAGTGAAATCCAATCGCTAGAACTACGGAATACACCAACCACTCCAACAAGGCACGAACTGCCTTTGAACTTGAATTGTCCAATTTCGTACACCTATTGATTTCCGATCGAGCCCAAAACTTGGGCTTCATCATAATATGGTGGGAGGAGTCATTTGGTGAGTTTTGAGTGAAATCCAATCGCTAGAACTGCAGAATACACCAACCACTACAGTAATGCACGACCTGCCGTTGAACTTGAAGTGTCCAATTTCGTACACCTATTCATTTCCGATCGAGCCCAAAACTTAGGCATCATCATAAGATGGTGGGACGAGTCATTTGGTGAGTTTTGAGTGAAATCCAATCGCTAGAACTACGGAATACACCCACCACTCAAATTCGGAACAAATAGCCTTTGAACTTGAAGTGTCCAATTTCGTACACCTATTGATTTCCGATCGATCAAAAAACAAGGGCATCACCTTAAAATGGTGGGATGAGAAATTTGGTGAGTTTTGAGTGAAATCCAATCGCTAGAACTACGGAATACATCAACCACTCCAATAAGGCACAAACTGCCTTTGAACTTGAATTGTCCAATTTCGTACACCTATTGATTTCCGATCGAGCCCAAAACTTGGGCTTGATCATAATATGGTGGGAGGAGTCATTTGGTGAGTTTTGAGTGAAATCCAATCGCTAGAACTACGGAATACACCCACCACCCAAATTCGGAACAAATAGCCTTTGAACTTGAAGTGTCCAATTTCGTACACCTATTGATTTCCGATCGACCAAAAAAAAAGGGCATCACCTTAAAATGGTGGGATGAGAAATTTGGTGAGTTTTGAGTGAAATCCAATCGCTAGAACAATGGAATACACTAACCACTCCAATAATGCACGAACTGCCTTTGAACTTGAATTGTCGAATTTCGTACACCTATTGATTTCTGATCGAGCCCAAAACTTGGGCATCTCCATTATATGGAGTCATGTGGTGAGTTTTCAGTGAAATCCAATCGTTAGAACAACGGAATACACCAACCACTCCAATTCGGAACAAACTGCCTTTGAACTTGAAGTGTCCAATTTCGTACACCTATTGATATCCGATCGAGCCCAAAACATGGGCATCGTCATAGAATGGTGGGAGGAATCATTTGGTGAGTTTTGAGTGAAATCCAGTAGCTAGAACTACGGAATACCCCAACCACTCCAATTTGGAACAAACTGCCTTTGAACTTGTAGTGTCAAATTTCGTACACCTATTGATTTCCGATGGAGCCCAAAGTTTGGGCATCATCATATTATGGTGGGAGGAGTCGTGTGGAGAGTTTTGAGTGAAATCCAATCGCTAGAACAACGGAATACACCAACCACTCCAATAAGGCACGAACTGCCTTTGAGCTTGAATTGTCCAATTTCGTACACCTATTGATTTCCAATCGAGCCCAGAACTTGGGCATCATCATAACATGGTGGGAGGATTCATGCGATGAGTTTTGAGTGAAATTCAATCGCTAGAACTACGGAATACACCAACCACTCCAATTCGGAACAAACTGCCTTTGAACTTGAAGTGTCCAACTTCGTACACCTATTGATTTCCGTTCTTGCCCAAAACATGGACATCATAGTTATACGGCGGGAGGAGTCATGTGGTAAGTTTTGGGTGAAATCCAATCGCTAGAACTACAGAATACCCCAACCACTCCAATAAGGCACGAACTGCCTTTGAGCTTGAATTGTCCAATTTCGTACACCTATTGATTTCCAATCGAGCCCAGAACTTGGGCATCATCATAACATGGTGGGAGGATTCATGCGATGAGTTTTGAGTGAAATTCAATCGCTAGAACTACGGAATACACCAACCACTCCAATTCGGAACAAACTGCCTTCGAACTTGAAGTGTCCAATTTCGTACACCTATTGATTTTCGATCAAGCCCAAAACTTGGGCATCATCATAATATGTCGGGAGGAGCCATTTGTTGAGTTTTGAGTGAAATCCAGTCGCTAGAACTATGGAATACACCAACCACTCTAATAAGGCACGGACTGCCTTTGAACATCAATTGTCCAATTTCGTACACCTATTGATTTCCGATCATGCCCAAAACCTGCGCATAATCATAATACGGTGGGAGGAGTCATGTGGTGAGTTTTGAGTGAAATCCAATCGCTAGAACTACGGAATACACCAACCACTCCAATTCGGAACAAAATGCCTTTGAACTTGAAGTGTCCAATTTCGTACAACTATTGATTTCCGATCGAGCCTAAAACTAGGGCATCATCATAATATGGTGAGAGGAGTCATGTGGAGAGTTTTGAGTGAAATCGAAAAGCTAGAACTACGGAATACACCAACCACTCCAATTCGGAACAAACTGCCTTTGAACTTGAAGTGTCCAATTTCGTACACCTATTGATTTCCGATTGAGCCCAAAACATGGGCATCATCATAAAATGGTGGGAGGAGTCGTTTGGTGAGTTTTGAGTGAAATCCAGTCGCTAGAACTACGGAATAAACCAACTACTCCAATTCGGAACAAACTGCCTTTGAACTTGAAGTGTCCAATTTCGTACACCTATTGACTTCCGATCGAGCCCAAAACTTGGCCATCACCATAATATGGAGGGAGGAGTCATGTGGTGAGTTTTCAGTGAAATCCAATTGCTAGAACTACTGAATACACCAACCACTCCAATTCGGAACAAATTGCCTTTGAACTTGAAGTGTCCAATTTCGTACACCTACTGATTTCCGATCAAGCCCAAAACTTGCGCATCATCATAATATGCTGGGAGGAGTCATTTCGTGTGTTTTGAGTGAAATCCAACCCCTAGAACTACGGAATAAACCAACCAATCCAAGAAGGAACTAACTGCATTTGAACTTGAATTGTCCAATTTCGTACACCTATTGATTTCTGATCGAGCCCAAAACTTGGGCATCCCCATAATATGGTGGTAGGTGTCATGTGGTGAGTTTTGAGTGAAATCCAATCGCTAGAACTACGGAACACACCAACCACTGCAATTCGAAACAAACTGCCTTTGAACTTGAAGTGTCCAATTTCGTACACCTATTGATTTCCGATCGAGCCCAAAACTTGGGCATCATCATAATATGTTGGGAAGAGTCAATTGGTGAGTTTTGAGGGAAATCCAATCTCTAGAACTACGGAATACACCAACCACTCCAATAAGGCACGAACTTCCTTTGAACTTGAATTGTCCAATTTCGTACACCTACTGATTTACGATCGAGCCCAAAACTTGGGCATCATCGTAATATGATGGGAGGAGTCATGTGGTGAGTTTTGAGTGAAATCCAATCGCTAGAACTACGGAATACACAAACCACTGCAATTCGGGACCAATTCCTTTCAACCTGAAGTGTCCAATTTTGTACACCTATTAATTTCGGATCGATCCCAAAACTTGGGCATCATCATAATTTGTTGGGAAGAGTCAATTGGTGAGTTTTGAGTGAAATCCAATCTCTAGAACTACGGAATACACCAACCACTCCAATAAGGCACGAACTGCCTTTGAACTTGAATTGTCCAATCTCGTACACCTACTGATTTCCGATCGAGGCCAAACTTGGGCGTCGTCATAATATGTTGGGAGGAATCATGTGGTCAGTTTTGAGTGAAATCCAATCGCTAGAACTACGGAATACACCAACCACTCCAATAAGGCACGAACTGCCTTTGAACTTGAATTGTCCAAATTCGTACACCTATTGATTTCCGATCGAGCCCAAAACTTGGGCATCACCATAAAATGGTGGGAGGAGTCATTTGGTGAGTTTTGAGTGAAATCCAATCAGTAGAACTACGGAATACACCAACCACTCCAATTCAGAACAAACTGCCTTCGAACTTGAAGTGTCCAATTTCGTACACCTATTGATTTCCGATCAAGCCCAAAACTTGGGCATCATCATAAAATGGTGGGAGGAGTCATTTGGTGAGTTTTGAGTTAAATCCAATTGCTAGAACTACGAAATACCGCAACCACTCCAATAAGGCACGAACTGCCTTTGAACTTGAATTGTCCAATTTCGTACCCCTATTGATTTCCGATCGAGCCCAAAACTTGGGCATCGTCATAATATGTTGGGAGGAGTCATTTGGTGAGTTTTGAGTGAAATCCAATCCCTAGAACTACGAAATACCCCAACCACTCCAATACGGCACGAACTGCCTTTGAACTTGAATTATCCAATTTCGTACACCTATTGATTTCCTATCGACCCCAAAACTTGGGTATCATCATATTAAGGTGGGAGGAGTCATGGGGAGAGTTTTGAGAGAAATCCAATCGCTAGAACTACGGAATACAACAATCACTCCAATTCGGAACAAATTGCCTTTGAACTTGAAGTGTCCAATTTCTTACACCTATGGATTTCTGATCGAGCCCAAAACTTGGGCATCATCATAATATGGTGGGAGGATTCATGTGGACAGTTTTGAATGAAATCCAATCAGTAGAACTACAGAATACACCAACCACTACAATTCGGAACAAACTGCCTTTGAACTTGACGTGTCCAATTTTGTACACCTGTTGATTTCTGATCGATCCCAAAACTTGGGCATCATCATAATATGGTGAGAGGAGTCATGTGGAGAGTTTTGAGTGAAATCCAATCGCTAGAACTACGGAATACAATAAGGCACGAACTGCCTTTGAACTTGATTAGTCCAATTTCGTTCACCTATTGATTTCCGATCGAGCCCAAACATGGGCTTCATCAAAATATGGTGGGAGGAGTCATTTGTTGAGTTTTGAGTGAAATCCAATTGCTAGAATAACGTAATACACGAACCCCTCCAATTCGGAACAAACTGCCTTTGCACTTGAAGTGTCCAATTTCGTACACCTATTGATTTACGTTCGAGCCCAAAGCTTGGGCATCATCATAAAATGGTGGGAGGAGTCATTTGGACAGTTGTGAGTGAAATCCAATCGCTAGAACAACAGAATACACCAACCACTCCCATACGGAACAAACTGCCTTTGAACTCGAAGTGTCCAATTTCGTACACCTATTGATTTCCGATCAAGCCCAAAACTTGGGCATAATCATAATACGGTGGGAGGAGTAATGTGGTGAGTTTTGAGGGAAATCCAATCGCTAGAACTACGGAATACACCAACCACTCCAATTCGGAACAAATTGCCTTTGAACTTGAAGTGTCCAATTTCATACACCTATTGATTTCCGACCGAGCCCAAAACTTGGGCATCATCATAAAATGGTGGGAGGAGTCATTTGGTGAGTTTTGAGGGAAATCCAATCTCTAGACCTACGACAGACACCAACAACTTCAATAAGGCACGAACTGCCTTTTGATCTTGAATTGTCCAATTTCGTACACCTATGGATTTCCGATCGAGCCGAAAACTTGGGCATCATCATAATATGGTGGGAGGAGTCATGTGGACAGTTTTGAATGAAATCCAATCAGTTGAACTACGGAATACACCAACCACTACAATTCGGAACAAACTGCCTTTGAACTTGAAGTGTCCAATTTTTTACACCTGTTGATTTCTGATCGAGCCCAAAACTTGGGCATCATCATAATATGTCGAGAGGAGTCATGTGGAGAGTTTTGAGTGAAATCCAATCGCTAGAACTACGAAATACAATAACCACTCCAATTCGGAACAAACTGCCTTTGAACTTGAAGTGTCCAATTTCGTACACCTATTGATTTCCGATCGAGCCCAAAACTTGGGCATCATCATAATATGTAGGGAGGAGTCATTTGGTGAATTTTGACTGAAATCCAATTGCTAGAACTACGAAATAAACCAACCACTCCAATAAGGCTCGAACTGCCTTTGAACTTGATTAGTCCAATTTCGTACAACTATTGATTTCCGATCGGGCCCAAAACTTGGGCATCATCATAACATGGTGGGAGGATTCATGTGGTGAGTTTTGAGTGAAATCCAATCGCTAGAACTACGAAAGACACCAACCACTCCAATAAGGCACGAACTGCCTTTGAACTTGAATTGTCTAATTTCGTGCACCTATTGATTTCCGATCGAGCCCAATACTTGGGCATCATCTTAAAATGGTGGGAGGAGTCCTTTGGTGAGTTTTCAGTTAAATCCAATCGCTAGAATTACAGAATACACCAACCACTCCAATTCGAAACAAACTGCCTCTGAACTTGAAGTGTCCAATTTCGTACACCTATTGATTTCCGATCGAGCCCAAAACATGGGCATCATCAAAATATGTTGGGAAGAGTCAATTGGTGAGTTTTGAGTGAAATCCAATCGCTAGAACAACGGAATACACCAACCGCTCCAATAAGGCTCGAACTGCCTTTGAACTTGAATTGTCCAATTTCGTACACCTATTGATTTCCGATCGAGCCCAAAACTTGGGCATCATCATAACATGGTGGGAGGATTCATGTGGTGAGTTTTGTGTGAAATCCAATCGCTAGAACTACGAAAGACACCAACCACTCCAATAAGGCACGAACTGCCTTTGAACTTGAATTGTCCAATTTCGTACACCTATTGATTTCGGATCGAGCCCAAAACTTGGGCATCATCATAACATGGTGGGAGGAGTCATGTGGACAGTTTTGAGTGAAATCCTATCGGTAGAACTACGGAATACACCAACCACTCCAATTCGGAACAAATTGCCTTTGAACTTGAAGTGTACAATTTCATATGCCTATTGATTTCCGATCGAGCCCAAAACTTGGGCATCATCATAATATGGAGGGAGGAGTCTTGTGGTGAGTTTTGAGGGAAATCCAATCGGTAGAACTACGGAATACACCAACCACTCCAATTAGAAACAAATTGCCTTTGAACTTGAAGTGTCCAATTTCGTACACCTATTGATTTCCGGTCGAGCCCAACACTTGTGCATCAACATAAAACGGTGGGAGGAGTCATTTGGTGAGTTTTCAGTGAAATCCAATCGCTAGAACTACTAAAGACACCAACCACTCCAATAAGGCACGAACTGCCTTTGAACTTGAATTGTCCAATTTTGTACACCTATTGATTTCCGATCGAGCCCAAAACTTGGGCATCATCATAATATGGTGGGAGGAGTCATGTGGAGAGGTTTGAGCGAAATCCAATTGCTAGAACTATGGAATACACCAACCACTCCAATTCGGAACAAACTGCCTTTGAACTTGAAGTGTCCAATTTCGTACACCGATTGATTTCCGATCGAGCCCCAAACTTGAGCATCATCATAAAATGGTGGGAGGATTTATTTGGTGAGTTTTGAGTGAAATCCAATCGCTAGAACTACAGAATACACCAACCACTCCAATTTGGGCATCATCGTAATATGGTGAGAGGAGTCATTTGGTGAGTTTTGAGTGAAATCCAATCACTAGAACTTCGAAATACACCAACCACTCCAATAAGGCATGAACTGCCTTTGAACTTGAATTGTCCAGTTTCGTACATCGATTGATTTCCGATCGAGCCCAAAACTTGAGCATCGTCATAAAATGGTGGGAGGAGTCATTTGGTGAGTTTTGAGTGAAATCCAATCCCTAGAACTTCGAAATACACCAACCACTCCAATAAGGCACGAACTGCCTTTGAACTTGAATTGTCCAGTTTCGTACATCGATTGATTTCCGATCGAGCCCAAAACTTGAGCATCGTCATAAAATGGTGGGAGGAGTCATTTGGTGAGTTTTGAGTGAAATCCAATCGCTAGAACTTCGAAATACACCAACCACTCCAATAAGGCATGAACTGCCTTTGAACTTGAATTGTCCAGTTTCGTACATCGATTGATTTCCGATCGAGCCCAAAACTTGAGCATCGTCATAAAATGGTGGGAGGAGTCATTTGGTGTGTTTTGAGTGAAATCCAATCGCTAGAACTTCGAAATACACCAACCACTCCAATAAGGCACGAACTGCCTTTGAACTTGAAGTGTCCAATTTCGTACACCTATTGATTTCCGATCGAGCCCAAAACATGGGCATCATCAAAATATGTTGGGAAGAGTCAATTGGTGAGTTTTGAGTGAAATCCAATCGCTAGAACAACGGAATACACCAACCGCTCCAATAAGGCACGAACTGCCTTTGAACTTGAATTGTCCAATATCGTACAGCTATTGACTTCCGATCGAGCCCAAAACTTGGGCATTATCATAATATGGCGGAAGGAGTCATGTGGTGACTTTTGAGTGAAATCCAATCGCTAGAACTACGGAATGCACCAACCACTCCAATTCGGAACAAACTGCCTTTGAACTTGAAGTGTCCAATTTCGTACACCTATTGATTTCCGATCGAGCCCAAAACTTGGGCATCGTCATAATATGTTGGGAGGTGTCATTTGGTGGGTTTTGAGTGTAATCCATTCGCTAGAACTACGGTAAACACCAACCACTCCAATTCGGAACAAGTTTCCTTTGAACTTGAAGTGTCCAATTTCGTACACCTATTGATTTCCGATCGCGCCCAAAATTTGGGCATCACCATAATATGGTGGAAGGAGTCATTTGGTGAGTTTTGAGTGAAATCCAATAGCTAGAACTACGGAATATACCAAACACTTTAATAAGGCACGAACTGCCTTTGCACTTGAATTGTCCAATTTCGTACACCTATTGGTTTCCGATCGAGCCCAAAACTTGGGCATCATCATAATATGGCGGAACGAGTCATGTGGTGAGTTTTGAGTGAAATCCAATCGCTAGAACTTCGAAATACACCAACCACTCCAATAAGGCACGAACTGCCTTTGAACTTGAATTGTCCAGTTTCGTACATCTATTGATTTCCGATCGAGCCCAAAACTTGGGCATCATCATAATATGGCGGAACGAGTCATGTGGTGAGTTTTGAGTGAAATCCAATCGCTACAACCATGGAATACACCAACCACTCCAATTTCGAACAAACTGCCTCTGAACTTGAAGTGTCCAATTTCGTACACCTATTGATTTTCGATCGAGCCCAAAACTTGGGCATCATCGTAAAATGGTGGGAGGAGTCATTTGTTGTGTTTTGAGTGAAATCCAATCGCTAGAACTACAATAAGGCACGAACTGCATTTGAACTTGAATTCTCCAATTTCGTACACCTATTTATTTCCGATCGAGCCCAAAAGTTGGGCATCATCATAATATAGTGGGAGGATTCATTTGGTGAGTTTTGAGTGAAATCCAATCGCAAGAACAACGGAATACACCAACCACTCCAATTCGGAACAAACTGCCTTTCAACTTGAAGTGTCGAATTTCGTACACCTATTGATTACCGATCGAACCCAAAACTTGGGCATTATCATAATATGTTGGGAGTAGTCATTTGGAGAGTTTTGAGTCAAATCCAATCTCTAGAACTACGGAATACATCAACCACTCCAATTCGGAACAAACTGCCTTTGAACTTGAAGTGTCCAATTTCGTACACCTATTGATTTTCGATCGAGCCCAAAACTTGGGCATCATCGTAAAATGGTGGGAGGAGTCATTTGTTGTGTTTTGAGTGAAATCCAATCGCTAGAACTACGGAATACACCAACCACTCCAATTCGGAACACTCTGCCTCTGAACTTGAAGTGTCCAATTTCGTACACCAATTGATTTCCGATCGAGCCCAAAACTTGGGCATCGTCATAAAATGGTGGGAGGAGACATTTGGTGAGTTTTGAGTGAAATCCAATCGCTAGAACTACGGAATACACCAACCACTCCAATTTATAACAAACTGCCTTTGAACTTGAAGTGTCTAATTTCGTACACCTATTGTTTTACGATCGAGCCCAAAACTTGGGCATCAACATAATATGTTGGGAGGAGTCATTTGGTGAGTTTTGAGTGAAATCCAATCGCTAGAACTACGAAATACACCAGCCTCTCCAATAAGGCACGAACTGCCTTCGAACTTGAATTGTCCAATTTCGTACACCTATTGATTTCCGATCGAGCCCAAAACTTGGGCATCATCATAATATGGTGGGAGGGGTCACGTGGTGAGTTTTGAGTGAAATCCGATCGCTAGAACTAAGGAATACAATAACCACTAAAATACGGAACAAACTGCCTTTGAACTTAAAGTGTCCAATTTCGTACAATTATTGTTTTCCGATCAAGACCAAAACTTGGGCATCATCATAAAATGGTGGGAGGATTTATTTGGTGAGTTTTGAGTGAAATTCAATCGCTAGAACTACGGAATACACCAACCACTCCAATTTGGGCATCATCGTAATATGGTGAGAGGAGTCATTTGGTGAGTTTTGAGTGAAATCCAATCGCTTGAACTACGGAATACACAAACCACTCCAATTCGGAACAAATTGCCTTTGAACTTGAAGTGTCCAATTTCGTACACCAATTGATTTCCGATCGAGCCCAAAACTTGGGCATCAACATAGAACGGTGGAAGGAGTCATGGGGTGAGTTTTGAGTGAAATCCAATCGCTAGAACTACGGAATACACCAACCACTCCAATTTGGAACAAACTGCCTTTGAACATGAAGTGTCCAATTTCGTACACCTATTGATTTCCGATCGAGCCCAAAACTTGGGCATCATCATAAAATGGTGGGAGGAGTCATGGGGTGAGTTTTGTGTGAAATCCAATCGCTAGAACTACGGAATACACCAACCACTCCAAGTTGGAACAAACTGCCTTCGAACTTGAAGTGTCCAATTTCGTACACCTATTCATTTCCGAACGAGCCCAAAACTTGGGCATCAACTTAATATGGTGGGAGGAGTCATGTGGTGAGTTTCGAGTCAAATCCATTCGCTAGAACTACGAAATACACCAAACACTCCAATAAAGCACGAACTTCCTTCGAACTTGAATTGTCCAATTTCGCACTCCTACTGATTTCCGATCGATACCAAAACTTGGGCTTCATCATAATACGGTGGGAGCAGTCATTTGAAGAGTTTTGAGTGAAATCCAATCGCTAGAACTACGGAATACACCAACCACTCCAATTCGGAACAAACTGCCATTGAACTTGAAGTGTTCAATTTCTTACACCTATTGATTTCCGATCGAACCCAAAACTTGGGCATCATCATAATATGGTGGGAGGAGTCATTTCGTGAGTTTTGAGTGAAATCCAATCGCTAGAACTACGAAATCTTCCAACCACTCCAATAAGGCACGAACTGCCTTTGAGCTTCAATTGTCCAATTTCGTACATCTATTGATTTCTGATCGAGCCCAAAACTTGGGCATCATCATAATATGTTGGGAGGAGTCATTTGGTGAGTTTTGAGTGAAATCCAATCGCTAGAACTACGAAATGTACCAACCACTCCAATAAGGAACAAACTGCCATTGAACCTGAAGTGTCCAATTTCGTACAACTATTGATTTCCAATCGAGCCCAAAACTTGGGCATCATCATAATATGTTGGGAGGAGTCATTTGGTGAGTTTTGAGGGAAATGCAATCGCTAGAACTACGGAATACCCCAACCACTCCAATTCGGAACAAATTGCCTTTGAACTTGAAGTGTCCAATTTCGTACACCTATTGATTTCCGATCGAGCCCAAAACTTGGGCATCATCAGAATATTCTGGGAGGAGTCATGTGGTGTGTTTTTAGTGAAATCCAATCGCTAGAACTACGGAATACACCAACCACTCCAATTCGGAACAAACTGCCTTTGAACTTGAAGTGTCCAATTTCGTACACCTATTGATTTCCGATCGAGCCCAAAACTTGGGCATCATCGTAAAATGGTGGGAGGAGTCATGGGGTGAGTTTTGTGTGAAATCCAATCGCTAGAACTACGGAATACACCAACCACTACAAGTTGGAACAAACTGCCTTCGCACTCCTACTGATTTCCGATCGATACCAAAACTTGGGCTTCATCATAATACGGTGGGAGCAGTCATTTGAAGAGTTTTGAGTGAAATCCAATCGCTAGAACTACTGAATACACCAACCACTCCAATTCGGAACAAACTGCCATTGAACTTGAAGTGTTCAATTTCGTACACCTATTGATTTCCGATCGAACCCAAAACTTGGGCATCATCATAATATGGTGGGAGGAGTCATTTCGTGAGTTTTGAGTGAAATCCAATCGCTAGAACTACGAAATCTTCCAACCACTCCAATAAGGCACGAACTGCCTTTGAGCTTGAATTGTCCAATTTCGTACACCTATTGATTTCCGATCGAGCCCAAAACTTGGGCATCATCAGAATATGTTGGGAGGAGTCATTTGGTGAGTTTTGAGTGAAATCCAATTGCTAGAACTATGAAATGTACCAACCACTCCAATAAGGAACAAACTGCCATTGAACCTGAAGTGTCCAATTTCGTACACCTATTGATTTCCGATCGAGCCCAAAACTTGGGCATCATCAGAATATGGTGGAAGGAGTCATGTGGTGAGTTTTGAGTGAAATCCAATCGCTAGAACTAAGGAATACAATAACCACTCCAATACGGAACAAACTGCCTTTGAACTTAAAGTGTCCAATTTCGTACACCTATGGATTTCAGTTCGAGCCCAAAACTTTGGCATAATCATAATATGGTGGGAGGAGTCATTTGGTGAGTTTTGAGTGAAATCCAATCGCTAGAACTACGGAATACACCAACCACTCCAATCCGGAACAAACTGCCTTTGAACTTGAAGTGTCTAATTTCGTACACCTATTGTTTTACGATCGAGCCCAAAACTTGGGCATCAACATAATATGTTGGGAGGTGTCATTTGGTGAGTTGTGAGTGAAATCCAATCGCTAGAACTACGAAATACACCAGCCTCTCCAACAAGGCACGAACTGCCATTGAACTTGAATTGTCCAATTTCGTACACCTATTGATTTCCGATCGAGCCCAAAACTTGGGCATCATCATAATATGTTAGGAGGAGTCATGTGGACAGTTTTGAGTGAAATCCAATCGCTAGAACTATGGAATACACCAACCACTCCAATTCGGAACAAACTGCCATTGAAATTGAAGTGTCCAATTTCGTACACCTATTGATTTCCGATGGAGGCCAAAACTTGGGCATCATCATAATATGGTGGGATTAGTCATTTGATGAGTTTTGAGTGAAATCCAATCGCTAGAACTACGGAATACACCAACCACTCCAATTCGGAACAAATTGCCTATGAACTTGAAGTGTCCAATTTCGTACACCTATTGATTTCCGATCGAACCCAAAACTTGGGCATCGTCATAATATGGTGAGAGTAGTCATTTCGTGAGCTTTGAGTGAAATCCAATCGCTAGAACTACGAAATGTACCAACCACTCCAATAAGACACGAACTGCCTTTGAACTTGAATTGTCCAATTTCGTACACGTATTGATTTCTGATCGACCCCAAAACTTGGGAATCATCATAATATGTATGGAGGAGTCATTTGGTGCGTTTTGAGTGAAATCCAATCGCTAGAACTACGAAATGTACCAACCACTCCAATAAGGTACGAACTGCATTTGAACTTGAATTGTCCAATTTCGTATACCTATTGATTTCCGATCGAGCCCAAAACTTGGGCATCGTCATAGTACGGTGGGAGGAGACATGCGGTGAGTTTTGAGTGAAATCCAATCGCTAGAACTACGGAATACACCAACCACTCCAATAAAGCACGAACTGCCTTTGAACTTGAATTGTCCAATTTCGTACACCTATTGATTTCCGATCGAGCCCAAAACTTGAGCAGCATCATAATATGGTGGGAGGAGTCTTGTGGAGTGTTTTGGGTAAAATCCAATCGCAAGAACTATGGAATACACCAACCACTCCAATTCGGAACAAACTGCCATTGAACTTGAAGTGTCCAATTTCGTACAGATATTGAGTTACGATCGAGCCCAAAACTTGGACATCATCATAATATGGTGGGGGGAGTCATGTGGACAGTTTTGAGTGAAATCCAATCGCTAGAACTGCGGAATACTCCAACCACTCCAATCCGGAACAAACTCCCTTTGAACTTGAAGTGTCCAATTTCGTATACCTATCGATTTCCGATCGAGGCCAAAACTTGGGCATCATCGCAATTTGGTGGGAGGAGTCATGTGGTGAGTTTTGGGTGAAATCCCAGTGCTAGAACTGCGGAATACACCAACCACTCCAATTCGGAACAAACTGCCTTTGAACTTGAGCTGACCAATTTCGTACACCTATTGATTTCCGATCGAGCCCAAAACTTGGGCATCATCATAATATGGCGGGAGGAGTTACGTGGTGAGTTTTGGGCGAAATCCAATTGCTAAAACTACGGAATACACCAACCACTCCAATTCGGAACAAACTGCCTTCGAACTTGAAGTGTCCAATTTCGTACACCTATTGATTTCCGATCGAGTAAAAAACTTGGACATCATCCTAATATGGTGGGAGGAGTCATGTGGTGAGTTTTGAGTGAAATCCAATCGTTAGAACGACGAAATACACCAACCACTCCAATTCGGAACAAACTGCCTTTAACTTGAAGTGTCCAATTTCGTACACCTATTGATTTCCTATCGAGCAAAAAACTTGGGCATCATCATAATATGGTGGGTGGAGTCATTTGGTGAGTTTTGAGTGATATCCAATCGCTAGAACAACGAAATGTACCAACCACTCCAATAAGGCTCGAACTGCCTCTGTACTTGAATTATCCAATTTCGTACACCTATTGATTTCCGATCGAGTCCAAAACTTTGGAATCGTCATAATATGATGGGAGGAGTCATTTGGTGAGTTTTGAGTGAAGTCCAATCGCTAGCACAACGAAATGTACCAACCACTCCATTAAGGCTCGAACTGCCTTTGAACTTGAACTTGAAGTGTCCAATTTCGTACACCTACTGGTTTCCGATAGAGACGAAAACTTGGGCATCTTCATAATATGGTGGGAGGAGTCATGTGGTGAGTTTTGAGTGAAATCCAATCGCTAGAACTACGGAATACACCAACCACTCCAACAAGGAACGAACTGCCTTGGAACTTGAATTGTCCAATTTCATACACCTATTGATTTCCGATCGAGCTCAAAACTTGGGCATCATCATAATATGGTGGGAGGACACATGTGGAGAATTTTGAGTGAAATACAATCGCTAGAACTGCGGAATACTCCAACCACTCCAATCCGGAACAAACTCCCTTTGAACTTGAAGTGTCCAATTTCGTCTACCTATCGATTTCCGATCGAGGCCAAAACTTGGGCATCATCGCAATACGGTGGGAGGAGTCATGTGGTGAGTTTTGGGTGAAATCCCAGTGCTAGAACTGTGGAATACACCAACCACTCCAATTCGGAACAAACTGCCTTTGAACTTGATCTGTCCAATTTCGTACACCTATTGATTTCCGATAGAGACCAAAACTAGGAGATTATCATAATATGGTGGGAGGAGTAATTTGGTAAGTTTGGAGTGAAATCCAATCGGTAGAACGACGGAATATACCAACCACTCCAATTCGAAACAAACTGCCCTTCAACTTGAAGTGTCCAATTTCGTACACCTACTGATTTCCTATCACGCAAAAAACTTGGGCATCATCATAATATGGTGGGAGGAGTCATGTGGTGAGTTTTGAGTGAAATCCAATCCCTAGAACTACGGAATACCCCAACCACTCCAATTCGGAACAAACTGCCTTTGAACTTGAAGTGTTTAATTTCGTACACCTATTGATTTCCGATCGAGCCCAACACTTGGGAATCATCATATTATGTTGGGAGGAGTCTTTTGGTGAGTTTTGAGTGAAATCCACTGGCTAGAACTACAAAATGTACCAACCACTCCAATAAGGCCCGAACTGCCTATCAACTTGAATTGTCCAATTTCGTACACCTATTGATTTCCGATCGAGCCCAAAACTTGGGCATCATCATAATATGGTGGGAGGAGTCATGTGGTGAGTTTTGAGTGAAAGCCAATCGCTCGAACTACGGAATACACCGACCACTCCAATTCGGAACAAACTGCCTTTGAACTTGAAGTGTCCAATTTCGTACACCTATTGATTTCCGATCGAGCCCAGAACTTGGGCATCATCATAATATGGTGGGTGGAGTCATTTGATGAGTTTTGAGTAAAATCCAATCGCTAGAACTACGTAATACACCAAACACTCCAATAAAGCACGAACTGCCTTTGAACTTGAATTGTCCAATTTCGTACACCTATTGATTTCCGATCGAGCCCAAAACTTGGGCAGCATCATAATATGGTGGGAGGAGTCTTGTGGAGTGTTTTGGGTGAAATCCAATCGCAAGAACTATGGAATACACCAACCACTCGAATTCGGAACAAACTGCCATTGAACTTGAAGTGTCCAATTTCGTACAGATATTGAGTTACGATCGAGCCCAAAACTTGGACATCATCATAATATGGTGGGGGGAGTCATGTGGACAGTTTTGAGTGAAATCCAATCGCTAGAACTGCGGAATACTCCAACCACTCCAATCCGGAACAAACTCCCTTTGAACTTGAAGTGTCCAATTTCGTATACCTATCCATTTCCGATCGAGGCCAAAACTTGGGCATCATCGCAATTTGGTGGGAGGAGTCATGTGGTGAGTTTTGGGTGAAATCCCAGTGCTAGAACTGCGGAATACACCAACCACTCCAATTCGGAACAAACTGCCTTTGAACTTGATCTGACCAATTTCGTACACCTATTGATTTCCGATCGAGCCCAAAACTTGGGCATCATCATAATATGGCGGGAGGAGTTATGTGGTGAGTTTTGGGCGAAATCGAATTGCTAAAACTACGGAATACACCAACCACTCCAATTCGGAACAAACTGCCTTCGAACTTGAAGTGTCCAATTTCGTACACCTATTGATTTCCGATCGAGCAAAAAACTTGGACATCATCCTAATATGGTGGGAGGAGTCATGTGGTGAGTTTTGAGTGAAATCCAATCGTTAGAACGACGAAATACACCAACCACTCCAATTCGGAACAAACTGCCTTTAACTTGAAGTGTCCAATTTCGTACACCTATTGATTTCCTATCGAGCAAAAAACTTGGGCATCATCATAATATGGTGGGTGGAGTCATTTGGTGAGTTTTGAGTATATCCAATCGCTAGAACAACGAAATGTACCAACCACTCCAATAAGGCTCGAACTGCCTTTGTACTTGAATTATCCAATTTCGTACACCTATTGATTTCCGATCGAGTCCAAAACTTTGGAATCGTCATAATATGATGGTAGGAGTCATTTGGTGAGTTTTGAGTGAAGTCCAATCGCTAGCACAACGAAATGTACCAACCACTCCATTAAGGCTCGAACTGCCTTTGAACTTGAACTTGAAGTGTCCAATTTCGTACACCTACTGGTTTCCGATAGAGACGAAAACTTGAGCATCTTCATAATATGGTGGGAGGAGTCATGTGGTGAGTTTTGAGTGAAATCCAATCGCTAGAACTACGGAATACACCAACCACTCCAACAAGGAACGAACTGCCTTGGAATTTGAATTGTTCAATTTCATACACCTATTGATTTCCGATCGAGCTCAAAACTTGGGCATCATCATAATATGGTGGGAGGAGTCATGTGGAGAATTTTGAGTGAAAAACAATCGCTAGAACTGCGGAATACTCCAACCACTCCAATACGGAACAAACTCCGTTTGAACTTGAAGTGTCCAATTTCGTCTACCTATCGATTTCCGATCGAGGCCAAAACTTGGGCATCATCGCAATACGGTGGGAGGAGTCATGTGGTGAGTTTTGGGTGAAATCCCAGTGCTAGAACTGTGGAATACACCAACCACTCCAATTCGGAACAAACTGCCTTTGAACTTGATCTGTCCAATTTCGTACACCTATTGATTTCCGATAGAGGCCAAAACTAGGAGATTATCATAATATGGTGGGAGGAGTAATTTGGTAAGTTTTGAGTGAAATCCAATCGTTAGAACGACGGAATATACCAACCACTCCAATTCGAAACAAACTGCCTTTCAACTTGAAGTGTCCAATTTCGTACACCTACTGATTTCCTATCACGCAAAAAACTTTTGCATCATCATAATATGGTGGGAGGAGTCATGTGGTGAGTTTTGAGTGAAATCCAATCCCTAGAACTACGGAATACCCCAACCACTCCAATTCGGAACAAACTGCCTTTGAACTTGAAGTGTTTAATTTCGTACACCTATTGATTTCCGATCGAGCCCAACACTTGGGAATCATCATATTATGTTGGGAGGAGTCTTTTGGTGAGTTTTGAGTGAAATCCACTGGCTAGAACTACAAAATGTACCAACCACTCCAATAAGGCCCGAACTGCCTATCAACTTGAATTGTCCAATTTCGTACACCTATTGATTTCCGATCGAGCCCAAAACTTGGGCATCATCATAATATGGTGGGAGGAGTCATGTGGTGAGTTTTGAGTGAAAGCCAATCGCTCGAACTACGGAATACACCGACCACTCCAATTCGGAACAAACTGCCTTTGAACTTGAAGTGTCCAATTTCGTACACCTATTGATTTCAGATCGAGCCCAGAACTTCGGCATCATCATAATATGGTGGGTGGAGTCATTTGATGAGTTTTGAGTAAAATCCAATCGCTAGAACTACGTAATACACCAAACACTCCAATAAAGCACGAACTGCCTTTGAACTTGAATTGTCCAATTTCGTACAACTATTGGTTTCCGACCGAGCCCAAAACTTTGGCATCATCATAATATGGTGGGAGGAGTCATTTGGTGAGTTTTGAGTGAAATCCAATTGCTAGAACTACGAAGTGTACCAACCACTCCAATAAGGCACGAACTGCCTTTGAACGTGAATTGTCCAATTTCGTACACCTATTGATTTCCGATCGAGCCCAAAACTTGGACATCATCATAGTATGGTGGGAGGAGTCATTTGATGAGTTTTGAGTGAAATTCAAACGCTAGAACTACGAAATACACCAACCACTCCAACAAGGCACGAACTGCCTTTGAACCTGATTTGCCCAATTTCGTACACGAATTTATTTCCGATCGTGCCCAAAACTTGGGCATCATTGTAATATGGTGGGAGGAGTCATGTGGAGAGTTTTGGGTGAAATTCAATCCCTAGAACTATGAAATACACCAACCACTCCAATTCGGAAGAAACTGCCTTTGAACTTGAAGTGTCCAATTTCGTACACCTACTGATCTCCGATCGAGCCCAGAACTTGGGCATCATCATAATATGGTGGGAGGAGTCATGTGGAGAGTTTTGGGTGAAATCCAATCGCTAGAACTACGGAATACACAAACCACTCCATTTCGGAACAAACTGCCTTTGAACTTGAAGTGTCCAATTTCGTCGTACACCTATTGATTTCCGATCGGCCCAAAATTTGGGCATCATCATAATATGGTTGGAGGAGTCATTTGGTGAGTTTTGAGTGAAATCCAATAGCAAGAACTACGAAATGTACCAACCACTCCAATAAGGCACGAACTGCCTTTGAACTTGAATTGTCCAATTTCGTACACCTAATTGACTTCGGATCGACCCCAAAACATGGGCATCATCATAATGTCTTGGGAGGAGTCATGTGGTGAGTTTTGAGTGAAATCCAATCGCTAGAACTACGGAATACACCAACCACTCCAATTCGGAACAAACTGCCTTTGAACTTAAAGTATCCAATTTCATACACCTATTGATTTCCGATCGAGCCCAAAACTTGGGCATCATCATAATATGGTGGGAGGAGTCATTTGGTGAGTTTTGAGTGAAATCCAGTCGCTAGAACTACGGAACACACCAACCACTCCAATTCGGAACAAACTGCCTTTGAACTTGAAGTGTCCAATTTCGTACACCTATTGATTTCCGATCAGCCCAAAATTTGGTCATCGTCATAATATGTTGGGGGTAGTCATTGGGTGAGTTTTGAGTGAAATCCAATCGCTAGAACTACGAAAAGTACCAACCACTCCAATAAGGCACGAACCGCCTTTGAACGTGAATTGTCCAATTTCGTACACCTATTGATTTCCGCTCGAGCCCAAAACTTGGGCAACATCATAATATGGTGGGATTAGTCATTTGATGAGTTTAGAATAAAGTCCAATCGCTAGAACTACGGAATACACCAAACACACCAATCAAGCACGAACTGCGTTTGAACTTGAATTGTTCAATTTCGTACACCTACTGATTTCCGTTGGAACTCAAAACTTGGGCATCATTATAATATGGCAGGAGGAGTCATGTGGTGAGTTTTGAGTAAAATCCAATCGTTAGAACTACGAAATACACCAACCACTCCAATAAGGCATGAAATGCCTTTGAACTTGAATTGTCCAATTTCGTACACCTATTGATTTCCGATCGAGCCCAGAACCTGGGCATCATCATAGTATGGTGGGTGGAGTCATGTGGTGAGTTTTGAGTGAAATCCAATCTCTAGAACTACGGAATACACCGACCACTTCAATTCGGAACAAACTGCCTTGGAACTTGAAGTGTCCAATTTCGTACACCTATTGATTTCCGTTCGAGCTCAAAATTTGGGCATCATCATAATATGTTGGGAGGAGTCATTTGGCGACTTTTGAGTGAAATCCAATCGCTAGAACTACGAAATTTACCAACCACTCCAATAAGGCACGAACTGCCTTTGAACTTGAATTGTCCAATTTCGTACACCTATTGATTTCCGATATAGCCCACAACTTGGAAATCATCATAATATGGTGGGAGGAGTCATGTGGAGAGTTTAGGGTGAAATCCAATCGCTAGAACTACGGAATACACCAACCACTCCAATTCGAAACAAACTGACTTTGAAATTGAAGTATCCAATTTCGTACACCTATTGAATTCCGATCAGCCCAAAACTTGGGCATCATCATAATGTGGTTGGAGGAGTCATGTAGTGAGTTTTGAGTGAAATCCAATTGCCATAACTACAGAATACACCAACCACTCCAATTCGGAACAAACTGCCTTTGAACTTGTAGTATCCAATTTCGTACACCTATTTATTTCCGATCGGCCCAAAACTTGGGCATCATCATAGGGTGGTTGGAGGAGTCATGTGGTGAGTTTTGAGTGAAATCCAATTGCAAAACTACCGAATACACCAACCACTCCAATTCGGAACAAACTGCCTTTGAACTTTAAGTGTCCAATTTCGTACACCTACTGATTTCCGGTCGAGCCCAAAACTTGGGCATCATCATAATGTGGTGGGAGGAGTCATGTGGGGAGTTTTGACGGAAATCCGATCGCTAGAACTGCGGAATACACCAACCACTCCAATTCGGAACAGACTGCCTCTGAACTTGATGTGTCCAATTTCATACACCTATTGATTTCCGATCGAGCCCAAAACTTGGGAATCATCATAATATGTTGGGAGGAGTCATTTGGTGAGTCTTGAGTGAAATCCAATCGCTAGAACTACGAAATGTGCCAACCACTCCAATAAGGAACGAACAGCCTCTGAACTTGAATTGTCCAATTTCGTACACCAATTGATTTCCGATTGAGCCCAAAACTTGGGCATCACCATAATATGTTGGGAGGAGTCATTTGGTGAGTTTTGAATGAAATCCAATCACTAGAACTTGGAAATACACCAACCACTCCAATAAGGCATGAACTACCTTTGAACTTCAATTGTCCAATTTCGTACACCTATTGATTTCCGATCGAGCCCAAAACTTGGGAATCATCATAATATGTTGGGAGGAGTCATTTGGTGAGTTTTGATTGAAAACCAATCGCTAGAACCACGTAATACACCAACCACTCCAATAAGGCATGTACTGCCGTTGAACTTGATTTGTCCAATTTCGTACACCTATTGATTTCCGATCGAGCCCAAAACTTGGGCAACATCATAATGTGGTGGGAGGAGTCTTGTGGAGAGTTTTGAGTGAAATCCAATTGCGATAACTACAGAATACACCAACCACTCCAATTGGAAACAAACTGCCTTTGAACTTGAAGTATCCAATTTCGTACACCTATTGAATTCCGATCGGCCCAAAACTTGGGCATCATCATAAAGTGGTTGGAGGAGTCATGTAGTGAGTTTTGAGTGAAATCCAACTGCCATAACTACAGAATACACCAACCACTCCAATGTGGAACAAACTGCCTTTGAACTTGAAGTGTCGAATTTCGTACACCTGTTGATTTCCGATGGAGCCCAAAACTTGGGCATCATCATAATACGGTGGGAGAAGTCATGCGGTGTGTATGGAGTGAAATCCAATTGCTAGAACTACAGAATACACCAACCACTCCAATTCGGAACAAACCGCCATTGAACTTGAAGTGTCCAATTTCGTACACCTATTGATTTCCGATCGAGACCAAAACTTGGGAATCGTCGTAATATGTTGGGAGGAGTAATTCGGTGTGCTTTGAGTGAAATCCAATCGCCAGAACTACGAAATGAAACAACCACTCCAATATGGCACGAACTGCCTTAGAACTTGAATTGTCCAATTTCGTACACCTATTGATTTCCGATCGAGCTCAAAACTTGGGCATCATCATAATACGGTGGGAGGTGTCATTTAGTGAGTTTTGAGTGAAATCCAATCACTAGAACTATGGAATACACCTACCACTCCAATTCGGAACAAACTGCCTTGGAACTGGAAGTGTCTAATTTCGTACACCTATTGATTTCCGATCGAGCCCAAAACTTGGGCACCATCGTAATATGTTGGGAGGAGTCGTTTGGTGAGTTTTGAGTGAAATCCATTTGCTAGAACTACGGAATACACCAAACACTTCAATAAAGCTCAAACTGCCTTTGAACTTGAAGTGTCATATTTCGTACACCTATTGATTTCCGATCGAGACCAAAACCTGGGCATCATCATAATATGGTGGGAGGAGTCATGTGGTGAGTTTCGAGTGAAATCCAATCGCTAGAACTACGGCATACAAAAACCACTCCAATTCGGAATAAACTGCCTCTTAACTACAGTTCAGTGAAATCCAATCGCTAGAACTACGGAATACACCAACCACTCCAATTCGGAACAAACTGCCTTAAAACTTGAAGTGTCCAATTTCGTACACCTGTTGATTTTTGATCGAGCCCAAAACTTGGGCATCATCATAATGTGGTGGGAGGAGTCATTTGGTGAGTTTTGACTGTAGTCCAATCCCTCGAACTACGAAATACACCAACCACACCAATAAGGCACGAACTACCTTTGAACTTCAATTGTCCAATTTCGTACACCTATTGATTTCCGATCGACCCCAAAACTTGGGTATCATCATAATAAAACCACTCCAATTCGGAATAAACTGCCTCTTAACTACAGTTCAGTGAAATCCAATCGCTAGAACTACGGAATACACCAACCACTCCAATTCGGAACAAACTGCCTGAAAACTTGAAGTGTCCAATTTCGTACACCTGTTAATTTCTGATTGAGCCCAAAACTTGGGCATCATCATAATATGGTCGGAGGAGTCATTTGGTGAGTTTGGAGTGAAATCCAATCGCTAGAACTATGGAATACACCAACCACTACAATTCGAAACAGACTACCTTTGATCTTGAAGTGTCCAATTTCGTACACCTATTGATTTCCGATAGAGCTCAAAACTTGGGCATCATCAAAATATGGTGGGAGGAGTCAGTTGGTGAGTTCTAAGTGAAATCCAATCGCTAGAACTACGGAATACAACTACCACTCCAATTCGGAACAAACTGCCTTGGAACTTGAAGTGTCTAATTGATCAGTTCATAATTGTATATCATTTTGTACCCCTATAGCTTATGATTTGGTTATGTTGTTGAGTTAAACTTGTGCTTTTAATCCCTTTTCTGTTTGTCATTCAGTTCTTTGGGCCTTAGGTAGCAATGGTGGCTTTGGATAAAAAAAGTTGCACAATGTTGCAAAAACGAGCAGACTGAGTTAGCTATTTGTTTCGGCCTTAACTTCCTCCTCCCAACTTGGATTGGCCCAAATGATTTGTGGTTAGAAAGAGGAGTTTCTGAACTGCAAGATGGACTGCTCATACATATCCATTGATGAAGCCAAGCCCAATCCGTGGTCCCATCAAGTTGCACCCTTCTCAGGATTGCAGCTGCCAGCTGATGAGCTTGTCACCTCCTTTAAGCCATGTGCCTCACCCCAGCTGTAACTGACTTTGGCAGCCAAAAGAAGACCACATGGGATGGCAGCCAAAAGAAGATCACATGGGTTGGCAGCAAAACTGATCACCATTGAACCCATGTGAAGAAAGCTTGTGCATCAGCAAAAGATGAAGGATGGTGTGGGAATATCATCATGATGTTCCTCCCTCTTAGCCCTATAAATAGAGAGGTCTTCAAGCTTCAAAAAAACACACATCCACCCCATACACTCTAGGTACACAGCCAGATACTCTAAACTGCCCCAAAACACCAAAACAGCTCCAGAAAACCTCCCTTCTATTTCCTAC
This sequence comes from Prunus campanulata, assembly GCA_034190965.1. Taxonomy (NCBI): domain Eukaryota; kingdom Viridiplantae; phylum Streptophyta; class Magnoliopsida; order Rosales; family Rosaceae; genus Prunus; species Prunus campanulata. Next base: position 11,266,224 of record CM067209.1, on the reverse strand, counting down.
GAATTTCCTCTCTCTCAACCATCACCACTCACTCAAACTCATCCCAAATCACCTCCATATCCTTCATACATCCTTCCAGACGTGGAGAAGCTCTTGAAGAAGCATTGGACACCACAAGAACTTCAGAAAAGGGTTTTTCTACTCTTATGACATTCATTATGTTTTCCCAATTCTGTTTTAGTTTCTTTTCCATTATGAGTAGCTAAATCCATAACTAGGGTTTCGATGTAACCTAACATGAATATTCTGGGTTTATAAGTTTCAAGTTTGGAGTTTCAAGTTTGATTCATGATTCATGTTTTTATTCATTTTGCCTACTTGCTTATATGCTGATCGGAATGCTTAGCTACCATTTTGATTTGTATATCTTGGTTTGAATTAAGAGTAGACACCATGCTTTAATTCGAATTGAACTATGAATAGGAAGAGTATGTATGGACATTCGACAACAGGGATTAGATACATGCTTGGTTGTTTAAATTGTTCTTCTATGCTTAATGGGTTCCTAATGCTTAATTTTAGGTTAGACAACAAATGATCAAATTAGGGAATTAGGAACACAAGGTTAGGACCAGACACCATGGCCTAATCATACTTTAGCTAGAATCAATCTTTGAATCTGAATTAGACTTGTTACTTGACTCCTTATAACCCAGAATTGAATTGTTATGGTGAATCGAATGCCCTAGTCTCCAAATCCGTTTTCCAGCCCTTCAAAATCACTCTTTGTTACACTTGTTTATTTGCTTTCATTTGCAATTTCAGTTTGCTCACTTCTTTTCACAATCACAATCACTATCACTTTAAATTCTGTTTTAGACTAGACTTCCTAACTTCTTGAATTTGGTAATCTAAGTACATAACTAATTTGAACTTCTCAGTCTTCGTGGGTACGACCTCGTACTTGTCTTGCTATACTACTAATTGCCCCGTACAATTGCGAGTTAACATAATATTAACAACAAATTTTGGCGCCGTTGCCGGGGACTGAACGAAAGTTCTTCCCTGGTTATGTGCCCAAGGTTACCCTATTCTTTTTAGTGTTTCTAATTAACTCAAGTAATTTTCTGTTTCAGGTAGTTTATGTCTAAAAGGCCATTACTTGAACAAGTGAGGTCTTCGTTTCAACGTTCCAGATCTTTGAACGCAGGACCATCGTTGCAACCTAGACGAGTGACCTCTGAAATTCAGAATCGTCTAGAAAGAGAGTTGTCAACTGCAAAAGAGCAAGCTCTGGCCACATTTTCAAGTCTTGCTCTCCACGCTGAACTTCCTGGTTCTTCACTTTCAAATTCGGAAGCAAGTTCAGACCAAGAAGAAGAAGAAGAGATGGCTGCCAATGAGTTCATGGGAGAACTTGATATCCCAACAATTCCAGCATCTCCTTCAAGCATTTCGCTGCCCACTGTAGCTCGAAATTATGAGCTGAAATCTTCTCATCTTAATATGTTGCCTTCCTTTTATGGTTTACCTAATGAAGATCCATTAACTCATATAAAGGATATTTTTAATGTTGTGAGTTCTTTTCCCTTGACAGGTGTGACAGAAGATCAACTTCGAATGAGAGTGTTTCCATACACTTTGAAGGATAAGGCAAAATATTGGTTGAATTCTTTGAAACCTGGTTCACTCACTACATGGGCTGCCATTCAAAAGAAGTTCCTGGAAAAATACTTCTCCACGCAAAAGACCGACATGCTTAGGGATAAGATCTTGTTATTTGCACAGCAAGATGACGAGTCGTTTTGTGAAGCATGGGAGAGGTTCAATGGGCTGCTCAACCAATGTCCTCATCATGGGATTCCATTGAAGCTTCAAATGCGTATGTTTTATAAAGGACTAACCTCTTCTAGTCATAATATAGTCACCAATTTTGCAGGTGGTTCTTTTAAAACCAAGACTCCCGAAGAAACGTATGAACTCTTTGAAGAGATAGCAATGGAGACCCAACATACGGATACAAGAGGTAAACGTGTTGTTAGTGGTTCTAATGATTCTTCTAGTGTGCAGATTTTAAAACTGGAACAAAAGCTAGATGCTCTTCTTGCATTAAACTCAAGAAGCCCTCCGAAGGAAGTGTGTAGTATTTGCGAAACTCATGACCATGCTACCATAGCTTGTCCACTTGGGGCTGGATATCCAGAATTTGTGCAAGAGCAAGCTAAGGTGGTAAATTCCTACAACCAAGGTCCAAGAAATGATCCATACTCTCAAAGTTATAATCCAGGTTGGAGGAATCATCCAAACTTTTCATGGAGGAATACTCAGAATCAAGCCAATCCCCCTTCATTCCAAAAGCCACAACAAACATCATCATTGGAGGATATAGTTAAGCAGATGGCAATCAACCAATCCAATTTCCAGCAAACTACACAAGCTGCCATTGCCAAATTGGAAGTTCAAATAGGCCAAATAGCTGCTGAAATATCTCAAAGAGAGCCTGGGAAATGGCCAAGCCAAACTATGATCAATCCAAAGAACCCAGAAGCCAAGGCCATCCATGTGCTCAGATCAGGTAAGATCATTGATAATAAAGTTGATTCTAATCTTTCAAATGATGCTGTGATTGTAGAAGATGAAGAGGAGGAGACCATGGCTACGGAAGGAGAACAACTCAAAACTTCTCAATCTGCTCCTAAGGCCAAATCAGATTCTCAGAAATCCGATCAATTCCAATTGCATAAAAGGGATGACAAATTTGTGCCACCACATCTTCAAGAAGATAGATACGTGCCACCCGCTCCATATGTTCCACAGATTCCATTTCCAGGCCGTCTTAAGAAACCAAAGCAAGATAAGGCTTTTAAAGAGATTTATGATATTTTGAGTAAAGTTAATATCAATTTGCCTTTGCTTGATCTTATTGAACAGATTCCTGCATATGGAAAATTCATCAAGGACTTGAAAACTCACAAGCTCAATTTCGCTCCAAATGAAGGAGTAAAGCTTGACCAAAATGTAAGTGCGGTGTTGCAAAGGAAGCTTCCACCAAAACTAGATGATCCTGGCAGCTTTGACATTCCCATTAACATTGGAGGCAAGAAGGTTGGAAGAGCCATGTTGGACTTGGGAGCAAGCATCAATGTTATGCCATATTCAGTTTATCAAGAGCTTGGCTTAGAAGGGATGAAGAAGACTTCAATGCGACTTGAACTAGCTGATCATTCTATAAAATATCCAAAAGGTATTGTAGAAGATATTCTAGTTCAAGTTAATACACTAATTCTCCCTGCTGATTTTGTAGTGATGGACATGGAAGACAATCCAAATGGAGATCGTGTTGATCCCATTCTCCTAGGCAGGCCATTCATGGCCACTGCAGATACAATCATCAAAGTGAAAGATAGCACCCTCTCCATGACTGTTTTGGGTGAAACTGTTGAATTTAAAATGCTTAATGCTCTATCTCAACCTTCTATCTCTCTTGATTCTTGCTTTTCAATTGATGTTGTGGATCATGAGGTTTCCTCCAAAATTTTGCAGAGAAAGTCTAATGATGTTCTAGAAGTTGTCTTAACACAAGAAGAGGAAGATCTTTGTGAACCGGAGTTCCAAGAAGTGGTGGCTGCCTTAGAAGTGTTTCCGCCATACCCACCATCCTTTAGGCCACCAATCGAGCCTCTTGGACCATCATCCACGAAAATGGAGCCATCCATTGTCATCCCACCAAAGCTAGAACTTAAACCTCTTCCCAATCATCTCAAATATACATATTTGGGTGCTAACGAAACTCTCCCTGTTATAATTGCTGCAGGTCTCTCCTCACATGAAGAAGAGAGCTTAATTAAAGTTCTAAAAGAGCATAAAACAGCCATTGGGTGGACCATAGCAGACATCAAAGGAATTAGTCCAAGCATGTGCATGCACCGGATTTTAATGGAAGAAGACAGCAAACCATCTCGTGATGCCCAAAGGAGGCTAAATCCCAACATGAAAGAGGTGGTTAGAGCTGAAGTTTTAAAGCTACTCGATGTAGGAATCATCTACCCAATTTCAGATTCTAAGTGGGTGAGCCCTGTGCAAGTTGTTCCAAAGAAGTCCGGAATCACCGTTGTGAAGAATGAGAAGAATGAGCTAGTTCCTACACGAACTGTCACTGGTTGGAGAGTTTGCATTGATTACAGGAAGTTGAACACATCCACTAGAAAAGATCATTTCCCCTTGCCTTTTATTGATCAAATGCTTGAACGTTTATCTGGCCATGCTTACTATTGTTTTCTTGATGGTTTTTCAGGTTATAATCAAATTCCCATTGCTCCGGAAGACCAAGAGAAAACCACATTCACATGCCCATTTGGTACGTTTGCTTATAGAAGGATGCCATTCGGTTTGTGCAATGCCCCAGCAACTTTCCAAAGATGCATGATGTCAATCTTTTCAGATATGGTGGAACGATTCATTGAGGTATTTATGGATGATTTTTCAGTTTTTGGTTCCTCTTTTGATAACTGTCTTCACCACTTGTCTCTAGTGCTTAAAAGATGCCAGGAAACAAATCTGATTTTGAATTGGGAGAAGTGTCACTTCATGGTGAGACAAGGCATTGTGCTAGGCCATGTGATTTCAAGCAAGGGAATCGAAGTGGATAAAGCCAAGATCGATCTCATCTCAAATCTTCCACCACCTACCTCTGTTAAAGGAGTTAGAAGTTTTCTAGGTCATGCTGGATTCTATAGAAGGTTCATCAAAAATTTCTCAAGCATTACAAGGCCATTGTGTAATCTCCTTGCTAAGGATGCTGTTTTTGAGTTTAATGAAGCTTGCATGGAAGCTTTTACTACCTTAAAGAGGGAGCTAACTTCAGCCCCTATTATCATAGCTCCGGATTGGTCTTTACCATTTGAAATAATGTGTGATGCCTCTGACTTTGCTATTGGTGCAGTTTTAGGTCAAAAGAAGAACAAGCTGCCCCATGTGATTCATTATGCTAGCCGGACCTTGAATGATGCTCAAATCAACTACTCCACAACAGAGAAGGAGTTGCTTGCTGTGGTTTTTGCTTTAGAAAAATTTCGTTCTTACCTTGTTGGTTCTAAAGTAATTGTTTATTCTGACCATGCAGCTCTTAGATACTTGCTCACTAAGAAGGATGCCAAACCACGCTTGATTAGATGGATTCTCTTGCTGCAAGAATTCGATTTGGAGATTCGAGATAAGAAGGGATGTGAGAATGTGGTAGCAGATCATTTGAGCAGAATTGTGGTTGAAGAAAAAGGAGCAGCTGTGCTACCCTTGAATGAGACTTTCCCTGATGAACAACTTTATGCTGCCCAAGTCAAAGAGCCATGGTATGCTGATTTTGTTAATTATCTTGCTTGTGGTGTTCTTAGAAATGATCTAACTTCTCAGGACAAGAAGAAGTTCTTTTCCATGGTGAAACATTATGTCTGGGATGAACCTTTCTTATTCAAGCATTGCCCGGATCAACTCATCAGAAGATGTGTTCCAGAAGAAGAGCAAGAAAGCATACTTAGGCATGGCCACGAATTGGCTTGTGGAGGTCACTTTGGAGCTAAGAAAACAGCACTTAAAATTCTGCAATCTGGTTTCTTTTGGCCCACTCTATTCAAAGATGCGTTTAATTTTTGTGTTAAGTGTGATAGGTGTCAAAGGATGGGGAACATAAGTCGCAGGAACGAAATGCCACTGAATAACATACTCGTTGTGGAGCTCTTCGATGTGTGGGGTATTGATTTCATGGGACCATTCCCATCTTCCTTTGGTTATACTTACATACTTGTTGCTGTTGATTATGTGTCTAAATGGGTGGAAGCCATAGCCACCAAAACCAATGATCATAAGGTGGTGCTGAAGTTCTTGAAGGATAATATTTTCACAAGGTTTGGTACTCCAAGGGCTGTCATTAGTGATGGAGGCAGCCACTTCTGTAACAAGCCATTCGAAGCACTCATGAAAAAGTACAACATCACCCATCGAGTCTCTACACCATATCATCCTCAAACTTCTGGTCAAGTGGAAATAAGCAATCGAGAAATTAAGCACATCCTGGAGAAGGTGGTGAACAACACAAGAAAAGATTGGGCTGCCAAGCTCAATGATGCATTATGGGCTTATAGGACTGCGTATAAGACTCCCATTGGAATGAGCCCTTATCGTCTTGTGTTTGGGAAAGCTTGTCACCTGCCAATGGAGCTTGAACACAATGCTTTTTGGGCCATCAAGAAATTGAATTTTGATCTGGACAAGGCTGGCCATGTTAGAAAGTTTCAGCTCAATGAATTGGAAGAAATTAGACATGAGTCTTATGAGAATGCAAAGCTTTACAAAGAACGAACCAAGAGTTACCATGACAGAAACATTCAACGGAAAGAGTTCTCCAAAGGTATGTCAGTTCTTTTGTTTAACTCACGTTTGCGTCTTTTTCCAGGGAAATTGAAGTCTAGATGGCTTGGCCCATTCACCGTGATAAATGTTTCTCCCTATGGAGCTGTGGAGATTCAAAGTCCTAAAGATGGCTCAACTTTCAAAGTAAATGGACAACGTTTAAAGCCATTCTATGAGGGGATTTCAGCTAGCATACAAACTGGCCATGTGGTAGATCAACTTCCCTTTGTTTCATCAACTTAGCGGATTGCATAATGTCTTGCCAAGACAGTAACTAAGGCGCTTCTTGGGAGGCAACCCATGTGTTCAAGAAGACGGTGCTTGGTAGCGGTCGACCTAATCGCATCAAGGGGGAGTTTCTCTAAACCTTCTTCTTAACTTTTCCCTTTATCATTTGCGTGTTCTCAATCATCTTTTCTATGCTTTAACATTGAGGACAATGTTCAGTTCAGGTCTGGGGGGAAGGTTCAATTTTAATTCATTTGTGGTTTCAATTTTCAATTTTAATTCATTTGTGGTTTCAATTTTTGTTCTTTTGTCACTATTTTTTTTAGAATGTCATACAATCAATGCTATAGAGCTGCCATTGAGGTTTTCATATCAGAATTTTTGCACTTCACAAAGCTTTTGCTCTTAGAATTCTGGTGGCTAAAGTACCATGCTCAAATTCTTGAAGGAGAAAAGTGGAGACTACCCTAGTGAGCTACATCGAGCCCAATTGCTTTCTTGAGAGGGTTTAAAGTGTTCTATTCCTCATCTCTACTTATTTGCTTCAGTTCACTCTAAATGATCTCATTGTTCCATTTTGATTGAATACTAAGGATGATTCTCTTTTGCAGATATCATGTGCTTGCTCTCATTCATGAATGAACTCATTGAAGTGATGCTAGGCTATGTGTGCATAACCATTCTGTGTGCTCCCCTTTCACCCTACCCATTTGTGTGTTCCATCAGCCCTTTTGAAGCCAAACACTTCAAGCCCTTTTTCTTCTTTCATTTCCCTACCTTTGTATCTCAATCTGAGATGTTTAACCTATTGTAGCCATACCTTATAACTTAGAAATATACCAAGGTTTGCCAAGATAAAGTTTGATGCAAGGAAGTTGCTGCCATGTACCTAAATGAAAATTCGAGTGAATCTGTGCAATGAAGCTAAAGAAGATGCAAATCAAATCAGCAAAGATGAAAGATGAAAGTGTTTCGATTTGATCTAAGTGTAAAAAAAAAAATAATAATAATAAAAGTTTATGCCAGATGATGCTATGATGTTGCAGCCATGCCAATGATACCTTGCAGGTTAAAGAAGAATGCAACCTTGGTATGTTCTTAAGTTACTTGTTCTTCCTTCCAATTCTTTCATTTCCCCTAACCTTAGCCTTTCATTACAACCGTGTAAAAGACCTAGCTGATCTTTGAGGATGTATTCATGGTTGCTGTAAGTATGTGTGTATCTCTATTCTTAGTATTTGATTCCTTTCATGAGATCTAACCAAAACTTGTGCTTCTATTTCTTACACTCACTTATGCTTTCTTGAGAGAATTAAACCTTAGGTTCTGAGTGATTGAGTGTTATCTGTGAGAATTAGAGTCGAAGCATGTTCTCCATTCAAGGTTTGAGTGTGCTTGCTTTGAAACCGTGTGCCTTTGAGCTATAGCTTCCACTTTACACATTGATTGATCACCTATCTTGGCAACTCTATGGTGTTGGAGGTATGACCGAAGTTTTCTTTCATTTTCATTAGTTGATTTCAAAGTTTTACTAATCACTTTGTTTTGTAGAGTCAGTAAAGCGTTTGTGGGTATCGTTTCTGTTAAACCCTCAGGAGACACAACTCCTCCTACTAGGGATGCCTAGAGGTTTAAAGGCTTGTTGCATATGCTCAATGCAATCGAGTTACCTGCGGAAGTGGTTTAGTTAACTTCTTGTTTTGTTTTTAACTTTGTTTTGTGTTGTTTTGCTCGAGGACTAGCAAAATCTAGGTATGGGGGTATTTGATCAGTTCATAATTGTATATCATTTTGTACCCCTATAGCTTATGATTTGGTTATGTTGTTGAGTTAAACTTGTGCTTTTAATCCCTTTTCTGTTTGTCATTCAGTTCTTTGGGCCTTAGGTAGCAATGGTGGCTTTGGATAAAAAAAGTTGCACAATGTTGCAAAAACGAGCAGACTGAGTTAGCTATTTGTTTCGGCCTTAACTTCCTCCTCCCAACTTGGATTGGCCCAAATGATTTGTGGTTAGAAAGAGGAGTTTCTGAACTGCAAGATGGACTGCTCATACATATCCATTGATGAAGCCAAGCCCAATCCGTGGTCCCATCAAGTTGCACCCTTCTCAGGATTGCAGCTGCCAGCTGATGAGCTTGTCACCTCCTTTAAGCCATGTGCCTCACCCCAGCTGTAACTGACTTTGGCAGCCAAAAGAAGACCACATGGGATGGCAGCCAAAAGAAGATCACATGGGTTGGCAGCAAAACTGATCACCATTGAACCCATGTGAAGAAAGCTTGTGCATCAGCAAAAGATGAAGGATGGTGTGGGAATATCATCATGATGTTCCTCCCTCTTAGCCCTATAAATAGAGAGGTCTTCAAGCTTCAAAAAAACACACATCCACCCCATACACTCTAGGTACACAGCCAGATACTCTAAACTGCCCCAAAACACCAAAACAGCTCTAGAAAACCTCCCTTCTATTTCCTACGAATTTCCTCTCTCTCAACCATCACCACTCACTCAAACTCATCCCAAATCACCTCCATATCCTTCATACATCCTTCCAGACGTGGAGAAGCTCTTGAAGAAGCATTGGACACCACAAGAACTTCAGAAAAGGGTTTTTCTACTCTTATGACATTCATTATGTTTTCCCAATTCTGTTTTAGTTTCTTTTCCATTATGAGTAGCTAAATCCATAACTAGGGTTTCGATGTAACCTAACATGAATATTCTGGGTTTATAAGTTTCAAGTTTGGAGTTTCAAGTTTGATTCATGATTCATGTTTTTATTCATTTTGCCTACTTGCTTATATGCTGATCGGAATGCTTAGCTACCATTTTGATTTGTATATCTTGGTTTGAATTAAGAGTAGACACCATGCTTTAATTCGAATTGAACTATGAATAGGAAGAGTATGTATGGACATTCGACAACAGGGATTAGATACATGCTTGGTTGTTTAAATTGTTCTTCTATGCTTAATGGGTTCCTAATGCTTAATTTTAGGTTAGACAACAAATGATCAAATTAGGGAATTAGGAACACAAGGTTAGGACCAGACACCATGGCCTAATCATACTTTAGCTAGAATCAATCTTTGAATCTGAATTAGACTTGTTACTTGACTCCTTATAACCCAGAATTGAATTGTTATGGTGAATCGAATGCCCTAGTCTCCAAATCCGTTTTCCAGCCCTTCAAAATCACTCTTTGTTACACTTGTTTATTTGCTTTCATTTGCAATTTCAGTTTGCTCACTTCTTTTCACAATCACAATCACTATCACTTTAAATTCTGTTTTAGACTAGACTTCCTAACTTCTTGAATTTGGTAATCTAAGTACATAACTAATTTGAACTTCTCAGTCTTCGTGGGTACGACCTCGTACTTGTCTTGCTATACTACTAATTGCCCCGTACAATTGCGAGTTAACATAATATTAACAACACTAATTTTGTACACCTATTCATTTCCGATCGAGCCCAAAACTTGGGCATCGTCATAATATGTTGGGAGGAGTCATTTGGTGAGTTTTGAGTGATATCCAATCTCTAGAACTACGAAATACACCAACCACTCCAATAAGTCACGAACTGCCTTTCAACTTGAATTGTCCAACTTCGTACACCTATTGATTTCCGATCGAGCCCAAAACTTGGGCATCATCATAAAATGGTGGGAGGTGTCATTTAGTGAGTTTTGAGTGAAATCCAATCGCTAGAACTATGGAACACACCAACCACCCCAATTTGGAACAAACTGCGTTTGAACTTGAAGTGTCCAATTTCGTACACCTATTGATTTCCGATCGGGCCCAAAACTTGGGCATCGTCATAATACGGTGGGATGAGTCATTTAGTGACTTTTGAGTGAAATCCAACAGCTAGAACTACGAAATACACCAACCACTCCAATAAGGCACGAACTGCCTTTGAACTTGAATTGTCCAATTTCGTACACCTATTGATTTTCGATCGACCCCAAAACATGGGCATCATCAAAATATCTTGGGAGGAGTCAAGTGGTGAGTTTTGAGTGAAATCCAATCGCAAGAACTACGGAATACACCAACCACTCCAATTCGGAACAAACTGCCTATGAACTTGAAGTGTCCAATTTCGTACACGAATTGATTTCCGATCGAGCCCAAAACTTGGGCATCTTCATAATATGGTGGGAGGAGTCATGTGGTGAGTTTTGAGTGAAATCCAATCGCTAGAACTACGGAATACACCAACCACTCCAATTCGGGACAAACTTCCTTTGAACTTGAAGTGTCAAATTTCGTACACCTATTCATTTTCGATCGAGCCCAAAACTTGGGCATCATCATAATATGGTGGGAGGAGTCATTTGGTGAGTTTTGAGTGAAATCCAATCGCTAGAACTATGGAATACACCAACCACTCCAATTCGGAACAAACTGCCTTTGAACTTGAAGTGTCCAATTTCGTACACCTATTGATTACCGATCGAGGACAAAACATGGGCATCTTCATAATATGGTGGGAGGAGTCATTTGGTGAGTTTTGAGTGAAATCCAATCGCTAGAACTACGGAATACACCAACCACTCCAATTCGGAACAAACTGCCTTTGAACTTGAAGTCTCCAATTTCGTACACCTATTGATTTCCGATCGAGCCTAAAACTTGGGCATTATCATAATGTGTTGGGAAGAGTCATTTGGTGAGTTTTGAGTGAAATCCAATCGCTAGAACTACGGAAAACGCCAACCACTCCAATTCGGAACAAACTGCCTTTGAACTTCAAGTGTCCAATTTCGTACACCTATTGATTTACGATCGAGCCCAAAAGTTGGGCACCATCATAATGTGTTGGAAAGAGTCTTTTGGTGAGTTTTGAGTGAAATCCAATTGCTAGAACTACGAAATACACCAACCACTCCAATAAGGCAGGAACTGCCTTTAAACTTGAATTGTCCAATTTCGTACACCTATTGATTTCAGATCGAGCCCAAAACTTGGGCATCATCATAATATGTTGGGAGGAGTCATTTGATGAGTTTTGAGTGAAATCGAATCGTTAGAACTACGAAATACACCAACCACTCCAATAAGGCACGAACTGCCTTTGAACTTGAATTGTCCAATTTCATACACCTATTGATTTCCGACCGAGCCCAAAACTTGGGCATCCTTATGAAATGGTGGTAGGAGTCATTTGGTAAGTTTTGAGTGAAATCCAATCTCTAGAACTACTGAATACACCAACCACACCAATTCGAAACAAACTGCCTTTGAAATTGAAGTGTCAAATTTCCTACACCTATTCATTTTCGATCGAGCCCCAAACTTGGGCATCATCATAATATGGTGGGAGGAGTCATGTGGTGAGTTTTGAGTGAAATCCAATCGCTAGAACTACGGAAAACGCCAACCACTCCAATTCGGAACAAACTGCCTTTGAACTTCAAGTGTCCAATTTCGTACACCTATTGATTTCCGACCGAGCCCAAAACTTGGGCATCATCATAAAATGTTGGGAGGAGTCATTTGATGAGTTTTAAGTGAAATCCAATCGCTATGACTACGGAATACACCAACCACTCAAATTCGGAACTAACAGCCTTTGAACTTGAAGTGTCCAATTTCGTACACCTATTGATTTCCGATCAAGCCCAAAACATGGGCATCATCATAATATGTTGGGAAGAGTCATTCGGTGAGTTTTCAGTGAAATCTAATCGCTAGAACTACGAAATATACCAACCACTCCAATAAGGCAGGAACTGCCTTTAAACTTGAATTGTCCAATTTCGTACACCTATTGATTTCCGATCGAGCCCAAAACTTGGGCATCATCATAATAAGGTGGGAGGAGTCATTTGGTGAGTTTTGAGTGAAATCCAATTGCTAGAACTACGAAATACAGCAACCAGTCCAATAAGGCACGAACAACCTTTGAACTTGAATTGTCCAATTTCGTACACCTGTTGATCTACGATCGAGCCCAAAACTTGGGCATCATCATAATATGGTGGGAGAAGTCAAGTGGTGAGTTTTGAGTGAAATCCAATTGCTAGAACTACGAAAAACACGAACCACTCCAATTCTGGACAAATTGCTTTGAACTTGAAGTGTCCAATTTCGTACACCTACTGATTTCCGATCGAGCCCAAAACTTGGGCACCATCATAATATGGTGGGAGGAGTCATGTGGTGAGTTTTGATTGAAATCAAATAGCTAGAACTACGGAATACACCAACCACTCCAATTCGGAACAAACTGCCTTTGAACTTGAAGTGTCCAATTTCGTACACCTATTGACATCCGATCGGTCCCAAAACTTGGGCATCATCATAATATGGTGGGAGGAGTCATGTGGAGAGTTTTCAGTGAAATCCAATCGGTAGAAGTACGGAATACACCAACCACTCCAATTCGAAACATACTGCCTTTGAACTTGAAGTGTCCAATTTCGTGCACCTATTGATTTCCGATCGAGCCCAAAACTTGGGCATCATCATAATATGTTGGGAGGATCATTTGGTGAGTTTTGAGTGAAATCCAATCTCTAGAACTACGTAATACACCAACCACGACAATTCGGAACAAACTGCCTTTGAACTTGAAGTGTCCAATTTCGTACACCTATTGATTTCCGATCGAGCCCAAAACTTGGGCATCTTCATAATTTATTGGGAGGAGTCATTTGGTGAGTTTGGAGTGAAATCCAATCGCTAGAACTACGAAATACACCAACCACTCCAATAAGGCACGAACTGCCTTAGAACTTGATTTGTCCAATTTCGTACACCTATTGATTTCCGAACGAGCCCAAAACTTGGGAATCATCCTAATGTGTTGGGAAGAAGCATTTGGTGAGTTTTTAGCGAAATTCAATTGCTAGAACTATGAAATACATCAACCACTCCAATTCGGAACTAACTGCCTTTGAACTTGAAGTGTCCAATTTCGTACACATATTGATTTCCGATCGAGCCCAAAACTTGGGCATCTTCATAATTTGTTGGGAGGAGTCATTTGGTGAGTTTGGAGTGAAATCCAATCGCTAGAACAACGAAATACACCAACAACTCCACTAAGGCACGAACTGCCATTGGACTTGAATTGTCCAATTTCGTACACCTATTGATTTCCGATCGAGCCCAAAACTTGGGCATCACCATAAGATGGTGGGAGGACTCATTTGGTGAGTTTTGAGTGAAATCCAATCGCTAGACCTACGGAATACACCAACCACTTTAATCTGGGGCGAACTGCCTGTGAACTGGAATTGTCCAATTTCGTATACCTATTGGTTTCCGATCGACCCCAAAACTTGGGCATCATCATAACATGGTGGGTGGAGTCATGTGTTGAGTTTTAAGTGAAATCCAATAGCTAGAACTACGGAATACACCAACCACACCAATTCGGAACAAACTGCATGTGAACTTGAAGTGTCCAATTTCGTACACCTATTGATTTTCGATCGAGCCCTAAACTTGGGCATGGTCACAATATGTTGGGAGGAGTCATTTGGTGAGTTTTGGGTGAAATCCAATCGCTAGAACTACAAAATACACCAACCACTCCAATAAGCCACGAACTGCCTTTGAACTTGAATTGTCCAATTTCGTACACCTATTGATTTCCGATCGAGCCCAAAACTTGGGCATCATCATAACAAGGTGGGAGGAGTGATCTGGTGAGTTTTGGGTGAAATCCAATCGCTAGAACTACGGAACGCCCCAACAACTCCAATTCGGAACAAACTGCCTTTGAACTTCAAGGGTCTAATTTCGTACACCTATTGATTTCCGATCGAGCCCAAACTTTGGGCATCATCATAATATGGTGGGAGGAGTCATTTGGAGAGTTTTGAGTTAAATCCAAGCGCTAGAACTACAGAATACACCAACCACTTCAATTCGGAACGAACTGCGTTTGAACTTGAAGTGTCCAATTTCGTAATCCTATTGATTTCCGATCGAGCCCAAAACTTAGGCATCGTCACAATATGTTGGGAGGAGTCATTTGGTGAGTTTTGGGTGAAATCCAATCGCTAGAACTACAAAATACACCAACCACTCCAATAAGGCACGAACTGCCTTTGAACTTGAATTGTCCAATTTCGTACACCTATTGATTTCCGATCGAGCCCAAAACTTGGGCATCATCATAATATGGTGGGAGGGGTCATGTGGAGAGTTTTGAGTGAAATCCAATCGCTAGAACTATGGAATACACGAACACCTCCAATTCGGAACAAACTACCTTTGAACTTGAAGTGTCCAATTTCGTACACCTATTGATTTCCGATCGAGCCCAAAACTTGGGCATCATCATAAGGTGTTGGGAAGAGGCATTTGGTGAGTTTTTAGTGAAATCCAATTGCTAGAACTACGAAATACTCCAACCACTCCAATAAAGCACGAACTGCCTTTGAACTTGAAGTGTCCAATTTCGTACACCTATTGATTTCCGATCGAGCCCAAAACTCGGGCGTCGTCATAATATGTTGGGAGGAGTCATTTGTGAGTTTTGAGTGAAATCCATTCGCTTGAACTACGAAATACACCAACCACTCCAATAAGGCACGAACTGCATTTGAACTTGAATTGTCCAATTTCGTACAACTATTGATTTCCGATCGAGCCCAAAACTTGGGCATCATCATAATATGGTGGGAGGAGTTTTGTGGTGAGTTTTAAGTGAAATCCAATCGCTAGAACTACGGAATACACCAACCACTCCAATTCGGGACAAATTGCTTTGAACTTGAAGTGTCGAATTTCTTACACCTATTGTTTTCCGATCGAACCCAAAACTTGGGCATCATCATAATATGGTGGGAGAGGTCATGTGGAGAGTTTTGAGTGAAATCCAATCGCTAGAACTATGGAATACACCAACCTCTCCAATTCGGAAGAAACTGCCTTTGAACTTGAAGTGTCCAATTTCGTACACCTATTGATTTTCGATCGAGCCCAAACCTTGGGCATCATCATAAATTGGTGGGACGAGTCATTTGGTGAGTTCTGAGTGAAATCAAAACGCTAGAACTACGGGATACAATAACCACTTCAATTCGGAACAAACTGCTTTTGAACTTGAAGTGTCCAATTTCGTACACCTATTGATTTCCGATCGAGCCCAAAACTTGGGCATCGTCATAATATGTTGGGAGAAGTCGTTTGGTGAGTTTTGAGTGAAATCCAATCGCTAGAACTACGAAATACACCAACCACTCCAATAAGGCACGAACTGCCTTTGAACTTGAATTATCCAATTTCGTACACCTATTGATTTCCGATCGAGCCCAAAACTTGGGCATCATCATAATATGGTGGGAGGAGTCATGTGGTGAGTTTTCGGAGAAATTCAATCACTAAAACTACGAAATACCCCAACGACTCCAATTCGGAACAAACTGCCTCTGAACTTGAAGTGTCCAATTTCGTACACCTATTGATTTCCGATTGAGCCCAAAACTTGAGCCTCATCATAATATGGTGGGAGGAGTCATTTGGCGAGTTTTTAGTGAAATCCAATCTCTAGAACTACGGAATACACCAAACACTCCAATAAAGCACGAACTGCCTTCGAACTTGAATTGTCCAATTTCGTACATCTATGGATTTACGATCGAGCCCAAAACTTAGGCATCATCATAATATGGTGGGAGGAGTCATGTGGAGAGTTTTGAGTGAAATCCAATCACTAGAACTACGGAATACACCAACCAATCCAATTCCGAAAAAACTGCCTTTGAACTTGAAGTGTCCAATTTCGTACATCTATTGATTTCCGTTCGGGCCCAAAACCTGGGCATCATCATAATGTGGTGGGAGGAGTCACGTGGAGAGTTTTGAGTGAAATCCAATCACTAGAACTACGGAATACACCAACCAATCCAATTCCGAACAAACTGCCTTTGAACATGAAGTGTCCAATTTCGTACACCTATTGATTTCCGATCGAGCCCAAAACTTGGGCATCATGATAATATGGTGGGAGTCATTTGGGGAGTTTTGAGTGAAATCCAATCGCTAGAACTACGGAATACACCAAACACTCCAATTCCGAACAAACTGCCTTCGAACTTGAATTGTCCAATTTCGTACACCTATTGATTTCCGATCGAGCCCAAAACTTGGGCATCATCATAATATGGTGTGAGGAGTCATTTGGTAAGTTTTGAGTGAAATCCAATTCCTAGAACTACGGAATACACCAACCACTCCAATTCCGAACAAACTTCCTTTGAACATGAAGTGTCCAATTTCGTACACCTATTGATTTCCGATCGAGCCCAAAACTTGGGCATCATCATAATTTGGTGGGAGGAGTCATTTGGTGAGTTTTGAGTGAAATCCAATCGCTAGAACTACGGAATACACCCAACACTCCAATTCCGAACAAACTGCCTTCGAACTTGAATTGTCCAATTTTGTACACCTATTGATTTCCGATCTAGCCCAAAACTTGGGCATCATCATAATATGGCGGGAGGAGTCATTTGGTGGGTTTTGAGTGAAATCCAATCGCTAGAACTACGGAATACACCAACCACTCCAATGAGGCACGAACTGCCTGTGAACCTGAATTGTCCAATTTCGTACACCTATTGATTTCCGATCGAACCCAAATAATGGGCTTCGTCATAATATGGTGGGAGGAGTCATGTGCTGAGTTTTGAGGGAAATCCAATCGCTAGAACTACGGAATACACCAACCACTCTAATTCGGAACAAACTGCCTTTGAACTTGAAGTGTCCAATTTCGCACACCTATTGATTTCCGATCGAGCCCAAAACTTGGGCATCGTCATAATATATTGGGAGAAGTCATTTGGTGAGTTTTGAGTGAAATCCAATCGCTAGAATGATATGTTCATAATTTCACACATTTGCATGCCTTCTTTACTTGGTGATTTTGTTTGTGTGTTTTGTAGGTTAAGGCAGCAAGAGATCACATTTGACACAATCCATGCATATTAAGGACTGATTGGCACAAGAGGAATATAAATTTAAAGACAGACCCAATTTGGGCCACACTCTCCTTGTCAGTCCAGCGTCGTGGGTCATTTTACAAGCATCATTTCAGCAACGTACACAACTGAAATGAGGAGACGTCCTTTATAGAAGTTGTTCATATTGGTGTCTAGTATAACATATCCAAAATTCAGCGTAATTGAACATATCTGGAGTCCTTAGCCCGTCAAACACTGAACCATGCTCAGGAGGATTTTAATATGCAGCTGCCAGCTAATGAGCCTTGTGTTCCACACCTCCCTTGAGCCAAGTGCCTCACCTAAGTTGTACCTGACTTTAGACCAAACATGTTGAGCAAATTAGGGGGTCATTTCTGCATTGAAAGTCTCAAGGAGCAAAACAAGGCATGCTTAATTAGGGGGAAACATGTTTGCACAAATCCGTTTCCAGGATTTCTGGTGGGCTGTCTACACCAGCCAAGGGGAGGACGAATTTTGGAAGTCTATAAATAGAGAGTTGCAGCTCATTCACAAGGGGGGGAGAGGAGAGTTACACACGTACATTCACTTCATCCATTATTCTCATACACACATTTGGTGGGTTTTGAGTGAAATCCAATTGCTAGAACTACGGAATATACCAACCACTCCAATAAGGCATGAACTGCCTTTGAACCTGAATTGTCCAATTTCGTACACCTATTGATTTCCGATCGAACCCAAAACATGGGCTTCATCATAATATGGTGGGAGGAGTCATGTGGTGAGTTTTGAGTGAAATCCAATCGCAAGAACTACGCAACACCCCAACCACTCTAATTCGGAACAAACTGCCTTTGAACTTGAAGTGTCCAATTTCGCACACCTATGGATTTCCGATCGAGCCCAAAACTTGGGCATCATCATAATATGGTGGGAGGAGTCATTTGGTGGAATTTTGAGTGAAATCCAATCGCTAGAACAAAGGAATACACCAACCACTCCAATTCGAAAAAAACTGCCTTTGAACATGAAATTTCCAATTTCGTACACCTATTGATTTCCGATCGAGCCCAAAACTTGGGCGTCATCATAATATGGCGGGAGGAGTCATTTGGTGTGTTTTGAGTGAAATCCAATCGCTAGAACTACGGAATACACCAACCACTCCAATTCGGAACAAACTGCCATTGAACATGAAGTGTCCAATTTTGTACACCTACTGATATCCGATCGAGCCCAAAACTTGGGCGTCATCATAATATGGCGAGAGGAGTCATTTGGTGTGTTTTGAGTGAAATCCAATCGCTAGAACTACGGAATACACCAACCACTCCAATAAGGCACGAACTGCCTTTGAACCTGAATTGTCCAATTTCGTACACCTATTGATTTCTGATCGAACCCAAAACATGGGCCTCATCATAATATGGTGGGAGGAGTCATATGGTGAGTTTTGAGTGAAATCCAATCGCTAGAACTACAGAATACAACAACCACTCCAATTCGGAACAAACTGCCTTTGAACTTGAAGTGTCCAATTTCGCACACCTATTGATTTCAGATCGAGCCCAAAACTTGGGCATCGTCATAATATGTTGGGAGGAGTCATTTGGTGAGTTTTGAGAGAAATCCAATCGCCAGAACTATGGAATACACCAACCACTCCAATAAGGCACGAACTGCCTTTGAACTTGAATTGTACAATTTCGTAAACCTATTGATTTCCGATCGAACCCAAAACTTGGGCATCATCATAATATGGTGGAAGGTGTCATTTGGTTAGTTTGGAGTGAAATCCAATCGCCAGAACTACGGAATACACCAAACACTCCAATAAAGCACGAACTGCCTTCGAACTTGAATTGTCCAATTTCGTACATCTATTGATTTCCGATCGGGGCCAAAACTTGGGCATCATCATACTATGGTGGGAGGAGTCACGTGGAGAGTTTTGAGTGAAATCCAATCACTAGAACTACGGAATACACCAACCACTCCAATTCCGAACAAACTGCCTTTGAACATGAAGTGTCCAATTTCGTACACCTATTGATTTCCGATCGAGCCCAAAACTTGGGCATCATCATAATTTGGTGGGAGGAGTCATTTGGTGAGTTTTGAGTGAAATCCAATCGCTAGAACTACGGAATACACCCAACACTCCAATTCCGAACAAACTGCCTTCGAACTTGAATTGTCGAATTTTGTACACCTATTGATTTCCGATCTAGCCCAAAACTTGGGCATCGTCATAATATGGCGGGAGGAGTCATTTGGTGGGTTTTGAGTGAAATCCAATCGCTAGAACTACGGAATACACCAACCACTCTAATTCGGAACAAACTGCCGTCGAACTTGAAGTGTCCAATTTCGCACACCTATTGATTTCCGATCGAGCCCCAAACTTGGGCATCGTCATAATATGTTGGGAGAAGTCATTTGGTGAGTTTTGAGTGAAATCCAATCTGTAGAACTTCAGAATACACCAACCACTCCAATTCGGAACAAACTGCCTTTGAACTTGAAGTGTCCAATTTCGTACACCTATTGATTTCCTAGCGAGCCCAAAACTTGGGCATCATCATAATAGGGTGGGAGGAGTCATGTGGTGAGTTTTGAGTGAAATCCAATCGCTAGAACTACGGAAAACACCAACCACTCCAATTCGGAACAAACTGCCATTGAACATGAAGTGTACAATTTTGTACACCTATTGATATCCGATCGAGCCCGAAACTTGGGCGTCATCATAATATGGCGGGAGGAGTCATTTGGTGTGTTTTGAGTGAAATCCAATCGCTAGAACTACTGAATACACCAACCACTGCAATAAGGCACGAACTGCCTTTGAACCGGAATTGTCCAATTTCGTACACCTATTGATTTCTGATCGAACCCAAAACTTGGGCATCATCATAATATGTTGGGAGGAGTCATGTGGTGAGTTTTCAGTGAAATCCAATCGTTAGAACTACGGAAAACACCAACCACTCCAATTCGGAACAAACTGCCTTTGAACTTGAAGTGTCCAATTTCGTACTCCTAATGATTTCCGATCGAACCCAAAATTTGGGCATCATCATTACATGGTTGGAGGAGTCATGTAGTGAGTTTTGAGTGAAATCCAATCTCTAGAACTACAGAATACACCAACCACTCCAATAATGCACGAAATGCCTTTGAACTCGAATTGTCGAATTTCGTGCACCTATTGATTTTCGATCGAGCCCAAAACTTGGGCATCATCATAATATGTTGGGAGGAGTCATGTGGTGAGTTTTCAGTGAAATCCAATCGTTAGAACTACGGAATACACCAACCACTCCAATTCGGAACAAATTGCCTATGAACTTGAAGTGTCCAATTTTGTACACCTATTGCTTTCCGATCGAGCCCAAAACTTGGGCATCATCATATTATGGTGGGAGGAGTCATGTGGTGAGTTTTGAGAGAAATCCAATCGCTAGAACTACGGAATACTCCAACCACTCCAATTCGGAACAAACTGCCTTTGAACTTGAAGTGTCCAATTTCGTCCACCTATTGATTTCCGATCGAGCCCAAAACTTGGGTATCATCATAATATGGTGGGAGGAGTCATTTGGGGAGTTTTGAGTGAAATCCAATAGCTGGAACTACGGAATACACCAACCACTCCAATTCGGAACAAATTGCCTTTGAACTTGAATCGTCCATTTTCGTACAGCTATTGATTTCCGATCGAGTGCAAAACTTGGGCTTCATCATAATATTATGGAAGGAGTCATGTGGTGAGTTTTGAGGGAAATCCAATCGCTAGAACTACGAAATACACCAACCACTCCAATAAGGCACTAACTGCCTTTGAACTTGAATTGTCCATTTTCGTACACCTATTGATTTCCGATTGAGCCCTAAACTTGGGCATCATAATAGGGTGGGAGAGTCATGTGGTGAGTTTTGAGTGAAATCCAATCGCTAGAACTACGGAAAACACCAACCACTCCAATTCGGAACAAACTGCCTTTGAACTTGAAGTGTCCAATTTCGTACACCTATTGCTTTCCGATCGAGCCCAAAACTTGGGCATCAGCATAATATTGTGGGAGGAGTCATGTGGTGAGTTTTGAGTGAAATCCAATCACTAAAACTACGGAATACACCAACCACTCCAATTCGGAACAAATGGCCTTTGAACTTGAAGTGCCCAATTTCGTTCACCTATCGATTTTCGATCGAGCCCAAAACTTGGGCATCATCATAATATGGTGGGGGGAGTCACGTGGTGAGTTT
The DNA here is from genome assembly GCA_034190965.1 of Prunus campanulata. Taxonomy (NCBI): domain Eukaryota; kingdom Viridiplantae; phylum Streptophyta; class Magnoliopsida; order Rosales; family Rosaceae; genus Prunus; species Prunus campanulata. The sequence goes on along the minus strand of CM067209.1, from coordinate 11,244,443 downwards.
TGAGTGAAATCCAATCGCTAGAACTACGTAATACACCAACCACTCCAACAAGGCACGAACTGCCTTCGAACTTGAACTGTCCAATTTCGTACACCTATTGATTTCCGATTGAGCCCTAAACTTGGGCATCATCAAAATATGGTGGGATGAGTCATTTGGTGAGTTTTGAGTGCAATCCGATCGCTAGAACTACGGAATACACCAACCACTCCAATAAGGCACGAACTGCCTTTGAACTTGAAGTGTCCAATTTCGTACACCTATTGATTTCCGATCGAGCCCAAAACATGGGCTTCATCATAATATGGTGGGAGGAGTCATTTGGTGAGTTTTGATTGAAATCCAATCGCTAGAACTACGGAATACACCAACCACTCCAATAAGGCACGAACCCACTTTGAACTTGAATTGTCCAATTTCGTACACCTATTGATTTCCGATCGAGCCCAAAACTTGGGCATCATCATAATATGTTGGGAGGAGTCATTTGTTTAGTTTTGAGTGAAATCCAGTCGCTAGAACTACAAAATACACCAAGCACTCCAATAAGGCACGAACTGCCTTTGAACTTGAATTGTCCAATTTCGTACACAAATTGATTTCCGATCGAGCCCAAAACTTGGGCTTCATCATAATATGGTGGGAGGAGTCATTTGGTGAGTTTTGAGTGAAATCCAATTGCTAGAACTACGAAATACACCAACCACTCCAATAAGGCACGAACTGCCTTTGAACTTGAATTGTCCAATTTCGAACACCTACTGATTTCCGATCGAGCCCAAAACTTGGGCTTCATCATAATATGGTGGGAGGAGTCATTTGGTGAGTTTTGATTGAAATCCAATCGCTAGAACTACGGAATACACCAACCACTCCAATAAGGCACGAACCCACTTTGAACTTGAATTGTCCAATTTCGTACACCTATTGATTTCCGATCGAGCCCAAAACTTGGGCATCATCATAATATGTTGGGAGGAGTCATTTGTTTAGTTTTGAGTGAAATCCAGTCGCTAGAACTACGAAATACACCAACCACTCCAATAAGGCACGAACTGCCTTTGAACTTGAATTGTCCAATTTCGTACACCTATTGATTTCCGATCGAGCCCAAAACTTGGGCTTCATCATAATATGGTGGGAGGAGTCATTTGGTGAGTTTTGATTGAAATCCAATCGCTAGAACTACGGAATACACCAACCACTCCAATTCGGAACAAACTGCCTTTGAGCTTGAAGTGTCCAATTTCGTACACCTATTGATTTTCGATCGAGCCCAAAACTTGGGCATCATCATAATATGGTGGGAGGAGTCATTTGAAGAGTTTTGAGTGAAATCCAACCGCGAGAACCATGGAATACACCAACCACTCCAATTCGGAACAAACTCCCATTGAACTTGAAGTGTCCAATTTCGTACACCCTTTGATTTCCGGTCGAGCCCAAAACTTGGGCATCATAATAATATGGTGGGAGGAGTCATTTGAAGAGGTTTGAGTGAAATCCAATCGCGAGAACTACGGAATACACCAACCACTCCAATTCGGAACAAACTCCGTTTGAACTTGAAGTGTCCAATTTCGTGCACCTATTGATTTCCGATCGAACCCAAAACTTGGGCATCATCATAATATGGGGGAAGGAGTCATTTGATGAGTTTTGAGCGAAATGCAATCGCAAGAACTACGGAAGACACCAAACACTCCAATAAAGCACGAACTTCCTTTGAACTTGAATTGTCCAATTTCGTACACTTACTAATTTCCGATCGAGCCCAAAACTTGGACATCATCAAAAAATGGTGGGAGGAGTCATGTGGTGAGTTTTGAGTGAAATCCAATCGCTAGAACTACGGAATACACCAACCACTCCAATTTGGAACAAACTGCCTTCGAACTTGAAGTGTCCAATTTCGTACACCTATTGATTTCCGATCGAGCCCAAAACTTGAGCATCATCATAATATGTTTGGGGGAGTCATTTGGTGAGTTTTGAGTGAAATCCAATCGCTAGAACTACGAAATACACCATCCACTCCAATTCGGAACAAACTGCCTATGAACTTGAAGTGTCCAATTTCGTACACCTATTGATTTCCGATCGAGCCGAAAACTTTGGCATCGTCATAATATGGCGGGAGGGATCATGTGGTCAGTTTTGAGGGAAATCCAATCGCTAGAACTACGGAATACACCAACCTCTCCAATTCGGAACAAACTGCCTTTGAACTTGAAGTGTCCAATTTCGTACACCTGTTGATTTCCGATCGAGCCCAAAACTTGGGAATCATCATAATATGTTGGGAGGAGTCATTTGGCGAGTTTTGAGTGAAATTCAATCGCTAGAACTATGAAATGTACCAACCACTCCGATAAGGCACGAACTGCCTTTGAACTTAAATTGTCCAATTCCGTACACCTATTGATTTCCGATCGAGCCCAAAACTTGGGCATCGCCATAATATGGTGGGAGGAGTGACGTGATGAGTTCTGAGTGAAATCCAATCGCTAGAAATGCGGAATACACCAACCACACCAATTCGGAACAAACTGCCTTTGAACTTGAAGTGTCCAATTTCGTACACCTATTGATTTCAGATCGAGCCCAAAACTTGGGAATCATCGTAATACGTTGGGAGGAGTCATTTGGTGAGTTTTGAGTGAAATCAATCGCTAGAACTACGAAATGTTCCAACCAGTCCAATAAGGCACGAACTGCCTATGAACTTGAAGTGTCCAATTTCGTACACCTATTGATTTCCGATCGAGCCCAAAACTTGGCATCATCATAATATGGTGGGAGGAGTCATGTGGTGAGTTTTGAGTGAAATCCAATCGCTAGAACTACGGAATACACCAACCACTCCAATTCAGAACAAACTGCCTTTGAACTTGAAGTGTCCAATTTCGTACACCTATTGATTTCCGATCGAGCCCAAAACTTGGCATCATCATAATGTGGTGGGAGGAGTCATGTGGTGAGTTTTGAGTGAAATCCAATCGCTAGAACTACGGAATACACCAACCACTCCAATTCGGAACAAACTGCATTTGAACTTGAAGTGTCCAATTTCGTACACCTATTGATTTCCGATCGAGCCCAAAACTTTGGCCACGTCATAATATGTTGGGAGGGGTCATGTGGTGAGTTTTGAGTGAATTCCAATCGCTAGAACTACGGAAGACACCAACCACTCCAATTTGGAACAAACTGCCTTTGAACTTGAAGTGTCCAATTTCTTACACCAATTGATTTCCGATCGAGCCCAAAACTTGGGCATCGTCATAATATGTTGGGAGGAGTCATTTGGTCAATTTGGAGGGACATCCAATCACTAGAAGTACAAGATACACCAACCACTCCAGTAAGGCACGAACTGCCTTTGAACTTGAATTGTCCAATTTCGTACACCTATTGATTTCCGATCGAGCCCAAAACTTGGGCATCATCATAATATGTTGGGAGTAGTCATTCGGTCAGTTTTGAGAGAAATCCAAACCCTAGAACTACGAAATACACAAACCACTCCAATAAGGCACGAACTGCCTTTGAACTTGAATTGTCCAATTTCGTACACCTATTGATTTCCGATCGAGCCCAAAACTTTTGCATCATCGTAATATGGTTGGAGAAGTCGTTTGGTGAGTTTTGAGTGAAATCCAATCGCTAGAACTACGGAATACACCAACCATTCCAATTCGGAACAAACTGCCTTTGAACTTGAAGTGTCCAATTTCGTACACCTATTGATTTCCGATCGAGCCCAAAACATTGGCCACGTCATAATATGTTGGGAGGGGTCATGTGGTGAGTTTTGAGTGAATTCCAATCGCTAGAACTACGGAAGACACCAACCACTCCAATTTGGAACAAACTGCCTTTGAACTTGAAGTGTCCAATTTCTTACGCCAATTGATTTCCGATCGAGCCCAAAACTTGGGCATCGTCATAATATGTTGGGAGGAGTCATTTGGTCAATTTGGAGGGACATCCAATCACTAGAAGTACAAGATACACCAACCACTCCAATAAGGCACGAACTGCCTTTGAACTTGAATTGTCCAATTTCGTACACCTATTGATTTCCGATCGAGCCCAAAACTTGGGCATCATCATAATACGGTGGGAGGAGTCGTTTTGTGAGTTTTGAGTGAAATCCAATCGCTAGAACTACGGAATACTCCAACCACTCCAATTTAGTACAAACTGCCTTTGAACTTGAAGAGTCGAAGTTCGTACACCTATTGATTTCCGATCGAGCCCAAAACTTTGGCATCATCATAATCTGTTGGGTAGAGTGATTTGGTGAGTTTTGAGTGAAATCCAATCGCTAGAACTACGGAATACTCCAACCATTCCAATTTGGAATAAACTGCGTTTGAACTTCAAGTGTTCAATTTTGTACATCTATTAAATTCGGATCGAGCCTAAAACTTGGGCATCATTATAATACGTTGGGAGGAGTCATTTGCTAAGTTTTGAGGGAAATCCAACCGCTAGCACTACGAAATACACCAAGCACTCCAATAAGGCACGAACTGCCTTTGAACTTGAAGTGTCCAATTTCGGACACCTATTGATTTTCGATCGAGCGCAAAACTTGGGCATCATCATAATATGTTGGGAGGAGTAATTTGGTGAGTTTTGAGAGAAATCCAATCGCTAGAACTACGAAATACACCAACCACTACAATAAGGAACGAACTGCCATTGAACTTGAATTGTCCAATTTCGTACACCTATTGATTTCCGATCGAGCCCAAAACTTTTGCATCATCGTAATATGGTTGGAGAAGTCGTTTGGTGAGTTTTGAGTGAAATCCAATCGCTAGAACTACGGAATACACCAACCACTCCAATTCGGAACAAACTGCCTTTGAACTTGAAGTGTCCAATTTCGTACACCTATTGATTTCCGATCGAGCCCAAAACTTTGGCATCATCATAATATGTTGGGAGTAGTCATTCGGTCAGTTTTAAGAGAAATCGAAACCCTAGAACTACGAAATACACAAACCACTCCAATAAGGCACGAACTGCCTTTGAACTTGAATTGTCCAATTTCGTACAATTATTGATTTCCGATCGAGCCCAAAATTTGGGCATCATCAGAATATACTGGGAAGAGCCATTTGGTGGGTTTTGAGTTAAATCCAATCGCTAGAACTATGGAATACACCAACCACTCCAATTCGGAACAAACTGCCTTTGAACTTGAAGTGTCCAATTTCGGACAACTATTGATTTTCGATCGAGCCCAAAACCTGGGCAACATTATAATATGGTGGGAGGAGTCATGTGGGGAGTTTTGAGTGGAATCCATTCTCTAGAACTACGGAATACAAAAACCACTCCAATTCGGAACAAACTGCCTTTGAACATGAAGTGTCCAATTTCGTACACCTATTGATTTCCGATCGAGCCCAAAACATGGGCACCATCATAATATGGTGGGAGAAGTCATTTGGTGAGTTTTGAGTGAAATCCAATCGCTAGAACTACGGAATACACCAACCACTCCAGTAAGGCACGAACTGCCTTTGAACTTGAATTTTCCAATTTCGTACACCTATTGATTTCCGATCGAGCCCAAAACTTGGGCATCATCATAATATGGTGGGAGGAGTCATTTGGAGAGTTCTGAGTGAAATCCAATCGCTAGAACTACGAAATGTACCAACCACTCCAATAAGTCACGAACTGCCTTTGAACTTGAATTGTCCAATTTCGTACACTTATTGATTTCCGATCGAGCCCAAAACTTGGGCATCATCATAATATGGCGGGAGGACAAATGTTGTGTGTTTTGAGTGAAATCCAATCGCTAGAGGTACAGAATACACCAACCACTCCAATAAGGCACGAACTGCCGTTGAAATGTAATTGTCCAATTTCGTACACCTATTGATTTCAGATCGAGCCCCAAACTTGGGCATCATCATAATATGTTGGGAGGAGTCATTTGGTGAGTTTTGAGTGAAATACAATCGCTAGAACTACGAAATACATCTACCACCCCAATTGGGCACGAACTGCCTGTGAACTACAATTGTCCAATTTCGTACACCTATTGATTTTCGATCGAACCCAAAACTTGGGCAACATCACAATATGGTGGGAGGAGTCATGCGGTGAGTTTTGGGTGAAATACAATCCCTAGAACTACGGAATACACCAACCACTCGAATTCGGAACAAACTGCCTTTGAACTTGAAGTGTCCAATTTCCTACACCTACTGATTTCCGATCGAGACCAAAACTTGGTCATCCTCGTAATGTGATGGGAGGAGTCATTTGGTGAGTTTTGAGTGAAATACAATTGTTAGAACTACGAAATGTACCAACCACTCCAATAAGGCACGAACTGCCGTTGAACTTGAATTGTCAAATTTCCTACACCCATTGAATTCCAATCGAGCCCCAAACATGGGCATCATCATAATATGGTGGGAGGAGCCATTTGGTGATTTTTGAGTGAAATTCAACCGCTAGAACTACAAAATGTACCAACCACTTCAATGATTCACGAACTGCCTTTGAACTTGAATTGTCCAATTTCGTACACTTATTGACTTCCGATCGAGCCCAAAACTTGGGCATCATCATAATATGGTGGGGGGGAGTCATTTGGTGAGTTTTGAGTGAAATCCAATTGCTAGAACTACGGAATACACCAACCACTCCAATTCGGAACCAACAGCCTTTGAACTTGAAGTGTCCAATTTCGAACACCTATTGATTTCCGATCGAGCCCCAAACATGGGCATCATCGTAATATGGTGGGCGGAGCCATTTGGTGATTTTTGAGTGAAATACAACCGCTAGAACTACGAAATGTACCAACCCCTCCAATAATTCACGAACTGCCTGTGACCTAGAATTGTCCAATTTCGTACACCTATTGATTTCCGATCGAGCCCAAAACTTGGGAATCGTCATAATATGTTCGGAGGAGTCATTTGGTGAGTTTTGAGTGAAATCCAATCGCTAGAACTACGGAATACACCAACCACTCCAATTCGAAACAAATTGCCTTTGAACTTGAAGTGTCCAATTTCGTACACCTATTGATTTTCGATCAAGCGCAAAACTTGGGCAATATCATAATAAGATGGGAGGAGTCATTTGGTCAGTTTTGAGTGAAATACAATCACTAGAACTACGAAATCTACCAACCACTCCAATAATTCACGAACTGCCTGTGAACTAGAATTGTCCAATTTCGTACACCTATTGATTTCCGATCGAGCCAAAAACTTGGGAATCATCATAATATGTTCGGTGGAGTCATTTGGTGAGTTTTGAGTCAAATCCAGTCACTAGAACTTTGAAATACACCAACCACTCCTGTAAGGCACGAACTGCCCTTGAACTTGAATTGTCCAATTTCGAACTCCTATTGATTTCCAATCGAGCCCAAAACTTGGGAATTGTCATAAAATGTTGGGAGGAGCCATTTGGTGAGTTTTGAGTGAAATCCAATCGCTAGAACTATGGAATTCACCAACCACTCCAATTCGGAACAAATTGCCTTTGAACTTGAAGTGTCCAATTTCGTACACCTGTTGATTTCTGATCGAGCCCAAAACTTGGGCATCATCATAATATGGTGGGAGTAGTCATTTGCTGAGTTTTGAGTGAAATTCAATGGCTAGAACTACTGAATACAATAACCACTCCAATTCGGAACATATGTCCTTTCAACTTGAAGTGTCCAATTTCGTACAACTATTGATTTCCGATCAAGCCCAAAACTTGGGCATTGTCATAAAATGTTGGGAGGAGTCATTTGGTGAGTTTTGAGGGAAATCCAATCGCTAGAACTACGGAATACACCAACCACTCCTATTCGGAACAAATTGCCTTTGAACTTGAAGTGTCCAATTTCGTACACCTGTTGATTTCTGATCGAGCCCAAAACTTGGGCATCATCATAATATTGTCAGAGGAGTCAAGTGGAGAGTCTTGAGTGAAATCCAATCGCTAGAACTACGGAATACACCAACCACTCCAATAAGGCACGAACTGCCTTTGAACTTGAATTGCCCAATTTCGTACACTTATTGATTTCCGATCGAGCCCAAAACTTGGGCATTGCCATAATATGTTGGGAGGATTCATTTGGTGAGTTTTGAGTGAAATCCAATTGCTAGAACTACGGAATACACCAACCACTCCAATTCGGAACCAACAGCCTTTGAACTTGAAGTGTCCAATTTCGTACACCTATTGATTTCCGATCGAGCCCAAAACTTGGGGATCATCATAATATGGTGGGAGGAGTCATTTGGTGAGTTTTGAGTGAAATCCAATCGCTAGAACTACGGAATACACCAACTACTCCAATAAGGCACGAACTGCCTTTGAACTTGAATTGTCCAATTTCGTACACCTATTGATTTCCGATCGAGCCCAAAACTTGGGCATCATCAGAATATGGTGGAAGGAGTCATGTGGTGAGTTTTGAGTGAAATCCAATCGCTAGAACAAATGAATACAATAACCACCCCAATACGGAACAAACTGCCTTTGAACTTGAAATGTCCAATTCCATACACCTATTGTTTTCCGTTCGAGCCCAAGACTTGGGCATCATCATATTATGTTGGGAGGAGTCATTTGGTGAGTTTTGAGTGAAATCCAATCGCCAGAACTACGAAATACACCAACCACTCCAATAAGGCACGAACTGCCTTTGAACTTGAATTGTCCAATTTTATACACCTATTGATTTCCGAACGAGCCCAAAACTTGGGCATTGTCATAATATTTTGGGAGGAGTCATTTCGTGAATTTTGAGTGAAATCCAATCGCTAGAACTACGAAATACACCAACCACTCCAATAAGGCACGAACTGCCTTTGAACTTGAATTGTCCAATTTTATACACCTATTAATTTCCGATCGAGCCCGAAACTTGGGAATTGTTATAATACGTTGGGAGGAGCCATTTGGTGAGTTTTGAGTGAAATCCAATCGCTAGAACTACGGAATTCACCAACCCCTCCAATTCGGAACAAATTGCCTTTGAACTTGAAGTGTCCAATTTCGTACACCTGTTGATTTCTGATCGAGCCCAAAACTTGGGCATCATCATAATATAGTGAGAGGAGTCATGTGGTTTGTTTTGAGTGAAATCCAATCGTTAGAACTACGGAATACACCAACCACTCCAACAAGGCAAGAACTGCCTTTGAACTTGAATTGTCCAATTTCGAACACCTATTGATTTCCGATCGAGCCCAAAACTTGGGCATCGTCATAATATGTTGGGAGGAGTCATTTGGTGAGTTTTGAGTGAAATCCATTCGCTAGAACTACGAAATACACCAACCACTCCAATAAGGCACGAACTGCCTTTGAACTTGAATTGTCCAATTTTATACACCTATTGATTTCCGATCGAGCCCAAAACTTGGGAATTGTCATAATACGTTGGGAGGAGCCATTTGGTGAGTTTTGAGTGAAATCCAATCGCTAGAACTACGGAATTCACCAACCACTCCAATTCGGAACAAATTGCCTTTGAACTTGAAGTGTCCAATTTCGTACACCTGTTGATTTCTGATCGAGCCCAAAACTTGGGCATCGTCATAATATAGTGAGAGGAGTCATGTGGTTTGTTTTGAGTGAAATCCAGTCGCTAGAACTACGGAATACACCAACCACTCCAACAAGGCAAGAACTGCCTTTGAACTTGAATTGTCCAATTTCGTACACCTATTGATTTACGATCGAGCCCAAAACTTGGGCATCGTCATAATATGTTGGGAGGAGTCATTTGGTGAGTTTTGAGTGAAATCCAATCGCCAGAACTACGAAATACACCAACCACTCCAATAAGGCACGAACTGCCTTTGAACTTGAATTGTCCAATTTTATACACCTATTGATTTCCGATCGAGCCCAAAACTTGGGCATTGTCATAATATTTTGGGAGGAGTCATTTGGTGAATTTTGAGTGAAATCCAATCGCTAGAACTACGAAATACACCAACCACTCCAATAAGGCACGAACTGCCTTTGAACTTGAATTGTCCAATTTTATACACCTATTGATTTCCGATCGAGCAAAAACTTGGGCACCATCATAATATGGTGGGAGGAGTCATTTGGTGAGTTTTGAATAAAATCGAATCGCTAGAACTACGAAATGCACCAACCACTCCAATAAGGCACGAACTGCCTTTGAAATTGAATTGCCCAATTTCGTACACCTATTGATTTCCGATCGTGCCCAAAACTAGGGCACCATCAAAATATGGTGGGAGGAGTCATGTGGTGAGTTTTGGGAGAAATCCAAATGCTAGAACTATGGAATACACCAACCACTCCAATTCGGAACAAATTGCCTTTCCACTTGAATTGTCCAATTTCGTACACCTATTGATTTCCGATCGAGCCCAAAACTTGGGCATCATCATAATATGGTGGGAGGAATCAGTTGGTGAGTTTTGAGTGAAATCCAATCGCTAGAACTACGGAATACACCAACCACTCCAATTCGGAACAAACTGCCGTTGAACTTGAAGTGTCCAATTTCGTACACCTATTGATTTCCGATCGAGCGAAAAACTTGGGCATCATCATAATATGGTGGGAGGAGTCATTTGGTGAATTTTGGGTGAAATCCAATCGCTAGAACTACGAAATGTACCAACCACTCCAATAAGGCACAAACCACTCCAATAAGTCATTTGATGTTGCCCAAGTTTTGTGCTCGATCGGAAATGAAAAGGTGTACGAAATTGGACAATTCAAGTTCACAGGCAGTTCGTGCCCAATTGGGGAGGTTGGTGTATTTCGTAGTTCTATCGATTGGATTTCACTCAAAACTCACCGAATGACTCCTCCCAACATATTATGATGATGCCCAAGTTTAGGGCTCGATCTAAAATCAATAAGTGTACGAAATTGGACAATTCAATTGCGAAGGCAGTTCGTTCCTTATCGGAGTGGTTGGTGTATTCCGTAGCTCTAGCGCTTGGATTTCACTCAAAACTCTCCAAATGACTCCTCCCACCATATTACGATGATCCCCAAGTTTGGGGCTGGATCGGAAATCAATAGGTGTACGAAATTGGACAATTCAAGTTCAAAGGCAGTTCTTTCCTTATTGGAGTGGTTATTGTATTTCGTAGTTCTAGCGATTCGATTTCACTCAAAACTCACCAAATGACTCTTCCCAACACATTATGATGATGCCCATGTTTTGGGCTCGATCGGAAATAGATAGGTGTACGAAATTGGACAATTCAAGTTCAAAGGCAGTTCGTGACTTATTGGAATGGTTGGTACATTTCGTAGTTCTATCGGTTGGATTTCACTGAAAAATCACCAAATGACTCCTCCCAACATATTATGATGATGCCCAAGTTGTGGGCTCGATCGGAAATCAATAGGTGTACGAAATTGGACAATTCAAGTTCAAAGGCAGTTTGTGCCTTATTGGAGTGGTTGATGTATTATGTAGTTCTAGCGACTGGATTTCACTCAAAGCTCACCAAATGACTCCTCCCAACATATTATGATGATGCCCAAGTTTGGGGCTCGATCGGAAATCAATAGGTGTACGAAATTGGGCAAGTTAAGTTCAAAGGCAGTTTGTTCCGTATTTTAGTGGTTATTGTATTCCTTAGTTCTAGCGATCGGATTTCACTCAAAACTCACCACGTGACCCCTCCCACCATATTATGATGATGCCCTAGTTTTGGGCTCGATCGGAAATCAATAGGTGTACGAAATTGGACAATTCAAGTTCGAAGGCAGTTCGTGCCTTATTGGAGAGGCTGGTGTATTTCGTAGTTCTAGCGAATGGATTTGACTCAAAACTCACCAAATGACTCCTCCCAACATATTATGTTGATGCCCAAGTTTTGGGCTCGATCGTAAAACAATAGGTGTACGAAATTAGACACTTCAAGTTCAAAGGCAGTTTGTTATAAATTGGATTGGTTGGTGTATTCCGTAGTTCTAGCGATTGGATTTCACTCAAAACTCACCAAATGACTCCTCCCACCATTTTACGATGATGCCCAAGTTTTGGGCTCGATCGAAAATCAATAGGTGTACGAAATTGGACACTTCAAGTTCAAAGGCAGTTTGTTCCGAATTGGAGTGGTTGATGTATTCCGTAGTTCTAGAGATTGGATTTGACTCAAAACTCTCCAAATGACTACTCCCAACATATTGTGATAATGCCCAAGTTTTGGGCTCGATCGGTAATCAATAGGTGTACGAAATTCGACACTTCAAGTTGAAAGGCAGTTTGTTCCGAATTGGAGTGGTTGGTGTATTCCGTGGTTCTTGCGATTGGATTTCACTCAAAACTCACCAAAAGAATCCTCCCACTATATTATGATGATGCCCAAGTTTTGGGCTCGATCGGAAATCAATAGGTGTACAAAACTGGACAATTCAAGTTCAAAGGCAGTTCGTGCCTTATTGGAGTGGTTGGTGTATTTCGAAGTTTTAGCGATTGGATTTCACTCAAAACTCACCAAATGACTCCTCTCACCATATTATGATGATGCCCAAGTTTTGGGCTCGATCGGAAACCAATAGGTGTACGAAATTGGACAATTCAAGTTCAAAGGCAGTTCGTGCCTTATTAAAGTGTTTGGTATATTCCGTAGTTCTAGCTATTGGATTTCACTCAAAACTCACCAAATGACTCCTTATACCATATTATGGTGATGCCCAAGTTTTGGGCTCGATCGGAAATCAATAGGTATGCGAAATTGGACACTTCAAGTTCAAAGGCAGCTTGTTCCGAATTGGAGTGGTTGGTGTATTCCGCAGTTCTAGCGAATGGATTACACTCAAAACCCACCAAATGACACCTCCCAACATATTATAACGATGCCCAAGTTTTGGGCTCGATCGGAAATCAATAGGTGTACGAAATTGGACACTTCAAGTTCAAAGGCAGTTTGTTCCGAATTGGAGTGGTTGGTGTATTCCGTAGTTCTAGCGATTGGATTTCACTCAAAAGTCACCACATGACTCCTTCCGCCATATTATGATAATGCCCAAGTTTTGGGCTCGATCGGAAATCAATAGGTATACGAAATTGGACACTTCAAGTTCAAAGGCAGCTTGTTCCGAATTGGAGTGGTTGGTGTATTCCGCAGTTCTAGCGAATGGATTACACTCAAAACCCACCAAACGACACCTCCCAACATATTATGACGATGCCCAAGTTTTGGGCTCGATCGGAAATCAATAGGTGTACGAAATTGGACACTTCAAGTTCAAAGGCAGTTTGTTCCGAATTGGAGTGGTTGGTGTATTCCGTAGTTCTAGCGATTGGATTTCACTCAAAAGTCACCACATGACTCCTTCCGCCATATTATGATAATGCCCAAGTTTTGGGCTCGATCGGAAGTCAATAGCTGTACGAAATTGGACAATTCAAGTTCAAATGTAGTTCGTGCCTTATTGGAGTGGTTGGTGTATTTCGTAGTTCTAGCGATTGAATTTCACTCAAAACCCACCAAATGACTCGTCCCACCATTTTATGATAATGCCCAAGTTTTGGGGTCGATCGGAAATTAATAGGTGTACGAAATTGGACTCTTCAAGTTCAAAGGCAGTTTGTTCCGAATTGGAGTGGTTGGTGTGTTCCGTAGTTCTAGCGATTGGATATCCCTCAAAACTCACCAAATGACTCCTCCCACCATTTTATGACGATGCTCAAGTTTTGGGCTCGATCGGAAATCAATCGATGTCCGAAAATGGAGAATTCAAGTTCAAAGGCAGTTCGTGTCTTATTGGAGTGGTTGGTGTATTTCGAAGTTCTAGCGATTGGATTTCACTCAAAACTCACCAAATGACTCCTCTCACCATATTACGATGATGCCCAAGTTTTGGGCTCGACCGGAAACCAATAGGTGTACGAAATTGGACAATTCAAGTTCAAAGGCAGTTCGTGCCTTATTAAAGTGGTTGGTATGTTCCGTAGTTCGAGCGATTGGATTTGACTCAAAACTCACCAATGACTCCTTCCACCATATTATGATGATGCCCAAATTTTGGGCTCGATCAGAAATCAATAGAAGTATGAAATTGGACACTTCAAGTTCGAAGCAATTTGTCCCGAATTGGAGTGGTTGGTGTATTCTGCAGTTCTAGCGATTGGATTTCACTACAAACTCACCACATGACTCCTCCCACCATATTATAGTGATGCCCAAGTTTTGGGCTCGATCGGAAATCAATAGGTGCACGAAATTGGACTGTTCAAGTTCAAAGGCAGTTCGTGCCTTATTGGAGTGGTTGGTGTATTTCGTAGTTCTAGCGATTGAATTTCACTCAAAACTCAACAAATGACTCCTCCCACCATTTTATGATGAAGCCCAAGTTTTGGGCTCGATCGGAAATCAATAGTTGTACGAAATTGGACACTTCAAGTTCAAAGGCAGTTTGTTCCGAATTGGAGTGGTTGGTGTATTCCATAGTTCTAGCGATTGGATTTCACTCAAAACTCACCAAATAAATCCTCCCACCATTTTATGATGATGCTCAAGTTTGGGGCTCGATCGGAAATCAATCGGTGTACGAAATTGGACACTTCAAGTTCAAAGGCAGTTTGTTCCGAATTGGAGTGGTTGGTGTATTCCATAGTTCTAGCGATTGGATTTCGCTCAAAACTCTCCACATCACTCCTCCCACCATATTATGATGATGCCCAAGTTTTGGGCTCGATCGGAAATCAATAGGTGTACAAAATTAGAAACTTCAAGTTCAATGCAATTTGTCCCGAATTGGAGTGGTTGATGTATTCCGTAGTTCTAGCGATTGGATTTCACTCAAAACTCACCACATGACTCCTCCCACCATATTTTGATGATGCCCAAGTTTTGGGCTCGATCGGAAATCAATAGGCGTACGAAATTGGACACTCGAAGTTCAAAGACAGTTCGTGCCTTATTGGAGTGGTTGGTGTATTTCATAGTTCTAGCGATTGGATTTCACTCAAAACCCACCAAATGACTCCTCCTACCATTTAAGATGATGCCCAAGTTTTGGGGTCGATCGGAAATCAATAGGTGTACGAAATTGGACACTTCAAGTTCAAAGGCAGTTTATTCCAAATTGGAGTGGTTGGTGTATTCCGTAGTTCTAGCGATTGGATATCACTCAAAACTCACCAAATCACTCCTCCCACCATTTTATGATGATGCTCAAGTTTTGGGCTCGATCGGAAATCAATCGATGTACGAAATTCGACACTTCAAGTTTGAAGGCAGTTTGTTCCGAATTGGAGTGGTTGGTGTATTCCACAGTTCTAGCGATTGGATTTCACTCAAAACCCACCAAATGATTCCTCACACCATATTATGATGATGCCCAAGTTTTGGGCTCGATCGGAAATTAATAGGTGTACGAAATTTGACACTTCAAGTTCAAAGGCAGTTTGTTCCGAATTGGAGTGGTTGGTGTATTCCATAGTTCTAGCTATTGGATTACACTAAAAACTCACCAAATGACTCCTCCCAACATATTATTATGATGCCCAAGTTTTGGGCTCGATCGGAAATAAATAGGTGTACGAAATTCGACACTTCAAGTTCAAAGGCAGTTTGTTCCGAATTGGAGTGGTTGGTGTATTCCGTAGTTCTAGCGAATGGATTTCACTCAAAACTCACCAAATGACTCCTCCCACGATTTTATGATGATGCCCAAGTTTTGGGCTCGATTGGAAATCAATAGGCATACGAAATTGGACACTTTAAGTTCAAAGGCAGTTTGTTCCGAATTGGAGTGGTTGGTGTATTCCGTAGTTCTAGCGATTGGATTTCCCTCAAAACTCACCAAATGACTCCTCCCACCATTTTATGATGATGCCCAAGTTTTGGGATCGACCGGAAATCAATAGGTTTATGGAATTGGACACTTCAAGTTCAAAGGCAGTTTGTTCCGAATTGGAGTAGTTGGTGTATTCCGTAGTTCTAGCGATTGGATTTTACTCAAAACTCACCAAATGACTCCTCCCACCATTTTATGATGATGCCCAAGTTTTGGGCTCGATCGGAAATCAATAGGTGTACGAAATTGGACAATTCATGTTCAAAGGCACTTCGTGCCTTATTGGAGTGGTTGGTGTATTCCGTAGTTTTAGCGATTGGATTTAACTCAAAACTCACCAAATGACTCCTCCCACCATCTTATGATGATGCCCAAGTTTTGGGCTCTATCGGAAATCAATAGTTGTACGAAATTGGACAATTCAAGTTCAAAGGCTGTTCGTGCCTTATTGGAGTGGTTGGTACATTTCGTCGTTCTTGCGATTGGATTTGACTCAAAACTCACCAAATAACTCCACCCAAAATATTATGATGATTCCAAAGTTTTGGGCTCGATCGGAAATTCATAGGTGTACGAAATTGGACACTTCATGTTCAAAGGCAATGTGTTCCGAATCGGAGTGGTTGGTGTATTCTGTAGTTCTACCGATTTGATTTCCCTCAAAACTCACCACATGACTCCTCCCACCATATTATGATGATGCCCAAGTTTTGGGCTCGATCCGAAATCAATACGTGTACGAAATTGGACAATTCAAGTTCAAAGGCAGTTTGGGCTTTATTGGAATGTTTGGTGTATTCCGTAGTTCTACCGATTGGATTTCACTCAAAACTCACCACATGACTCCTCCCACCATACTGTAGTGATGCCCAAGTTTTGGGCTCGATCGGAAATTAATAGGTGTACGAAATTGGACAATTAAAGTTCAAAGGCAGTTCGTGCCTTATTGGAGTGGTTGGTGTATTTCGTTGTTCTAGCAATTGGATTACACTCAAAACTTACCAAATGACTCCTCCCAACATATTATTATGATGCCCAAGTTTTGGCCTCGATCGGAAATCTATCGGTGTACGAAATTGGACACTTCATGTTCAAATTCAAAGGCAGTTTGTTCGGAATTGGAGTGGTTGGTGTATTCCGTAGTTCTAGCGATTGGATTTCACTCACAACTCACCATATTATGACCATGCCCAAGTTTTGGGCTGGATCGGAAATCAATAGGTGTACGAAATTGGACACTTCAAGTTCAAAGGCAATTTGTTCCGAATTGGAGTGGTTGGTGTATTCCGTAGTTCTAGCGATTGGATTTCAGTGAAAACTCACCACATGACTCCTCCCACCATATTATGATGTTACCCAAGTTTTGGGCTCGATCGGAAATCAATAGGTGTACGAAATTGGACAATTCAAGTTCAAAGGCAGTTTGTTCCGAATTGGAGTGGTTGGTGTATAGCGTAGTTCTAGCGATTGGATTACACTGAAACCTCACCAAATGACTCCTCCCACCATTTTATGATGATGCCCAAGTTTTGGGATCGACCGGAAATCAGTAGGTGTACGGAATTGGACACTTCAAGTTCAAAGGCAGTTTGTTCCGTGTTGGAGTGGCTGGTGTATTCCGTAGTTCTACCGATTGGATTTCACTCAAAATTGTCCACATGACTCCTCCCACCATATTATGATGATACCCAAGTTTTGGGCTCGATCGGAAATCCATATGTCTATGAAATTGGACACTTCTAGTTCAAAGGCAATTTGTTCCAAATTGGTGTGGTTGGTGTATTCCGTAGTTCTACCGATTGGATTTCCCTCAAAACTCACCACATGACTCCTCCCACCATATTATGATGATGCCCAAGTTTTGGGCTCGATCGGAAATCAATAGGTGTACGAAATTGGACAATTCAAGTTCAAAGGCTGTTCGTGCCTTATTGGAGTGGTTGGTACATTTCGTCGTTCTTGCGATTGGATTTGACTCAAAACTCACCAAATGACTCCACCCAAAATATTATGTTGATTCCAAAGTTTTGGGCTCGATCGGAAATCCATAGGTGTATGAAATTGGACACTTCATGTTCAAAGGCAATGTGTTCCGAATTGGAGTGGTTGGTGTATTCTGTAGTTCTACCGATTTGATTTCCCTCAAAACTCACCACATGACTCCTCCCACCATATTATGATGATGCCCAAGTTTTGGGCTCGATCCGAAATCAATAGGTGTACGAAATTGGACAATTCAAGTTCAAATGCAGTTCGGGCTTTATTGGAATGGGAAATCAATAGGTGTATGAAATTGGACACTTCAAGTTCAAAGGCAGTTTGTTCCGAATTGGAGTGGTTGGTGCATTCCATAATTCTAGCGATTGGATTTCTCACAAAACTCACCACATAACTCCTCCCAACATATTAAGATGACGCCCAAGTTTTGGGCTCGATCGGAAATCAATAGGTGTACGAAGTTGGACAGTTCAAGTTCAAAGGCAGTTCGAGCCTTATTGGAGTGGTTGGTACGTTTTATAGTTCTAGCGATTGGAGTTCACTCAAAACTCACCGCATGACTCCTCCCACCATATTATGATGATGCCAAAGTTTTGGGCTCGATCGGAAATCAATAGGTGTACGAAGTTGGACAATTCAAGTTCAAAGGCAGTTCGTGCCTTATTGGAGTGGTTGGTACATTTGGTAGTTCTAGCGATTGGATTTCACTCAAAACTCACCACATGACTACTCCCACCATATTATGATGATGCCAAGTTTTGGGCTCCATCGGAATTCAATAGGTGTACGAAATTGGACAATTAAAGTTCAAAGGCGGTTCGTGCCTTATTGGAGTGGTCGGTGTATTTCGTGGTTCTAGCAATTGGATTACACTCAAAACTTACCAAATGACTCCTCCCAACATATTATTATGATGCCCAAGTTTTGGCCTCGATCGGAAATCTATCGGTGTACGAAATTGGACACTTCAAGGTCGAATTCACAGGCAGTTTGATCGGAATTGGAGTGGTTGGTGTATTCCGTAGTTCTACCGATTGGATTTCAGTCAAAACTCACCTTATTATGACGATGCCCAAGTTTTGGGCTGGATCGGAAATCAATAGGTGTACGAAATTGGACACTTCAAGTTCAAAGGCAATTTGTTCCGAATTGGAGTGGTTGGTGTATTCTGTAGTTCTAGAGATTGGATTTCAGTGAAAACTCACCACATGACTCCTCCCACCATATTATGATGTTACCCAAGTTTTGGGCTCGATCGGAAATCTATAGGTGTATGAAATTGGACAATTCAAGTTCAAAGGCAGTTTGTTCCGAAGTTGAGTGGTTGGTGTATTCCGTAGTTCTAGCGATTGGATTACACTGAAAACTCACCAAACGACTCCTCCCACCATTTTATGATGATGCCCAAGTTTTGGGATCGACCGGAAATCAATAGGTGTACGGAATTGGACACTTCAAGTTCAAAGGCAGTTTGTTCCGAATTGGAGTGGCTGGTGTATTCCGTAGTTCTACCGATTGGATTTCACTCAAAACTGTCCACATGACTCCTCCCACCATATTATGATGATACCCAAGTTTTGGGCTCGATCGGAAATCCATATGTGTATGAAATTGGACACTTCTAGTTTAAAGGCAATTTGTTCCAAATTGGAGTGATTGGTGTATTCCGTAGTTCTACCGATTGGATTTCCCTCAAAACTCACCTCATGACTCCTCCCACCATATTATGATGATGCTAAAGTTTTGGGCTCGATCGGAAATAAATAGGTCCACGAAATTGGACAATTCAATTTCAAAGGCAGTTCGTGCCTTATTGGAGCGGTTGGTGTATTTCATAGTTCAGGCGGTTGGATTTCACTCAAAACTCACCACAAGACTCCTCCCACCATATTGTGATGATACCCAAGTTTTCGGCTAGATCGGAAATGAATAGGTGTACGAAATTGGAGAATTCAAGTTCGAAGGCAGTTCGTGCCTTATTGGAGGGGTTGATGTATTTCGTAGTTCTAGGAATTGGATTTCACTCAAAACTCACCACATGACTCCTCCCAACATATTATGACGCTGCCCAAGTTTTAGGCTCGATCGGAAATCAATAGGTGTACGAAATTGGACACTTCAAGTTCAAAGGCAGTCATGTGGTGAGTTTTGTGAGAAATCCAATCGCTAGAATTATGGAATGCACCAACCACTCCAATTCGGAACAAACTGCCTTTGAACTTGAAGTGTCCAATTTCATACACCTATTGATTTCCCATCAAGCCCAAAACTTGGGCATCCTCATAATATGGTGGGAGGAGTCATGTGGAACGTTTTGGGTTAAATCCAATCGCTAGAACTACGGAATACACCGACCACTCCAATTCGGAACAAACTGCCTTTGAACTTGAAGTGTCCAATTTCGTACAACTATTGATTTCCGATCGCGCCCAAAACTTGGGCATCATCATAATATGGTGGGAGGAGTCATGTGGAGAGTTTTGGGTGAAATCCAATCGCTAGAACTACGGAATACTCCAACCACTCCAATTCTGAACAAACTGCCTTTGAACTTGAATTGTCCAATGTCGTACACCTATTGATTTCCGATCGAGCCCAAAACTTGGGCATCATCATAATATGGTTGGAGGAGTCATTTGGTGACTTTTGATTGAAATCTAATGGCTAGAACTACGGAATACACCAACCACTCCAATTCGGAACAAACTGCCTTTGAACTTGAAGTGTCCAATTTCGTACACCTATTGATTACCGATCGAGCCCAAAATCGGGGAATCATCGTAATATGTTGGGAGGAGTCATTTGGGGAGTTTTGAGTGAAATCCAATCGCTAGAACTACGAAACGTACCAACCACTCCAATAAAGCACGAATTGCCTATGAACTTGAATTGTCCAATTCCGTACACCAATTGATTTCAGATCGAGCCCAAAACTTGGGCATCATCATAATATGGTGGGAGGAGTCATATGATGTGTTTTGAGTGAAATCCAATCGCTAGAACTACGGAATACACCAACCACTCCAATTCGGAACAAACTGCCTTTGAACTTGAATTGTCCAATTTCGTACACCTATTGATTTCCGATCGAGCCGAAAACTTTGGCATCGTCATAATATGGTGGGAGGAGTCATGTGGTCAGTTTTGAGTGAAATCCAATCGCTAGAACTACGGAATACACCAACCTCTCCAATTCGGAACAAACTGCCTTTGAACTTGAAGTGTCCAATTTCGTACACCTGTTGATTTCCGATCGAACCCAAAACTTGGGAATCTTCATAATATGTTGGGAGGAGTCATTTGGCGAGTTTTAAGTGAAATTCAATCGCTAGAACTATGAAATGTACCAACCACTCCAATAAGGCACGAACTGCCTTTGAACTTAAATTGTCCAATTCCGTACACCTATTGATTTCCGATCGAGCCCAAAACTTGGGCATCACCATAATATGGTGGGAGGAGTGATGTGATGAGTTTTGAGTGAAATCCAATCGCTAGAAATGCGGAATACACCAACCACTCCAATTCGGAACAAACTGCCTTTGAACTTGAAGTGTCCAATTTCGTACACCTATTGATTTCCGATCGAGCCCAAAACTTGGGCATCATCATAATATGTTGGGAGTAGTCATTCGGTCAGTTTTAAGAGAAATCGAAACCCTAGAACTACGAAATACACAAACCACTCCAATAAGGCACGAACTGCCTTTGAACTTGAATTGTCCAATTTCGTACACCTGTTGATTTCAGATCGAACGAAAAACTTGGGCATCATCATAATGTGGAGGGAGGAGTGATTTGGTGAATTTTGAGCGAAATCCAATCACTAAAACTACGACATACCCCAACCACTCCAATTTGGAACAAACAGCCTTTCAACTTGAAGTGTCCAATTTCGTACACCTAATGATTTCCGATCGAGCCCAAAACTTGGGCATCATTATAATGTGTTGGGAAGAGTGATTTGGTGAGTTTGGGTGAAATCCAATTGCTAGAACTATGAAATACACCAACCACTCCAATAAGGCACGAACTGCCATTGAACTTGAATTGTCTAATTTCGTACACCTATTGATTTCCGATCGAGCCCAAAACTTGGGCATCATCATAATATGTTGGGAGGAGTAATTTGGTGAGTTTTGAGTGAAATCCAATCGCTAGAACTATGAAATACACCAACCACTCCAATAAGGAACGAACTGGAATTGAACTTGAAGTGTCCAATTTTGTTCACCTATTAAATTCGGATCGAGCCCAAAACTTGGGCATCATTGTAATATGTTGGGAGGAGTCATTTGGCGTGTTTTGAGTGAAATCCAACCGCTAGCACTACGAAATACATCAACCACTCCAATACGGCACGAACTGCCTTTGAACATGAAGTGTCCAATTTCGTACACCTATTGATTTCCGATCGAGCCCAAAACTTGGGCATCATCATAATATGTTGGGAGGAGTCATTTGGTGAGTTTTGAGTGAAATCCAATCGCTAGAACTACGAAATACACCAACCACTCCAATAAGGAACGAACTGCCTTTGAACATGAAGTGTCCCATTTCGTACACCTATTGATTTCCGATCGAGCCCAAAACATGGGCATCATCATAATATGTTGGGAGGAGTCATTTGGTGAGTTTTGGGTGAATTCCAACCGCTAGCACTACGAAATACACCAACCACTCCAATAAGGCACGAACTGCCTTTGAACTTGAAGTGTCCAATATCGTACACCTATTGATTTCCGATCGAGCCCAACACTTGGGCATCATCATAATATGTTGGGAGGAGTCATTTGGTGAGTTTTGAGTGAAATCCAATCGCTAGAACTACGAAATACACCAACCACTCCAATAAGGAACGAACTGCCTTTGAACTTGAATTGTCCAATTTCGTACACCTATTGATTTCCGATCGAGCCCAAAACTTTTGCATCATCGTAATATGTTGCGAGGAGTCATTCGGTGAGTTTTGAGTGAAATACAATCGCTAGAACCACGGAATACACCAACCAATCCAATTCGGAACAAACTGCCTTCGAACTTGAAGTGTCCAATTTCATGCACCTATTGATTTCCGATAGAGCCCAAAACTTGGGAAGCGTCATAATATTTTCGGAGGACACAGTCGGTGAGTTTTGAGTCAAGTCCAATCGCTAGAACTACGAAATACACCAAGTTTTTTGATCGATCGGAAATCAATAGGTGTACGAAATTGGACACTTCAAGTTCAAAGGCAGTTTGTTCCGAATTGGAGTGGTTGGTGTATTCCGTAGTTCTAGCGATTGGATTTAACTCAAAACTCACCAAATGACTCCTCCCACCATTTTATTTTGATGCCCAAGTTTTGGGCTCGATCGGAAATCAATAGGTGTACGAAATTGGACGCTTCAAGTTCAAAGGCAATTTGTTCCGAATTGGAGTGGTTGGTGTATTCCATAGTTCTAGCGATTGGATTTCCCTCAAAACTCACCATATGACTCCTCCCACCATATTATGATGATGCCCAAGTTTTGGGCTCGATCGGGAATCAATACGTGTACGAAATTGGACAATTCAAGCCCAAAGGCAGTTTGTGCCATATTGGAGTGGTTGGTGTGTTCCGTAGTTGTGCTGATTGGATTTCATTCAAAACTCACCACATGACTCCTCCGACCATATTATGATGATGCCCAAGTTTTGGGCTCCATCGGAAATCAATAGGTGTACGAAATTGGACAATTCAAGTTCAAGGGCAGTTTGTTCCGAATTGGAGTGGTTGGTGTATTCCGTAGTTCTAGCGATTGGATTTAACTCAAAACTCAGCAAATGACTCCTCCCACCATTTTATGGTGATGCCCAAGTTTTGGGCTCGATCGGAAATCAGTAGGTGTACGAAATTGGACACTTCAAGTTCAAAGGCAGTTTGTTCCGTATTGGAGTGTTTTGTGTATTCCGTTGTTCTACTGATTGGAATTCACTCAAAACTTACCAAATGACTCCTCCCACCATTTTATGATGTTGCCCAATATTTGGGCTCGATCGGAAATCAATAGGTGTACGAATTGGACACTTCAAGTTCAAAGCAATTTATCCCGAATTGGAGTGGTTGGTGTATTCCGTAGGTCTAGCGATTGGATTTCACTCAAAACTGTCCACATGACTCCTCCCACAATATTATGACTTTGCCCAAGTTTATGGCTCGATCGGAAATCAATAGATGTACGAAATTGGACACTTCAAGTTCAAAGCAATTTGTCCCGAATTGGAGTGGTTGGTGTATTCCGTAGTTCTAGCGAGTGGATTTCACTCAAAACTCACCACATGACTCCTCCCACCATATTATGATGATGCCCAAGTTTTGGGCTCGATCGGAAATCAATAGGTGTACGAAATTGGACAATTCAAGTTCAAAGGCAGTTCGTGCCTTATTGGAGTTGTTGGTGTATTTCATATTTCTAGCGATTGGATTTCACTCAAAACTCACCAAATGACTCTTCCCGACACATTATGATGATGCCCAAGTTTTGGGCTCGATCGAAAATCAATAGGTGTACGAAATTGGACTCTACAAGTTCAAAGGCAGTTTGTTCCGAATTGGAGTGGTTGGTGTATTCAGCAGTTCTAGCGATTGCATTTCTCTCAAAACTCACCGCATGTCTCCTCCCACCATACTATGATGATGCCCAAGTTTTGGGCTCGATCGGAAATCAATAGGTGTACGAAATTGGACAATTCAAGCTCAAAGGCAGTTCGTGCTTTACTGGAGTATTTGGTGTATTCCGTAGTTCTAGCGATTGGATTTCACTCAAAACTCATCAAATGACTCCTCCCACCGTATTATGATGTTGCCCAAGTTTTGGGCTCGATCGGAAGTCAATTGGTGTACGAAATTGGACAATTCAAGTTCAAAGGCTGTTCGTGCCTTATTGGAATGGTTGTTACATTTCGTAGTTCTAGCGATTGGATTTCACTCAAAACTCACCAAATGACTCCTCCCACAATATTATGACGTTGCCCAAGTTTTGGGCTCATTCGGAAATCGATAGGGGTATGAAATTGGACAATTTACGTTCTAAGGAAGTTCGTACCTTATTGTAGTGGTTGGTACATTTCGTAGTTCTAGCGATTTGATTTCACTGAAAACTCACAAAAAGACTCCTCCCAACATATTATGATGATTCCCTGGTTTTGGGCTCAACCGGAAATCAATAGGTGTACGAAATTGGACACTTCAAGTTTAAAGGCAGTTTGTTCCGAATTCGAGTGGTTGGTGTATTTCGTAGTTCTAGCGATTGGGTTTCACTCAAAACTCACCACATGACTCCTCCCACCATATTATGATGATGCCAAAGTTTTGGGCTCGATCGGAAATCAATAGGTGTACGAAATTGGACACTTCAAGTTCAAAGGCAGTTTGTTCCGAATTGGAGTGGTTGGTGTATTCCATAATCCTGGCGATTGTATTTCACTCAAAATTCTCCACATGACTCCTCCCACCATATTATGATGATGCCCAAGTTCTGGGCTCGATCGGAAATCAATAGGTTTACGAAATTGGACACTTCAAGTTCAAAGGCAGTTTGTTCCGAATTGGTGTGATTAGTGTATTCCGCAGTTCTAGTGATTGGATTTAACTCAAAACTCACCACATGACTCCTCCCACCATATTATGATGATGCCCAAGTTTTGGGCTCGATCGCAAATCAATAGTGTTACGAAATTGGACACTTCAAGTTCAAAGGCAGTTTGTTCCGAATTGGAGTGATTAGTGTATTCCGTAGTTCAAGTGATTGGATTTAACTCAAAACTCACCACATGACTCCTCCCACCATATTATGATGATCCCCAAGTTTTGGGCTCGATCGCAAATCAATATTGTTACGAAATTGGACACTTCAAGTTCAAAGGCAGTTTGTTCCGAATTGAAGTGGTTGGTGTATTCCCTAGTCCTAGCGATTGTATTTCACTCAAAATCCTCCAAATGACTCCTCCCACCATATTATGATGATGCCCAAGTTTTGGGCTCGATCGGAAATCAATAGGTGTACGAAATTGGACAATTCAAGTTCAAAGACAATTCGTGCCTTGTTGGAGTCGTTGGTACATTTCTTTGTTCTAGCGATTGGATTTCACTCAAAACTCAACAAATGACTCCTCCCAACGTATTATGATGTTTCCCAAGTTTTGGGCTCGATCGGAAATCAATAGGTGTACGAAATTGGACAGATCAAGTTCAAAGGCAGTTTGTTCCGAATTGGAGTGGTTGGTGTATTCCGCAGTTCTAGCAATTGGATTTCACCCAAAACTCACCGCATGACTCCTCCCACCATATTGTGTTGATGCCCAGGTTTTGTGCTCGATCGGAAATGAATAGTTATACGAAATTGGACACTTCAAGTTCAAAGGCAGTTTGTTCCGAATTGGAGTGGTTGGTGTATTCTGTAGTTCTAGCGATTGTATTTCCCTCAAAACTCTCCACATGAATCCTCCCACCATATTATGATGATGTCCAAGTTTTTTGATCGATCGGAAATCAATAGGTGTACGAAATTGGACACTTCAAGTGCGAAGGCAGTTTGTTCCGAATTGGAGTGGTTGGTGTATTCCGCAGTTCTAGCAATTGGATTTCACCCAAAACTCACCACATGACTCCTCCCACCATATTGTGATGATGCCCAAGTTTGTTCTGAATTGTTGTGGTTGGTGTATTCCGTATTTCTTGCAATTGGACACTTCAAGTTCAAAGTTCAAAGTCAGTTTGTTCCGAATTGTAGTGGTTGGTGTATTCCGTAGTTCTTGCAATTGTATTTCACTCAAAACTCACCAAAAGACTCCTCCCAACATAATATGATGATTCCCAAGTTTTGGGCTCGATCGGAAATCAATAGGTGTACGAAATTGAACACTTCAAGTTCAAAGGCAGTTTGTTACGAATTGGAGTGGTTGGTGTATTCCGTAGTTCTAGCGATTGGATTTCACCCAAAACTCTCCACATGACACCTCCCACCATATTATGATGACGCCCAAGTTTTGGGCTCGATCGGAAATCAATAGGTGTACGAAATTGGACAGTTC
Source organism: Prunus campanulata (assembly GCA_034190965.1). Lineage (NCBI taxonomy): Eukaryota > Viridiplantae > Streptophyta > Magnoliopsida > Rosales > Rosaceae > Prunus > Prunus campanulata. The sequence goes on along the minus strand of CM067209.1, from coordinate 11,217,581 downwards.
AAGTTCGAAGGCAGTTTGTTCCGAATTGCAGTGGTTTTTGTTTTCCGTAGTTCTAGCAATTGGATTTCACTCAAAACTCACCACGTGACTCCTCCCACCATATTATGATGATGCCCAAGTTTTGGGCTCGATCGCAAATCAATAGTGTTACGAAATTGGACACTTCGAGTTCAAAGGCAGTTTGTTCCGAATTTGAGTGGTTGGTGTATTCTGTAGTTCTAGCGATTGTATTTCACTCAAAATTCTCCACATGAATCCTCCCACCATATTCTGATGATGTCCAAGTTTTTTGATCGATCGGAAATCAATAGGTGTACGAAATTGGACACTTCAAGTTCGTGCCTTATTGGAGTGGCTGGTACATTTCGTAGTTCTAGCGATTGGATTTCACTCAAAACTCACCAAAAGACTCCTCCCAACATAGTATGACGACTCCCAAGTTTTGGGCTCGATCGGAAATCAATAGGTGTACGAAATTGGACAATTCAAGTTCAAAGGCAGTTCGTTCTTTATTGGAGTGTTTGGTGTATTCTGTGGCTCTAGAGACTGTATTTCACTCAAAACTCATCAAATGACGCCTCCCACCTTATTATGATGTTGCCAAGTTTTGGGCTCGATCGGAAATCAATTGGTGTACGAAATTGGACAATTCAAGTTCGAAGGCAGTTCGTGCCTTATTGGAGTGGTTGGTACATTTCGTTGTTCTTGCGATTGGATTTCATTCAAAACTCACCAAATGCCTCCTCCCAACATATTATGATGTTGCACAAATTTTGGGCTCGATCGGAAATCAATTGGTGTACGAAATTGGACAATTCAAGTTCAAAGGCAGTTTTGTGCCTTATTGGAGTGGTTGGAACATTTCGTTGTTCTAGAGATTGGATTTCACTCAAAACTCACAGCATGACTCCTCCCACCATAATATGATGATGCCCAAGTTTTGGGCTCAATCGGAAATCAATAGGTGTACAAAATTGGACACTTCAAGTTCAAAGGCAGTTTGTTCCGAATTGGAGTGCTTGGTGTATTCCGTAGTTCTAGCGATTGGATTTCACTCAAAACTCCCAACATGACTCCTCCCACCATATTACGGGGATGCCCAAGTTTTGAGCTCGATCGGAAATCAATAGGTGTACGAAATTGGACAATTCAAGTTCAAAGGCAGTTCGTCCTTTATTGTAGTGTTTGGTGTATTCTGTGGTTCTAGAGACTATATTTCACTCAAAACTCATCAAATGACGCCTCCCACCTTATTATGATGTTGCACAAATTTTGGGCTCGATCGGAAATCAATTGGTTTACGAAATTGGACAATTCAAGTTCAAAGGCAGTTTTGTGCCTTATTGGAGTGGTTGGAACATTTCGTAGTTCTAGAGATTGGATTTCACTCAAAACTCTCCAAATGACTCCTCCCAACATATTATGATGATTCCAAAGTTTTGGGCTCGATCGGAAATCAATTCGTGTACGAAATTGGACAATTCAAGTTCAAAGGCAGTTTTGTGCCATATTGGAGTGGTTGGAACATTTCGTAGTTCTAGAGATTGGATTTCACTCAAAACTCACCAAATGACTCCTCCCACCATATTATGATGATGCCCAAGTTTTGGGCTCGATCGGAAATCAATAGGTGTACGAAATTGGACAATTCAAGTTTAAAGGCAGTTCGAGCTTTACTGGAGTGTTTGGTGTATTCTGTAGTTCTTGCGATTGAATTTCTCTCAACACCCACCGCACGACTCCTCCCACCATACTATGATGATACCCAAGTTTTGGGCTCGATCAGAAATCAATAGGTGTACAAAATTGGACAATTCAAGTTCAAAGGCAGTTCGTGGCTTATTGGAGTGGTTGGTGTATTTCGTAGTTCAAGCGATTGTATTTCACTTAAAACTCACCAAATGACTCCTCCACACATATTATGATGATGCCCAAGTTTTGAGCTCGATCAGAAATCAATAGGTGTACGACATTGGACACATCAACTTCAAAGGCAGATTGTTACGAATTGGAGTGGTTGGTGTATTCCATAGTTCTAGTGATTGGATTTCACTCAAAACGCACCACATGACTCCTCCCACCATACTATGATGATGCCCAAGTTTTGGGCTCGATCGGAAATCAGTAGGTGTACGATATTGGACAGTTCAAGTTCAAAGGCAGTTCTTGCCATATTGGAGTGGTTGGTACATTTCGTAGTTCTAGAGACTGGATTTCACTCAAAACTCTCCAAATGACTCCTCCCAACATATTATGATGATGCCCAAGTTTTGGGCTCGATCGGAAATCAATAGGTGTGATAAATTGGACACTTCACGTTCAAAAGCAGTTTGTTCGGAATAAGAGTGGTTGGTGTATTCCGTAGTTCTAGCGCTTGGATTTCACTCAAAACTCACTACATGACTCCTCCCACCATATTATGATGATTCCCAAGTTTTGGGCTCGATCGGAAATCAGTAGGTTTACGAAATTGGACACTTCAGGTTCAAAGGCAGTTGGTTGCGAATTGGAATGGTTGGTGTATTTCGTACTTCTAGCGCTTGGATTTCACTCAAAACTCACTACATGACTCCTCCCACCATATTATGATGATGCCCAAGTTTTGGGCTCGATCGGAAATCAATGGGTGTACGAAATTGGACACTTCAAGTTAAAAGGCAATTTGTTCCGAATTGGAGTGGTTGGTTTATTCCGTTGTTCTAGCTGTTGGATTTCACTCAAGACTCACCACATGACTTCTCCCACCATATTATCATGATGCCTAAGTTTTGGGCTCGATCGGAAATCAGTAGGTGTTCGAAATTGGACAATTCAAGTTCAAAAGCAGTTCGTGCCTTATTGGAGTGGTTGGTGTATTTCTTAGTTCGAGCGATTGGATTTCACCCAAAACTCACCAAACGACTCCTCATAACATATTATGATGATGCCCAAGTTTTGGGCTCGATCGGAAATCAATAGGTGCACGAAGTTGGAGACTTCCTGTTCGAAGGCAGTTTGTTCCGAATTGGAGTGGTTGGTGTATTCCGTAGTTCTTTCGATTGGATTTCACTCAAAACTCACCGCATGACTCCTCCCACCATATTATCATGATGCCACAGTTTTGGGCTCGATCGGAAATCAATAGGTGTACGAAATTGGACACTTCAAGTTCAAAGGTAGTTTGTTCCGAATTGGAGTGGTTGGTGTATTCCGTAGTTCTAACGAGTGGATTTCACTGAAAACTAACCACATGACTCCTCCCACCATATTATGATGATGCCCAGGTGTTGAGCTCGATCGGAAATCAATAGGTGTACGAAATTGGACAATTCAAGTTCAAGGGCAGTTCGTGTCGTATTGGTGTGGTTGTTGTATTTCATAGTTCTAGCGATTGGATTTCACTCAAAACTCCCCAAATGACTCCTCCCAACGTATTATGATGATGCCCAAGTTTTGGGCTCGATCGGAAATCAATAGGTGTACGAAGTTGGACACTTCATGTTCAAAGGCAGTTTGTTCCTAATTGGAGTGGTTGGGGTATTCCGTAGTTCTAGCGATTGGATTATACTCAAAACTCAACCCATGACTCCTCCCACCATATTATGATGATGCCCTGGTTTTGGGCTCGATCGGAAATAAATAGGTGTACGAAATTGGACACTTCAAGTTAAAAGGCAATTTGTTCCGAATTGGAGTGGTTGGTGTATTCCGTAGTTCTAGCGATTGGATTTTACTCAAAACTCAACCCATGACTCCTCCCACCATATTATGATGATGCCCAAGTTTTGGGCTCGATCGGAAATCAATAGGTGTACGAAATTGGACATTTCAAGTTCAAAGGCAGTTCGTGCCTTATTGGAGTGGTTGGTGTATTTCGTAGTTCTAGCGATTGGATTTCACTCAAAACTCACCAAATGACTCCTCCCAACACATTATGATGATGCCCAAGTTTTGGGCTCGATCGGAAATCAATAGGTGTACGAAATTGGACACTTCGAGTTCAAAGGCAGTTTGTTCCGAATTGGAGTGGTTGGTGAATTCCGTAGTTCTAGCGATTGGATTTCACTCAGAACTCACCACATGACTCCTCCCACCATATTATGATGATACCCCTGTTTTGGGCGCAATCGGAAATCAATAGGTGTACGAAATTGGACACTTCGAGTTCAAAGGCAGTTTGTTCCGAATTGGCGTGGTTGGTGTATTCCGTAGCTCTAGCGATTGGATTTCACTCAAAACTCGCCAAATGACTCCTCCCAACATATTATGACGATTGCCAAGTTTCGGGCTCGATCGGAAATCAATAGGTGTACGAAATTGGACACTTCAAGTTCAAAGGCAGTTTGTTCCGAATTGGAGTGGTTGGTGTATTCCGTAGCTCTAGCGATTGGATTTCACTCAAAACTCACCAAATGACTCCTCCCCCCATCTTATGATGATGCCCAAGTTTTGGGCTCGTTCGGAAATCAATGGGTGTACGAAATTGGACGATTCAAGTTGAAAGGCAGTTTGTTCCGAATTGGAGTGGTTGGTGTATTCCATAGTTCTAGCGATTGGATTTCACTCAAAACTCACCAAATGACTCCTCCCAACATATTATGACGATGCCCAAGTTTTGGGCTCGATCGGAAATCAATAGCGGTACGAAATTGGACAATTCAAGTTCAAATGCAGTTCGTGCCTTATTAGAGTGGTTGGTGTCTTTCGTAGTCCTAGCAATTGGATTTCGCTCAAAACTCACCAAATGACTCTCCCCAACACATTATGATGATGCCCAAGTTTTGGGCTCTATCGGAAATCAATGGGTGTACGAAATTGGACACTTCAATTTCAAAGGCAGTTTGTTCCGAATTGGAGTGGTTGGTGTATTCCGTAGTTCTAGCGATTGGATTTAACTCAAAACTCACCAAATGACTCCTGCCACCATTTTATGATGATGCCCAAGTTTTGGGCTCGATCGGAAATACATAGGTGCACGAAATTGGACACTTCAAGTTGAAAGGCAGTTTGTTTCGAATTGGAGTGGTTGGTGTATTCCGTACTTCTACCGATGGGATTTCCCTCAAAACTCAGCACAAGACTCCTCCCACCATATTATGATGACGCCCAAGTTTTGGGCTCGATCGAAATTCAGTAGGTGTACGAAATTGGACAATTCAAGTTCAAATGCAGTTCGTGCCTTATTGGAGTGGTTGGTGTATTTCGTAGTTCTAGCGATTGGATTTCACTCAAAACTCACCAAATCACTCCTCCCAACATTTTATGACGATGCCCAAGTTTTGGGCTCGATCGGAAATCAATAAGTGTACGAAATTGGACACTTTAAGTTCAAAGGCAGTTTGTTCCGAATTGGAGTGGGTGGTGTATTCCGTAGTTCTAGCGATTGGATTTGACTCAAAACTCACCAAAAATGACTCCTCCCACCATTTTATGATGATGCCCAAGTTTTGGGCTTGATCGGAAATCAAAAGGTGTACAGAATTGGACAATTCAAGTTCAAAGGCAGTTCGTGCCTTATTGGGGTGGTAGGTGTATTTCGTAGTTCTAGCGTTTGGATTTCACTCAAAACTCACCACATGACTCCACCCACCATATTATGATGATGCCCAAGTTCTGGGATCGATCGGAAATCAATAGGTGTACGAAATTGGACACTTCAAGTTCAAAGAAATTTGTCCCGAATTGGAGTGGTTGGTGTATTCCACAGTTGGAGCGATTGGATTTCACTCAAAAATCACCCCATGACTCCTCCCACCATAATATGATGATGCCCAAGTTTTGGGCTCGATCGGAAATCATTTGGTGTACGAAATGGGACAATTCAAGTTCAAAGTCAGTTCGTGCCTTATTGGAGTGGTTGGTGTATTCCGTAGTTCTAGAAATTTGATTTCACTCAAAACTCACCAAATGACTCCTCCCACCATTTTATGACGATGCCCAAGTTTTGGGCTCTATCGGAAATCAATAGGTGCACGAAATTGGACACTTCAAGTTCAAAGGCAGTTTGTTCCGAATTGGAGTGGTTGGTGTATTCCGTAGTTCTAGCGATTGGATTTCACTCAAAACTCTCCACATGACTCCTCCCACCATATTGTGATGAGGCCCAAGTTTTGGGACCGATCGGATATCAATAGTGTACGAAATTGGATTTCAAGTTCAAAGGCAGTTCGTGCCTTATTGGAGTGGTTGGTGTATTTCGTAGTTCCAACGATTGGATTTCACTCAAAACTCACCAAATGACTCCTCGCAACACATTATGATGATGCCCAAGTTTTGGGATCGATCGGAAATCTATAGGTGTACGAAATTGGACACTTCAAGTTCAAAGGCAGTTTGTTCCGAATTGGAGTGGTTGGTGTATTCCGTAGTTCTAGCGATTGGATTTCACTGAAAAATCCCCACATGACTCCTCCTACCATTTTATGATGATCCCCAAGTTTTGGGCTCGATCGGAAATCAATAGGTGTACGAAATTGGACACTTGAAGTTCAAAGGCAGTTTGTTCCGAATTGGAGTGGTTGGTGTATTCCGTAGTTCTAGAGATTGGATTTCACTCAAACCTCACCACATGACTCCTCCTACCATTTTATGATGATGCCCAAGTTTTGGGCTCGATCGGAAATCAATAGGTGTATGAAATTGGACACTTCAAGTTGAAAGGCAATTTGTTCCGTATTGGAGTGGATGGTGTATTCCGTAGTTATGGCAATTGGATTTCACTCAAAACTCGCCAAATGACTCCTCCCAACATATTATGATGATTCCCAAGTTTTGGGACGATCGGAAATCAATTGGTGTACGAAATTGGACACTTCAAGTTTAAAGGCAGTTTGTTCCAAATTGTAGTGGTTTTTGTATTCCGTAGTTCTAGCGATTGGAATTCACACAAAACTCACCAAATGACTCCACCCAACATATTATGATGATTCCCAAGTTTTGGGCTCGATCGGAAATCAATAGGTGTACGAAATTGGAAAGTTCAAGTTCATATGCAGTTTGTTTCGAATTGGAGTGGTTGGTGTATTCCGTAGTTCTAGCTATTGGATTTCACCCAAAACTCTCCACCTGACTCCTCCCACCATATTATGATGATGCCCAAGTTTTGGGCTCGATCGGAAATCAATAGGTGTACGAAATTGGACAATTCAAGTTCGTAGAAAGTTCGTGCTTTATTGGAGTGTTTGGTGTCTTCCATTGTTCTAGCGACTGGATTTCACTCAAAACTCACCAAATGACTCCTCCCACCATATTATGACGATGTCCAAGTTTTGGGCCCCATCGGAAATCAATAGGTGTACGAAATTGGACAATTCATGTTCACAGGCAGTTCGTGCTTTACTAGACTGTTTGGTGTATTCCGTAGTTCTAGCGATTGGATTTCACTCAAAACTCCCGAAATGACTCCTCCCACCATATTATGACGATGTCCAAGTTTTGGGCCCCATCGGAAATCAATAGGCGTACGAAAGTGGACAATTCTAGTTCAAAGAAAGTTCGTGCTTTATTGGAGTGTTTGGTGTCTTCCGTTGTTCTATACATTGGATTTCACTCAAAACTCACGAAATAACTCCTCCCACCATATTATGATGATGCCCAAGTTTTGAGCTCGATCGGAAATCAATTGGTGTAGGAAATTGGACACTTCAAGTTCAAAGGCAGTTTGTTCCGAATTGGAGTGGATGGTGTATTCCGTAGTTCTACCGATTGGATTTCCCTCAAAACTCACCACATGACTCCTCCCACCATATTATGATGATGCCCAAGTTTTGGGCTCGATCGAAAATCAATAGTTGTACGATTTGGACAATTCAAGTTCAAAGGTAGTTCGTGCTTTATTGGACTGTTTGGTGTCTTCCATTGTTCTAGCGACTGGATTTCACTCAAAACTCACCAAATGACTCCTCCAACCGTTTTATGATGATGCACAAGTTTTGGGCTCGGTCGGAAATCAATAGGTGTACGAAATTGGACACTTCAAGTTCACAGGCAGTTTGTTCCGAATTGGAGTGGTTGGTGTATTCCGTAGTTCTATACATTGAATTTCACTCAAAACTCACGAAATGACTCCTTCCACCATATTATGATGATGCCCAAGTTTTGAGCTCGATCGGAAATCAATAGGTGTACGAAATTGGACACTTCAAGTTCAAAGGCAGTTTGTTCCCAATTGGAGTGGTTGGTGTATTCCGTAGTTCTAGCGATTGGATTTCACTCAAAACTCAACAAATGACTCCTCCAACCATTTTATGATGATGCACAAGTTTTGGGCTCAATCGGAAATCAGTAGGTGTACGAAATTGGACACTTCAAGTTCAAAGGCAGTTTGTTCCGAATTGGATTGGTTGGTGTATTCCGTAGTTCTATACATTGGATTTCACTCAAAACTCCCGAAATGACTCCTACAACCATTTTATGATGATGCCCAAGTTTTGGGCTCGTTCGGAAACCAGTAGGTGTACGAAATTGGACACTTCAAGTTCAAGGGCAATTTGTTCCGAATTGGATTGGTTGGTGTATTCCATAGTTCTAGCGATTGGATTTCACTCAAAACTCACCAAATGACTCCTCCCACCACATTATGATGATGCCAAAGTTTTGGGCTCAATCGGAAATCAATAGGTGCGCGAAATTGGACACTTCGAGTTCGAAGGCAGTATGTTACGAATTGGAGTGGTTGGTGTATTCCGTAGTTTGAGCGATTGGATTTCCTTCAGAACTCAACACATGACTCCTACCCCCACATTATGAAGATGCCCAAGTTTTGGGCTCGATCGGAAATGAAAAGGTGTAATAAATTGGACACTTCAAGATTAAAGGCAGTTTGTTCCAAATTGGAGTGGTTGGTGTTTTCCGTAGTTCTAGCGATTGGATTTCACTCAAAACTCACCAAATGACACCTTCCGCCATATTATGATGATACCCAAGTTTTGGGCGCGATCGGAAATTAATAGGTGTGCGAAATTGGACACTTCAAGTCCGAAGGCAGTTTGTTCCGAATTGGAGTGGTTGGTGTATTCTGTAGTTCTAGCGAGTGGATTTCACTCAAAACTCACAAAAAGACTCCTGCCACCACATTATGATGATGCCCAAGTTTCGGGCTCGATCGGAAATGAATAGGCATACGAAGTTGGACAATTCAAGTTCAACGGCACTTCGTGCCTAATTGGAGTGGTTGGTGTATTCCTTAGTTCTTGCGGTTGGATTTCACTCAAAACTCACCAAATGACTCCTCCCGCCATATTATCATGATGCCCAAGTTTTGGGCTCAATCGGAAATCAATAGGTGTGCGAAATTGGACACCTCAAGTTCAAAGGCATTTTGTTCTGAATTAGAGTGCTTGTGTGTTCCATAGGTCTAGCGATTGGATTTCATTCAAAACTCACCACATTTGTCCTCCCACCATATTATGATGATGCCCAAGTTTTGGGCTCGATCGGAAATGAATCGGTGTACGAAATTGGACACTTCAAGTTCAAAGGCAGTTTGTTTCGAATTGGAGTGGTTGGTGTATTCCATTGTTGTAGCGATTCGATTTCACTCAAAACTCACCAAATGACTCCTCCAACCATTTTATGGTGTTGCACAAGTTTTGGGCTCGATCGGAAATCAATAGGTGAACGAAATTGGACACCTCAAGTTCAAAGGCAGTTTGTTCCGAATTGGAGTGGTTGGTGTATTCCGTAGTTCTAGCAATTGGATTTCACTCAAAACTAACCACATGACTCCTCCCACCATATTATGATGACGCCCATGTTTCGGGCTCGATCGGAAATCAGTAGGGGTACGAAATTGGACACTTCAAGTTCCAAGGCAGTTTGTTCCGAACTGGATTGGTTGGTGTATTCCGTAGTTCTATACATTGGATTTCACTCAAACTCCCGAAATGACTCCTCCAACCATTTTATGATGATGCCCAAGTTTTGGGCTCGATCGGAAATCAGTAGGTGTACGAAATTGGACACTTCAAGTTCAAAGGCAATTTGTTCCGAATTGGATTGGTTGGTGTATTCCATAGTTCTAGCGATTGGATTTCACTCAAAACTCACCAAATGACTCCTCCCACCACATTATGATGATGCCAAAGTTTTGGGCTCAATCGGAAATCAATAGGTGCGCGAAATTGGACACTTCAAGTTCGGAGGCAGTATGTTACGAATTGGAGTGGTTTGTGTATTCCGTAGTTCTAGCGATTGGATTTCCTTCAGAACTCAACACATGACTCCTACCCCCACATTATGAAGATGCCCAAGTTTTGGGCTCGATCGGAAATGAAAAGGTGTAATAAATTGGACACTTCAAGATTAAAGGCAGTTTGTTCCAAATTGGAGTGGTTGGTGTTTTCCGTAGTTCTAGCGATTGGATTTCACTCAAAACTCACCAAATGACACCTTCCGCCATATTATGATGATGCCCAAGTTTTGGGCTCAATCGGAAATCAATAGGTGTATGAAATTGGACACTTGAAGTTCAAAGCCAGTTTGTTTCGAATGGGAGTGGTTGGTGTATTCCGTAGGTGTAGCGATTGGATTTCACTCAAAACTCACCAAATGACTCCTCCCACCACTTTATGATGATGCCAAAGTTTTGGGCTCAATTGGAAATCAATAGGTGCGCGAAATTGGACACTTCAAGTTCGAAGGCAGTATGTTACGAATTGGAGTGGTTGGTGTATTCCGTAGTTCTAGCGATTGGATTTCCTTCAGAACTCAACACATGACTCCTACCCCCACATTATGAAGATGCCCAAGTTTTGGGCTCGATCGGAAATCAAAAGGTGTAATAAATTGGACACTTCAAGATTAAAGGCAGTTTGTTCCGAATTGGAGTGGTTGGTGTTTTCCGTAGTTCTAGTGATTGGATTTCACTCAAAACTGACCAAATGACACCTTCCGCCATATTATGATGATGCCCAAGTTTTGGGCTCGATCGGAAATCAATAGGTGTACGAAATTGGACAATTCAAGTTCGAAGGCAGTTCGTGACATATTGGAGTGGTTGGGACATTTTGTTGTTCTAGCGGTTGGATTTCACTCAAAACTCACCAAATGACTACTCCCAACATATTATGATGATGCCCAAGTTTTGGGCTCGATCGGAAATTAATAGGTGCGCGAAGTTGGACACTTCAAGTTTAAAGGCAGTTTGTTCCAAATTGGAGTGGTTGGTGTTTTCCATAGTTCTAGCGATTGGATTTCAGTCAAGACTCACCCAATGACTACTCCCAACATATTATGATGATGCCCAAGTTTTGGGCTCGATCGGAAATTAATAGGTGTGCGAAATTGGACACTTCAAGTTCGAAGGCAGTTTGTTCCGAATTGGAGTGGTTGGTGTATTCTGTAGTTCTAGCGAGTGGATTACACTCAAAACTGACAAAAAGACTCCTGCCACCACATTATGATGATGCCCAAGTTTTGGGCTAGATCGGAAATGAATAGGCATACGAAGTTGGACAATTCAAGTTCAACGGCACTTCGTGCCTAATTGGAGTGGTTGGTGTATTCCTTAGTTCTTGCAGTTGGATTTCACTCAAAACTCACCAAATGACTCCTCCCGCCATATTATGTTGATGCCCAAGTTTTGGGCACAATCGGAAATCAATAGGTGTGCGAAATTGGACACTTCAAGTTCGAAGGCAGTTCGTGACAAATTGGAGTGGTTGGTACATTTTGTTGTTCTAGCGGTTGGATTTCACTCAAAACTCTCCAAATGACTACTCCCAACATATTATGATGATGCCCAAGTTTTGGGCTCGATCGGAAATTAATAGGTGCGCGAAATTGGACACTTCAAGTTTAAAGGCAGTTTGTTCCAAATTGGAGTGGTTGGTGTTTTCCGTAGTTCTAGCGATTGGATTTCACTCAAAACTCACCAAATGACTCCTCCCACCATATTATGATGATGCCCAAGTTTTGGGCTCAATCGGAAATCAATAGGTGTATGAAATTGGACACTTGAAGGTCAAAGGCAGTTTGTTTCGAATGGGAGTGGTTGGTGTATTCCGTAGGTGTAGTGATTGGATTTCACTCCAAACTCACCAAATGACTCCTCCCACCACATTATGATGGTTCTAAAGTTTTCGGCTCAATCGGAAATCAATAGGTGCGCGAAATTGGACACTTCGAGTTCGAAGGCAGTATGTTACGAATTGGAGTGGTTGGTGTATTCCGTAGTTCTAACGATTGGATTTCCTTCAGAACTCAACACATGACTCCTACCCCCACATTATGAAGATGCCCAAGTTTTGGGCTCGATCGGAAATGAAAAGGTGTACGAAATTGGACACTTCAAGATTAAAGGCAGTTTGTTCCAAATTGGAGTGGTTGGTGTTTTCCGTAGATCTAGCGATCGGATTTCACTCAAAACTCGCCAAATGACACCTCCCGCCGTATTATGATGATGCCCACGTTTTGGGCTCGATCGGGAATGAATAGGCGTACGAAGTTGGACAATTCAAGTTCAACGGCACTTCGTGCCTAATTGGATTGGTTGGTGTATTCCGTAGTTCTTGCGATTGGATTTCACTCAAAACTCACCAAATGACTCCTCCCGCCATATTATGATGATGCCCAAGTTCTGGGCTCAATCGGAAATCAATAGGTGTGCGAAATTGGACACTTCAAGTTCAAAGGCAATTTGTTCCGACTTGGAGTGGTTGGTGTATTCCGTACTTCTAGCGATTGGATTTCACTCAAAACTCACCAACTGACTCTTCCCACCAGTTTATGATGATGCCCAAGTTTTGGGCCCGATCGGAAATCAATAGGTGTACGAAATTGGACACTTCAAGTTTGAAGGCAGTTTGCTCCGAATTGGAGTGGTTGGTGTATTTTGTAGTTCTAGAGATTGTATTTCACTCAAAACTCACCCAATGACTCCTACCACCTTATTATGCTGATGCCCAAGTTTTGGGCTCGATCGGTAATCAATAGCGGTTAGATTTCTCACAAAACTCACCAAATGGCTTCCTCCCACCATATTATGATGATGCCCAAGTTTTGGGCTCGATTGGAAATCAATAGGTGTACGAAATTAGATAATTCAAGTTGTAAGGCAGTTCGTGAATTATTGGGGTGGTTGATACAATTCGTAGTTCTAGGGGTTTGATTTCGCTCCAAACTTACCAAATGGCTCCTCCCACCACATTATGATGATTCCCATGTTTGGGGCTCGGTCGGAAATCAATAGGTGTACGAAATTGGACTGTTCAAGTTCAAAGGCAGTTCATTTCTTATTGGAGTCGTTGGTGTATTGCTTAGTTCTAGCGATTGGATTTCATTGAAAACTCACCAAATGACTCCTCCCAACACATTATGATGATGCCCAAGTTTTGGGCTCGATCAGAAATCATTACGTGTACGAAATTGGACAATTCAACTTCAAAGGCTTTTTGTGCCTCATTAGAGTGGTTGGTGTATTCCGTAGTTCTAGCGATTGGATTTGACTCAAAAGTCACCAAATGACTCCTCCCACCATGTTATGATGATGCCCAAGTTTGGGGCTCGATCGGAAATCAGTAGGAGTTCGAAATTGGACACTTGAAGTTCAAAGGCAGTTTATTCCAAATTGGAGTGGTTGGTGTATTCTGTAGTTCTCGCTATTGGATTTCACTCAAAACTCACCACATGACTCCTCCCACCATTTTATGGTGATGCCCAAGTTTTGGGCTCGATCGGAAATCAATAGGTGTACGAAATTGGACACTTCAAGTTCAAAGGCAGTTTGTTCTGAATTGGAGTGGTTGGTGTATTCCGTAGTTCTAGCGATTGGAGTTCACTCAAAACTCACCAAATGACTCCTCCCACAATATTATGATGATGCCCGAGTTTTGGGCTCGATCGGAAATGAATAGGTGTACGAAATTGGACACTTCAAGTTCAAAGGCAGTTTGTTTCGAATTGGAGTGGTTGGTGCATTCCGCAGTTCTAGCGATTGGATTTCACTCAAAACTCTCCACAGGACTCCTCCCACCACATTATGATGAATCCCAAGTTTTGGGCTCGATCGGAAATCAATAGGTGTACGAAATTGGACACTTCAAGTTCAAAGGCAGTTTGTTTCGAATTGGAGTGGTTGGCGTATTCCGTAGTTCTAGCCATTGGATTTCACTCAAAACTCTCCACATGACTCCTCCCATGATATTATGATGATGCCCAAGTTTTGGGCTCGATCGGAAATCAAAAGATGTACGAAATTGGACACTTGAAGTTCAAAGGCAGTTGGTTCCGAATTGGAGTGGTTGGTTTATTCCTTAGTTCTAGTGATTGGATTTCACTCAAAACTCTCCACATGACTTCTCATACCATATTGTGATGATGCCCAAGTTTTGGGCTCGATCGGAAATCAATAGGTGTACGAAATTGGACACTTCAAGTTCAAAGGCAGTTTGTTCTGAATTGGAGTGGTTGGTGTATTCCGTAGTTCTAGCGATTGGAGTTCACTCAAAACTCACCAAATGACTCCTCCCACCATATTATGATGATGCCCGAGTTTTGGGCCCGATCGGAAATGAATAGGTGTACGAAATTGGACACTTCAAGTTCAAAGGCAGTTTGTTTCGAATTGGAGTGGTTGGCGTATTCCGTAGTTCTAGCCATTGGATTTCACTCAAAACTCTCCACATGACTCCTCCCATGATATTATGATGATGCCCAAGTTTTGGGCTCGATCGGAAATCAAAAGATGTACGAAATTGGACACTTGAAGTTCAAAGGCAGTTGGTTCCGAATTGGAGTGGTTGGTTTATTCCATAGTTCTAGTGATTGGATTTCACTCAAAACTCTCCACATGACTTCTCATACCATATTGTGATGATGCCCAAGTTTTGGGCTCGATCGGAAATCAATAGGTGTACGAAATTGGACACTTCAAGTTCAAAGGCAGTTTGTTCTGAATTGGAGTGGTTGGTGTATTCCGTAGTTCTAGCGATTGGAGTTCACTCAAAACTCACCAAATGACTCCTCCCACCATATTATGATGATGCCCGAGTTTTGGGCCGGATCGGAAATGAATAGGTGTACGAAATTGGACACTTCAAGTTCAAAGGCAGTTTGGTACAAACTGGAGTGGTTGATGTAATCGTAGATCTAGCGATTGGATATCACTCAAAACTCACCACACGAATCCTCCCACCATATTATGACGATGCCCAAGTTTTGGGCTCGATCGGAAATCAATTGGTGAACGAAATTGGACAATTCAAGTTAAAAGGCAGTTCGTGCCTTGTTGGAGTGGTTGGTGTATTCCGTAGTTCTAGCGATTGGATTTCACTCAAAACTGACCAAATGACTCCTCCCATCGTATAATGATGACGCCAAAGTTTTGGGCTCGTTCGGAAATCAATAGGTGTACAGAATTGGACACTTCAAGTTCAAAGGCAGTTTGTTACGAATTGGAGTGGTTGATGTAATCGTAGTTCTAGCGATTGGATTTCACCAAAAACTCACCAAATGACACCTCCCACCGTATTATTATCTTGATGCCCAGGTTTTGGGCTCGATCGAAAATCAGTAGGTGTATGAAATTGGACACTTCAAGTTGAAACGCACTTTGTTCCGAATTGGAGTGGTTAGTGTGTCCATAGTTCTAGCAATTGGATTTCACTCAAAATTCACTAAATGGCTCCTCCCACCATTTTATGATGATGCCCAAGTTTTGGGCTCGATCGGAAATCAATAGGTGTACGAAATTGGACACTTCAAGTTCGAAGGCAGTTTCTTCCGAATCAGAGTGGTTGGTGTATTCCGTAGTTCTAGCTATTGGATTTCACTCAAAACTCACCACATGACCCCTCCCACCCTATTATGATGATGCCCAAGTTTGGGCTCAATCGGAAATCAATCGGTGTACGAAATTGGACAATTCAAGTTCGAAGGCAGTTCGTGCTTTATTGGAGTGTTTGGTGTATTCCGTAGTTCTAGCGATTGGATTTCACCCAAAACTCTCCACATGACTCCTCCCACCATATTATGGTGACGCCCAACTTTTGGGCTTGATCGGAAATCAATAGGTGTACAAAATTGGACAATTCCAGTTCGAAGGCAGTTCGTGCCTTATTGGAGTGGTTGGTACATTTCGTAGTTCTAGCGATTGGATTTCGCTCAAAACTCACCAAATGACTCCTCCCAACATATTATTATGTTGCCCAAGTTTTGGGCTCGATCGGAAATCAATAGGTGTACGAAATTGGACACTTCAAGTTCAAAGGCAGTTTGTTCCGAATTGGAGTGGTTGGTGTATTCCGTAGTTCTAGCGATTGGATTTCACTCAAAACTCACCACATGACTCCTCCCACCATATTATGTTGATGCCCAAGTTTTGGGATCAATCGGAAATCAATAGGTGTACGAAATTGGACAATTCAAGTTCAAAGGCAGTTCGTGCCTTATAGGAGTGGTTGGTCTATTTCGTAGTTCTAGAAACTGGATTTCACTCAAAACTCACCAAATGACTCCTCCCACGATATTATGATGACGCCCAATTTTTGGGCTCGATCGGAAATCAATAGGTGTACGAAATTGGACAATTCAAGTTCAAAGGCAATTTGTTCCGAATTGGAGTGGTTGGTGTATTCCGAAGCTCTAACGATTGGATTTCACCCAAAACTCACCAAATGACTCCTCCCACCATATTATGACGATGCCCAAGTTTTGGGCACGATTGGAACTCAATAGGTGTACGGAATTGGACACTTCAAGTTCGAAGGCAGTTTGTTCCGAATTGGAGTGGTTGGTGTATTCCGTAGTTCTAGTGATTGGATTTCACTCAAAACACCCCACATGACTCCTCCCACCATTTTATGATGATGCAAAAGTATTGGGCTCGATCAGAAATCAGTAGGTGTACGAAATTGGACAATTCAAGTTCAAAGGCAGTTCGTGCTTTATTGAAGTTGTTGGTGTATTCCGTAGTTCTAGCAATTGGATTTCACCCAAAACTCTCCACAAGACTCCTCCCACCATATTATGATGATGCCCAAGTTTTGGGCTCGATCGGAAATCAATAGGTGTACGAAATTGGACAATTCAAGTTCAAAGGCAGTTCGTGCTTTATTGGAGTCTTTGGCGTATTCTGTAGTTCTAGCGATTGGATTTCACTCAAAACTCATCATATGACTCCTCCCACCATATTATGTTGATGCCCAAGTTCTGGGCTCGATCGGAAATCAATAGTTGTACGAAATTGGACAATTGAAGTTCAAAGGTAGTTGGTGCCTTATTGGAGTGGTTGGTATAATTCGTAGTTCGAGCGATTGGATTTCACTCAAAACTCACCAAAATAATCCTCCCAACATATTATGATGATTCCCAAGTTTTGGGCTCGATCGGAAATCAATAGGTGTACGAAATTGGACACTTCAAGTTCAAATGCAGTTTGTTCTGAATTGGAGTGGTTGGTGTATTCCGTAGTTCTAGCGATTGCATTTCATTCAAAACTCACCAAATGACTCCTCCCACCATATTATGATGATGCCCAAGTTTTGGGCTCGATCGGAAATCATTAGGTGTTCGAAATTGGACAATTCAAGTTCAAAAGAAGTTTGTGCCTTATTAGAGTGGTTGGTACATTTCGTAGTTCTTGCGATTGGATTTCACTCAAAACTCACCAAATGACTCCTCCCACCATATTACGACGATGCCCAAGTTTTGGGCTCGGTCGGAAATCAATATTTGTACGAAATTGGACAATTCAAGTTCAAAGGAAGTTCGTGCCTTATTGGAGTGGTTGGTACATTTCGTAGTTCCAGCGATTGGATTTCACTCAAAACTCACCAAATGACTCCTCCCAACATATTATGACGATTGCCAAGTTTCGGGCTCGATCGGAAATCAATAGGTGTACGAAATTGGACACTTCAAGTTCAAAGGCAGTTTGTTCCGAATTGGAGTGGTTGGTGTATTCCGTAGTTCTAGCGATTGGATTTCACTCAAAACTCACCACATGACTCCTCCCACCATATTATGATGATGCCAAAGTTTTGGGCTCGATCGGAAATCAATACGTGTACGAAATTTGACAATTCAAGTTCAAAGGCAGTTCGTGCTTTCTTGGAGTCTTTGGTGTATTACGTAGTTCTAGCGATTGGATTTCAATCAAAACTCATCATATGACTCCTCCCACCATATTATGATGATGCCCAAGTTCTGGGCTCGATCGGAAATCAATAGGTGTACGAAATTGGACAATTCAAGTTCAAAGGCAGTTCGTGCCTTATTGGAGTGGTTGGTACATTTAATAGTTCTAGCGATTGGATTTCACTGAAAAGTCACCACATGACTACTCCCACCATATTATGTTGATTCCCAAGTTTTGGGCTCGATTGGAAATTAATAGGTGTACGAAATTGGACACTTCAAGTTCAAAGGCAGTTTGTTACGAACTGGAGTGGTTTTCGTATTCCGTAGTTCTAGTGATTGGATTTCACCCAAAACTCACCACATGACTCCTCCCACCATATTATGATGATGCCCAAGTTTTGGGCTCGATCGGAAATCAATAGTTGTACGAAAATGGACACTTCAAGTTCAAAGGCAGTTTGTTCCGAATTGGAGTGGTTGGTGTATTCCATAGTCCTAGCGATTGTATTTCACTCAAAATTCTCCACATGACTCCTCCCACCATATTATGACGACGCCCAAGTTTTGAGCTCGATCGGAAATCAATAGGTGTTCGAAATTGGACAATTCAAGTTCAAAGGCAGTTTGTGCCTTATTGGAGTGGTTGGTACATTTCGTAGTTCTAGCGATTGGATTTCACTCAAAACTCACCAAAAGACTCCTCCCACCATATTATGATGATGCCCAAGTTTTGGGTTCGATCGGAAATCAATAGTTGTACGAAAATGGACACTTCAAGTTCAAAGGCAGTTTGTTCCGAATTGGAGTGGTTGGTGTATTCCATAGTCCTAGCGATTATATTTCACTCAAAATTCTCCACATGACTCCTCCCACCATATTATGACGATGCCCAAGTTTTGAGCTCGATCGGAAATCAATAGGTGTACGAAATTGGACACTTCAAGTTCAAAGGCAGTTTGTTCCGAATTGGAGTGGTTGGTGTATTCCATAGTCCTAGCGATTGTATTTCACTCAAAATTATCCACATGACTCCTCCCACCATATTATGATGATGCCCAAGTTTTGAGCTCGATCGGAAATCAATAGGTGTTCGAAATTGGACAATTCAAGTTCAAAGGCAGTTTGTGCCTTATTGGAGTGGTTGGTACATTTCGTAGTTCTAGCGATTAGATTTCATTCAAAACTCACCAAAAGACTCCTCCCAACATAATATGATGATTCCCAACTTTTGGGCTCGATCGGAAATCAATAGTTGTTCGAAATTGGACACTTCAAGTTCAAAGGCAGTTTGTTCCGAATTGGAGTGGTTGGTGTATTCCATAGTCCTAGCGATTGTATTTCACTCAAAATTCTCCACATGACTCCTCCAACCATATTATGATG
The DNA here is from genome assembly GCA_034190965.1 of Prunus campanulata. Lineage (NCBI taxonomy): Eukaryota > Viridiplantae > Streptophyta > Magnoliopsida > Rosales > Rosaceae > Prunus > Prunus campanulata. The sequence goes on along the minus strand of CM067209.1, from coordinate 11,198,141 downwards.
ATCCCCAAGTTTTGGGCTCTATCAGAAATCAATAGGTGTACGAAATTGGACACTTCAAGTTGAAAGACAGTTTGTTCTTAATTGGAGTGACAGGTGTATTCTGCAGTTCTAGCGATTGGATTTAACTCAAAACTCACCACATGACTACTCCTACCATATTATGATGATGCCCAAGTTTTGGGCTCGATCGGAAATGAATAGGTGTACGAAATTGGACACTTCAAGTTCAAAGGCAGTTTGTTCCGAATTGGAGTGGTTATTGTATTCTGTAGTTCTAGCGATTGGATTTCACTCAACACTCACCACATGACTCCTCCCACCATATTATGATGATGCCAAAGTTTTGGGCTCGATCGGAAATCAATAGGTGTACGAAATTGGAAAATTCAAGTTCAAAGGAAGTTCGTTCCTTATTGTAGTGGTTGGTACATTAAGTAGTTCTAGCGATTGGATTTCACTCAAAACTCACCAAATGACTCCTCCCAACATATTATGACGATTCCAAAGTTTTGGGCTCGATCGGAAATCAATAGTTGTACGAAATTGGATACTTCAAGTTCAAAGGCAGTTTGTTCCGAATTGGAGTGGTTGGTGTATTCCGTAGTTCTAGCTATTGGATTTCGCTCAAAAATCACCACATGTCTCCCCCCGCCACATTATGGTGATGCCAAAGTTTTGGGCTCGATTGGAAATCAATAGGTCTACGAAATTAGACAATTCAAGTTCAAAGGCAGTTCGTGCTTTGTTGGATTGTTTGGTGTATTCCGTAGTTCTAGCGACTGGATTTCACTCAAAACTCATCAAATGACTCCTCCCACCATTTTATGATGATGCCCAAGTTCTGGGCCCGATCGGAAATCCATAGGTGTACGAAATTGGACACTTCAAGTTCAAAGGCAGTTTGTTCCGACTTGGAGTGGTTGGTGTATTCCGTTGTTCTAGCGATTGAATTTCACTCAAAACTCACCAAATGACTCCTCCCAATATATTATGATGATGCCCAAGTTTTGGGCTCGATCGGAAATCAATAGGTGTACGAAATTGGACAATTCAAGTTCAAAGGCAGTTCGTGCCTTATTGGAGTGGTTGTGACGTTTCATAGTTCTAGGGATTGGATTTCACTCAAAACTCACCACATGACTCCTCCCACCATATTATGATGATGCCCAAGTTTTGGGCTCGATCAGAAATCAATAGTTGTACGAAATTCGACACTTCAAGTTCAAAGGCAGTTTGTTCCGAATTGGAGTGGTTTGTGTATTCCGTAGTTCTAGCGATTGGATTTTACCCAAAACTCTCCACATGACTTCTCCCACCATATTATGATGATGCCCAAGTTTTGGGCTCGATCGGAAATCAATAGGTGTCCGAAATTGGACACTTCAAATTCAAAGGCAGTTCGGTCCTTATTGGAGTGGTTGGTACATTTCGTAGTTCTAGCGATTGGATTTCACTCAAAACTCACCAAAAGACTCCTCCCACCATATTATGATGATGCCCAAGTTTTGGGTTCGATCGGAAATCAATAGTTGTACGGAATTGGACACTCGAAGTTCAAAGGCAGTTTGTTCCGAATTGGAGTGGTTGGTGTGTTCCACAGTCCTAGCGATTTTATTTCACTCAAAATTCTCCACATGACTCCTCCCACCATATTATGAGGAAGCCCAAGTTTTGGGCTCGATCGGAAATCAATAGTTGTTCGAAATTGGACACTTCAAGTTCAAAGGCAGTTTGTTCCGAATTGGAGTGGTTGGTGTATTTCGTTGTTCTAGCGATTGGATTTCACCCAAAGCTCTCCACATGACTCCTACCACCATATTATAATGATGCCCAAGTTTTGGGCTCGATCGGAAATCAATAGGTGTACGAAATTGGACAATTCAAGTTCAAAGGCAGTTCGTGCCTTACTGGAGGGGTTTGTGTATTCCGTAGTTCTAGTGATTGGATTTCACTCAAACCTCACCAAATGACTCCTCCCAATATGTTATGATGATGCCCATGTTTTGGGCTCGATCGGAAATCAATAGGTGTACGAAATTCGACACTTCAAGTTCAAAGGTAGTTCGGGCCTTATTGGAGTGGTTGGTACATTTCGTAGTTCTAGCGATTGGATTTCACTGAAAACTCACCAAAAGACTCCTCCCAACATAATATGATGATTCCCAAGTTTTGGGCTCAATCGGAAATCAATATGTGTACGAAATTGAACACTTCAAGTTCAGAGGCAGTTTGTTTCGAATTGGAGTGGTTGGTGTATTCCGTAGTTCTAGCTATTGGATTTCACCCAAAACTCTCCACATGACTCCTCCCGCCATATTATGATGATGCCCAAGTTTTGGGTTCGATCGGAAATCAATAGTTGTACGAAATTGGACAGTTGAAGTTCAAAGGCAGTTTGTTCCGAATTGAAGTGGTTTTTGTGTTCCATAGTCCTAGCGATTGTATTTGACTCAAAATTCTCCACATGACCCCTCCCACCTTATTATGATGATGCCCAAGTTTTGGGCTCGATCTGAAATCAATAGGTGTTCCAAATTGGACACTTCAAGTTCAAAGGCAGTTTATTCCGAATTGGAGTGGTTGGTGTATTTCGTTGTTCTAGCGATTGGGTTTCACCCAAAGCTCTCCACATGACTCCTCCCACCATATTATGATGATGCCTAAGTTTTGGGCTCGATCGGAAATCAATGGGTGTACGAAATTGGACACTTCAATTTCAAAGGCAGTTTGTTCCGAATTGGAGTGGTTGGTGTATTCCGTACTTGTATCGATTAGATTTCACCCAAAACTCTCCACATGATTCCTCCCACCATATTATGATGATGTCCAAGTTTCGGGCTCGATCGGAAATCAATAGGTTTACGAAATTGGACACCTCAAGTTCAAAGGCAGTTTGTTCCGAATTGGAGTGGTTGGTGTATTCCGTAGTTCTAACGATTGGATTTCACCCAAAACTCACCAAATGACTTCTCCCACCACTTTATGATGATGCCCAAGTTTTCGGCTAGATCGGAAATGAATAGGTGTACGAAATTGGACACTTCAAGTTCAAAGGTAGTTTGTTCCGAATTGGAGTGGTTGGTGTATTTCATAGTTCTAGCGATTGGATTTCACTCAAAACTCTCCACATGACTCCTCCCACCATATTATGCTGATGCCCAAGTTTTGGGCTCGATCGGAAATCAATAGGTGTACGAAATTGGACACGTTAAGTTCAAAGCAATTTGTCCCGAATTGGAGTGGTTGGTGTATTTCGTTGTTCTAGCAAATGGATTTCACTCAAAACCCACCAAATGACTCCTTCCACCATTTTATGATCATACCCAAGTTTTGGGATCGATCGGAAATTAATAGGTGTACGAAATTGGACACTTCAAGTTCAAAGGCAGTTCGTGCCTTATTGGAGTGGTTGGTGTATTCGTAGTTCTAGCAATTGGATTTCACTCAAAACTCACCACATGACTCCTCCCACCATATTATGATGATGCCCAAGTTTTGGGCTCGATCGGAAATCAATAGGTGTACGAAATTGGACACTTCAAGTTCAAAGGGAGTTCGTGCCTTATTGGAGTAGTTGGTGTATTTCGTAGTTCTAGCAATTGGATTTCACCCAAAACCCACCAAATGGCTCCTCCCACCATTTTATGATCATGCCCAAGTTTTGGGCTCGATCGGAAATTAATAGGTGTACGAAATTGGACAATTAGAGTTCAATGGCAGTTCGTGCCTTGTTGGAGTGGTTGGTGTATTTCGTACTTCTAGCAATTGGATTTCACTCAAAACTCACCAAATGACTCCTCCCACCGTTTCATGATGATGCCCAAGTTTTAGGCTCGACCGGAAATCAATAGGTGTACGGAAATGGACACTTCAAGTTCAAAGGCAGTTTGTTCCGAAAAGGAAATAAAATAATTAAATTAAGAAGAAATGAATTTGAATGAGAAAATAAATTGAAATAAACAAATAAAAATAAAAGGATTTGCATTAATTAAGGGTTTTGGAAAAATAATAAATATTTATTTAATTTTTTAAAGGGGCAAAAAGGTCATTTTAAGTTCGGGGAGGAATTTGGGACTTTCGGTTATACCGTTGCGTAGAACACGTCGAAACGAGTCCGTAGACACGTAACGGACTCGAATCCGAGTTATAACGAGAGAGATACGAGAAAAATTGAAGGAGGGGCAAAAATTGGAATTTTGGAAAACTGGTTTTAAAACCAGAATTTCTCTCTCTCTCTCTCTCTCCCTCTCCCTGTCGCGAGCCCCCCCCCCTGTCTGGTATAGCAGCGACGGTTTCACCGTCGCCACCCCATCTCCGGCAGCCACCGGCCACGGGACCGGACCGGATCGCACCCCAGCCACTCCCTCTTCCTTTCCCGGCCAGCCCTCGCCCTTGGAGACGCCGGAATCTCGCCGGAAAACAGCCAAAACGCGCTGATTTTTGACAGAACTTCCAGCTGCTCGTTCTCCCTCATTTCTCCACCAAATTGGGCGTGTAAGGTATGGATTTCCACCTATTTTTCATGAACTAGCTGCTGGTTGGGTAGGATTGCATCAATTTTGAGCGTAGGTAGTTCGATTTTCGAATTTAAGTTTGGCCGGACTTCGGGTTGAATTTCCGGCCACTTCCGACCACTTTTTGGCCTTCGCCCAAGAACAAAAGTGACTCCAAATTAGGTGTATTACCTAGGGTAGGAGTTTGGAGTCAAAATGTTAAGTTTTTCCGGCGAGTGGTTATCGCTTTGGACACCCACGTGCTGCTGGCGCGTGTGGCGGCGCGTGGACACTGTAGCAGAGAGACATTTTTATCCTAAAATGATCTCCTGGTTGTCACGAGCGCGTAGAATTTTACGGATCTCAATTCGGATAACATTTGAACCCCGAACGGATTTTACATATTGTGTGATTTCCGGGTTCGATATGTTAGAACCGTTGGATCGCTTCCCATTTAATATATGGTGATTTAGGTATTTCCTAGGATCGTGTAGGAATTCGCGGATCGAGAATCGGAGCTCCGGATGTTCCGATTTAAATAGTTAAAGTTTGTGTTTTACGATAACGGTCCGATCGTGCGATCGCGAACGATCTAACCGTCCAATCTGGACCAAACTTGTGGGACGTGTATCCTAGCCCTTGTGAAACCCATAGGAACTTTCGGATTGTAAAATGGAGGTCGTGGGCCCCGCGGGGCCGGTTGACCCAGTTTGGACAGTTTGATTCTCGGTTGACCATGAGTCTTCCGAGATTGTTTTACCCTTCGGAAAGTATTAGAATAACCTTGAGAGAGAGTCTAGGGTCTCGGTTTTGAATATTAGTATTTAAGTGGACGTTTGTCTTCAAGAGTGTTTAGTTTTTCTTTATGAAATTCTTGAATATTATTTGATGATGGAAATTATGAAATGGACGAGTATGGGATACTCGAATTGTTGGGTTATGAAAGTGAGTCTTAGGACTCGGTTATGATTATTGGAAATAAATGGCATGAATATGTGATGGAAGTATTACACATGAATGTAATAGTTTATTGAAGTTCATTTTATATTTATTGGTTGAATTTATTATCTTTGTAAGTATTTGTGATATATGTTAGTTTTGACATATTCTAGTATCTGGACTTGTATATATACAATACTCGAGAAAGTGCTATGTTTGTTTAATATGTGTGGGGTACTTGGGATGTGGTTGTGAGATGAGGAGAGATGTGAGTTAGAATGTCAGTTTGAGTGCTATTAGCACTACCTTAGGTACCCCCTGGATATAGAATATACTTGAGAGTTTGTTGTCTATACTATGTATAGAGGTTTGGAACAATAGAATTAAGGAAGGAAATATCATCTTAAGATATGGTTATAAAGGTTACGAACTCCACCATCATACGTACCTCCCCTCTTGGATAATGATACTTGGAAACAGTGGTTATAAACACTGGGATATATGAAAATGGATAAGGTTTGGATATACTATTCACACACGTGCCAGGTTTAGGGCGTGTGGGCTTTATTGGTCACGGATCCTGAAATTGTCGGATGCCGGGAAAATGGTGATATGGTATGGATATGACGGAACCCGGGGCATACCTTAACGGGGTGCTGCTGTAGACCCTTAACGGGGTAGTCCGCGCGCGTAGGACGGTTCCAGGCGTACGGGTCTTGAGGATTCGTCCGTACGTGCTGGGTTAGAGTGTCAGTCCCCCAGTTGGACGACTCATCCCTAGCCACATGGACATTTGAGGGCCGGATAAGTGTGAGCTAGTCAACAATCCCCTGTTGGATTGTTTCCCCCAGTACATGATGTGCATCATCATATGTACCTCCCCTTGGATATTGATATATGGAAATTATGGATATGGTCTGGATATGACGGAAACCCGGGGCATACCTTAACGGGGTGTCGCTGTAGACCCTTAATTGGGTAGTCTGCGCGCGTAGGACTGTTTCAGACGTACGGGTCTTGATTCTTCGTCCGTACGGGCTGGTTGAGTTTAGTCCCCCAGTTGGACGGCTCGTCCCTAGCCACATGGACATTTGAGGGCCGGATAAGTGTGAGCTAGTCAACAGTCCCCAGTTGGATTGTTTCCCCTGGTACAAAATGATGGTGAGAGGTTGGTGTTATTATATTACATATATGTATATGGAGTTTTGATTCTAGTTTGAGACTTTGTGAGCTTGTATATGTATGAATGTTTAAGCCCTGATTTGGGAATTGTTGTATGGCAACATACGCCTTGGATAGGGTATGGTTGCGGGATTGAACTGTTATAAAGGGAAGGAATTGATAATGTGTTCAATGCACATACGCCTTGGTTAGGGTATGGTTGCGGGATTGAACTGATATAAATGTAGAATTTTGAGAATGTGTTCATGATGTTTTGTTGGGAATTGGAATTGTGACTGATGAGATGAGAACTACGTGTGGCTTGATCCCTTGTCCAAGGGTACGTAGGCAGCCTGGGGTCTGACCAGGTGCAGCCGCGGAATATTATTGCGTTTAAAAGGTTTGATCGATTTTGAATGTGTGATCAGATTTTTGATGTGGTTAATGGATTTGAATCCGGTTGAATGATTTTTGGGACTAATCGTATAATTGTTTGAGATCATGAATGGTTTGGTTTTGAATTATCTGAAGGCCGGAGGCCTATTATGTGATTGCATGTTGTTAACTTGTGCATGCTGCCAGTTGGTGTTTTAAAATGTGTTTTATGCAGGTTGAAATTTTTGGGGAATGTTCAATTTACAGGGGAGACTGCCGAGTTTTCGGTAGAAAGTCTCGGTTTTTAGTAAGTGGGCCCGACATCGGTAAGATGTCGGAATTTCCACAGGATTCGTCTCTGGTTCCGAGGAATTTCGGGGCGGGTCCTGTCATTGGATTTCACTCAAAACCCACGAAATGACTCCTCCCGCCATATTATGATGATGCCCAAGTTTTGGGCTAGATCGGAAATCAATAGGTGTACGAAATTGGACACTTCATGTTAAAAGGCAGTTTCTTCGGAATTGGAGTGGTTGGTGTATTCCGTAGTTCTAGTGATTGGATTTCAGTCAAAACTCTCCACGTGACCCCTCCCACCATATTATGACGATGCCCAAGTTATGGGCCCGATCGGAAATCAATAAATGCGCGGAATTGGACAATTCAAGTTCGAAGGCAGTTCGAGCTTTGTTGGAGTGTTTGGTGTATTCCGTAGTTCTAGCAATTGGATTTCACTCAAAACTCACCAAATGACTCCTCCCATCATATTATGATGATGCCCAAGTTTTGGGCTCGATCGGAAATCAATAGTTGTACGAAATTGGACACTTCATGTTCAAAGGCAGTTTGTTCCGAATTGGAGTGGTTTGTGTATTCCGTAGTTCTAGCGATTCGATTTCACTCAAAACTGACCAAAGCTCTCCTCCCACCATATTATGTTGATGCCCATGTTTTGGGCTCGATCGGAAATTAATAGTTGTATGAAATTGGACACATCAAGTTCAAAGGCAGTTTGTTCGGAATTGGAGTGGTTGGTGTATTCCGTAGTTCTAGTGATTGGATTTCACTCAAAACTCTCCACATGACTCCTCCCACCATATTATGATGATGCCCAAGTTTTGGGCTCGATCGGAAATCCATAGGCGTACGAAATTGGACAATTCAATTTCGAAGGCAGTTCGTGCTTTATTGGAGTGTTTTGTGTATTCCATAGTACTAGCGATTGGATTTCACTCAAAACTCCCCAAATGACTCCTCCCACCATATTATGATGATGCCCAAGTTTTGGGCTCGATCGGAAATCAATAGGTATACGAAATTGGACACTTACTATTTGAAGGCAGTTTGTTCCGAATTGGAGTGGTTGGTGTATTCCGTAGTTCTAGCGATTGGATTTCACTGAAAACTCACCAAATGACTCCTCCCACCATTTTATGATGGTGCCCAAGTTTTGGGCTCGATCGGAAATCACTAGTTGTATGAAATTGGACACATCAAGTTCAAAGGAAGTTTGTTCGGAATTGGAGTGGTTGGTGTATTCCGTAGTTCTAGTGATTGGATTTCACTCAAAACTCTCCACATGACTCCTCCCACCATATTATGATGATGCCCAAGTTTTGGGCTCGATCGGAAATCAATAGGTGTACGAAATTGGACAATTCAATTTCGAAGGCAGTTTGTGCTTTATTGGCGTTTTTGGTGTATTCCGTAGTTCTAGTTAATGGATTTCACTCAAAACTCCCCAAATGACTCCTCCCACCATATTATGATGATGCCCATGTTTTGGGCTTGATCGGAAATCAATAGGTGTACGAAATTGGACACTTCATGTTCAAAGGCAGTATGTTCCGAATTGGAGTGGTTGGTGTACTCCGTAGTTCTAACTATTGGATTTCACTCAAAACTCACCGAACGACTCCTCCCACCATTTTATGATGATGCCCAAGTTTTGGGCTCGATCGGAAATCACTAGTTGAACGAAATTGGACACTTCAAGTTCAAAGGAAGTTTGTTCCGAATTGGAGTGGTTGGTGTATTCCGTAGTTCTAGTGATTGGATTTCACTCAAAACTCACCACATGACTCCTCCCACCATATTATGATGATGCCCAAGTTTTGCGCTCGATCGGAAATAAATAGGTGTACGAAATTGGACACTTAAACTTCGAAGGCAGTTTGTTCCGAATTGGAGTGGTTGTTCTATTCCGTAGTTCTTGCCATTGGATTTCTCTCCAAACTAAACAAATGACACCTCCCAACATATTATGATGATGCCCAAGTTTTGGGCTCGATCGGATATCAATAGGTGTGCGAAATTGGACACTTCAACTTGAAAGGCATTTTGTTACGAATTGGAGTGGTTGGTGTATTCCGTAGTTCTATCGATTGGATTTCACTCAAAACTCACCACATGACTCCCCCCACCAGATTATGATGATGCCCAAGTTTTGGACTCGATTGGATATCAATAGGTGCACGAAATTGGACACTTCAACTTGAAAGGCAGTTTGTTCCGAATTGGAGTGGTTGGTGTATTCCGTACTTCTTGTGATTGGATTTCACTCAAAACTCTCCACATGACCCCTCCCACCATATTATGATAATGCCCAAGTCTTGCGCTCGATCGGAAATAAATAGGTGTACGAAATTGGACACTTCAACTTCGAAAGCAGTTTGTTCCGAATTGGAGTGGTTGGTGTATTCCGTAGTTCTATCGATTGGATTTCACTCAAAACTCACCACATGACTCCTCCCATCAGATTATGATGATGCCCATGTTTTGGGCTCGATCGGATATCAATAGGTGTACGAAATTGGACACTACAACTTGAAAGGCAGTTTGTTCCGAATTGGAGTGGTTGGTGTATTCCGTAGTTCTAGCGAGTGTATTTCACTCCAAACCCCCCACATGATTCCTCCAACCATATTATGATGAAGCCCAAGTTTTGGGCTCGATCGGAAATCAAATGGTGTACGAAATTGTACAATTCAAGTTCAAAGGCAGTTCGTGCCTTATTGGAGTGGTTGGTGTATTCCGTAGTTCTATCGATTGGATTTCACTCAAAACTCACCAAATGACTCCTCCCAACATATTATGACGATGCCCAAGTTTTGGGCTCGATCGGAAATCAATAGGTGTGGGAAATTGGACACTTCAGGTTCCAAGGTGGTTTATTCCGAATTGGAGTGGTTGGTGTATTCCGTAGTTCTAATGATTGGATTTCACTCAAAACTCACCAAATGACTCCTCCCACCATATTATGATGATGCCCAAGTTTTGGGCTCGATCGGAAATCAATAGGTGTACGAAATTGGACAATTCAATTTCGAAGGCAGTTTGTGCTTTATTGGAGTTTTTGGTGTATTCCGTAGTTCTAGCTAATGGATTTCACTCAAAACTCCCCAAATGACTCCTCCCACCATATTATGATGATGCCCATGTTTTGGGCTTGATCGGAAATCAATAGGTGTACGAAATTGGACACTTCATGTTCAAAGGCAGTTTGTTCCGAATTGGAGTGGTTGGTGTACTCCGTAGTTCTAACTATTGGATTTCACTCAAAACTCACCGAATGACTCCTCCCACCATTTTATGATGATGCCCAAGTTTTGGGCTCGATCGGAAATCACTAGTTGAACGAAATTGGACACTTCAAGTTCAAAGGAAGTTTGTTCCGAATTGGAGTGGTTGGTGTATTCCGTAGTTATAGTGATTGGATTTCACTCAAAACTCACCACATGACTCCTCCCACCATATTATGATGATGCCCAAGTTTTGCGCTCGATCGGAAATAAATAGGTGTACGAAATTGGACACTTAAACTTCGAAGGCAGTTTGTTCCGAATTGGAGTGGTTGTTCTATTCCGTAGTTCTTGCCATTGGATTTCACTCCAAACTAAACAAATGACACCTCCCAACATATTATGATGATGCCCAAGTTTTGGGCTCGATCGGATATCAATAGGTGTGCGAAATTGGACACTTCAACTTGAAAGGCATTTTGTTACGAATTGGAGTGGTTGGTGTATTCCGTAGTTCTATCGATTGGATTTCACTCAAAACTCACCACATGACTCCCCCCACCAGATTACGATGATGCCCAAGTTTTGGACTCGATTGGATATCAATAGGTGCACGAAATTGGACACTTCAACTTGAAAGGCAGTTTGTTCCGAATTGGAGTGGTTGGTGTATTCCGTACTTCTTGTGATTGGATTTCACTCAAAACTCTCCACATGACCCCTCCCACCATATTATGATGATGCCCAAGTTTTGCGCTCGATCGGAAATAAATAGGTGTACGAAATTGGACACTTCAACTTCGAAAGCAGTTTGTTCCGAATTGGAGTGGTTGGTGTATTCCGTAGTTCTATCGATTGGATTTCACTCAAAACTCACCACATGACTCCTCCCATCAGATTATGATGATGCCCAAGTTTTGGGCTCGATCGGATATCAATAGGTGTACGAAATTGGACACTTCAACTTGAAAGGCAGTTTGTTCCGAATTGGAGTGGTTGGTGTATTCCGTAGTTCTAGCGAGTGGATTTCACTCCAAACCCCCCACATGATTCCCCCAACCATATTATGATGAAGCCCAAGTTTTGGGCTCGATCGGAAATCAAAAGGTGTACGAAATTGTACAATTCAAGTTCAAAGGCAGTTCGTGCCTTATTGGAGTGGTTGGTGTATTCCATAGTTCTATCGATTGGATTTCACTCAAAACTCACCAAATGACTCCTCCCAACATATTATGACGATGCCCAAGTTTTGGGCTCGATCGGAAATCAATAGGTGTGGGAAATTGGACACTTCAGGTTCCAAGGTGGTTTATTCCGAATTGGAGTGGTTGGTGTATTCCGTAGTTCTAATGATTGGATTTCACTCAAAACTCACCAAATGACTCCTCCCACCATATTATGATGATGCCCAAGTTTTGGGCTCGATCGGAAATCAGTAGGTGTACGAAATTGGACACTTAATGTTCAAAGGCATTTTGTTCCGAATTGGAGTGGTTGGTGTATTCCGTAGTTCTAGTGACTGGATTTAAGTCAAAACTAACCAAATGACTCCTCCCACCATATTATGACGATGCCCAAGTTTTGGGCTCTATCGGAAATTAATAGTTGTACGAAATTGGACACTTCAAGTTCAAAGGCAGTTTGTTCGGAATTGGAGTGGTTGGTGTGTTCCATAGTTCTAGTGATTGGATTTCACTCAAAACTCTCCACATGACTCCTCCCACCGTATTATGATGATGCCCAGGTTTTGGGCTCGATCAGAAATCAATAGGTGTACGAAATTGGACAATTCAATTTCGAAGGCAGTTCGTGCTTTATTGGAGTGTTTGGTGTTTTCCGTCGTTCTAGCAAATGGATTTCACTCAAAACTCACCAAATGACTCCTCCCACCATTTTATGATGATGCCCAAGTTTTGGGCTCGAACGGAAATCACTAGGTGTACGAAATTGGACACTTCAAGTTCAAAGGAAGTTTGTTCCGAATTTGAATGGTTGGTGTATTCCGTAGTTCTAGTGATTGGATTTCACTCAAAACTCACCACATGACTCCTCCCACCATATTATGAGGATGCCCAAGTTTTGCGCTCGATCGGAAATAAATAGGTGTACGAAATTGGACACTTAAACTTCGAAGGCAGTTTGTTCCGAATTGGAGTGGTTGGTGTATTCCGTAGTTCTAGCCATTGGATTTCACTCCAAACTAAACAAATGACTCCTCCCAACATATTATGATGATGCCCAAGTTTTGGGCTCGATCGGATATCAATAGGTGTGCGAAATTGGACACTTCAACTTGAAAGGCAGTTTGTTCCGAATTGGAGTGGTTGGTGTATTCCGTAGTTCTAGCGATTGGATTTTACTCCAAACCCCCACATGATTCCTCCAACCATATTATGATGAAGCCCAAGTTTTGGGCTCGATCGGAAATCAATCGGCGTACGAAATTGTACAATTCAAGTTCAAAGGCAGTTCGTGCCTTGTTGGAGTGGTTGGTGTATTCCGTAGTTCTATCGATTGGATTTCACTCAAAACTCACCAAACGACTCCTCCCAACATATTATGACGATGCCCAAGTTTTGGGCTCGATCGGAAAACCATAGGTGTGCGAAATAGGACACTTCAAGTTCGAAGGCGGTTTGTTCCGAATTGGAGTGGTTGGTGTATTCCGTAGTTCTATCGATTGGATTTCACTCAAAACTCACCAAACGACTCCTCCCAACATATTATGACGATGGCCAAGTTTTGGGCTCGATCGGAAATCAATAGGTGTACGAAATTGGACACTTCATGTTCAAAGGCAGTTTGTTTCGAATTAGAGTGGTTGGTGTATTCCGTTGTTCTAGCGATTGGATTTCACTCAAACTCACCAAAAGACTCCTCCCACCATATTATGATGATGCCCAAGTTTTGGGCTCGATCGGAAATCAGTAGGTGTACGAAATTGGACACTTCATGTTCAAAGGCAGTTTGTTCCGAATTGGAGTGGTTGGAGTATTCCGTAGTTCTAGCGATTGGATGTCACTCAAAACTAACCAAATGACTCCTGCCACCATATTGTGATGATGCCCAAGTTTTGGGCTCAATCGGAAATTAATAGTTGTACGAAATAGGACACTTCAAGTTCGAAGGCAGTTTTTTCGAAATTGGAATGGTTGGTGTATTCCGTAGTTCTAGCGAATGGATTTCGCTCAAAACTCTCCACATGACTCCTCCCATGATATTATTATGATGCCCAAGTTTTGGGCTTGATCGGAAATCAATAGGTGTACGAAATTGGACAAATCAATTTCGAAGGCAGTTCGTTCTTTATTGGAGTGTTTGGTGTATTCCGTAGTTCTTGCGATTGGATTTCACTCAAAACTCCCCAAATGACTCCTCCCACCATATTATGATATTGCCCAAGTTTTGGGCTCGATTGGAAATCAATAGGGGTACGAAATTGGACACTTCATGTTCAAAGGCAGTTTGTTCCGAATTGGAGTGGTTGGTGTATTTCGTAGTTCTAGCGATTGGGTTTTAGTCCGAACCCCCCACATGATTCCTCCAACCATATTATGATGAAGCCCAAGTTTTGGGCTCGATCGGAAATCAATAGGTGTACGAAATTGTACAATTCAAGTTCGAAGGCAGTTCGTGCCTTATTGGAGTGGTTGGTGTATTCCGTAGTTCTATCGATTGGATTTCACTCAAAACTCACCAAACGACTCCTCTCAACATATTATGATGAAGCCCAAGTTTTGAGATGACTCCTCCCACCATAATGTGATGAAGCCCAAGTTTTGAGCTCGATCGGAAATCAGTAGATGTACGAAATTGGACACTTCAAGTTTGAAGGCAATTTGCTCCGAATTGGAGTGGTTGGTTTATTCCGTAGTTCTGGCGATTGGATTTCACTCAAAACTCACCACATGACTCCACCCACGATATTATGACGATACCGAAGTTTTGGGCTCGATCGGAAATCAATAGGTGTACGAAATTGTACAATTCAAGTTCAAAGCCAGTTCGTGCCTTATTGGAGTGGTTGGTGTATTTTGTAGTTCTAGCTATTGGATTTCACTGAAAACTAACTAAATGACTCCTCCCACCATATAATGATGATGCCCAAGTTTTGGGCTCGATCGGAAATCGATAGGTGTAATGAATTGGACACTTCAAGTTCAAAGGCAGTTTGTTCGGAATTGGAGTGGTTGGTGTATTCCGTAGTTCTAGCGATTGGATTTCACTCAAAACTCACCACGTGACTCCCCCTACCATATCATGATCATGCACAAGTTTTGTGCTCAATCGGAAATCAATAGGTGTACGAAATTGGACACTTCAAGTTGAAAGGCAGTTTGTTACGAATTGGATTGGTTGGTGTATTCCGTAGTTCTAGCGATTGGATTTCACTCAAAACTCACCAAATGACTCCTCCCAACATATTATGACGATGCCCAAGTTTTGGGCCCGATCGGAAATCAATAGGTGTACGAAATTGGACAATTGAAGTTCAAAGGCAGTTCGTGCCTTATTAGAGTGGTTGGTGTATTCCGTAGTTCTAAAGATTGGATTTCACTCAAAACTCACCACATGACTCCTCCCACCATAAATTGACGATGCCCAGGTTTTGGGCCCGATCGGAAATCAATAGGTGTACGAAATTGGACAATTGAAGTTCAAAGGCAGTTCGTGCCTTATTTGAGTGGTTGGTGTATTCCGTAGTTCTAGCAATTGGATTTCACTCTAAACTCACCAAATGACTCCTCCCACCATATTATGATGATGCCTAAGTTGGGGGCTCGATCGGAAATCAATAGGTGTACGAAATTGGTCACTTGAAGTTCAAAGGCAGTTTGTTCCAAATTGGAGTGGTTGGTGTATTCCGCAGTTCTAAAGATTGGATTTCACTCAAAACTCACCACATGACTCCTCCCACCATATTTTGATGAAGCCCAAGTTTTGGGCTCGATCGGAAATCAATAGGTGTACAAAATTGGACACTTCAAGTTCAAAGGCAGTTTGTTCCAAATTGGAGTGGTTGGTGTATTCCGTAGTTCTAGCGTTTGGATTTCACTCAAAATTCACCAAATGACTCGTCCCACCATATTATGATGATGCCCAAGTTTTGGGCTCGATCGGAAATCAATAGGTGTACGAAATTGGACACTTCAAGTTCAAAGGCAGTTTGTTTCGAATTGGAGTGGTTGGTGTATTCCGTAGTTCTAGCGATTGGATTTCACTCAAAACTCACCAAATGACTCCTCCCACCATATTATGACGATGCCCAAGTTTCGGGCCCGATCCGAAATTAATAGTTGTACGAAATTGGACACTTCAAGTTGAAAGGCAGTTTGTTTGGAATTGGAATGGTTGGTGTATTCCGTAGTTCTAGTGATTGGATTTCACTCAAAACTATCCACATGACTCCTCCCACCATATTATGCTGATGCCCAAGTTTTGGGCTCGATCGGAACTCAATAGGTGTACGAAATTGGAAACTACAAGTTCAAAGGCAGTTTGTTACGAATTGGAGTGGTTGGGGTATTCCGTAGTTCTAGCGATTGGATTTCACTCAAAAGTCTCCAAATGACTCCTCCCAGCATTTTATGATGATGCCCATGTTTTGGGCTCGATTGGAAATCAATAGGAGTACGAAATTGGACACTTCAAGTTCAAAGCCAGTTTGTTCCGAATTGGAGTGGTTGGTGTATTCCGTAGTTCTAGCGATTGGCTTTCACTGAAAATTCACCACATGAATCCTCCCACCATATTATGACGATGCCCAGGTTTTGGGACCGATCGTAAATCAATAAGTGTACGAAATTGGACAATTGAAGTTCAACGGCAGTTCGTCCCTTATTAGAGTGGTTGGTGTATTCCGTAGTTCTAGCGATTGGATTTCACTCTAATCCCACCAAATGACTCCTCCCACCATATTATGATGATGCTCAAGTTCGGGGCTCGATCGGAAATCAATAGGTGTACGAAATTGGACACTTCAAGTTCAAAGGCAGTTTGTTCCGAATTGGAGTGGTTGGTTTATTCCTTAGTTCTAGCAATTGGATTTCACTCAAAACTCACCAAACTACTCCCCCCACCATTTTATGATGATGCCCAAGTTTTGGGCTCGATCGGAAATCAGTAGGTGTACGAAATTGGACACTACAAGTTCAAAGGCAGTTTGTTCCGAATTGGAGTGGTTGGTGTATTCCGTAGTTCTAGCGATTGGATTTCACTCAAAACTCTCCACATGACTCCTCCCACCATTTTATGATGATGCCCATGTTTTGGGCTCGATCGGAAATCAATAGGTGCACGAAATTGGACACTTCAAGTTCAAATGCAGTTTGTTCCGAATTGGAGAGGTTGGTGTATTCGGTAGTTCTAACGATTTGATTTCACTGAAAACTTACCACATGACTACTCCCTCCATATTATGGTGATGCCCAAGTTTTGGGCTCGCTAGGAAATCAATAGGTGTACGAAATTGGACACTTGAAGTTCAAAGGCAGTTTGTTCTGAATTGGAGTGGTTGGTGTATTCCGTAATTCTAGCGATTGGATTTCACTCAAAACTCACCAAATGTCTCCTCCCACCATATTATGACGATGCCCAAGTTTTGGGCTAGATCAGAAATTAATAGTTGTACGAAATTGGACACTTCCAGTTGAAAGGCAGTTTGTTTGGAATTGGAGTGGTTGGTGTATTCCGTAGTTCTAGCGATTGGATTTCACTCAAAACTCTCCACATGACTCCTCTCACCATATTCTGATGATGCCCTAGTTTTGGGCTCGATCGGAAATCAATAGGTGTACGAAATTTGACACTACAAGTTCAAAGGCAGTTTGTTCCGAATTGGAGTGGTTCGTGTATTCCGTAGTTCTAGCGATTGGATTTCACTCAAAACTCTCGAAATGACTCCTCCCACCATTTTATGATGATGCCCATGTTTTGGGCTCGATCAGAAATCAATAGGTGTATGAAATTGGACACTTCAAGTTCAAAGGCAGTTTGTTCCGAATTGGAGTAGTTGGTTTTTTCCGTAGTTCTAGCGATTGGATTTCACTCAAAACTCACCAAATGACTACCCCAACCATTTTATGATCATGCCCAAGTTTTGGGCTCGATCGGAATTCAATAGGTGTACGAAATTGGACACTTCAAGTTCAAAGGCAGTTTGTTCCGAATTGGAGTGGTTGGTTTATTCCGTAGTTCTAGCGATTGGATTTCACTCAAAACTCACGAAATGACTCCTCCCACCATTTTATGATGATGCCCATGTTTTGGGCTCGATCGGAAATCAATAGGTGCACGAAATTGGACACTTCAAGTTCAAATGCAGTTTGTTCCGAATTGGAGAGGTTGGTGTATTCGGTAGTTCTAACGATTTGATTTCACTGAAAACTTACCACATGACTACTCCCTCCATATTATGGTGATGCCCAAGTTTTGGGCTCGCTAGGAAATCAATAGGTGTACGAAATTGGACACTTGAAGTTCAAAGGCAGTTTGTTCCGAATTGGAGTGGTTGGTGTATTCCGTAGTTCTAGCGATTGGATTTCACTCAAAACTCACCAAATGTCTCCTCCCACCATATTATGACGATGCCCAAGTTTTGGGCTAGATCAGAAATTAATAGTTGTACGAAATTGGACACTTCCAGTTGAAAGGCAGTTTGTTTGGAATTGGAGTGGTTGGTGTATTCCGTAGTTCTAGTGATTGGATTTCACTCAAAACTCTCCACATGACTCCTCCCACCATATTATGATGATGCCCAAGTTTTGGGCTCGATCGGAAATGAATAGGTGTACGAAATTGGACACTTCAAGTTCAATGGCAATTGGTTCCGAATTGGAGTGGTTGGTGAACTCCGTAGTTCTAGGTATTGGATTTCACTCAAAACTTACCACATGACTCCTCCCACCATATTATGCCGATGCCCAAGTTTTGGGCTCGATCGGAACTCAATAGTTGTACGAAATTGGACACTCCAAGTTCAAAGGCAGTTTGTTCCGAATTGGAGTGGTTGGTTTATTCCGTTGTTCTAGCGATTGGATTTCACTCAAAACTCACCAAATGACTCCTCCCACCATTTTATGATGATGCCCAAGTTTTGGGTTCGTTCGGAAATCAATAGGTGTACGAAATTGGACACTTCAAGTTCAAAGGCAGTTCGTGCTTTATTGGAGTGTTTGGGGTATTCCATAGTCCTTGTAATTGAATTTCACTCAAAACTCATCAAATGACTCCTCCCACCATATTATGATGATGCCCAAGTTTTGGGCTCGATCGGAAATCAATAGGTGTACAAAATTCGACAATTCAAGTTCAAAGGCAGTTCGTGCTTTATTGGTGTGGTTGGTGTATTTCGTAGTTCTAGCAATTGGATTTCACTCAAAACTCACCACATGACTCCTCCCACCATATTTTGATGATGCCCAAGTTTTGGGCTCGATCGGAAATCAATAGGTGTACGAAATTGGACACTTCAAATTTAAAGGAGGTTTGTTCCGAATTGGAGTGGTTGTTGTATTCCGTAGTTCTAGCGTTTGGATTTCACTCAAATCTCACCACATGACTCTTCCCACCATATTATGATGATGCCCAAGTTTTGGCCTCGATCAGTGACAGGACCCGCCCCGAAATTCCTCGGAACCCGAGACGAATCCTGTGGATATTCCGACATCTTACCGATGTCGGGCCCACTTACTAAAAACCGAGACTTCCTACCGAAAATTCGGCAGAGTCTCCCCTGTAAATTGAACATTCCCCAAAAATTTCAACCTGCATAAAACACATTTTAAAACACCAACTGGTAGCATGCACAAATTAACAACATGCAATCACATAATAGGCCTCCGGCCTTCAGATAATTCAAAACCAAACCATTCATGATCTCAAAAAATTATACGATTACTCCCAATAATCATTAAACCGGATTCAAAACCATTAACGCAATAAAATTTCCGCGGCTGCACCTGGTGAGACCCCAGGCTGCCTACGTACCCTTGGACAAGGGATCAAGCCACACGTAGTTCTCATATCAATGGTTACAACTCCGATTCCGATAAAACAAAATGAACCCATCATCAAATTATTCCCTTTATAACAGTTCAATCCCGCAACCATACCCTATCCAAGGCGTATGGTGCCAAGCAACACTGCCCATAGCCAGGGCTTATACGTTCATACATGTACAAGCTCACAAATCTCAAACCAGAATCAAAACCACATATACATATGTGCAAAATAATGACACCCACCTCTCACCATCATCATGTACCAGGGGAAACAATCCAACAGGGGATTGTTGACTAGCTCACACTTATCCGGCCTCAAATATCCATGTGGCTAGGGATGAGTCGTCCAACTGGGGGACTGACACTCTACCCAGCACGTACGGACGAATCCTCAAGACCCGTACGCCTGGAACCGTCCTACGCGCGCAGACTACCCAATCAAGGGTCTACAGCGACACCCCGTTAAGGTATGCCCCGGGTTCCGTCATATCCAGATCATATCACAATTTCCATATATCAGTATCCAAGGGGTGGTACATATGCTGATGCACATCATGTACTGGGGGAAACAATCCAACAGGGGATTGTTTGACTAGCTCACACTTATCCGGCCTCAAATATCCATGTGGCTAGGGATGAGTCATCCAACTGGGGGACTGACACTCTACCCAGCACGTACGGACGAATCCTCAAGACCCGTACGCCTGGAACCGTCCTACGCGCGCAGACTACCCAATCAAGGGTCTACAGCGACACCCCGTTAAGGTATGCCCCGGGTTCCGTCATATCCAGACCATATCCACAATTTTCCCGGCATCCCACAATTCCAGGATCCGTGACCAATAAAGCCCACACGTCCGAAACCCGGCACGTGTGTGAATAGTATATCCAAACTGTATCCACAATTTTCCCAGCATCCCACAATTCCAGGATCCGTGACCAATAAAGCCCACACGTCCGAAACCCGGCACGTGTGTGAATAGTATATCCAAACCATATCCACTGTTTCCAAATATCATCATCCAAGGGGAGAGGTACGTATGACGGTGGAGTTCGTAATCCTAATATAAATATTATAAAAAATAATATTCCCTTCCTTAATTTAATTTTACCAAGGCATCGTATTAAGAAGACATCCGAAGGGCTTGGACAAACTCCGACGGGCCTGGGCAAAATAAATCATCCGAAAGGCTTGGACAAACTCCGACGGGCCTGGGCAAAATAAATCTCAAACTTAAAACCCATAACCGGGAAGGTATCTAAGGTAGTGCTAAAAACACTCAAATATGTCAAACCGCACATATTGCAACTACTTTACAAAATAAAGAATTTAACTATTCAAGGTAACAAGCATTTAAATAAGCCATTAAATTCAACAGCAAAAGACTTCCATCACAAAACCATAAGAATAATCTCAAAGACCCTCAAAATCAACGTAAAACAAAAGACGGTCAAAACTCATCCTAAAGGGTCGTTCTAATACTCTTCGGAGAGTAAACTACCTCGGAAGACTTACGGTCAACCGAGGGTCAAACCTTCCAATTTGGTCAACCGGGCCCGCGGGCCCCACGACCTCCGTTTTACGTTCCAAACATTCCTAAGGATTCCTCAAGGTTTAATAAACATGTCCTACAAGTTTGGTTCAGATCGGACGGTCGGATCGCTCACGATCGCACGATCGGACGGTTATCGCAAAACACAAACTTTAAGTTATTCAATCGGAACATCCGGGACTCCGATTCACGATCCGTCGATTCCTACATAATCCTAGGAATACCTAGATCAACGTATATTAATTTGGAAGTGATCCAACGGTTCTAACGTATCAAACCCGGATAACACACAATATGTAAAATCCGTTCGGGGTTCAAACGTTATCCGAATTGAGATCCGCGAATTCCTACGCGCTCGTGGCAACTAGGAGATCGCATTGGGACAAAATGCCCCTCTGATACAGTGCCTACGCGCCGCCCCACGCGCTGGCAGCGCGTGGGTGTCCAAAGCGATATCGCATCGCCGAAAAATCTCAAAATCTCAGGCCAAGATTTCTACCCTAGGTAATACACCTAATTTTGAGTCACTTTAGTTCTTGGGCATACCCCAAATTCTTGACGGGAGTGGCCGGAATTTCGAATTGAAAACCGGCTGAAACCTAATTCCAAAAATCGAGCTACAAACTCTCAAAATTTCTGGAATCCTATCCAACAAGCAGCTAGAGCACGAAAAATAGTCGAGAATCCATACCTCACTCGACTGATTTGGTGGAGAATTGAAGGAGAACGAGCGCTTGGAATTTTCTGTCAAAACCGGCGACTTTCCTCCAGTTTCCGGCGATCCTCGTGGCTGCCGGCGTCAGAGAAGGGATGGAATGGAAAGAGCACGAGACGACGGTTCTAACACGACCGGTCTTGTAGCCGGAGGTGGCCGGATGCGGTGGTGGTGGCCCAAAAACCCCGGCGGTGAACAGTAACAGGGGGGGCTTTTCTGTTTTTATTAAAAATACATTTCGAAATAATTACGATTGTGCCACTGAGACTTTTTAGATTGTATCTCTCTCGCTACAACTCCGATTCAAGCCTACCGCATGTCTACGAACTCGGTTCGACGTGCTCTACGCAACGGTACCACCGAAAGTCCCAGATTCCTTCCCGAACTTAAAATGACCTTTTTGCCCCCTTTTAAAATTAAGTAAAAAAAATTATTATTCTCAAAACCCTTAATTAATTCAAAACATTTTATTTTTATTGTTTATATCAATTTATTTCCTCTTAATTTAATTATTTTATTTCTTTTTCGGACCGGGATGTTACAATCAGAAATCAGTAGGTGTACGAAATTGGACACTTCAAGTTCAGAGTCAGTTTGTTCCGAATTGGAGTGGTTGGTGTATTCCATAGTTCTAGCGATTGGATTTCCCTCAAAACTCACCACATGACTCCTCCCACCATATTATGATGATGCCCAAGTTTTGGGCTCGAACGGAAATCAATAGGTGTCCGAAATTGGACACTTCAAGTTCAACGGCAGTTTGTTCCGAATTGAAGTGGTTGGTGTATTTCGTAGTTTTAGAAATTGGATTTCACTCAAAACTTACCGCATGAATCCTCCAACCATACTATGATGATGCCCAAGTTTTGGGCTCGATCGGAAATCAATAGGTGTACGAAATTGGACACTTCAAGTTCAAATGCAATTCGTTCCGAATTGGAGTGGTTAGTCTATTCCGTAGTTCTAGCGATTGGATTTCACTCAAAACTCACCAAATGACTCCTCCCAACATATTATCGTGATGCCCAAGTTTTGGGCTCGATCGGAAATCAATAGGTGTACGAAATTGGACAATTCAAGTTCGAAGGCAGTTCGTGCCTTATTGGAGTGGTTGGTGTATTTCGTAGTTCTAGCAATTGGATTTCACTCAAAACTCACCAAATGACTCCTCCCAACATATTATGACGATGCCCAAGTTTTGGGCTTGATCGGAAATCAATAGGTGTACGAAATTGGACACTTGAAGTTGGAAGGCAGTTTGTTCCGTATTGGAGTGGTTGGTGTATTCCGTCGTTCTAGCGATTGGATTTCACTCAAAACTCACCAAATGACTCCTCCCACCATTTTATGATGATGCCCAAGTTTTGGGCTCGATCGGAAATCAATAGGTGTACGAAATTGGACAATTAGAGTTCAATGGCAGTTCGTGCCTTGTTGGAGTGGTTGGTGTATTTCGTACTTCTAGCAATTGGATTTCACTCAAAACTCACCAAATGACTCCTCCCAACATATTATGATGATGCCCAAGCTTTGGGCTCGATCGGAAATCAATAGGTGTACGAAATTGGACACTTGAAGTTCGAAGGCAGTTTGTTCCGTATTGGAGTGGTTGGTGTATTTCGTCGTTCTAGAGATTGGATTTCACTCAAAACTCACCAAATGATTCCTCCCAACATATTATCATGATGCCCAAGTTTTGGGCTCGATCGGAAATCAATAGGTGTACGAAATTGGACAATTCAATTTGAAAGGCAGTTCGTGCCTTATTGGAGTGATTGGTGTATTTCGTAGTTCTAGTGATTCGATTTCCCTCAAAACTCACCACATGTCTCCTCCCACCATATTATGATGATGCCCAAGTTTTGGGCTCGATCGGAAATGAATAGGTGTACGAAATTGGACACTTCAAGTTCAATGGCAGTTTGTTCCGAATTGGAGTCGTTGATGTATTCCGTAGTTCTAGCGATTGGATTTCACTCAAAACTCACCACATGACTCCTCCCACCATATTATGATGATGCCCAAGTTTTGGGCTCGATCGGAAATCAATAGGTGTACGAAATTGGACAGTACAAGTTCAAAGGCAGTTTGTTCCGAATTGGAGTGGTTGGCGAATTCCGTAGTTCTAGCGATTGGATTTCACTCAAAACGCACCAAATGACTCATCCCAACATATTATCATGATGCCCAAGTTTTGGGCTCGATCGGAAATCTATAGGTGTACGAAATTGGACAATTCAAGCTCAACGCCAGTTCATGCCTTATTGGAGTGGTTGGTGTATTTCGTAGTTCTAGCGATTGGATTTCACTCAAAATTCACCAAATGACTCCTCCCAACATATTATGACGATGCCCAAGTTTTGGGCTCGATCGGAAATCAATAGGTGTACGAAATTGGACACTTGAAGTTGGAAGGCAGTTTGTTCCGTATTGGAGTGGTTAGTGTATTACGTCGTTGGATTTCACTCAAAACTCTCCACATGACTCCTCCCACCATATTATGATGATGCCCAAGTTTTGGGCTCGATCAGAAATCAATAGGTGTACGAAATTGGACAATTCAAGCTCAAAGCCAGTTCGTGCCTTATTGGTGTGGTTGGTGTATTTCGTAGTTCTAGCGATTGGATTTCACTCAAAACTCACCAAATGACTCCTCCCAACATATTATGACGATGCCCAAGTTTTGGGCTCGATCGGAAATCAATAGGTGTACGAAATTGGACACTTGAAGTTGGAAGGCAGTTTGTTCCATATTGGAGTGGTTAGTGTATTCCGTCGTTCTAGCGATTGGATTTCACCCAAAACTCTCCACATGACTCCTCCCACCATATTATGATGATGCCCATGTTTTGGGCTCGAACGGAAATCAATAGGTGTACGAAATTGGACAATTCAAGCTCAAAGCCAGTTCGTGCCTTATTGGAGTGGTTGGTGTATTCCGTCGTTCTAGCGATTGGATTTCACTCAAAACTCACCAAATGACTCCTCCCAACATATTATCATGATGCCCAAGTTTTGGGATCGATCGGAAATCAATAGGTGTACGAAATTGGACAATTCAAGTTGAAAGGCAGTTCGTGCCTTAGTGGAGTGGTTGGTGTATTTTGTAGTTCTAGCGATTGGATTTCACTCAAAACTCACCACATGACTCCTCCCACTATATTATGATGTTGCCCAAGTTTTGGGCTCGATCGGAAATCAATAGGTGTACGAAATTGGACAATTCACGTTCAAAGGCAGTTCCTGCCTTATTGGAGTGGTTGGTACATTTCGTAGTTCTAGTGATTGGATTTCACTCAAAACTCACCACATGACTCCTCCCCACATATTATGATGATTCCCAAGTTTTGGGCTCGATCGGAAATCAATGGGTGTATGAAATTGGACAATTCAAGTTCAAACGCAATTTGTTCCGAATTGGAGTGGTTGGTGTATTCCGTAGTTTTAGCGATTTTATTTCCCTCAAAACTCACCCCATGACTCCTCCCACCATATTATGATGATTCCCAAGTTTTGGGCTCGATCGGAAATCAATAGGTGTACGAAATTGGACACTTCAAGTTCAAAGGCAGTTTGTTCCGAATTGGAGTGGTTGGTGTATTCCGTAGTTCTAGCAATTGGAATTCTCCCAAAACTCTCCACATGACTCTTCCCACCATATTATAATGATGCCCAAGTTTTGGGCTCGATCGGAAATCAGTAGGTGTATGAAATTGGACAATTCAAGTTCAAAGGCAGTTTGTTCCGAATTGGAGGGTTGGAGTATACCGTAGTTCTAGCGATTGGATTTCACTCAAAACTCATCAAATGACTCCTCCCACCATATTATGATGATACCCAAGTTCTGGGCTCGATTGGAAAACAATAGGTGTACGAAATTGGACAATTCAAGTTCAAAGGCAGTTCCTGCTTTACCGGAGTGTTTTGTGTATTCCGTAGTTCTAGTGATTGGATTTCACTCAAAACTCACCAAATGACTCCTCCCACCATAGTATGATGGTGCCCAAGTTTTGGGCTCGATTGGAAATCAATAGGTGTACGAAATTGGACACTTCAAGTTCGAAGGCAGTTTGTTCCGAATTGGAGTGGTTGGTGTATTCCGTATTTTTAGCAATTTTATTTCACTCAAAACTCACCCCATGACTCCTCCTACCATATTATGATGATGCCCAAGTTTTGGGCTCAATCGGAAATCAATAGGTGTACGAAATTGGGCAATTCAAGTTCAAAGGCAGAACGTGCCTTATTGGAGTGGTTGGTACATTTCGTAGTTCTAACGATTGGATTTAACTCAACACTCACCAAATCGCTTCTCCCAACATATTATGTCTATTCCCAAGTTTTGGGCACGATCGGAAATCAATAATTGTACGAAATTGGACACTTGAAGTTCAGCGTCAGTTTGTTCCAAATTGGAGTGGTTGGTGTATTCTGTAGTTCTAGCGATTGGAATTCACTCAAAACTCACCACATGGCTCCTCCCACCATACTATGATGATGCCCAAGTTTTGGGCTCGATCGGAAAACAATAGGTGTCCGAAATTGGACAATTCAAATTCAAAGGCAGTTCGTGCATTATTGGAGTGTTTGGTGTATTCCGTGGTTCTAGCGATTGGATTTCACCCAAAACTCTCCACATGACTCCTCCCACCATATTATGATGATGCCCATGTTTTGGGCTCGATTGGAAATCTATAGGTGTACGAAGTTGGACACTTCAAGTTCAAAGGCAGTTTGTTCCGAATTGGAGTGGTTGGTGTATTTCCTAGTTCCAGCTATTGGATTTCACCTAAAACTCTCCACATGACTCCTCCCACCATATTATGACGATGCCCAAGTTTTGGGCTCGATCGGAAATCAATAGGTGTACGAAATTCGACACTTCCAGTTCAAAGGCAGATTGTTCCGAATTGGGGTGGTTAGTGTATTTCGTAGTTCTAGCGATTGGATTTCACTCAAAACTCTCCACATGACTCCTCCCACCATATTATGATGATGCCCAAGTTTTGGGCTCGATCGGAAATCAATAGGTGTACTAAATTGGAAAATTCAAGTTCAAAGGCAGTTTGTTCCGAAAAGGAGTGGTTGGTGTATTCCGATGTTCTAGCAATTGGATTTCACTCAAAACTCAGCAAATGACTCCTCCCACCATATTATGATGATGCCCAAGTTTTGGGCTCGATCGGAACTCAATAGGTGTACGAAATTGGACACTTCAAGTTCAAAGGCAATTTGTTCCAAATTGGAGTTGTTGGTGTATTCGGTTGTTCTAGCTATTGGATTTCACTCAAAACTCTCCGCAGGACTCCTCCCGCCATATTATGATGACGTCCAAGGTTTGGGCTCGATCGGAAATCCATAGGTGTACTAAATTGGACACTTCAAGTTCAGAGGCATTTTGTTCCGAATTGGAGTGGTTGGTGTATTCCGTAGTTCTAGCAATTGGATTTCACTCAAAACTCTCCACATGACTCCTCCCACCATATTATGATGATGTCCAAGTTTTGTGCTCGATCGGAAATCAATAGGTGTACGAAATTGGACAATTCAATTTCAAAGGCAGTTCGTGCTTTATTGGAGTGTTTGGTGTATTCTATAGTTCTAGCGTTTGAATTTCACTCAAAACTGATCAAATCACTCCTCCCAACATATTATGATGATTCCAAAGTTTTGGGATCGATCGGAAATCAACAGTTGTACGAAATTGGACACTTCAAGTACAGAGGCAGTTCGTGCCCTATTGGAGTGGTTGGTGTATTTCGTAGTTCTAGCAATTGCATTTCACTCAAAACTCACGAAATGATTCCTCCCAACATATTATGATGATTCCAAAGTTTTGGGCTCGATCGGAAATCAGTAGGTGTACGAAATTGGACACTTCAAGTTCAAAGGCAGTTTGTTCCGAGTTGGAGTGGTTGGTGTATTTTGTAGTTCTAGCGATTGGATTTCACTCAAAACTCACAACATGACTCCTCCCACCATATTATGGTGATGCCCAAGTTTTGGGCTCGATCGGAAATCAATAGGTGTACGAAATTGGACAATTCAAGTTCAAAGGCAGTTCGTGCCTTATTGGAGTGGTTGGTGTAGTTCGTAGTTCTAGCGACTGGATTTCACACAAAAACTCACCAAATGACTCCTCCTAACATATTATGATGATTCCAAAGTTTTGGGCTCGATCGGAAATCAGTAGGTGTACGAAATTGGACACTCCAAGTTCAAAGGCAGTTTGTTCCGAAATGGAGTGGTTGGTGTATTCCGTAGTTCTAGCGATTGGATTTCAATCAAAACTCACCGTATGACTTCTCCAACCAAAATATGATGATTCCCAAGTTTTGGGCTCGATCGGAAATCTATAGGTGTACGAAATTGGACAATTCAAGTTCAAAGGCAGTTAGAGCCTTATTGGAGTGGTTGGTGTATTTCGTAGTTCTAGCGATTGGGTTTCACTCAAAACGCTTCCTATGACTCCACCCAACATATTACGATGATGCCCAAGTTTTGGGCTCGATCGGAAATCAATAGGTGTACGAAATTACCCAATACAAGTTCATAGGCAGTTCGTGCTTTATCGGAATGTTTGGTGTATTCCGTAGTTCTAGCGATTGGATTTCACTCAAAACTCACCACATGACTCCTCCCTCCATATTATGATGATGCCCAAGTTTTGGACTCGATCGGAAATCAATAGGTGTACGAAATTGGGCACTTCAAGTTCAAAGGCAGTTTGTTCCGAATTCGAGTGGTTGGTGTATTCCGTAGTTCTAGCGATTAGATTTCACTCAAAACTCACCATATGACTACTCCCACCATACTATGATGATGCCTGAGGTTTGGGCTCTATCAGAAATCAATAGGTGCACGAAATTGGACACTTCAAGTTCAAAGGCAGTTGGTGCCATATTGGAGTGGTTGGTGTATTCCGTAGTTCTAGCGATTGGATTTCACCCAAGACTCTCCACATGACTCCTCCCACCAAATTATGATGATGCCCAAGTTTTGGGCTCGATCGGAAATCAATAGCTGCACGAAATTGGACAATTCAAGTTCAAAGGCAGTTGGAGTGGTTGGTGTATTTCATTGTTCTAGCGAATGGATGTCACTCAAAACTCACCAAATGTCTCCTCCCAACATATTATGATGATTCCCTAGTTTTGGGCTCGATCGGAAGTCAATAGGTGTACGAAATTGGACACTTCAAGTTCAAAGGCAGTTTGTTCCGAATATTAGTGGTTGGTGTATTCCGTAGTTCTAGCGATTGGATTTCAATCAAAACTCTCCACATGACTCCTCCCACCAAATTATGATGATGCCCAAGTTTTGGGCTCGATCAGAAATCGATAGGTGTACGAAATTGGACAATTCAAGTTTTGAAGGCAGTTGGAGTGGTTGGTGTATTTCGTAGTTCTAGTGAATGGATGTCACTCAAAACTCTCCACATGACACCTCCCACCAAATTATGATGATGCCCAAGTTTTGGGCTCGATCGGAAATCAATAGGTGTACGAAATTGGACAATTCAAGTTCGAAGGCAGTTGGAGTGGTTGGTGTATTTCGTAGTTCTAGCGAATGGATGTCACTCAAAACTCACCAAATGTCTCCTCCCAACATATTATGATGACTCCCAAGTTTTGGGCTCGATCGGAAATCAATAGGTGTACGAAATTGGACACTTCAAGTTCAAAGGCAGTTTGTTCCTAATTGGAGTGGTTGGTGTATTTTGTAGTTCTAGCGATTGGACTTCTCCCAAAACTCACCAAGTGACTCCTCCCAACATATTATGATGATTCCAAAGTTTTTGGCTTGATCGGAAATCAATTGTTGTACGAAATTGGACAGTTCAAGTTCAAAGGCAGTTTGTTCCGAATTGTAGTGGTTGGTGTATTCCGTAGTTCTAGCAATTGGATTTCACTCAAAACTCTCCACATGACTCCTCCCACCATATTATGATGATGGCCAAGTTTTGGGAACGATCGGAAATCAGTAGGTGTACGAAATTGGACGCTTCAAGTTCAAAGGCAATTTGTTCCAAATTGGAGTGGTTGGTGTATTTTGTAGTTCTAGCGATTGGACTTCTCCCAAAACTCACCAAGTGACGCCTCCAAACATATTATGACGATTCCAAAGTTTTTGGTTCGATCGAAAATCAATAGTTGTACGAAATTGGACACTTCAAGTTCAAAGGCAGTTTGTTCCGAATTGGAGTGGTTGGTGTATTCTGTTGTTCTAGCGATTGGATTTCACTCAAAACTTACCAAATGACTCCTCCCAACACATTATGATGATGCCCAAGTTTTGGGCTCGATTGGAAATCAATAGGTGTACGACATTGGACACTTCAAGTTCAAAGGCAGTTTGTTACGTATTGGAGTGGTTGGTATATTCCGTAGTTCTAGCGATTGGATTTCACTCAAACCTCTCCACATGACTCCTCCCACAATATTATGATGATGCCCAAGTTTTGGCCTCGATCGGAAATCAATATGTGTACGAAATTGGACACTTCAAGTTCAATTTCAAAGGCAGTTTGTTCTGAATTGGAGTGGTTGGTGTATTCCGTAGTTCTAGCGATTGGATTTCACTCAAAACTCACCACATGACTCCTCCCAACATATTATGATGATTCCCAAGTTTTGGGCTCGATCGGAAATCAATAGATGTACGAAATTGGACACTTCATGTTCAAACGCAGTTTGTTCCGAATTGGAGTGGTTGGTGTATTCCGTAGTTTTAACTATTGGGTTTCTCTCAAAACCCACCACACGACTCCTCCCACCATACTATGATTTTGCCCAAGTTTTGGGATCGATCAAAAATCAATAGGTGTACGAAATTGGACAATTCAAGTACAAAGGCAGTTCGTGCTTTATTGGAGTGTTTGGTGTATCCCGTAGTTCTAGCGATTGGATTTCACTCAAAACTCATCAAATGACTCCTCACACGAAATTATGACGATTCCCAAGTTTTGGGCTCGATCGGAAATCAATAGGTGTACGACATTGCACACTTTAAGTTCAAAGGCAGTTTGTTCCGAATTGGAGTGGTTGGTGTATTCCGTAGTTCTAGCTATTGGGTTTCTCTCAAAACCCACCACACAACTCCTCCCACCACACTATAATGATCCCCAAGTTTTGGGCTCGATCGGAAATCAATAGGTGGACGAAATTGGACAATTCAAGTTCAAAGGCAGTTCTTGCCTTATTGGAGTGGTTGGTACGTTTCGTAGTTCTAGCGATTGGATTTCACTCAAAACTCTCCAAATGACTCCGTCCAACATATTATGATGATTCCAAAGTTTTGGGCTCGATCGGAAATCAATAGGTGTACGAAATTGGGCACTTCAAGTTCAAAGGCAGTTTGTTCCGAATTGGAGTGGTTGGTGTATTCCGTAGTTCTAGCGAATGGATTTCACTCAAAACTCACCAAATGACTCCTCCTAACATATTATGATGATGCCCAAGTTTTCAGCTCGATCGGAAATCAGTAGGGTTCGGGGGCAGTATGTTCCGAATTGGAGTGGTTGGTGTATTCCGTAGTTCTAGCAATTGGATTTCACTCAACACTCTGCACATGACTCCTCCCACCATATTATGACGATGCCCATGTTTTGGGCTCGATCGGAAATGAATAGGTGTACGAAATTGGACACTTCAAGTTTAAAGGCAGTTTGTTCCGAATTGGAGTGGTTGGTGTTTTCCGCAGTTCTAGCGATTGGATTTCACTCAAAACTCACCAAATGACACCTCCCACCATATTATGATGATGCCCAAGTTTTGGGCTCGATCGGAAATCAATAGGTGTACGAAATTGGACAATTCAAGTTCGAAGGCAGTTCGTGACTTATTGGAGTGGTTGGTACATTTCGTTGTTCTAGCGGTTGGATTTCATTCAAAACTCACCAAATGGCTCCCCCCACCATATTATGATGTTGCCCAAGTTTTGGGCTCGATCGGAAATGAATAGGTGTACGAAATTGGACACTTCAAGTTCAAAGGCAGTTTGTTTCGAATTGGAGTGGTTGGTGTATTCAGCAGTTCTAGCGTTTGGATTTCAATCAAAACTCACCTAATGACTCCTCCCACCATATTATGATGATGCCCAAGTTTTGGGCTCGATCGGAAATCAATTGGTTCACGAAATTGGACAATTCAAGTTCGAAGGCAGTTCGTGACTTGTTGGAGTGGTTGGTACATTTCGTAGTTCTAGAGGTTGGATTTCATTGAAAACTCACCAAATGGCTCGTCCCACCACATTAAGATGATGCCCAAGTTCTGGGCTCGTTCGGAAATCAATAGGTGTACGAAATTAGACAATTCAAGCTCAAAGGCAGTTTGTGTCTTATTGGGGTGGTTGGAACATTTCGTAGTTCTAGCGATTTTATTTCACTCAGAACTCACCAACTGTCTCCTCCCAAAAAATTATGTTGATACCCAAGTTTTGGGCTCGATCGGAAATCAGTAGGTGTACGAAATTGGACACTTGAAGTTCGAAGTCAGTTTGCTCTGAATTGGAGTAGTTGGTGTATTCCGTAGTTCTAGCGATTGAATTTCACTCAAAACTCACCAATTGAGTCCACCCACCGTATTATGATGATGCCCAAGTTTGGGCTCGATCGGAAATCAATAAGTGTACGAAATTGGACAATTCAAGTTCAAAGGCAGTTCGTGCCTAATTGGTGTGGTCGATACATTTCATAGTTCTTGCGATTGGATTTCACTCAAAACTCACCAAATGACTCCTCCCACTATATTATGTTGAAGCCCAAGTTTTGGGCTCGATCGGAAATCAGTAGGTGTACGAAATTGGACACTTCAAGTTCAAAGGCGGTTCGTTCCTTGTTGGAGTGGTTGCCACATTTCGTAGTTCTAGCGATTGCATTTCACTCAAAACTCGCCAATTGCATCCTCCCACCATATTACGATGATGCCCAAGTTTTGGGCTCGATCGGAAATCAATAGGTGTACAAAATTAGACAATTCAAGTTGAAAGGCAGTTCGTGTCTTATTGGGGTGGTTGGAACATTTCGTTGTTCTAGCGATTTTATTTCACTCGGAACTCACCAAATGTCTCCTCCCGACAAATTATGTTGATGCCCAAGTTTTGGGCTCAGTCGAAAATCAACAGGTGTACGGACTTGGACACTTCAAGTTCAAAGGCAGTTCGTTCCGAATTGGAGTGGTTGGTACATTTCGTAGTTCTGGAGATTCTATTTCACTAAAAACTCACCAAATGTCTCCTACCACCATATTATGTTGATGCCCAAGTTTTGGGCTCGATCGGAAATCAATAGGTGTACGAAATTGCACACTTCAAGTTCAAAGGCAGTTTGTTCCGAACTGGGGTGGTTGGTGTATTCCGTAGTTCTAGCGATCGGATTTCACTGAAAACTCACCACATGTCTCCTCCCACCATATTGTGATGATGCCCAAGTTTTGTGGTCGATCGGAAATCAATAGGTGTACAAAATTGGGAAATTCAAGTTCAAAGGCAGTTCTAGCGATTGGATTTCACTCAAAACTCACCAAATGACTCCTCCCACCATATTATGTTGATGCCCAAGTTTTGGGCTCGTTCGGAAATCAATAGGAGTACGAAATTGGACACTTCTAGTTCGTAGGCAGTTTGCTCCTTATGGGAGTGGTTGGTGTATTCCGTAGTTCTAGTGATTGGTTTCACTGAAAACTCACCAAATGACTCTGCCAACATATTATGATGATGCCCAAGTTTTGGGCTCGATCGGAAATCAGTAGGTGTACGAAATTGGACAATTCAAGTTCAAAGGCAGTTTGTGCCTTATTGGAGTGGTTGGTGTATTTCGTAGTTCTAGCGATTGTATTTCACTCAAAACTCAGCATATGACTCCTCCCACCATATTATGATGATGCCCAAGTTTTGGGCTCGATCGGAAATAAATAGGTGTACGAAATTGTACAATTCAAGTTCACAGGCAATTCGTGCCTTATTGCCGTGGTTGGTGTATTACGTAGTTCTAGCGATTGGATTTCTCTCAAAACTCCCCACATTTGTCCTCCCACCATATTATGATGATGCCCAAGTTTTGGGCTCGATCGGAAGTCAGTAGGTGTACGAAATTGGACAATTGAAGTTCAAAGGCAGTTCATGACTTATTGGAGTTGTTGGTGTATTCCGTAGTTCTAGCGATTGGATTTCACTCAAAACTCACCACATGACTCCTCCCACCATATTATGTTGATGCCCAAGTTTGGGACTCGATCGGAATTCAACAGGTGTACGAACTTGGACAATTCAAGTTCAAACGCAGTTCATTCCTTGTTGGAGTGGTTGGTGTATTTCGTAGTTCTAGCGATAAGATTTCACTCAAAACTCAACACATGACTCCTCCTACCATATTATGATGTTGTACAGGTTTTGGGCTCGATCGGAAATCAATAGTTGTTCGAAATTGGACACATCAAGGTCTAAGGCAGTTTGTTCCGAATTGGAGTGGTTGGTTTATTTCGTAGTTCTAGCAATTGGATTTCACTCAAAACTCACCAAATAACTCCTCCAACCATATTATAATGATGCCCAAGTTTTGGGCCCGATCGGAAATCAGTAATTGTACGAAATTGGACAATTCAAGTTCAAAGGCAGTTCGTGCCTTATTGGAGTGGTTGGTGTATTTCATAGTTCTAGCGATTGGATTTCACTCAAAACTAACCAAACGACACCTCCCACCATATTGTGATGATTCCCAAGTTTTGGGCTCGATCGGAAATCAATAGGTGTACGAAATTGGCCACTTCAAGTTCAAAGGCAGTTTGTTCCGAATTGGAGTGGTTGGTGCATTCCGTAGTTCTAGTAATTGGATTTCACTCAAAACTCACCAAATGACACCTCCCAACATCTTATGATGATGCCCAAGTTTTGGGCTCGATCGGAAATCAATAGGTGTACGAAATTGGACACTTCAAGTTTAAAGGCAGTTTGTTCCTAATTGGAGTGGTTGGCGTATTCTGTAGTTCTAGCGGTTGGATTTCACTCAAAACTCACCACATGACTCCTCCCACCATATTATAATGATGCCCAAGTTTTGGGCTCGATCAGAAATCAATAGGTGTACAAAATTGGACAATTCAAGTTCAAAGGCAGTTCGTGCCTTATTGGAGTGGTTGGTGTATTTCATAGTTCTAGCGATTGGATTTCACTCAAAACTCACCAAATCACTCTTCCCAACACATCATGATGATGCCCAAGTTTTGGGATCAATCGGAAATCAATAGGTGTACGAACTTGGACACTTCAAGTTCAAAGGCAGTTTGTTCTAAATTGGAGTGGTTGGTGTATTCCGTAGTTCAAGCAATTGAATTTCAGTCAAAACTCACCAGATGACTCCTCCCAACATATTACGATGACGCCCATGCTTTGGGCTCGATCGGAAATCAATAGGTGTACGAAATTGGACACTTCAAGTTCAAACGCAGTTTGTTCCGAATTGGAGTGGTTGGTGTATTCCATAGTTTTAGCCATTGGATTTCACTCAAAACTCACAAAATGACTCTTCCCAACACATTATGACGATGCCCAAGTTTTGGGCTCGATCGGAAATCAATAGGTGTACGAACTTGGACACTTCAAGTTCAAAGGCAGTTTGTTCCGAATTGGAGTGGTTGGTGTATTCCGTAGTTCTAGCGATTGGATTTCACTTAAAACTCTCTACATGACTCCTCCCACCATATTATGATGATGCCCAAGTTTTGGGCTCGATCGGAATTCAATTGGTGTACGAAATTGGACACTTCAAGTTAAAAGGCAGTTTATTCCAAATTTGAGTGGTTTTTGTATTCCGTAGTTCTAGCGATTGGATTTCTCTCAAAACTCCCCACATGACTCCTCCCACCATATTATGAGGATGCCCAAGTTTTGGGCTCGAACGGAAATCAATTGGTGTACGAAATTGGACACTTCAAGTTCAAAGGCAATTTGTTCCGAATTGGAGTGGTTGGTGTATTCCGTAGTTCTAGCGATTGGATTTCCCTCAAAACTCACCACATGACTCCTCCCACCGTATTATGATGATGCCCAAGTTTTGGTCTCGATCGGAAATCAATAGGTGTACGAAATTGGACAATTCAAGTTCAAAGGCAGTTCGTGCCTTTTTTGAGTGGTTAGTTTATTTCGTAGTTCTAGCGATTGGATTTCACTCAAAACTCACCAAATGAGTCCTCCCAACATATTATGATGATGCCCAAGTTTTGGGCTCGATCAGAAATGAATAGGTGTACGAAATTGGACACTTCAAGTTCAAAGGCAGTTTGTTCCGAATTGGAGTGGTGGTGTGTTCTGTAGTTCTAGCGATTGGATTTCCCTCAAAACTCACCACATGACTCCTCCCACCGTATTATGATGATGCCCAAGTTTTGGTCTCGATCGGAAATCAATAGGTGTACGAAATTGGACAATTCAAGTTCAAAGGCAGTTCGTGCCTTATTGGAGTAGTTGGTGTATTTCGTAGTTCTAGCGATTGGATTTCACTCAAAACACACCAAATGACTCCTCCCAACATATTATTATGATGCCCAAGTTTTGGGCTCGATTTGAAATGAATAGGTGTACGAAATTGGACACTTCAAGTTGGAAGGCAGTTTGTTCCAAATTGGAGTGGTTGGTGCATTCCGTAGTTCTAGCGATTGGATTTCACTCAAAACTCACCAAATGACTCCTCCCACCATTTTATGATGATGCCCAAGTTTTGGGCTCGATCAGAAATCAATAGGTGTACGAAATTGGACAATTCAAGTTCAAAGGCAGTTCGTGCCTTTTTGGAGTGGTTAGTTTATTTCATAGTTCTAGCGATTGGATTTCACTCAAAACTCACCAAATCACTCCTCCCAACATATTACGATGTTGCCCAGGTTTTGGGCTCAATCGAAAATCAATAGGTGTACGAAATTGGACACTTCAAGTTCAAAGGCAGTTTCTTCCGAATTGGAGTGGTTGGTGTATTCCGTAGTTCTAGAGATTGGATTTCCCTCAAAACTCTCCACATGACTCCTCCCACCATATTATGATGATGCCCAAGTTTTGGGATCGATAGGAAATCAATAGGTGTACGAAATTGGATAATTCAAGTTCAAAGGCAGTTCGTGCCTTATTGGAGTGGTTGGTGTATTTCGTAGTTCCAGCGATTGGATTTCACTCAAAACTCACGAAATGACTCCCCCCAACATATTATGATGATGCCCAAGTTTTGGGCTCAATCGGAAATCAATAGGTGTACGGAATTGGACACTTCAAGTTTAAAGGCATTTTGTTCCGAATTGGAGTGGTTGGTGTATTCCGTAGTTCTAGCGATTGGATTTCCCTCAACACTAGCCACATGACTCCTCCCACCATATTGTGATGATGCCTAAGTTTTGGGATCGATAGGAAATCAATAGGTGTATGAAATTGGACAATTCAAGTTCAAAGGTAGTTCGTGCCTTATTGGAGTGGTTGCTGTATTTCGTAGTTCTAGCGATTGGATTTCACTCAAAACTCACCAAATGACTCCTCCCAACATATTATGATGATGCCCAAGTTTTGGGCTCGATCAGAAATGAATAGGTGTACGAAATTGGACACTTCAAGTTCAAAGGCAGTTTGTTACGAATTGGAGTGGTGGTGTGTTCTGTAGTTCTAGCGATTGGATTTCCCTCAAAACTCACCACATGACTCCTCCCACCGTATTATGATGATGCCCAAGTTTTGGTCTCGATCGGAAATCAATAGGTGTACGAAATTGGACAATTCAAGTTCAAAGGCAGTTCGTGCCTTATTGGAGTAGTTGGTGTATTTCGTAGTTCTAGCGATTGGATTTCACTCAAAACACACCAAATGACTCCTCCCAACATATTGTTATGATGCCCAAGTTTTGGGCTCGATCTGAAATGAATATGTGTACGAAATTGGACACTTCAAGTTGGAAGGCAGTTTGTTCCAAATTGGAGTGGTTGGTGCATTCCGTAGTTCTAGCGATTGGATTTCACTCAAAACTCACCAAATGACTCCTCCCACCATTTTATGATGATGCCCAAGTTTTGGGCTCGATCAGAAATCAATAGGTGTACGAAATTGGACAATTCAAGTTCAAAGGCAGTTCGTGCCTTTTTGGAGTGGTTAGTTTATTTCATAGTTCTAGCGATTGGATTTCACTCAAAACTCACCAAATCACTCCTCCCAACATATTACGATGTTGCCCAGGTTTTGGGCTCAATCGAAAATCAATAGGTGTACGAAATTGGACACTTCAAGTTCAAAGGCAGTTTCTTCCGAATTGGAGTGGTTGGTGTATTCCGTAGTTCTAGAGATTGGATTTCCCTCAAAACTCTCCACATGACTCCTCCCACCATATTATGATGATGCCCAAGTTTTGGGATCGATAGGAAATCAATAGGTGTACGAAATTGGATAATTCAAGTTCAAAGGCAGTTCGTGCCTTATTGGAGTGGTTGGTGTATTTCGTAGTTCCAGCGATTGGATTTCACTCAAAGCTCACGAAATGACTCCCCCCAACATATTATGATGATGCCCAAGTTTTGGGCTCAATCGGAAATCAATAGGTGTACGAAATTGGACACTTCAAGTTTAAAGGCATTTTGTTCCGAATTGGAGTGGTTGGTGTATTCCGTAGTTCTAGCGATTGGATTTCCCTCAACACTAGCCACATGACTCCTCCCACCATATTGTGATGATGCCTAAGTTTTGGGATCGATAGGAAATCAATAGGTGTATGAAATTGGACAATTCAAGTTCAAAGGTAGTTCGTGCCTTATTGGAGTGGTTGCTGTATTTCGTAGTTCTAGCGATTGGATTTCACTCAAAACTCACCAAATGACTCCTCCCAACATATTATGATGATGCCCAAGTTTTGTTCTCGATCAGAAATGAATAGGTGTACGAAATTGGACACTTCAAGTTCAAAGGCAGTTTGTTCCGAATTGGAATGGTTGGTGTGTTCTGTAGTTCTAGCGATTGGATTTCACTCAAAACTCCCCAAATGACTCCTCCCAAAATATTATCATGATGCCCAAGTTTTGGGCTCGATCGGAAATTGACGAAGGCTTCTTGTGATTAATATGTGCAAGTTCACTTAGGATGAATACCACGTCTTAAGGGTTGCATGGTTTTTCAAAAGGTTTCACAGAACTTAATAAGTCATGTATGTTTAGATTTGATCTGAATACCACAGACGGATTGCATGTGTGATGTACGCTCTATGTTGGGGGTCCAAGTAGGCATATATTAGGAATACCTAACCTTCGAAATATGCATGTATAGGTCATAAGTAATTGGGAGAACTATATAGAATTGTTAAGGTGACGGCGGATCCCTAGTGCTTTCTTAATTTGATTTCTAAAAACACAACTGTTTCTCTTGCCCTTAGTTTTAAGCTTGCATATTGTCTTATTTTTATTAGTTAATTTCCTTTTAATTTAAGGTCTTCAAATCAAACATCTCAAATTTCTCTTTTACAATAATTAATTAGAATTTGGTTTGATACGAGTTATTTAATAATCCCTGCGGAGAACGACCTTGCGAGAATCATTTATACTACAATAACCTTGTCATTCTTGCAAGTTTTGTAGGAGTTTTAACCCTGTTTGCGCAGGTACAAAAAAGCCTATCAGAGGTTGGTGAGCCTTTGGGTAATTCTTTAACAGCTCATGCCACTAACATACCAGGTAGCATTACATATCCAGCAGTGGAGGAAGGTTCTACATTCGAAATCAAGCGTCACATGTTGAGTATTCTACCTACATTTCATGGGTTATCAACCGATGATCCTAACATGCACATTGCAGAATTTTTAATGGGATGCAAGAATATTTTGGTGAAAGGATTTTCAGTTGAATCTATTAAGCTTCGTTTATTTCCATACACATTGAAAGATCAAGCAAGGAGATGGCTCCTCACACTTCCATCTGGAAGCATTAGCACTTGGAACCAACTCAGTGAACAATTCTTAAACAAGTATTATCCAGCTTCAAAGACTCTCGACATGAGAACTCAGATTTTATCTTTTGCCCAAAAACCAAATGAAGAGTTTCATGAGGTGTGGGAACGGTTTAAAGAGTTGAATAGAAAATGTCCACATTCTGGTATTAGCAGTACAGATCAAGTGCATATATTTTTCAGAGGGTTAAATATGACAACAAAAACTCTTGTCAACGCTTCATGTGGAGGTTCGTACAAGGATAAAAATGCACAAGAGGCTTGTTTATTATTTGAAAAAATGGCAGCAGATACACAACAATGGGCAGTTGAGCAGCCACAATCTAGGTCTGTTTTTGAGATATCTAATGGTTCTCCATATATGTCAGCACAAATTGAAAAAATGGAGAAAAAGCTTGAAAGATTTGATGCAAAATTTGACATGTTATTACAAAGAATTCCAGGTTCACAGGTTGCTGTACAGCAACCTTTACCAGCTGCCTGTAGCATTTGCAATGTGACAACCCATGATTTTTTGAGCTATCCGCATAAAGATGCTTATCCGGAATTTGCAGCGGAACAAGTTAATGCATTTAATAATTTCTAGCGTCCAAGATATGACCCGTATTCAAATGTTTACAACCCGGGTTGGAGAGATCATCCTAATTTTAAGTGGGACAGAGATCAGCCTGCAAGGCCACAATTTCAACAACAGGTACAGCAACCTGCTGCACCTAAGGCTGCTTGGGAGGTTGCAATTGAAAAATTAGCAAACGCCACCAGTCAAGAATTCCAAAATTTGCAAGCAACAGTGAAAAACATAGAAAAACAAATGGGGCAGATTGCATTCCAAGTTTCAGAAAGAGCACCAGGTACATTTCCTAGCCAAACTGAACAGAATCCAAGGGGAGGTGCAGATTGTAAGGCAGTTCGAGTTCTACGTTCGGGTAAAAGTTATGACAACAGAGGTGAAATTTGTGCTGGAAATTCGCAGGCAGCATCACAGCCACGACCAGATTCCGGAAATTCTGCAGGTTCTGATATTATTGCAGATTCTGCAATTTTTGGAGATTCTACAGAGTCTATGGGCAGATATGAAAACAGTGAAAAAATTGCTGCAGAAACTGCAGAACGTGTTTATGTGCCTCCAATGCCTTATCCCGAAAGGTTGAAGCCCAAAGTTAAAGATCAACAGTTGACAGATTTTATGAAGACATTGGCCAAAGTTCAGATCAATCTCCCATTAATTGATGCAATTAAGAACATTCCATCTTATGCCAAGTTTTTAAAGGATGTTTGCACAAAGAAAAAGAAGCTCGTGGATTTTGAAAAAGTCATTCTTACAGAACAGTGCAACGCAATTTTATTACACAAACTGCCTCCAAAGAAACAAGACCCAGGGAGTTTTACAATTTCATGCACAATTGGAAATTCTAATTTTAAGCGTGCTTTAATTGATTTGGGTGCCAGTATTAATTTAATGCCTTTTTCTGTTTTTCAGAGACTAGGACAAGGAGAAATCAAGCCTACATCAGTTATTCTACAACTCGCGGACCGTTCAGTTGCTTACCCTAGGGGAATTATTGAAGACCTCATTATTAAAGTGGATAATCTCTATCTTCCTGCAGATTTTGTGGTTTTGGATATGGATGAAGACATGCAAACACCGATTATTTTGGGGAGACCATTTATGGCAACAGCTAGGACTTTAATTGATGTGGAAGCTAGAACATTAACTTTACGAGTTCAAGACCATTCTGTGGTTTTTAATTTGTTTGAAGGAGCAAAACGTCCTGCTGAACAGCAGGAATGTATGCACATTGATGTGATAGCCAATATGGTTCAAGCCAGCTTTCAAGCAAGTTCAAATACAAATAAGTTGCTCAGCGGGGGAAAAGCGAAAAAGCTGAAATTGCAGTTAAATGAGCTAGAGGAAACTCGTCAAGGTGCTTACGACAGTTCTCACATCTACAAGGAAAGAACTAAGGCATTTCATGATAGTAAAATTTTGCGGAAGGAATTTCGGCCAGGGAAAAAGGTTACGTTATTCAATTCAAGGTTGAAGTTATTTCCAGGGAAGTTAAAGTCTCGTTGGAATGGCCCTTATTTGGTTACTAAGGTTTATCCTCATGGGGCAGTTGATATTACAAGTGAAATTAATGGCAACACATTCAAAGTGAACGGTCACAAGCTGAAACCATATTTGGAGTCGCCCTTCGATATTGCACGCGAGTCACTGACTCTGAAGGAACCAGTGATCTGACCACCAGGCTTCTGCAACGTCTAGCTACAGACTTAAAATAAAGCGCTTATTGGGAGGCAACCCAATTTTTCTAAACTCGTTATTTCTTTTTGTTGGTTTTCTTTATCTAGTTGTTTTTATTTTCTTTCTACTCCTAACACATATTTGGTTCAATGCAGGACACAACAATCAGCAGCAAACATACTAGCAGATTATCCTATACTGGAATCATGCACCCAGCAGCAATCCTACACTGGACTCATGCACCCAGTAGCAAGTCTACATGAACATCAAAGGCAGCTATTCCTATGCTGGAATCATGCACCCAGCAGCAAGTCTACCAGATTACAACCACAAAACTTGCAGGGATTCGATATTATACCTGCTCGCAACTTGAAGATTGACTTGCTCGCTGACATCCGGCAGTCTCCACGTCTAATTTCCAAGTTGATGCAAATCTAAAATTGAAGCAGATGAAAACAGATGTGGATGAGTCACTCAAGATAAGGCAAAGAGGTTCTTCAGTCCTAACTGAACTGAAGCCAAAATTGCTACTTCCATCAATCGAAGTTGAAAGTGATGGATTACAAGCAAACCGCGAGGCTTACCGTTACCCAAGCTCAGAAACATAATTTTCATCAGTTATGACTCATTTACAACACACAATAGGGTGAAAGTCAGAAATTCTACAGGGGATCGTGTTTATACCTCTATGGGATGGCTCACTTCAGATTTTTGCAGAGACCAATGTGTGGTGTAAATCTGCTCAGATTTGCAAGTTTGGGGGTTAACCGCACATGGATACACATACACGCAAGGGTTAGACTTTGCTCACACCACCAATTCTGAAACGAAAATTCCAATTTCTGAGGAAGGTTTTACCTTTGGCCTCTCAGATCTGATGTTTGAAGTGCATCGTTAAGGACGGAGCGGCTCCTTTGTTACTCCAAATACCATTTCGAGCAAATCCAACACAGAAAACTCCAGGTTTGAGTTTTGAAACAGCTGCGAACGAGAGAGACTTTTGGGTTTTGAGAGAAATGATAGAAGAGAACGGCGTGGATTCTAAGAAAAATTGAATGGAGTATGGGTTCTGATGAGCACAGGGACAATGAGAGCCGTTGGCTCTGGCTCTAGTCAAGAGTCCATTGGATTCTACTTTTTTATCAATTGCCAAAGACAATACTCAAGCCATCAACTAGCAGGTGGCGTCCATTCATGTTGATGGCGTCAATTCAGTCACCACAAGCAGGTGTGTTCTTTTCATTATTTTCGTATTTTAAATTTTTCTTTGGTTCTTTCTTTTATTTGTGCTTGCATTTTATTTTTCTGTTTTCTTTTAGGATTTATTATTTTTATTAACTTCTTTATTCTCTTTTCCACACCTTGAGGACAATGTGTGATTTAAGTTTGGGGGAAAGTAAATTTTAGATTTTAATTTTTTGAGTCTTGTTTAAAATTTTTGTTTTTAAGTTAATATCCATAAATTATTTTAAACGTTAGAACAAATGGACATGGTGAAGATTAATCCCACATTAGAGTCTTTTCTATTTATTGTTGCTTAGACACTAATTCATGAATTACACTTTGAAATTTGCACATCACACCAACATGGTTTGTGGAGAGTGAGATTGAAATACTTACTTTTTGTCTAAGTGTGTTTTAATTTTTGTTCTATATAAAATAAAGTTAGTATGTGTTATAAAGTAATAATTGTCTCACCTGAGGCTTTGCCTAGTAACCGAGCCAGTCCTGCCTAATCAGCAGTGATTCTCGAGTAAAACGGTAGAGTTTTGGCATGGGGTAGAGTGGTTAGTTGGTTTCGTAGCCTTTTCAACTCGAGTTAATAAGTCCTTAGGGGTGTTCTACACCTAGTGCCCTAAAGCCTTGATGGTTTGGGAGTCATTGACTTAAAGCTCGTTACATGGGTTGGACTGAAAGCTTAAGGGAACCAACATTGCACGACCACTACTGTTACTGGAAAAAAAAAAAAAAAAAAAAAAAAAAAAAAAAAGTGAGAAGTAAGTGTGTGAAGTATGAATAAAAGGGATGAGAGGTAAGGGTTTAGTCGAGTCTCCTTAACTATGATGGTTCACTTTACACCGAAGGAAGTTTGTGAATTCTTTTCTAATTGATTCTAAGTAGCTTAGACTCTGTGGTGGGATTGGTTGGAACTTTTGAAAAGATGTTCTAGTTTTTAACATTTTCTATGGATTGCAACTTGAATGGAAATTTTGTTTAGCTAGGTTTTATTTAAAGTTTTTGGTTTGTTAGTTTTTATTTTCTAGATTTGTTTTGCTTGAGGACAAGCAAAAAGCTAAGTTTGGGGGTATTTTGATGGGCATATTTTATATTATATATTTAGCCCCATTCTTAATATATTTTGGTTAATATTTTGGAAGAATTTTGATAGTTTGAATTATATTTTCAATATAGGACTTTCCACTTCCTCTGGAGCAAAACATAGTCAAATGGACGAATTTTGGAGTAATTCCAATTGGAGGACTTTCGTGAGTCACTTGGCTTGATCGTATCAAAATTTCAGACTTTTCTACCAAGCGGTTATTTTCTGGCGATAAAATAAAGAAGCAGTGCGCGATGCTGGAATAGTGACGATTTGGGCTTTTATCGTGTTTTGGAGCCCAAGATGACCTCAGATGAGTTCATGGCCTTCTGGAGAAGTGTTCGGAACGTTTTTATCTTTAAAACGAGCTATATTGGGCTGGATTTGGAGCAGATTTGAGGCCAAAACGTGGCTGGTCAGATTGGGGGCAGATTCTCCTAATCCAATTTGGACTTTATATCCTAGTATTATTTTATTTTAA
Organism: Prunus campanulata; assembly: GCA_034190965.1. Classification (NCBI taxonomy): domain Eukaryota; kingdom Viridiplantae; phylum Streptophyta; class Magnoliopsida; order Rosales; family Rosaceae; genus Prunus; species Prunus campanulata. The sequence goes on along the minus strand of CM067209.1, from coordinate 11,153,381 downwards.
CCTAGTTTCCTTGTGGGGATTGGGCAGCTAGGTTTTAGGAGGTATTTAAGTTATTTTTCACAGAAAATTTAGGGACTTCTCTTTTGGCTTTTGAACGCGATTTTGCTAGGGTTTTTGAAGAACTTCTACTTCAAGGTGTTTTCGATCTTTTATTATTTTAATGAAGAACTTGATTATTATTATTATGAACATGCGTAACTAACTCTCTTTTGCTAGGGTGAGGCCATGAGCCTTAGCAAGAATATGTAGTTTCTATCCAATCTACTTATGATTATATGCATGCAGGTTTTCGAATTATTCATCACTGGGTTAAACTATCTAAGTGTCTTGATGCTTGATCACCATTAGGATGTTTAGAAAAGTAATTTGATGCAGTTTTGGTCGGAGGTCGGTCCCTGAAATTGACGAAGGCTTCTTGTGATTAATATGTGCAAGTTCACTTAGGATGAATACCACGTCTTAAGGGTTACATGGTTTTTCAAAAGGTTTCACAGAACTTAATGAGTCATGTATGTTTAGATTTGATCTGAATACCACAGACGGATTGCATGTGTGATCTACGCTCTATGTTGGGGGTCCAAGTAGGCATATATTAGGAATACCTAACCTTCGAAATATGCATGTATAGGTCATAAGTAATTGGGAGAACTATATAGAATTGTTAAGGTGACGGCGGATCCCTAGTGCTTTCTTAATTTGATTTCTAAAAACACAACTGTTTCTCTTGCCCTTAGTTTTAAGCTTGCATATTGTATTATTTTTATTAGTTAATTTCCTTTTAATTTAAGGTCTTCAAATCAAACATCTCAAATTTCTCTTTTACAATAATTAATTAGAATTTGGTTTGATACAAGTTATTTAATAATCCCTGCGGAGAACGACCTTGCGAGAATCATTTATACTACAATAACCTTGTCATTCTTGCAAGTTTTGTAGGAGTTTTAACCCTGTTTGCGCAGGTACAAAAAAGCCTATCAGAGTGGTTGGTGTATTCCGTAGTTCTAGCGATTGGATTTCACTCAAAACTCTCCACGTGACTCCTCCCACCATATTATGATGATGTCCAAGTTTTGGGCTCGATCAGAAATCAATAGGTGTACGAAATTGGACACTTCAAGTTCAAAGGCAATTTGTTCCGAATTGGAGTGGTTGGTGTATTCCGTAGTTCTAGCAATTGGATTTCCCTCAAAACTCACCACATGACTCCTCCCACCGTATTATGATGAAGCCCAAGTTTTGGTCCCGATCGGAAATCAATAGGTGTACGAAATTTGACAATTCAAGTTCAAAGGCAGTTCGTGCCTTATTGGAGTGGTTGCTGTATTTCGTAGTTCTAGCGATTGGATTTCACTCAAAACACACCAAATGACTCCTCCCAACAAATTATGATGATGCCCAAGTTTTGGGCTCGATCGGAAATGAATAGGTGTACGAAATTGGACACTTCAAGTTCAAAGGCAGTTTATTCCGAATTGGAGTGGTTGGTGTATTCCGTAGTTCTAGCGATTGGATTTCACTCAAAACTCACCACATGACTCCTCCCACCATATTATGATGATGCCCAAGTTTTGGGCTCGATCGGAAATCAATAGGTGTACCAAATCGGACAATTCAAGTTCAAAGGCAGTTCGTTCCTTATTGGAGTGGTTATTGTATTTCGTAGTTCTAGCGATTGGATTTCACTCAAAACTCACCAAATGAATCTTCCCAACACATTATGACGAAGCCCAAGTTTTGGGCGCGATCGGAAATCAATAGGTGTACGAAATTGGACACTTCAAGTTCAAAGGCAGTTTGTTCCGAATTGGAGTGGTTGGTGTATTCCGTAGTTCTAGCGATTGAATTTTACTCAAAACTCACCAAATGACTCCTCCCAACATATTATGATGATGCGAAAGTTCTGGGCTCGATCAGAAATCAATAGGTGTACGAAATTGGACACTTCAATTTCAAAGGCAGTTTGTTCCGAATTGGAGTGGTTGGTGTATTTCGTAGTTCTAGAGATTGGATTTCACTCAAAACTCACCAAATGACTCCTCCCACCATATTATGATGATGCCCAAGTTTTGGGCTCGATCGGAAATCAATACGTGTACGAAATTGGACAATTCAAGTTCAAAGGCAGTTCGTGCCTTATTGGAGTGGGTTGTGTATTCCGTAGTTCTAGCGATTGAATTTCACTCAAAACTCACCACATGACTCCTTCCACCATATTATGATGATGCCCAAGTTTTGGGCTCGATCGGAAATAAATAGGAGTACGAAATTGGACCATTCAAGTTCGAAGGCAGTTCGTGCCTTATTGGAGTGGTTGGTGTATTCCATAGTTCTAGCGATTGGATTTCACTCAAAAGTCACCACATGACTCCTTCCACCATATTATGATGATGCCCAAGTTTTGGGCTCAATCGGAAATAAATAGGAGTACGAAATTGGGCAATTCAAGTTCGAAGGCAGTTCGTGCCTTACTGGAGTGGTTGGTGTATTCCGTAGTTCTAGCGATTGGATTTCCCTCAAAACTCACTAAATTACTCCACCCACCATATTTTGATGAAGCCCAAGTTTTGGGCTCGATCGGAAATCAATGGGTGTATGAAATTGGACACTTCAAGTACAAAGGCAGTTTGTTCCGAATTGGAGGGGTTGGTGTATTCCGTAGTTCTAGTGATTGGATTTCACTCAAAACTCTCCACACGACTCCACCCACCATATTATGATGAAGCCCAAGTTTTGGGCTCGATATCACTCAAAACTCTCCACACGACTCCACCCACCATATTATGATGAAGCCCAAGTTTTGGGCTCGATCGGAAATCAATAGGTGTACGAAATTGTACAATTCAAGTTCAAAGGCAATTCGTGCATTATTGGAGTGGTTGGTGTATTCCGTTGTTCTAGCGATTGGATTTCACTCAAAACTCGCGACATGACTCCTCCCACCATATTATGATGAAGCCCAAGTTTTGGGCGCGATCGGAAATCAATAGGTGTACGAAATTGGACACTTCAAGTTCAAAGGCAGTTTGTTCCGAATTGGAGGGGTTGGTGTATTCCGTAGTTCTAGGGATTGGATTTCACTCAAAACTCACCAAATGACTCCTCCCAACATATTATGATGATGCCCAAGTTTTGGGCGCGATCGGAAATCAATAGGTGTTCGAAATTGGACACTTCAAGTTCAAAGGCAGTTTGTTCCGAATTGGAGTGGTTGGTGTATTCCGTAGTTCTAGCGATTGGATTTCACTCAAAACTCTCGACATGAAACCTCCCACCATATTATGTTGATGCCCAAGTTTTGGGCTCGATTGGAAATCAATAGGTGTACGAAATTGGACAATTCAAGTTGAAAGGCAGTTCGTGCCGTATTGGAGTGGTTGGTGTATTCAACAGTTCTAGCGATTGGATTTCACTCAGAACTCACCACATGACTCCTCCCACCATTTTATGATGATGCCCAGGTTTTGGGCTCGATCGGAAATCAATAGGTGTATGAAATTAGACACTTCAAGTTAGAAGGCAGTTTGTTCGGAATTGGAGTGGTTGGTGTATTCTGTAGTTCTAGTGATTCGATTTCACTCAAAATTCTCCACATGACTCCTCCCACCATATTATGATGATGCCCAAGTTTTGGGCTCGATCGGAAATCAATAGGTGTACGAAATTGGACAATTCAATTTCGAAGGCAGTTCGTGCTTTGTTGGAGTCTTTGGTGTATTCCGTTGTTCTAGCAATTGGATTTCACTCAAAACTCACCAAATGACTCCTCCCACCATTTTATGATGATGCCCAGGTTTTGGGCTCAATCGGAAATCAATAGGTGTATGAAATTGGACACTTCAAGTTCGAGGCAGTTTGTTCGGAATTGAAGTGGTTGGTTTCTTCCGTAGTTCTAGTGATTGGATTTCACTCAAAACTCTCCACACGACTCCACCCACCATATTATGATGAAGCCCAAGTTTTGGGCTCGATCAGAAATCAATAGGTGTACGAAATTGTACAATTCAAGTTCAAAGGCAATTCGTGCATTATTGGAGTGGTTGGTGTATTCCGTTGTTCTAGCGATTGGATTTCACTCAAAACTCGCGACATGACTCCTCCCACCATATTTTGATGAAGCCCAAGTTTTGGGCTCAATCGGAAATCATGAGGTGTACGAAATTGGACAATTCACGTTCAAAGGCAGTTCGTGCCTTATTGGAGTGGTTGGTGTATGTCGTAGTTCTAGCGATTGGATTTGACACAAAACTCACCAAATGACTCCTCCCAACATATTATGACAATGCCCAAGTTTTGGGCTCGATCGGAAATCAATTGGTGTACGAAATTGGACACTTCAATTTCAAAGGCAGTTTGTTCCGAACTGGACTGGTTGGTGTATTCCATAGTTCTAGCGATTGGATGTCACTTAGAACTCACCACATGACTCCTCCCACCATTTTATGATGATGCCCAGGTTTTGCGCTCGATCGGAAATCAATAGGTGTATGAAATTGGACACTTCAAGTTCGAAGGCAGTTTGTTCGGAATTGGAGTGGTTGGTGTATCCCGTAGTTCTAGTGGTTGGATTTCACCCAAAACTCTCCACATGACTCCTCCCACCATATTATGATGATGCCCAAGTTTTGGACTCGATCGGAAGTCAATAGGTGTGCGAAATTGGACACTTCAATTTCAAAGGCAGTTTGTTCCGAATTGGAGTGGTTGGTGTATTCCGTTGTTCTAGCGATTGGATTTCACTCAAAACTCACCAAACGACTCCTCCCACGAAATTATGATGATGACCAAGTATTGGGCTTGATCGAAATCAGTAGGTTTCAGAAATTGGACAATTCAAGTGCAAAGGCAGTCCGTTCCGAATTGGAGTGGTAGGAGTATTGCATAGTTCTAGGCGTTGGATTTCACTCAAAACTCTCCAAATGAGTCCTCCCACCATATTATGATGATGCCCAAGTTTTGGGCTCGATCGGAAATCAGTAGGTGTAAGAAATTGGACAATTCACTCCAAATGACTCCTCCCACCATAATATGATGATCCCCAAGTTTTGGGCTCGATCGGAAATCAATAGGTGTACGAAATTGGACACTTCAAGTTCAAAGGCAATGTTTGTTCCGAATTGGAGTGGTTTGTGTTTTCCATAGTTCTAGCGATTGGATTTCACTCAGAACTCACCACGTGACTCCACCCACCATATTATGATGATGCCCAAGTTTTGGGCTCCATCGGAAATCAATAGGTGTACGAAATTGGACAATTCAAGTTCAGAGGCCGTTCCTGCCTTATTGGAGTGGTTGGTGTATTTTGTAGTTCTAGCGATTGGATTTCACTCAAAACTCACTAAATGACTCCTCCCAACATATTATGATGATGCCCAAGTTTTGGGCTCGATCGGAAATGAATAGGTGTTCGAAATTGGACAATTCAAGTTCAAAGGCAGTTTGTTCCGAATTGGAGTGGTTGGTGTATTCCATAGTTCTAGCGATTGGATTTCACCCAGAACTCACCACGTGACTCCACCCACCATATTATGATGATGCCCAAGTTTTGGGCTCGATTGGAAATCAATAGGTGTACGAAATTGGACAATTCAAGTTCAGAGGCCGTTCCTGCCTCATTGCAGTGGTTGGTGTATTCCGTAGTTCTAGCGTGTGGATTTCACTCAAAACTCTCCCAATAACTCCGCCCACCATATTATGATGATGCCCAAGTTTTGGACTCGATCGGAAATCAATAGGTGTACGAAACTGAACAATTCAAGTTCATAGGCAGTTCGTGCCTTATTGAAGTGGTTGGTGTATTTCATAGTTCTAGCGATTGGATTTCACTCAAAACCCACCAAATGAATCCTCCCAACATATTATGATGATGCCCAAGTTTTGGGCTCGACCGGAAATCAATAGGTGTACGAAATTGGACACTTCAAGTTCAAAGGCAGTTTGTTACGAATTGGAGTGGTTGGTGTATTCCGTTGTTCTAGCAATTGGATTTCACTCAGAACTCACCACAAGCCTCCTCCCCCCATATTATGAAGATTTCCAAGTTTTGGGCAAGATCGGAAATGAATAGGTGTTCGAAATTGGACGCTTCAAGTTCAAAAGCAGTTTGTTCCAAATCGGAGTGGTTGGTGTATTCCGTAGGTGTAGCGATTGGATTTCACTCAAAACTCACCACATTTGTCCTCCCTCCATACTATGATGATGCCCAAGTTTTGAGCTCGATCGGAAATCAAAAGGTGTACGAAGTTGGACAATTCAAGTTCAACGGCAATTCGTGCCTTATTGGAGTGGTTGGTGTATTCCATAGTTCTAGCGATTGGATTTCACTCAAAACTCACCAAATGACTCCTCCCAACATATTATGATGATGCCCAAGTTTTGGGCTTGACTGGAAATAAATAGGTGTACAAAATTGGACCCTTCAAGTTCAACGGCAGTTTGTTCCGAATTGGAATGGTTGGTGTATTCCGTAGTTCTAGCGATTGGATTTAACACAGAACTCACCACATGACTCCTACCCCCATATTATGAAGATGCCCAAATTTTTGGCTCGATCGGAAATGAATAGGTGTACGAAATTGGACACTTCAAGTTTAAAGGCAGTTTGTTCCGAATTGGAGTGGTTGGGGTATTCCGTAGTTCTAGCGATTGGATTTCACTCAAAACTCACCAAATGACACCTCCAGCCATATTATGATGATGCCCAAGTTTTGGGCTCGATCGGAAATTAATAGGTGTACGAAATTTGACTATTCAAGTTCAAAGGCAGTTCGGGCCATATTGGAGTGTTTGGTGCATTTCGTAGTTCTAGCGATTGGATTTCACTCAAAACTCACCAAATGACTCCTCCCAACATATTTTGATGATGCCCAAGTTTTGGGCTCGATCGGAAATCAATAGGTGTACGAAATTGGACACTTCAAGTTCGAAGGCAGTTTGTTCCGAATTTTAGTGGTTGGTGTATTCCATAGTTCTAGCGATTGGATTTCACTCAACACGCTCCACATGACTCCTCCCACCATATTATGATGATGCCCAAGTTTTAGGCTCGATCGGAATTCAATAGGTGTACTAAATTGGACACTTCAAGTTCAAAGGCAGTTTGTTCCAAATTGGAGTGGTTTTTGTATTTCGTAGTTCTAGCAATTGGATTTCTCTCAAAACTCACCACGTGACTCTTCCCCCCATATTATGATGATGCCCAAGTTTTGGGCTCGATAAGAAGTCAATAGGTGTACGAAATTGGACAATTCAAGTTCAAAGGCAGTTCGTGCCTTATTGGAGTGGTTGGTGTATCTCGTAGTTCTAGTGATTGGATTTCACTCAAAACTCACCAAATGACTCCTCCCAACATATTATGATGATGCCCAAGTTCTGGGCTCGACCGGAAATCAATAGGTGTACGAAATTGGACACTTCAAGTTCAAAGGCACTTCGTGCCTTATTGGAGTGGTTGGTGTATCTCGTAGTTCTAGTGATTGGATTTCACTCAAAACTCACCAAATGACTCCTCCCAACATATTATGATGATGCCCAAGTTTTGGGCTCGATCGTAAATCAATAGGTGTACGAAATTGGACACTTCAAGTTCAAAGGCAGTTTGTTCCGAATTGGAGTGGTTGGTGTATTCTGTAGTTCTAGCGACTGGATTTCCCTCAAAACTCACCACATGACTCCTCCCACCATATTCTATTGATGCCCAATAGGTGTACGAAATTTGACTATTCAAGTTCAAAGGCAGTTCGTGCTTTATTGGAGTGGGTGGTGTATTTCGTAGTTCTAGCGATTGGATTTCACTCAAAAGTCCCCAAATGACTCCTACAACCATATTATGATGATGCAAAAGTTTTGGGCTCGATCGGAAATCAATAAGTGTACGAAATTGGACAATTCAAGTTCAATGGCAGTTCGTGCCTATTTGGAGTGGTTGGTGTATTTCGTAGTTTTAGCGATTGGATTTCATTCAAAACTCACCAAATGACTCCTCCCAACATATTATGATGATGCCCAAGTTTTGGGCTCGATCGGAAATCAATAGGTGTACGAAATTGCACACTTCAAGTTCAAAGGCAGTTTGTTCCGAATTTTAGTGGTTGGTGTATTCCATAGTTCTAGCGATTGGATTTCACTCAACACTCTCCACATGACTCCTCCCACCATATTATGATGATGCCCAAGTTTTAGGCTCGATCGGAATTCAATAGGTGTACGAAATTGGACACTTCAAGTTCAAAGGCAGTTTGTTCCAAATTGGAGTGGTTTTTGTATTTCGTAGATCTAGCGACTGGATTTCACTCAAAACTCACCAAAGGACTCCTCCCACCATATTATGGTGACGCCCAAGTTTTGGGCTCGATCGGAAATCAATAGGTGTACGAAATTGGACAATTCAAGTTCAAAGGCAGTTCGTGCCTTATTGGTGTGGTTTTTGTATTCCGTAGTTCAAGCGATTGGATTTCACTCTAAACTCCCCAAATGACTCCTCCAACCATACTACGATGATGCAAAAGTTTTGGGCTCGATCGGAAATCAATAGGGCTACGAAATTGGACAATTCAAGTTCAAAGGCAGTTCGTGCCTTATTGGAGTGGTTGGTGTATTTCGTAGTTCTAGCGATTGGATTTCACTCAAAACTCACCAAATGACTCCTCCCAACATATTATGATGATGCCCAAGTTTTGGGCTCATTCGGAAATCAAAATGTGTACGAAATTGGACACTTCAAGTTTATAGGCAGTTCGTGCCTTATTGGAGTGGTTGGTGTATTTCGTAATTCTAGCGATTGGATTTCACTCAAAACTCACCAAAATACTCCTCCCAACATATTATGACGATGGCCAAGTTTTGGGCTCGATCGAAAATCAATAGTTGTACGAAATTGGACACTTCAAGTTCAAAGGCAGTTTGTTCCGAATTGGAGTGGTTGGTGTATTTCGTAGTTCTAGCGATTGGATTTCACTCAAAACTCACCACATGACTCCTGCCACCATATTATGATGATGCCCAAGTTTTGGGCTTGATCGGAAATCAATAGGTTTACGAACTTGGACACTTCCAGTTCAAAGGCAGTTTGTTCCAAATTGGAGTGGTTGGTGTATTCCGTAGTTCTAGCAATTGGATTTCACTCAACACTCACCAAATGACTCCTCCTACCATATTATGATAATGCCCAAGTTTTGGGCTCGATCGGAAATCAATAGGTGTACGAAATTGGACAAGTCAAGTGCAAAGGCAGTTCGTGCCTTATTGGAGTGGTTGGTGTATCTCGTAGTTCTAGTGATTGGATTTCACTCAAAACTCACCAAATGACTCCTCCCAACATATTATGTTGATGCCCAAGTTCTGGGCTCGATCGGAAATCAATTGGTGTACGAAATTGGACACTTCGAGTTCAAAGGCTGTTTGTTCCGAATTGGAGTGGTTGGTGTATTCCCTAGTTCTACCGATTGGATTTCACTCAAAACTCATGAAATGACTCCTCCCACCATATTATGATGATGCCCAAGTTTTGGGCTCAATAGGAAATCAATAGGTGTAAGAAATTGGACAATTCAAGTTCAAAGGCAGTTCGTTCTGAATTGGAGTGGTTGATGTATTCCGTAGTTCTAGCAGTTGGATTTCGCTCAAAACACACCAAATGACTACTCCCACCATATTACGTTTCTGCCCAAGTTTTGGGCTAGATCGGAATTCAATAGGTGTAAGAAATTGAAGAATTGAAGTTCAAAGGCGGTTCGTTCCGAATTGGAGTGGTAGGTGTATTGCGTAGTTCTAGGCATTGGATTTCACCCAAAAATCACCAAATGACTCCTCCGATCTTATTATGATAATGTCCAAGTTTTGGCATCGATCGGAAATCAATAGGTGTAAGAAATTGGAGAATTGAAGTTCAAAGGCAGTTCGTTACTTTTTGGAATGGTTGGTGTATTCCGTAGTTCTAGCAACTGGATTTCACTCAAAACTCACCAAATGACTCCTCCCACCATATTATGATGATGCCCAAGTTTTGGGATCGATCGGAAATCAATAGGTGTAAAAAATTGGACAAGTCAAGCTCAAAGGCAGTTCGTTCCGAATTGCAGTCGTAGGTGTATTGCATAGTTCTAGGCATTGGATTTCACTCAAAACTCACCAAACGACACCTCCCACCATATTATGATGATGCCCACGTCTTGGCTCGATCGGAAATGAATAGGTTTAAGACATTGGACAATTCAAGTTCAAAGGCAGTTCTTTCCGAATTGGAGTGGAAGGTGTATTGCATAGTTCCGTCATTCTAGCGATTGGATTACGTTCAAAACACACCGAATGACTCCTCCCACCATATTATGATGATGCCCAAGTTTTGGGCTCAATCTGAAATCAATAGGTGTAAGAAATTGGTAAATTCAAGTTCAAAGGCAGTTCGTTCCGAATTGGAGCGGAAGGTGTATTGCATAGTTCCATGCACTGGATTTCACTCAAAACTCCCCAAAGAGTCCTCCCACCATATTATGGTGATGCCCAAGTTTTGGACTCGAACGGAAATCCGTAGGTGTAAGAAATCGGTCAATTCAAGTTCAAAGGCAGTTCGTTCCTTTTTGGAATGGTTGGTGTATTCCGTAGTTCTAGTGATTGGATTTCGCTCAAAACACACCGAATTACTCCTCGCACCATATTGTGAGGATGCCCAAGTTTTGGGCTCGATCGGAAATCATTAGGTGTAGGAAATTGGTCAATTCAAGTTCAAAGGCAGTTCGTTCCGAATTGGAGTGGTAGGTGTATTGCACAGTTCTAGGCATTGGATTTCACTCAAAACCCACCAAATGACTCCTCCCACCATATTATGACGATGCCCAAGTGTTGGGCTCGATCGAAAATTAATAGGTTTCAGACATTGGACAATTCAAGTTCAAAGGCAGTTCGTTCCTTTTTGGAATGGTTGGTGTATTCCGTAGTTCTAGCGATTGGATTTCCCTCAAAACCCACCAAACAACTCCACCCACCATATTGTGCGGATGCCCAAGATTTGGGCTCAATCGGAAATCAATAGTTGTATGAAATTGGACAATTCAAGTTCAAAGGCAGTTTGTTCCGAATTGGAGCGGGAGGTGTATTGCATAGTTCTAGGCATTGGATTTCACTCAAAACTCACCAAATGAGTCCTCCCACCATATTATGATGATGCCCAAGTTTTGAGCTTGATCGGAAATCAGTAGGTGTAAGAAATTGGACAATTCAAGTTCGTAGGCAGTTCATTCCTTTTTGGAATGGTTCGTGTATTCCGTCGTTCTAGCGATTGGATTTTGCTCAAAACACACCGAATTACTCCTCGCACCATATTATGATGATGCCCAAGTTTTGGGCTCAATCGGAAATCAGTAGGTGTAAGAAATTGGTCAATTCAAGTTCGAAGGCAGTTCGTTCCTTTTTGGAGTGGTTGGTGTATTCGGTAATTCTAGCGATTGGATTTCGTTCAAAACTCACCAAATGACTCCTCCCACCATATTATGACGATGCCCAAGTTTTGGGCCCGATCGGAAATCAATAGGTGTATGAAATTGGACAATTCAAGTTCAAAGGCAGTTCATTCCGAATTGGGGTGGTAGGTGTATTCCATAGTTCTAGGCATTGGATTCAACTCAAATCACACCAAATGACTCCTCCCATCATATAATGAGGATGCCCAAGTTTTGGGCTCGATCGGAAAACAATAGGTGTAAGAAATTGGACAATTCAAGTTCGAAGGCAGTTCATTTCGAATTGGGGTGGTAGGTGTATTCCATAGTTCTAGGCATTGGATTTCACTCAAAAATCACCAAATGACTCCTCCCATCATATTATGATGATGCCCAAGTTTTGGGCTCGATCGGAAACGAATAGGTGTAAGAAATTTGTCAATTCAAGTTCAAAGGCAGTTCGTTCCTTTTTGGAGTGGTTGGTGTATACCGTAATTCAAGCGATGGGATTTTGTTCAAAACTCACCAAGTGACTCCTCCCAAAATATTATGATGATGCCCAAGTTTTGGGCTCGATCAGAAATCAATAGGTTTAAGACATTGGACAATTCAAGTTCAAAGGCAGTTCGTTCCGAATTGGAGCTGAAGGTGTATTGCATAGTTCCAGGCATTGGATTTCACACAAAACTCCCCAAATGAGTCCTCCCACCATATTATGTAGATGCCCAAGTTTTGGGCTCGATCGGAAATCAGTAGGTGTAAGAAATTGGACAATTCAAGTTCAAAGGCAGTTCGTTCCTTTTTGGAGTGGTTGGTGTATTCCGTAGTTCTAGCGGTTGGATTTCGCTCAAAACACACCAAATGACTCCTCCCACCATATTATGATGATGGCCAAGTTTTGGGCTTCATCGGAAATCAATAGGTGTAAGAAATTGGACAATTCAAGTTCAAAGGCAGTTCGTTCCGAATTGGAGTTGTAGGGTTATTGCATAGTTCTAGGCATTGGATTTCACTCAAAACTCACCAAATGACTTCTCCCACCATATTATGTTGATGCCCAAGTTTTGGGCTTGATCGGAAATCAATAGGTGTAAGAAACTGGAGAATTCAAGTTCAAAGGCAGTTCGTTCCTTTTTGGAGTGGTTGGTGCATTCCGTATTTCAACCGGTTGGATTTCGCTCAAAACCCACCAAATGACTCCTTCCACCATATTATGATGATGCCGAAGTTTTGGGCTCGGTCAGAAATGAATAGGTGTAAGAAATTGGAAAATTCAAGTTCAAAGGCAGTTCGTTCCTTTTTGGAGTGGTTGGTGTATGCCGTAGTTCTACCGATTGGATTTCGCTCAAAACTCTCCAAATGACTCCTCCCACCATATTATGATGATGCCCATGTTTTGGGCTCGATCAGAAATCAAGAGGTGTAAGAAATTGGAATATTCAAGTTCAAAGGCAGTTCGTTCCGTTTTGGAATGGTTGGTGTATTCCGTCGTTCTAGCAATTGGAATTTGCTCAAAACATACCAAATGACTCCTCCCACCATATTATGATGATGCCGAAGTTTTGGGCACTATCGGAAATCAATAGGTGTAAGAAATTGGACAATTCAAGTTCAAAGGCAGTTCATTCCTTTTTGGAATGGTTGTTGTATTCCGTGGTTCTAGCGATTGGATTTAGCTCAAAACTCCCCAAATGACTCCACCCACCATATTGTGATAATGCCCAAGTTTTGGGGTCGATCGGAAATCAATAGGTGTAAGAAATTGGTCAATTCAAGTTCAAAGGCAGTTCGTTCCTTTTTGGAGTGGTTGGTGTATTCGCTAATTCTAGCGATGGGATTTCGTTCAAAACTCACCAATTGACTCCTCCCACCATATTGTGATGATGCCCAAGTTTTGGGCTCGAACGGAAATCAATAGGTGTAGGAAATTGGTGAATTCAAGTTCAAAGGCAGTTCGTTCCGAATTGGTGTGGTAGGTATATTGGATAGTTCTAGGCATTGGATTTCCCTCAAAACTCACAAAATGAGTCCTACCACCATATTTTGACAATGCCCAAGTTTTGGGCTTGATCGGAAATCAGTAGGTGTAAGAAATTGGACAATTCAAGTTCAAAGGCAGTTCATTCCGAATTGGAGTGGTAGGTGTATTGCATAGTTCTATGCATTGGATTTCACTCAAAACTCACCAAATGACTCCTCCCACCATATTATGATGATGCCCAAGTTTTGGGCTCGATCGCAATTCAAGTGGTGTAAGAAATTGGAAAACTCAAGTTCAACGGTAGTTCGTTCCTTTTTGGAATGGTTGGTGGATTCCGTCGTTCTAGCGATTGGATTTCGCTCAAAACATACCAAATGACTCCTCCCGCCATATTATGATGATGCCGAAGTTTTGGGCACGATCGGAAATCAATACGTGTAAGAAATTGGACAATTCGAGTTTAAAGGCAGTTCGTTCCTTTTTGGAATGGTTGGTGTATTCCGTAGTTCTAGCGATTGGAGTTCCCTCAAGACTCACCAAATGACTTCTCCCACCATATTATGATGATGCCCAAGTTTTGGGCTTGATCGGAAATCAATAGGTGTAAAAAATTGGACAATTCAAGCTCAAAGGCAGTTCGTTCCGAATTGCAGTCGTAGGTGTATTCCATAGTTCTAGGCTTTGGATTTCACTCAAAACTCACCAAATGACTCCTCCCACCATATTATGAAGATGCGCAAGTTTTGGGCTCGATTGGAAATCAATAGGTGTAAGAAATTGGAAAATTCAAGTTCAAAGGCAGTTCATTCCTTTTTGGAATGGTTGGTGTATTCCATAGTTCTTGCGATTGGATTTCGCTCAAAACTCACCAAATGCTTCCTCCCACCATGTTATGATGGTGCCCAAGTTTTGGGCTTGATTGGAAATCAGTAGGTGTAACAAATTGGACAATTCAAGTTCAAAGGCAGTTCGTTCCTTTTCGGAATGGTTGGTGTATTCCGTCGTTGTAGCGATTGGATTTCGCTAAAAACACACCGAATGACTCCTCCCACCATATTATGATGATGACCAAGTTTTGGGCTCGATCGGAAATTAATAGGTGTAAGAAATTGGTCAAATCAAGTTCATAGGCAGTTCGTTCCTTTTTGGAGTCGTTGGTGTATTCGGTAATTCTAGCAATGGGATTTCGTTCAAAAGTCACCAAATGACTCCTCCCACCATATGATGATGTTGCCCAAGTTTGGGCTCGTTCGGAAATGAATAGGTGTAGGAAATAGGACAATTCAAGTTCAAAGGCAGTTCGTTCGGAGTTGGAGTGGTAGGTGTATTGCACAGTTCAAGGCATTGGATTTCACTCAAAACTCCCCAAATGACTCCTCCCACCTTATTATGATGATGGCCAAGTTTTCGGATCAGTCGGAGATCAATAGGTGTAAGAAATTGGACAATTCAAGTTCAAATGCAGTTCGTTCCTTTTTGGAATGGTTGGTGTATTCCGTAGTTCTAGCAATTGGATTTCGCTCAAAACTCTCCAACTGACTCCTCCCACTATATTATGATGATACCGAAGTTTTGGGCTCGATCGGAAATCAATAGTTGTAAAAAATTGGACAATTCAAGCCCAAAGGCAGTTTGTTCCGAATTGCAGTCGTAGGTGTATTCCATAGTTCTAGGCATTGGATTTCACTCAAAACTCACCAAATGGCTCCTCCCACCATATTATGATGATGCGCAAGTTTTGGGCTCGATCGGAAATCAATAGGTGTAAGAAATTGGAAAATTCAAGTTCAAAGGCAGTTCGTTCCTTTTTGAAATGGTTGGTGTATTCCATAGTTCTAGGGATTGGATTTCGCTCGACAAACACCAAATGACTCCTCCCACCATATTATGATGATGCCCATGTTTTGGGTTCAATCGGAAATGAATAGGTGTAAGAAATTGGAGAATTCAAGTTCAAAGGCAGTTCGTTGCTTTTTAGAATGGTTGGTGTATTCCGTAGTTCTAGCGATTGGATTTCGCTCAAACCCCACCAAATGACCTCTCCCACCATATTATGATGATGCCCAAGTTTGGGCTCGATCAGAAATTAATAGTTGTATGAAATTGGACAATTCAAGTTCAAAGGTAGTTCGTTCCGAATTGGAGTGGCAGGTGTATTGCATAGTTCTAGGCATTGGATTTCACTCAAAGTTCCCCGAATGTCTACTCCCACCACATTATGATGATGCCCAAGTTTTGGGCTTGGTCGGAAGTCAATAGGTGTAAGAAAATGGACAATTCAAGTTCAAAGCCAGTTCGTTCGGAATTGGAGTGGTTCGTGTATTGCATAGTTCTTGGGATTGGATTTCACTCAAAACTCACCAAATGATTCCTCCCACCATATTATGATGATGCCCAAGTTTTGGGCTCGATCGGGAATCAATAGGTGTAAGAAATTGGACAATTCAAGTTCAAAGGCAGTTCGTTCCGAATTGGAGTGATAGGTGTATTGCATAGTTCTAGTCATTGGATTTCATTCAAAACTCAACAAATGACTCATGCCACCATATCATGATGACGCCCAAGTTTTGGGCTCGATCGGAAATCAATAGGTATAAGAAATTGGACAATTCAAGTTCAAAGGCAGTTCGTTCCTTTTTGGAGTGGTTGGTGTATTGCATAGTTCTAGAGATTGAATTTCACTCAAAATTCACCAAATGACTACTCCCACCAGATTATGACGATGCCCAAGTATTGGGCTCGATTGGAAATCAATAGGTGTAAGAAATTGGACAATTCAAGTTCAAAGGCAGTTCGTTCCATTTTGGAGTGGTTGGTGTATTCCATAATTCTAGCGAATGGATTTCGCTCAAAACTTTCCAAATGACTCGTCCCACCGTATTATGATGATGCCCAATTTGTGGGCTCGATCGGAAATCCATTGGTGTAAGAAATTGGACAATTCAAGTTCAAAGGCTGTTCATTCCTGTTTGGAGTGGTTGGTGTATTCAGTTGTTCTAGTGATTGGATTTCGCTCAAAACTCACCAAATCACTCGTCCCACCATATTATGATGATGCCCAAGTTGTGGGCTCGATCGGAAACCAATAGGTGTAAGAAATTGGACAGTTCATGTTCAAAGGCAGTTTGTTCCTTTTTGCAGTGGTTGGTGTTTTGCATAGTTCTAGCGATTGGATTTCACCCAAAATTCACCAAATGACTACTCCCACCACATTATGATGATGCCCAAGTTTTGGGATCGACCGGGAATCAATAAGTGTTAGAAATTGGACAATTAAAGTTCAAAGGCAGTTCGTTCCTTTTTGGAGTGGTTGGAGTATTGCATAGTTCTAGCCATTGGATTTCACTCAAAACTCACCAAATGACTCCTCCCACCATATTATGATGATGCCCAAGTTTTGGGATCCGTCGGAAATCAATAGGTGTAAGAAATCGGACCATTCAAGTTCAAAGGCAGCTCGTTCCTTTTTGGAGTGGTTGGTGTATTCCATAGTTCTAGCGAATGGATGTCGCTCAAAACTTACGAAATGACTCGTCCCACCATATTATGACGATGCAAGTTGTGGGCTCGATCGGAAATCAATTGGTGTAAGAAATTGGACAATTCATGTTCAAAGGTTGTTCGTTCCTGTTTTGAGTGGTTGGTGTATTCCGTAGTTCTAGCGAGTGCATTTCGCTCAAAACTCACCAAATGACTCCTCCCACCATATTATGATAATGCCCAAGTTTTGGGCTCGATCAGAAATCAATTGGTGTAAGAAATAGGACAGTTCAAGTTCAAAGGCAATTCATTCCGAATTAGAGTGGTAGGTGTATTGCATAGTTTTAGGCATTGGATTTCACTCGAAACTCACCAAATGACTCCTCCCACCATATACGATGATACCCAAGTTTTAGGCTCGATCGGAAATCAATTGGTGTAATAAATTGGACAATTCAAGTTCAGTGGCAGTTCGTTTCTTTTTGGAGTGGTTGGTGTATTGTATAGTTCTAACGACTGGAATTCACACAAAATTCACCAAATGACTACTCCCACCATATTATGATGATGCCCAAGTTTTGGGATCGATCGGGAATCAATAAGTGTTAGAAATTGGACAATTAAAGTTCAAAGGAAGTTCGTTCCTTTTTGGAGTGGTTGGAGTAATGCATAGTTCTAGCCATTGGATTTCACTCAAAACTCACCAAATGACTCTTCCCACCATATTATGATGATGCCCAAGTTTTGGGATCCGTCGGAAATCAATAGGTGTAAGAAATCGGACCATTCAAGTTCAAAGGCAGCTCGTTCCTTTTTGGAGTGGTTGGTGTACTCCATAGTTCTGGCGAATGGATGTCGCTCAAAACATACCAAATCACTCGTCCCACCATATTCTGATGATGCCCAAGTTGTGGGCTCGATTGGAAACCAATATGTGTAAGAAATTGGACAATTCAAGTCCAAAGGCAGTTCGTTACAAATTGGAGTGGTAGGTGTATTGCATAGTTCTAGTCGTATGATTTCACTCAAAACTCACCAAATAACTCCTCCCACCATATTATGATGATGCCCAAGTTTTGGGCTCGATCGGAAATCAATAGGTGTAAGAAAATGGACAATTCAAGTTCAAAGGTAGTTCGTTCCGAATTGGAGTGGCAGGTGTATTGCATAGTTCTAGGCATTGGATTTCACTCAAAATTCCCCGAATGTCTACTCCCACCACATTATGATGATGCCCAAGTTTTGGGCTTGGTCGGAAGTCAATAGGTGTAAGAAATTGGACAATTCAAGTCCAAAGGCAGTTCGTTCCGAATTGGAGTGGTAGGTGTATTGCATAGTTCTAGCCGTATGATTTCACTCAAAACTCACCAAATAACTCCTCCCACCATATTACGATGATGCCCAAGTTTTGGGCTCGATCGGAAATCAATAGGTGTAAGAAAATGGACAATTCAAGTTCAAAGGTAGTTCGTTCCGAATTGGAGTGGCAGGTGTATTGCATAGTTCTAGGCATTGGATTTCACTCAAAATTCCCCGAATGTCTACTCCCACCACATTATGATGATGCCCAAGTTTTGGGCTCGGTCGGAAGTCAATAGGTGTAAGAAATTGGACAATTCAAGTCCAAAGGCAGTTCGTTCCGAATTGGAGTGGTAGGTGTATTGCATAGTTCTAGCCGTATGATTTAACTCAAAACTCACCAAATAACTCCTCCCACCATATTATGATGATGCCCAAGTTTTGGGATCGATCGGAAATCAATAGGTGTAAGAAATTGGACAATTCAAGTTCGAAGGTAGTTCGTTCCGAATTGGAGTGGCAGGTGTATTGCATAGTTCTAGGCATTGGATTTCACTCATATTATGATGATGCCTAAGTTTTGGGATCGATCGGAAATCAATAGGTGTAAGAAATTGGAGAATTCAAGTTCAAAGGCAGTTCGTTCCTTTTTAGAATGGTTGGTGTATTCCGTAGTTCTAGCGATTGGATTTCGCTCAAACCCCACCAAATGACCCCTCCCACCATATTATGATGATGCCCAAGTTTGGGCTTGATCGGAAATCAATAATTGTATGAAATTGGACAATTCAAGTTCAAAGGCAGTTCGTTACGAATTGGAGTGGTTTGTATATTACGTAGTTCTAGCGATTGGATTCGCTCACAACTCAACAAATGACTCGTCCCACCATATTATGATGATGCCCAAGTTTTGGGCTCGATCGGAAATCAATAGGTGTAAGAAATTAGACAATTCAAGTTCAAAGGCAGATCGTTACGAATTGGAGCGGTAGGTGTATTGCATAGTTCTAGCCTTTGGATTTCACTCAAAACACACCAAATGGCTCCTCCCACCATATCATGATGATGCCCAAGTTTTGGGCTCGATCGGAACTCAATAGGTGTAAGAAATTGGACAATTCAAGTTCAAAGGCAGTTTGTTCCGAATTGGAGTGGCATGTGTATTGCATAGTTCTAGCCGTTGGATTTCTCTCAAAACCCACCAAATGACTCCTCCCACCATATTATGATGATGCCCAAGTTGTGGGCTCGATCGGAAATTAATAGGTGTAAAAAATTGGACAATTCAAGTTCAAAGGCAATTCGTTCCGAATTGGAGTGCCATGTGTATTGCATAGTTCTAGCCGATGGATTTCACTCAAAACTCACCAAAGGACTCCTCGCACCATATTATGATCAGGCCCAAGTTTTGGGCTCGATCGGAAATCAATAGGTGTAAGAAATTGGACAATTCAAGTTCAAAGGCAGTTCGTTCCTTTTTGGAGTGGTTGGTGTATTGCATAGTTCTAGCCGTTGGATTTCACTCAAAACTCACCAAATGACTCCTCCCACCATATCATGATGATGCCCAAGTTTTGGGCTCGATCGGAACTCAATAGGTGTAAGAAATTGGACAATTCAAGTTCAAAGGCAGTTCAATCCGAATTGGGGTGGTAGGTGTATTGCATAGTTCTAGCGGTATGATTTCACTCAAAACTCACCAAATGACTCCTCCCACCATATTATGATGATGCCCACGTTTTGGGCTCGATCGGAACTCAATAGGCGTAAGAAATTGGAGAATTCAAGTTCAAATCCAGTTCGTTCCGAATTGGAGTGGCAGGTGTATTGCATAGTTCTAGCCGTTCGATTTCACTCAAAACACACCGAAGGACTCCTCGCACCATATTACGATCACGCCCAAGTTTTGGGCTCGATCGGAAATCAATAGGTGGAAGAAATTGGACAATTCAAGTTCGAAGGCAGTTCGTTCCTTTTTGGAATGGTTGGTGTGTTGCATAGTTCTAGCGATTGGATTTCACTCAAAATTCACCAAACGACTCCTCCCACCATATCATGATGATGCCCAAGTTTTGGGCTCGATCGGAACTCAATCGGTGTAAGAAATTGGACAATTCAAGTTCAAAGGCAGTTCGTTCCGAATTGGAGTGGTAGGTGTATTGCATCGTTCTAGCTGTATGATTACACTCAAAACTCACCAAATAACTCCTCGGACCATATTATGATGATGCCTAAGTTTTGGGATCGATCGGAAATCAATAGGGGTAAGAAATTGGAGAATTCAAGTTCAAAGGCAGTTCGTTGCTTTTTAGAATGGTTGGTGTATTCCGTAGTTCTAGCGATTGGATTTCGCTCAAACCCCACCAAATGACCTCTCCCACCATATTATGATGATGCCCAAGTTTGGGCTCGATCGGAAATCAATAATAGTATGAAATTGGACAATTCAAGTTCAAAGGCAGTTCGTTCCGAATTGGAGTGGCAGGTGTATTGCATAGTTCTAGCCGTATTATTGCATAATTCACTCAAAACTCACCTAATGACTCCTCGCACCGTACTATAATGAGGCCCAAGTTTTGGGCTCGATCGGAAATCAATAGGTGCAAGAAATTGGACAATTCATGTTCAACGGCAGTTCGTTCCTTTTTGGAGTGGTTGGTGTATTGCATAGTTCTACCGATTGGATTTCACTCAACATTCACCAAATGACTCCTCCCACCATATTATGATGATGCCCAAGTTTTGGGCTCGATCGGAACTCAATAGGTGTAAGAAATTGGACAATTCAAGTTCAAAGGCAGTTCGTTCAGAATTGGGGTGGTTGGTGTATTGCATAGTTCTAGCGGTAAGATTTCTCTCAAAACTCACCAAATGACTCCTCCCACCATATTATGATGATGCCCAAGTTTTGGGATCGATCGGAAATCAATAGGTGTAAGAAATTGGAGAATTCAAGTTCAAAGGCAGTTCGTTGCTTTTTAGAATGGTTGGTGTATTCCGTAGTTCTAGCGATTGGATTTCGCTCAAACCCCACCAAATGACCTCTCCCACCATATTATGATGATGCCCAAGTTTGGGCTCGATCAGAAATTAATAGTTGTATGAAATTGGACAATTCAAGTTCAAAGGAAGTTCGTTCCTTTTTGGAGTGGTTTGTGTATTTCGTAGTTCTAGCGATTGGATTTCACTCACAACTCACCGAATGACTCCTCCCACCATATTATGATGAAGCCCAAGTTTTGGCCTCGATCGGAAATCAATAGGTTTAAGAAATTAGGCAATTCAAGTTCAAAGGCAGATCGTTCCGAATTGGAGGGGTAGGTGTATTGAATAGTTCTAGCCATTGGATTTCACTCAAAACTCACCAAATGACTCCTCCCACCATATTATGATGATGCCCAAGTTTTGGGATCGATCGGAAATCAGTAGGTGTAAGAAATTCGAGAATTCAAGTTCAAAGGCAGTTCGTTCCTTTTTAGAATGGTTGGTGTATTCCGTAGTTCTAGCGATTGGATTTCGCTCAAAACTCACCAAATGACTCCTCCCACCATATTATGGTGATGCCCAAGTTTTGGGCTTGATCGGAAATCATTTGGGGCAAGAAATTGGAGAATTCAAGTTCAAAGGCAGTTCGTTTTCTTTGGAGTGGTTGGTGTATTCCGTAGTTCTAGCGGTTAGATTTCGTTCAAAACTCAACAAATGACTCTCCCACCATATTATGATGATGCCCAAGTTTTGGTTCTGGATCGGAAATCAATTGGTGTAAAAAATTGGACAATTCAAGTTCAAAGGCAGTTCGTTCCGAATTGTAGTGGTTGGTGTATTCCGTAGTTCTACCGATTGGATTTCACTCATAACTCACCAAATGACTCCTCCCACCATATTATGATGATGCCCAAGTTTTGGGCTCGATCGGAAATCAATAGGTGTAAGAAATTGGACAATTAAAGTTCAAAGGCAGTTCGTTCCGAATTGGAGTGGTAGGTGTATTGCATTGTTCTAATCATTGGACTTCCCTCAAAACTCACCAAATGACTCCTCCCACCATCTTATGATGATGCCCAAGTTTTGGGCTCGATTGGAAATCAATAGGTGTAAGAAATTGCACAATTCAAGTTCAAAGGCAGTTCATTCCTTTTTGGAATGGTTGGTGTATTGCGTAGTTCTAGCGATTGGATTTCGCTGAAAACTCACCGAATGACTCCTCCCACCACATTATGTTGATGCCCAAGTTTTGGGCTCGATCTGAAATCAATAGGTGTAACAAATTGGACAATTCAAGTTCAAAGGCAGTTCGTTCCTTTTTGGAATGGTTGGTGTATTCCATCGTTCTAGCTATTGGATGTCGCTCAAAACTAGCCAAATGACTCCTCCCACCACTTTATGATGATGCCCAAGTTTTGGGCTCGATCGGAAATCAATAGGTGTGACAAATTGGACAATTCAAGTTCAAAGGCAGTTCGTTCCTTTTTGGAATGGTTGGTGTATTGCGTCGTTCTGTCGATTCGATTTCACTCAAAACACCGCAAATGACTCCTCCCACCATATTATGATGATGCCCAAATTTTGGGCTCGATCGGAAATGAATAGGTGTAAAAGAAATTGGACATTCCAAGTACAAAGGCGGTTCGTTCCGAATTGGAGCGTTAGGTGTATTGCATAGTTCTGGGTATTGGATTTCACTCAAAACTCCCCAAATGACTCCTCCCACCATATTATGATGATGCCCAAGTTTTGGGCTCGATCGGAAATCAATAGGTGTAAGAAATTGGACAATTCAAGTTCAAAGGAAGTTCGTTCCGAATTGGAGTGGCAGGTGTATTGCATAGTTCTAGCCATTGGATTTCACTCAAAACTAACCAAATGACTCCTTCCCCCATATTATGATGATGCCCAAGTTTTGGGATCGATCGGAAATCAGTAGGTGTAAGAAATTAGAGAATTCAAGTTCAAAAGCAGTTCGTTCCTTTTTAGAATGGTTAGTGTATTCCGTAGTTCTAGTGATTGGATTTCGCTCAAAACTCACCAAATGACTCGACCCACCATATTATGATGATGCCAAAATTTTGTGCTCAATTGGAAATCAATAGGTGTTAGAAATTGGAGAATTCAAGTTCAAAGACAGTTCGTTCCTCTTTAGAATGGTTGGTATATTACGTAGTTCTAGCGATTGGATTACGCTCCAAACTCACCAAATGACTCCTCCTACCATATTATGATGGTGCCCATGTTTTGTGCTCAATCGGAAATCAATAGGTTTAAGAAATTGGAGAATTCAAGCTCAAAGGCCGTTGGTTCCTTTTTGGAGTGGTTGGTGTATTCCGTTGTTCTAGCGATTGCATTTCGCTCAAAACTCCCCAATTGACTTCTACCCCCATATTATGATGATGCCCAAGTTTTGGGATCGATCGGAAATCAGTAGGTGTAAGAAATTGGAGAATTCAAGTTCAAAGGCAGTTCGTTCCGTTTTAGAATGGTTAGTGTATTCCGTAGTTCTAGCGATTGGATTTCGCTCAAAACTCACCAAATGACTCGTCCCACCATATTATGATGATGCCCAAGTTTTGGGCTCGATCGGAAATCAATAGGTGTAAGAAATTGGACAATTTAATTTCAAAGGCAGTTCGTTCCTCTTTGGAGTGGTTGGTGTATTCCGTAGTTCTAGCGATTGGATTTCGTTCAAAACTCACGAAATGACTCCTCCCTCCATATTATGATGATGCCCAAGTTTTGGACTCGATCGAAAATCAATAAGTTTCAGGAATTGGAATATTCAAGTTCGAAGGCAGTTTATTCCGGAATGGAGTGGTAGGTTTATTGCATAGTTCAAGGCATTGGATTTCACTTAAAACTCACCAAATGACTCCTTCCACCATATTATGATGATGCCGAAGTTTTGGGCTCGATCGGAAATCAATTGGTGTAAGAAATTGGACAATTCAAGTTCAAAGGCAGTTCGTTCAGAATTGGAGTGGTAGGTGTGTTGCATAGTTCTAGGCATTGGATATCACTCAAAACTCACCAAATGACTCCTCCCACCATATTATGATGATTCCCAAGTTTTGGACTCGATCGGAAATCAATAAGTTTAAGGAATTGGAATTTCAAGTTCAAAGGCAGTTTGTTCCAGATTGGAGTGGTAGGTGTATTGCATAGTACTAGGCATTGAATTTCACTCAAAACTCACCAAATGACTCCTCCCACCATATTGTGACGACACCCAAGTTTTTGGATGGTTTGGAAATCAATAGGTGTAAGAAATTGGACAATTCATGTTCAACGGCAGTTCGTTACATATTGGATTGGTTGGTGTATTCCCTAGTTGTACCGATTGAATTTCACTCAAAACTCACCAAATGACTCCTCCCACCATATTATGCTGATGCCCAAGTTTTGTGCTCGATAGGAAATCAATAGGTGTAGGAAATTGGACAATTCAGGTTGAATGGCAGTTCGTTCCTTTTTGGAGAGGTTGGTGTATTTCGTAGTTCTCGTGATTGGATTTCACTCAAAACTCACCAAATGACTCGTCCCACCATAATATGACGATTCCCAAGGTTTGGGGTCGATCGGAAATAAATAGGTGTAAGAAATTGGAGAATTAAAGTTCAAAGGCAGTTCGTTCCTTTTTGGAGTGGTTGGTGTATTCCGAAGTTCTAAGGATTGGATTTCACTCAAAACTATCCAAATGACTCCTCCCACCATAATATGATGGTGCCCCAGTTTTGGGGTCGATCGGAAATAAATAGGTGTAAGAAATTGGACAATTCAAGTTCAAAGGCAGTTCGTTCCTTTTTGGAATGGTTAGTTTATTCCGTAGTTCTAGCGATTGGATTTCGCTCAAAACTCACCAAAAGACTCCTCCCACCATGTTATGATGATGCCAAAGTTTGGGGCTCGATCGGAAATCAATAGTTGTAAGAAATTGGACAATTCAAGTTCAAAGGCAGTTTGTTCCGAATTGGAGTGGTAGGTGTATTGCATAGTTCTGGGCATTGGATTTCACTCAAAAGTCACCATATTATGATGATGCCCAAGGTTTGGGCTAGATCGGAAATCAATAGGTGTAAGAAATTGGACAATTCAAGTTCAAAGGCAGTTCGTTCCGTTTTGGAATGGTTGGTGTATTCCGTAGTTCTAGCGATTGGATTTCGCTCAAAACTCACCAAATCCCTCCTCCCACCATATTATGATGATGCCCAAGTTTTCGGCTCGATCGGAAATTAATAGGTGTAAGAAATTGGAGAATTCAAGTTCTAAGGCAGTTTGTTCCTTTTTGGAGGGGTTGGTGTATTCCAAAGTTCTAGGGATTGGATTTTTCTCAAAACTCACCAAATGACTCCACCCACCATATTGTGATGATGCCCAAGTTTTCGGATGGATTGGAAATCAATAGGTGTAAGAAATTGGACAATTCATGTTCAAAGGCACTTCGTTACATATCGGATTGGTTGGTGTATTCCGTAGTTCTACCGATTGAATTTCACTCAAAACTCACCAAGTGACTCCTCCCACCATATTATGAGGGTGCCCAAGTTTTGGGCTCGATCGGAAATCAATAGGTGTAAGAAATTGGACAATTCAAGTACAATGGCAGTTCGTTACGAACTGGAGTGGTAGGTGTGTTGCAAAGTTCTAGGTATTGGATTTCCCTCAAAACTCACCAAATCACTCCTCCCACCATATTATGATGATGCCCAAGTTTTGGGCTCGATCGGAAATTAATAGGTGCAAGAAATAGGACAATTCAAGTTCTAAGGCATTCGTTCCGAATTGGAGTGGTAGGTGTATTGCAAAGTTTTAGCGATTGGATTTTACTCAAAACTAACCAAATGACTCCTCCCACCTTATTATGATGATGCCCAAGTTTTGGGCCCGATCGGAAATCAATAGGTGTAAGAAATTGGACAATTCAAGTTCAAAGGCAGTTCGTTCCTTATAGGAGTGGTTGTTGTATTCCCTAGTTCTACCGATTGGATTTTACTCAAAACTCACCAAATGACTCCACCCACCATGTTGTGATGATGCCCAAGTTTTGGGCCCGATCGGAAATCAATAGGTGTAAGAAATTGGACAATTCAAGTTCAAAGGCAGTTTGTTCCTTTTTGGGGTGGTAGGTGTATTCCGTAGTTCTAGCAATTGAATTTCCCTCAAAATTCACCAAATGACTACTCCCACCATATTGTGATGATGCCCAAGTATTGGGCTCGATCGGAAATAAATAGGTGTAAGAAATTGGAGAATTAAAGTTCAAAGGCAGTTCATTCCGAATTGGAGTGGTAGGTGTAATGCATTGTTCTGGGCATCGGATTTCACTCAAAACCCACAAAATGACTCCTCCCACCATATTATGATGATGCCCAAGTAGTGGGCTCGATCGGAAATCAATAGGTGTAAGAAATTGGACAATTCAAGTTCAAAGGCAGTTCGTTCCGAATTGGAGTGGTAGGTGTATTGCACTGTTCTGGGCATTGGATTTCACTCAAAACTCACCAAATGACTCCCCCTACCATATTGTGATGACGCCCAGGTTTTCGGATGCATTGGAAATCAATAGGTGTAAGAAATTGGACAATTCAAGTTCAAAGGCAGTTCGTTACATATTTGATTGGTTGGTGTATTCCCTAGTTCTACCGATTGAATTTCACTTAAAACTCACCAAATGACTCCTCCCACCATATTATGATGATGCCCAAGTTTTGAGCTCGATAGGAAATCAATAGGTGTACGAAATTGGACAATTCAAGTTCAATGGCAGTTCGTTCCTTTTTGGAGAGGTTGGTGTATTTCGTAGTTCTCGCGATTGGATTTCACTCAAAACTCAAAAAATGACTCCTCCCACCATATTATGATGATTCCCAAGTTTTGGGGTCGATCGGAAATAAATTGGTGTAAGAAATTGGAGAATTAAAGTTCAAAGGCAGTTCGTTCCTTTTTGGAGTGGTTGGTGTATTCCAAAGTTCTAAGGATTGGATTTCACTCAAAACTCACCAAACGACTCCCCCCACCGTAATATGGTGGTGCCCAAGTGTTGGGCTCGATCGGAAATCAATATGTGTAAGAAATTGGACAATTCAAGTTCAAAGGCAGTTCATTCCTTTTTGGAATGGTTAGTTTATTCCGTAGTTCTAGCGATTGGATTTCACACAAAACTCACCAAATGACTCCTCCCACCATATTATGATGATGCCAAAGTTTGGGGCTCGATCGGAAATCAATAGGTGTAAGAAATTGGACAATTCAAGTTCAAAGGCAGTTTGTTCCGAATTGGAGTGGTAGGTGTATTGCATAGTTCTGCGCATTGGATTTCACTCAAAAGTCACCATATTATGATGATGCCCAAGTTTTGGGCTGGATCAGAAATCAATAGGTGTAAAAAATTGGACAATTCAAGTTCAAAGGCAGTTCATTCCTTTTTGGAATGGTTAGTTTATTCCGTAGTTCTAGCGATTGGATTTCACTCAAAACTCAAAAAATGACTCCTCCCACCATATTATGATGATGCCCAAGTTTTGGGCTTGATCGGAAATCAATAGGTGTAAAAAATTGGACAATTCAAGCTCAAAGGCAGTTCGTTCCGAATTGCAGTCGTAGGTGTATTCCATAGTTCTAGGCGTTGGATTTCACTCAAAACTCACCAAATGACTCCTCCCACCATATTATGAAGATGCGCAAGTTTTGGGCTCGATTGGAAATCAATAGGTGTAAGAAATTGGAAAATTCAAGTTCAAAGGCAGTTCATTCCTTTTTGGAATGGTTGGTGTATTCCGTAGTTCTTGCGATTGGATTTCGCTCAAAACTCACCAAAAGACTCCTCCCACCATGTTATGATGATGCCAAAGTTTGGGGCTCGATCGGAAATCAATAGTTGTAAGAAATTGGACAATTCAAGTTCAAAGGCAGTTTGTTCCGAATTGGAGTGGTAGGTGTATTGCATAGTTCTGGGCATTGGATTTCACTCAAAAGTCACCATATTATGATGATGCCCAAGTTTTGGGCTGGATCGGAAATCAATAGGTGTAAGAAATTGGACAATTCAAGTTCAAAGGCAGTTCGTTCCTTTTTGGAATGGTAGGTGTATTCCGTAGTTCTAGCGATTGGATTTCGCTCAAAACTCACCAAATGACTCCTCCCACCATATTGTGGTGATGGCCAAGTATTGGGCTCGATCGGAAATCAATAGGTGTAAGAAATTGGACAATTCAAGTTCAATGGCAGTTCGTTCCGAATTGGAGTGGTAGGTGTGTTGCAAAGTTATAGGCATTGGATTTCACTCAAAACTCACCAAATCACTCCTCCCACCATATTATGATGATGCCCAAGTTTTGGGCTCGATCGGAAATGAATAGGTGTAAGAAATTGGAGAATTCAAGTTCAAAGGCAGTTTGTTCCTTTTTAGAGGGGTCGGTGTATTCCAAAGTTCTAGGGATTGGATTTTGCTCAAAACTCTACAAATGACTGCGCCCACCATAATGTGATGACGCCCAAGTTTTCGGATGGATTGGAAATCAATAGGTGTAAGAAATTGGACAATTCATGTTCAAAGGCAGTTCGTTCCTTATTGGAGTGGTTGGTGTATTGCATAGTTCTAGGCATTGGATTTCACTCAAAACTCACCAAATGACTGCTCCCACCATATTATGATGATGCCCAAGTTTTGGGCCCGATCGGAAATCAATAGGTGTAAGAAATTGGACAATTTAAGTTCAGAGGCAGTTTGTTCCTTTTTGGATTGGTAGATGTATTCCGTAGTTCTAGTAATTGGATTTCACACAAACCTCACCGAATGAGTCCTCACACCATATTATGATGATGCCCAAGTTTTGGGCTCGATCGGAAATCAATAAGTGCAAGCAGTTGGACAATTCAAGTTCAAGGGCAGTTCGTTCCTTTTTGGAGTGGTAGGTGTATTCCGTAGTTCTAGCGATTGGATTTTACTCAAAACTCACCGAATGAGTCCTCACACCATATTATGACGATGCCCAAGTTTTGGGCTCGATCGGAACTCAATAGGTGTAAGAAATTGGACAATTCAAGTTCAGAGGCAGTTCGTTCCTTTTTTGAGTGGTTGGGGTATTTTCTAGTTCTAGCGATTGGATCTCGCTCAAAACTCACCAAATGACTCCTCCCACCATATTATGAGGATGCCCAAGTTTTGGGCTCGATCGGAAATCAATAGGTTTAAGAAATTGGACAATTCAAGTTCAAAGACGGTTCGTTCCGAATTGGAGTGGTAGGTGTATTGCATAGTTTTAGGCATTGGATTCTGCTCAAAACTCACCAAATGACTGCTCCCACCATATTATGATGATGCCCAAGTTGCGGGCTCGATCGGAAATCAATAGGTGTTAGAAATTGGAGAATTCAAGTTCAAAAGCAATTAGTTCCTTTTTGGAGTGGTTGTTTTATTCCGTAGTTCTAGCGATTGGATTTCACTCAAAAATCACTGAATGACTCCTCACACCATATTATGATGATGCCCAAGTTTTGGGCACGATCGGAAATCAATAGGTGTAAAAAATTGGACAATTCAAGCTCAAAGGCGGTTCGTTCCTTTCTGGAGTGATAGGTGTATTCCGTAGTTCTAGCGATTGGATTTCACTCAAAATTCACCAAATGACTACTTCCACCATATTATGATGATGCCGAAGTATTGGGCTCGATCGGAAATCAATAGGTGTAAGAAATTGGACAATGCAAGTTCAATGGCAGTTCGTTCCGAATTGGAGTGGTTGGTGTATTGCGTAGTTCTAGCGATTAGATTTTGCTCAAAACTCAATAAATGACTCCGCCCACAATATTATGATGATGCCCAAGTTTTGGGCTCGATCGGAAGTCAATAGATGTAAGAAATTGGAGAATAAAAGTTCAAAGGCAGTTCGTTCCTCTTTGAAGTGGTTGATGTTTTTCGTAGTTCTAGAGATTGGATTTCGCACAAATCTCACCAAATGACTCCTCCCACCATATTATGATGATGCCCAAGTCTTGGGCTCGATCGGAAATCAATGGGTGCAAGAAATTGGAGAATTCAAGTTCAAAGGCAGTTCGTTCCAAATTGGAGTGGTTGGTGTATTGCATAGTTCTAAGCTTTGGATTTCACTCAAAACTCACCAAATGACTCCTCCCACCATATTATGATGATGCCCCAGTTTTGGGCTCGATCGGAAATCAATAGGTGTAAGAAATTGGACAATTCAAGTTCAAGGGCAGTTCATTTTGAATTGGAGTGGTAGGTGTATTGCATAGTTCTAGCCATTGGATTTCACTCAAAACTCACCAAATGACTCCACCCCCCAAATTACGACGATGCCCAAGTTTTGGCATTGGTTGGAAATCAACAGGTGTAAGAAATTGGAGAATTCAAGTTCAGAGGCAGTTCATTCCTCTTTAGAATGGTTGGTGTATTATGTAGTTCTAGCAATTGCATTTCGCTCAAAACTCACCAAATGACTCCTCCCACCATATTTTGATGATGCCCAAGTTTTGGGCTCGATCGAAAATCAATAGGTCTAAGAAATTGGACAATTCAAGTTCAAAGACAGTTCATTCCGAACTAGAGTGGTTCGTGTATTCTGTAGTTCTAGCAAATGGATTTCGCTCAAAACTCACCAAATGACTCCTCCCACCATATTATGATGATGCCCAAGTTTTGGGCTCTATCGGAAAAAAATAGGTGTAAGAAATTGGACAATTCAAGTTCAGAGGCAGTTCGTTCCGAATTGGAGTGGTAGATGTATTGCATAGTTCTAGCAATTGGATTTCACTCAAAACTCACCATATGACTCCTCCCTCAGTATTGTGATGATGCCCAAGTTTTGGTATCGATCGGAAATCAATAGATGTAAGAAATTGGACAATTCTAGTTCAAAGGCAATTCGTTCCGAATTGGAGTGGTACGTGTATTGCATAGTTCTAGCCATTGCATTTCACTCAAAACTCACCAAAGGACTCCTTACACCATATTATGATGATGCCCAAGTTTTTGGCTCTATCGGAAATCAGTAGGTGTAAGAAATTGGAGAAGTCAAGTTCCAAGGCAGTTCGTCCCTTCTTAGAATGGTTGGTGTATTCCGTAGTTCTAGCGATTGGATTTCCCTCAAAACTCACCAAATGACTCCTCCCACCATATTATGATGATGCCCAAGGTGTAAGAAATTGGAGAATTCATGTTCAAAGGCAGTTCGTTCCGCTTTGGAGGGGTTCGTGTTTTTCGTAGTTCTAGCAATTGGATTTCACTCAAAACTCACCAAATGACTCCTCCCACCATATTGTGATGATGCCCAAGTTTTGGGCTCGATCAGAAATCAATAGGTGTAAGAAATTGGACAATTCAAGTTCAAAGGCAGTTCGTTCCTTTTTAGAATGGTTGGTGTATTCCGTAGTTCTAGCGATTGGATTTCACTCAAAACTCACCAAATGACTCCTCCCACCTTATTAGGATGATGCCCAAGTTTTGGGGTCGATCGGAAATCAATAGGTGTCTGAAATTGGACAATTCAAGTTCAAAGGCAATTCATTTCGAATTGGAGTGGTAGGTGTATTGCATAGTTCTAGACATTGGATTTCACTCAAAACTCACCAAATGACTCCTCCCCCCATATTAAGATGATGCCCAAGTTTTGGGATCGATCGGAAATCAATAGGGGTAATAAATTGGATATTCGAGTTCAAAGGCAGTTCGTTCCTTTTTGGAGTGGATCGTGTATTTCGTAATTCTAGCGATTGGATTTCGTTCAAAACTCACCAAGTGACTCCTCGCACCATATTATGATGATGCCCAAGTTTTGGGCTCGATTGGAAATCAATAGGTTTAAGAAATTTGACAATTCAAATTCAATGGCAGTTCGTTCCTTTTTGGAGTGGTTGGTGTATTTCGTAGTTCTGGCGATTGGATTTCGCTCAGAACTCACCAAATGACTCCTCCCACCATATTATAATGACTCCCAAGTTTTGGGCTTGATCGGAAATCAATAGGTGTAATAAATTGGACAATTCAAATTCGAAGGCAGTTCGTTCTTTTTTGGACTGGTTGGTGTATTTCGTAGTTCTTGCGATTGTATTTAACTCAAAACTCACCAAATGACCCCTCCCACCACATTATGATGATGCCCACGTTTTGGGCTCGATCGGGAATCAATAGGTGTAAGAAATTGGACAATTCAAATTCGAAGGCAGTTCGTTCCTTTTTGGACTGGTTGGTGTATTCCGTAGTTCTTGCGATTGGATTTCTCTCAAAACTCACCAAACGACCCCTCCCCCCATATAATGATGATGCCCAAGTTTTGGGCTCGATCGAAAATCAGTTGGTGCAAGAAACTGGACATTTCAAGGTCAAAGGCATTTCGTTCCTTTTGGAGTGGTTGGTGTATTTCCTAGTTCTAGCGATTGGATTTAGCTTAAAAACTCACCAAATGACTCCTCCCACCATATTATGATGATGCCCAAGTTTTGGGGTCGATCGGAAATCAATAGGTTTTAAGAAATTGGACAATTCATGTTCAAGGGTAGTTCGTTCCGAATTGGATTGGTAGGTGTATTGCATAGTTCTAGCCATTGGATTTAGCTCAAAACTCACCAAATGACCCCTCCCACCACATTATGATGACGCCTACGTTTTGGGCTCGATCGGAAATCAATAGGTGTAAGAAATTGAAAAAATCAAGTTCAAAGGCAGTTCGTTCCGAATTGGAGTGGTAGGTGTATTGCATAGTTCTAGCCGTTGGATTCTCCTCAAAACTCACCAAATGACTCCTCCCCCCATATTATGACGATGCCCAAGTGTTGGGCTCGATCGGAAATCAATAGGTGTAAGAAATTGGACAATTCAAGTTCAATGGCAGTTCGTTCCGAATTGGAGTGGTTGGGGTATACCGTAGTTGTAGCGATTGGATTTCACTCAAAACTCACCAAATGACTCCTCCCACCATATTATAAAGATGCCCATGTTTTGGGAACGATCGGAAATCAATAGGTGTAAAAAATTGGACAATTCAAATTCAAAGGCAGTTCGTTCCCTTTTGGAGTGGTCGGTGTATTTCGTAGTTGCAGCGATTGGATTTCACTGAAAACTCACCAAATGACTCCTCCCACCATATTATGATGATGCCCAAGTTTTGGGCTCGATCGGAAATCAATAGGTGTAAGAAATTGGACAATTCGAATTCAAAGGCAGTTCGTTACTTTTTGGAGTGGTTGGTGTATTTCGTTGGTCTACCGATTGGATTTAGGTCAAAACTCAGCAAATGACTCCTCCCACCATATTATGACGATGCCCATGTTTTGGGCTCGATCGGAAATCAATAGGTTTTATGAAATGGGACAATTCATGTTCGAAGGCAGTTCGTTCCGAATTGGAGTGGTAGGTGTATTGCATAGTTCTAGCCATTGGATTTCACTCGAAACTCACCAAATGACTCCTCCCACCATATTATGATGATCCCCAAGTTTTGGGCTCGATCGGAAATCAATAGGTGTAAGAAATTGGACAATTCAAATTCAAAGGCAGTTCGTTCCTTTTTGGATTGGTTGGTGTATTTCGTAGTTCTTGCGATTGGATTTAGCTCAAAACTCACCAAATGACTCCTCCCACCATATTATGATGATGCCCAACTCGATCGGAAATCAATAGGTGTATGAAATTGGACAATTCAAGTTCAGAGGTAGTTCGTTCCTTTTTTGAGTGGTTGGGGTATTTCGTAGTTCTAGCGATTGGATTTGGCTCAATACACACCAAGTGACTGCTCCCACCATATTATGACGATGGCAAAGTTTTGGGACAGATCGGAAATCAATAGGTGTAAGAAATTGGGCAATTCATGTTCAAAGGCAGTTCGTTCCGAATTGGAGTGGTAGGTGTATTGCACTGTTCTAATCATTGGACTTCCCTCAAAACTCACCAAATGACTCCTCCCACCATCTTATGATGATGCCCAAGTTTTGGGCTCGATCAGAAATCAATAGGTGTAAGAAATTGGACAATTCAAATTCAAAGGCAGTTCGTTCCTTTTTGACGTTTTTTGTGTGTTTCATAGTTCTAGCGATTGGATTTCCCTCAAAACTCACCAAATGACTCCTCCCGCCATATTATGATGATGCCCAAGTTTTGGGCTCGATTGGAAATCAATAGGTGTAAGAAATTGGACAATTCAAGTTCAATGGCAGTTCGTTCCTTTTTGGAGTGGTTGGTGTATTTCGTGGTTCTAGCGATTGGATTTCGCTCAAAAATCACCAAATGACGCCTCCCACCATATTATTATGATGCCCAAGTTTTGGGCTCGATTGGACAATTCAAGTTCATGGGTAGTTCGTTCCGAATTAGAGTGGTAGGTGTATTGCGTAGTTCTAGCCATTGGATTTCACTCAAAACTTACCAAATGACTTCTCCCACCATATTGTGATGATGCCCAAGTTTTGGGATCGATCGAAAATCAATCGGTGGAAGAAACTGGAGAATTCAAATTCAAAGGCAGATCGTTCCTTTTTAGAATCATTGGTTTATTCCGTAGTTCTAG
Source organism: Prunus campanulata (assembly GCA_034190965.1). Lineage (NCBI taxonomy): Eukaryota > Viridiplantae > Streptophyta > Magnoliopsida > Rosales > Rosaceae > Prunus > Prunus campanulata. The sequence continues at coordinate 11,118,678 of CM067209.1, read as the reverse complement.
CAATTGGATATCACTCAAAACTCACCAAATGACTCGTCCCACCAAATTATGATGATGCCCAAGTTTTGGGCTCGATCGGAAATCAATAGGTGTAAGAAATTGGACAATTCAAATTCAAAGGCAGTTCGTTCCTTTTTTAAGTGGTTGGTGTATTCCGTAGTTCTAGCGATTGGATTTCGCTCAAAACACACAAAATGAATCCTCAAACCGTATTATGTTGATGCCCAAGTTTTGGGATCGATCGTAAATCAATAGGTGTAAGAAATTGGAGAATTGAAGTTCACAGGCAGTTCGTTCCTTTTTGGAATGGTTGGTGTATTCCGCAGTTCTAGCAATTGGATTTCGCTCAAAACTCACCAAATGACTCCTCCCACCATATTATGATGATGCCCAACTTTGGGCTCGATCGGAAACCAATAGGTGTAAGAAATTGGACAATTCAAGTTCAAAGGCAGTTCGTTCCGAATTGGACTGGTAGGTGTATTGCATAGTTCTAGGCATTGGATTTCACTCAAAACTCACCAAATGACTCCTCCCACCATATTATGATGATGCCCAAGTTTTGGGCTCGATCGGAAATCAATAGGGGTAAGAAATTGGAGAATTCAAGTTCAAAGGCAGTTCGTTCCTTTTTGGAGTGGTTGGTGTATTCCGTACTTCTAGCGGTTGGATTTCGCTCGAAACACACCAAATGACTCCTCCCACCATGTTATGATGATGCCCAAGTTTTGGGCTCGATCGGAAATCAATAGGTGTAAGAAATAGGACAGTTCAAGTTCAAAGGCAATTCGTTCCAAATTGGAGTGGTAGGTGTATTGCATAGTACTAGGCATTGGATTTCACTCAAAACTCAGCAAATGACTCCTCCCACCATATTATGATGATGCTCAAGTTTTGGGCTCGATCGGAAATCAATAGGGGTAAGAAACTGTAGAATTCAAGTTCAATGGCAGTTCCTTCCATTTTGGAGTGGTTGGTGTATTCCGTAGTTCTAGTGATTCAATTTCGCTTAAAACTCACCAACTGACTCCTCCCACCATATTATGATGATGCCCAAGTTTTGGGCTCGATCAGAAATCAATTGGTGTAAGAAATAGGACAGTTCAAGTTCAAAGGCAATTCGTTCCGAATTGGAGTGGTAGGTGTATTGCATAGTTCTAGGCATTGGATTTCACTCAAAACTTAGCAATTGACTACTCCCACCATATTATGATGATGCTCAGGTTTTGGGCTCAATCGGAAATCAATTGGGGTAAGAAACTGGAGAATTCAAGTTATAGGCAGTTCCTTCCTTTTTGGAGTGGTAGGTGTATTCCGTAGTTCTAGCAACTGGATTTCGTTCAAAACTCACCAAATGACTCCTCCCACCATATTATGGTGATGCCCAAGTTTTGGGCTCGATCGGAAATCAGTAGATGTAAGAAGTTGGAGAATTCAAGTTCAAAGGCATTTCGTTCCTTTTTGGAGTGGTTGGTGTATTCCGTAGTTCTAGCGGTTGGATTTTGCTCAAACCTCACCAAATGACTCCTCCCACCATATTATGGTGATGCCGAAGTTTTCGGATGGATTGGAAATCAATAGGTGTAAGAAATTGTACAATTCAAGTTCAAAGGCAGTTCGTTCCGGATTTGAGTGGTAGGTGTATTGCATAGTTCTAGGCATTGGATTTCACTCAAAACTCAGCAAATGACTACTCCCACCATATTATGATGATGCTCAAGTTTTGGGCTCGATCGGAAATCAATATGTGTAAGAAATTGGAGAATTGAAGTTCACAGGAAGTTCGTTCCTTTTTGGAATGGTTGGTGTATTCCGTGGTTCATGCAAATGGATTTCGCTCAAAACTCACCAAATGACTCATCCCCCCACATTATGATGATGCCCAAGTTTTGGGCAAGATCGGAAGTCAATAGGTGTAAGAAATTGGACAATTCAAGTTCAAAGGCAGTTTGTTCCGAATTGGAGTGGCTGGTGTATTCCATAGTTCTAGTGATTGGATTTCGCTCGAAACTCACCAAATGACTCCTCCCACGATATTATGATGATGCCTACGTTTTGGGCTCGATCGGAAATCAATAGGGGTAAGAAATTGGACAATTCATGTTCAAAGGCAGTTCGTTCCTTTTTGGAGTGGTTGGTGTATTCCGTAGTTCTAGCGGTTGGATTACGCTCAAAACCCACCAAATGACTCCTCCCACCATTTTATGACGATGCCCAAGTTTTTGGCTCGATCGGAAATCAATAGGTGTAAGAAATTGGACAATTCAAGTTCAAAGGCTGTTCGTTTCTTTTTGGAGTGGTTGGTGTATTTCGTAGTTCTCGCAATTGGATTTCACTCAAAACTCACCAAATGACTCCTCCCACCATATTATGATGATGCCGAAGATTTGGGCTCGATCGGAAATCAATAGGTGTCAGAAATTGGAGAATTCAAGTTCAAAGGCAGTTCGTTCCTTTTTGGAGTGGTTGGTGTATTCCGTAGTTCTAGCGGTTGGATTTCGCTCAAAACTCACCAAATGACTCCCCCCACCATTTTATGACGATGCCCAAGTTTTAGGCTCGATCAGAAATCAATAGGAGTAAGAAATTGGACAATTCAAGTTCAAAGGCTGTTCGTTTCTTTTGGGAGTGGTTGGTGTATTTCGTAGTTCTAGCAATTGGATTTCACTCAAAACTCACCAAATGACTCCTCCCACCATATTATGATGATGCCTAAGTTTTGGGCTCGATCGGAAATCAATAGGTGTAAGAAACTGGACAATTCAAGTTCAAAGGCTGTTCATTCCGAATTGGAGTGGTAGGTGTATTGCGTAGTTCTAGGCATTTGATTTTACTCAAAACTCACCAAATGACTCCTTCCCCCATATTATGATGATGCCCAAGTTTTAGGATAGATCGGAAATCAATAGGTGTAAGAAATTGGAGAATTCAAGTTCAAAGGCAATTCGTTCCTTTTTGGAGTGGTTGGTTTATTCCGTAGTTCTAGCAATTGGATTTCACTCAAAACTCACCAAATGACTCCTCCCACCATATTATGATGATGCCTAAGTTTTGGGCTCGATCGGAAATCAATAGGTGTAAGAAACTGGACAATTCAAGTTCAAAGGCTGCTCATTCCGAATTGGAGTGGTAGGTGTATTGCGTAGTTCTAGGCATTGAATTTTACTCAACACTCACCAAATGACTCCTTCCCCCATATTATGATGATGCCCAAGTTTTAGGATAGATCGGAAATCAATAGGTGTAAGAAATTGGAGAATTCAAGTTCAAAGGCAATTCGTTCCTTTTTGGATTGGTTGGTTTATTCCGTAGTTCTAGCGATTGGATTTCACTCAAAACTCACCAAATGACTCCTCCCACCATATTATGATGATGCCTAAGTTTTGGGCTCGATCGGAAATCAATAGGTGTAAGAAACTGGACAATTCAAGTTCAAAGGCTGATCGTTCCGAATTGGAGTGGTAGGTGTATTGCGTAGTTCTAGGCATTGAATTTTACTCAACACTCACCAAATGACTCCTTCCCCCATATTATGATGATGCCCAAGTTTTAGGATAGATCGGAAATCAATAGGTGTAAGAAATTGGAGAATTCAAGTTCAAAGGCAGTTCGTTGCTTTTTGGAGTGGTTGGTGTATTCGGTAATTCTAGCGATTGGATTTCGCTCAAAACTCACCAAATGACTCCTCCCACCATATTAAGACGATGCCCAAGTTTTGGGCTCGATCGGAAATCCATAGGTGTAAGAAATTGGACAATTCAAGTTCAAAGGCAGTTCGTTCCTTTTTGGAGTGGTTGGTGTATTCAGCAGCTCTAGTGTTTGGATTTCGTTCAAAACTCACCAAATGACTCCTCCCACCATATTATGATGATGCCCAAGTTTTGGGCTCGACCGGAAATCAATTGGTGTAAGAAATTGGACAATTCAAGTTCAAAGGCAGTTCGTTCCTTTTTGGAATGGATGGTGTATTCTGTAGTTCTCGCAACTAGATTTCGCTCAAAACTCACCAAATGACTCCTCCCACTGTATTATGATGATGCCCAAGTTTTGGGCTCGATCGAAAATGAATGGATGTAAGAAATTGGACAATTCAAGTTCGAAGGCAGTTCGTTCCTTTTTGGAGTGGTTGGTGTATTCGGTAATTCTAGCGATTGGATTTCGTTCAAAACTCACCAAATGACTCCTCCCACCATATTATGATGATGCCCAAGTTTTAGGCTCGATCGGAAATCAATAGGTGTAAGGAATTGGACAATTCAAGTTCAAAGGCAGTTCGTTCCGAATTGGAGTGGTAGGTGTATTGCATATTTCTAGGCATTGGATTTCACTGAAAACCCACCAAATGACTCCTCCTACCATATTATGATGATGGCCATGTTTTGGGATCGATCGGAAATCAATAGGTGTAAGAAATTGGACAATTCAAGTTCAAAGGCAGTTCGTTGCTTTTTGGATTGGTTGGTGTATTCCGCAATTCTAGGGTTTGGATTTCGCTCAAAACTCACCAAATGACTCCTCCCACCATATTATGATGATGCCCAAGTTTTGGGCTCGATCGGAAATCAGTAGGTGTAGAAATTGGACAATTCAAGTTCAAAGGCAGTTCGTTCCTTTTTGAAGTGGTTGTTCTATTCCGTAGTTCAAGCGGTTGGATTTCGCTCAAAACACACAAAATGACTCCTCCCACCATATTATGATGATGCCCAAGTGTTGGTCTCGATCGGAAATCAGTAGGTGTAAAAAATTGGACAATTCAAGTTCAAAGGCAGTTCGTTCCTTTCTGGGGTGGTTGGTGTATTCGGTAATTCTAGAGACTGGATTTCGCTCAAAACTCACCAAATGACTTCTCCCACCGTATTATGTTGATCCCCAAGTTTTGGGCTCGATCGGAAATGAATGGATGTAAGAAATTGAACAATTCAAGTTCGAAGGCAGTTCGTTCCTTTTTGGGGTGGTTGGTATATTCGGTAATTCTAGCGATTGGATTTCGCTCAAAACTCACCAAATGACTCCTCCCACCATGTTATGATGATGCCCAAGTTTTAGGCTCGATCGGAAATCAATAGGTGTAAGGAATTGGACAATTCAAGTTCAAAGGCAGTTCGTTCCGAATTGGAGTGGTAGGTGTATTGCATAGTTCTAGGCGTTGGATTTCACTGAAAACCCACCAAATGACTCCTCCTACCATATTATGATGATGGCCAAGTTTTGGGATCGATCGGAAATCAATAGGAGTAAGAAATTGGACAATACAAGTTCAACGGCCGTTCGTTCCTTTTTGGAATGGTGGGTGTATTCCGTAGTTCTACCGATTGGATTTCACTCATAACTCACCAAATGACTCCTCCCACCATATTATGATGATGCCCAAGTTTTGGGCTCGATCGGAAATCAATAGGTGTAAGAAATTGGACAATTCAAGTTCAAAGGCAGTTCGTTCCTTTTTGGAATGGTTGGTGCATTCCGTCGTTCTAGCGATTGGATTTCGCTCAAAACACACTAAATGACTCCTCCCACCATATTATGATGATGCCCAAGTTTTGGTACCAATCGTAAATCAGTAGGTGCAAGAAATTGGACAATTCAAGTTCAAAGGCAGTTCGTTCCTTTTTGGAGTGGTTGGTGTATTCGTTAATTCTAGCGATTGGATTTTGTTCCAAACTCACCAAAAGACTCCTCCCACCATATTATGACGATGCCCAAGTTTTGGGCTCGATCGGAAATGAAGAGGTGTAAGAAATTGGACAATTGAAGTTCAAAGGCAGTTCGCTCCTTTTTGGAGTGGTTGGTGTATTCTGTAGTTCTAGCTGTTGGATTTCACTCAAACCTCACCAAATCACTCCTCCCACCGTATTATGATGATGCCCAAGTTTTGGGCTCGATCGGAAATCAGTAGGTGAAAGAAATTGGACAATTCAAGTTCAAAGGCAGTTCGTTCCTTTTTGAAGTGGTTGGTGTATTCCGTAGTTCTAGCGGTTGGATTTGACTCAAAACTACCCAAATCACTCCTCCCACCGTATTATGACGATGCCCAAGTTCTGGGCCTGATCGGAAATCAATAGGTGTAAGAATTGGACAATTCAAGTTCAAAGGCAGTTCGTTCCTTTTTGGAATGGTTGGTGTATTCCTTAGTTCTAGCGATTGGATTTCGCTCAAAACACACCAAATTGGACAGTTCAAGTTCAAAGGCAGTTATTTCCGAATTGGAGTGGTTGGTGTATTGCATATTTCAAGGCATTGGATTTCACTCAAAACTCACCAAATGACTCCTCCCACCATATTATGATGATGCCCAAGTTTTGGGATCGACCGGAAATCAATAGGTGCAAGAAATTGGAGAGTTGAAGTTCACAGGCCGTTCGTTCCTTTTTGGAATGGTTGGTGTATTCCATAGTTCTAGCAATTGGATTTCGCTCATAACTCACCAAATGACTACTCCCACCACATTATGATGATGCTCAAGTTTTGGGCTCGATCGGAAATCCATAGTTGTAAGAAATTTGACAATTCAGGTTCAAAGGCAGTTCGTTCCTTTTTGGAGTGGTTGGGGTATTCCGTGGTTCTAGGGTTCGGATTTCGTTCAAAACTCACCAAATGACTCCTCCCACCATTTTATTATGACGCCCAAGTTCGGGTTCGATCGGAAATGAATAGGTGTAAGAAATTTGACGATTCAAGTTGCAAGGCAGTTTGTTCCTTTTTGGAGTGGTTGGTGTATTCCGTAGTTCTAGCGGTTGGATTTCATTCAAAACTCACAAAATGGCTCCTCCCACCATATTATCATGATGCCCAAGTTTTGGGCTCGATCGGAAATGAATAGGTGTAATAAATTGGACAATTCAAGTTCAACGGCGGTTCGTTCCTTTTTGGAGTGGTTCGTGTATTCCGTAGTTCTAGCGGTTGGATTTCGCTCAAAACTCACCAAATGACTGCTCCCACCATATTATGATGATGCCCAAGTTTTGGGCTCGATCGGAAATCAATTGGTGTAAGAAATTGGAGAATTCAAGTTCAATGGCAGTTCGTTCCTTTTCGGAGTGGTTGGTGTATTCTTTAGTTCTAGCGATTGGATTTCACTCAAAACTCACCACGTGACTCCTCCCACCATATTATGATGATGCCCAAGTTTTGGGCTCGATCGGAAATCAATAGTTGTAAGAAATTGGAGAATTCAAGTTCAATGGCAGTTCGTTCCTTTTCGGAGTGGTTGGTGTCTTCTTTAGTTCTAGCGATTGGATTTCGCTCAAAACTCACCACGTGACTCCTCCCACCATACTATGATGACGCCCAAGTTTTGGGCTCGATCGGAAATCAATAGTTGTAAGAAATTGGACAATTTAAGTTCAAAGGCCGCTCGTTCCTTTTTGGAGTGGTTGGTGTATTCCGTAGTTCTTGAAATTGGATTTCTCTGAAAACTCACCGAATGACTCCTGCCACCATATTATGATGATGCCCAAGTTTTGGGCTCGATCGGAAATCAATAGGGTGAAAAAATTGGACAATTCAAGTTCAAAGGCATTTCGTTCCCTTTTGCAGTGGTTGGTGTATTCCGTAGTTCTAGCGTTCGTATTTCGCTCAAAACTCACCAAACGACTCCTATCACCATATTATGATGATGTCCCAGTTTGGGTTCAATCGGAAATGAATAGGTGTAAGAAATTTGACGATTCAAGTTTAAAGGCAGTTCGTTCCTTTTTGGAGTGGTTGGTGTATTCCGTGGTTCTAGCGAATGGATTTCGCTCAAAACTCACCAAATGGCTCCTCCCACTATATTATGACGATGCCCAAGTATCGGGCTCGATCGGAAATCAATAGGTGTGAGAAATTGGACAATTCAGGTTCAAAGGCAGTTCGTTCCGAATTGCAGTGGTAGGTGTATTGCATAGTTCTAAGCATTGGATTTTACTCAAAACTCACCAAATGACTCCTCCCACCATATTATGATGATGCCCAAGTTTTGGGCACGATCGAAAATGAATAGGTGTAAGATATTGGACAATTCAAGTGCAAAGGCAGTTCGTTCCTTTTTGGAGTGGTTGGTGTATTCCGTAGTTATAGCGTTCGGATTTCGCTTAAAACTCACCAAATGACACCTCCCACCATATTATGATGATGCCCAAGTTTGGGCTCGTTCGGAAATCAATAGGTGTAGGTAATTGGACAATTCAAGTTGAAAGGTAGTTCGTTTCGAATTGGAGTGGTAGGTGTATTGCAAAGTTCAAGGAATTGGATTTCACTCAAAACTCACCAAATGACTCCTCCCACCATATTATGATGAAGCCCAAGTTTTGGGCTCGATCGGAAATAAATGGGTGTAAGAAATTGGACAATTCAAGTTCAAAGGCAGTTCGTTCCTTTTTGGAGTGGTTGGTGTATTCCGTAGTTCTAGCGATTGGATTTCGCTCAAAACTCACCAAATGAGTCCTCCCACCATAATATGATGACGCCCAGTTTTGGGCTCGATAGGAAATCAACAGGGTTAAGAAATTGGACAATTCAAGTTCAAAGGCATTCCGTTTCTTTTTGGAGTGGTTGGTGTATTCCGTAGTTCTAGCGATTGGATTTCGCTCACAACTCACCAAATGGCTCCTCCCACGATATTGTGATGCTGCCCAATTTCGGGCTCGATTGGAAGCCAATAGGTGTAAGAAACTGGACAATTCAAGTTCAGAGGCAGTTCCTTCCGAATTGGAATGGTTGGTGTAATCCGTAGTTCTAGCGATTGGATTTCTCTCAAAACTCACCAAAGGACTGCTCCCACCATATTATGATGACGCCGAAGTTTGGGGCTCGATCGGAAATCAATACGTGTAAGATATTGGACAATTCAAGTTCAAAGGCAATTCGTTCCGAATTGGAGTGGTTGGTGTATTCCATGGTTCTAGCGATTGGATTTCGCTAAAAACTCACCAAATGACTCCTCCCACCATATTATCATGATGCCCAAGTTTTGGGCTCGATCGGAAATCAACACGTGTAACAAATTGGACAATTCAAGTTCAAAGGCAGTTCGTTCCGAATTGGTGTGGTTGGTGTATTCCATAGTTCTAGCGATTGGATTTCGTTCAAAACTCACCAAATGACTCCTCCCACCATATTATGATGATGCCCAAGTTTTGGGGTCGACGGGAAATTAATAGGTGTAAGAAATTGTACAATTCAAGTTCAAAGGCAGTTCGTTCCGGATTTGAGTGGTAGGTGTATTGCATAGTTTTAGGCATTGGATTTCACTCAAAAGTCACCAAATGACTCCTCCCACCATATTATGATGATGCCCAAGTTTTGGGCTGCATCGGAAATCAATAGATGTAACAAATTGGACAATTCGAGTTCAAAGGCAGTTCGTTCCTTATTGGAGTGGTTGGTGTATTCCCTAGTTCTACCAATCGGATTTCACTCAAAACTCACCAAATGACTCCACCCACCATGTTGTGATGATGCCCAAATTTTGGGATCGATCGGAAATCAATAGGTGTAAGAAATTGGACAATTCAAGTTCAAAGGCAGTTCGTTCCGAATTGCAGTGGTAGGTGTATTGCATAGTTCTAGGCATTGGATTTCCCTCAAAACTCACCAAATGACAACTCCCATCATATTAAGATGATGCCCAAGTTTTGGCCTCGATTAGAAATCAATAGGTGTAAGAAATTGGACAATTCAAGTTCAAAGGCAGTTCATTCGTTATTGGTGTGGTAGGTGTATTCTGTAGTTCTAGCGGTTGTATTTCACTGAAAACTCAGCAAATGACTAATCCCACCATATTATGATGTTGCCGAAGTATCAGAATCGATCGGAAATCAATAGGTGTGAGAAATTGGACATTTCAAGTTCAAAGGCAGTTCGTTCCGAATTGGAGTGGTTGGTGTGTTACAGAATTCTAAAGAGTGGATTTCACTCAAAACTCACTAAATGACTCCTCCCACCATATTATGATGATGCCCAAGGTTTTGGCTCGATAGGAAATCAATAATTGTAAGAAATTGGACAATTCAAGTTCGAAGGCAGTTCGTTCCGAATTGGAGTGATAGGTGTATTGCATAGTTTTCACCATTGGATTTCACTCAAAACTCACCAAATGACTCCTCCCACCATATTATGTTGATGCCCAAGTTCTGGGATTGATCGGAAATCAATAGGTGTAAGAAATTCGACAATTCAAGTTCAAATGCAGTTCCTTCCTTTTTGGAGTGGTTGGTGTATTCCGTAGTTCTACCGACTGGATTTCACTGAAAACTCACCAAATGACTCCTCACACCATATTATGATGATGCCCATGCTTTGGGATCGATTGGAAATCAACAGGTGTAAGAAATTGGACAATTCAAGTTCAATGGCAGGTCGTTACTTTTTGGAGTGGTTGGTGTATTCCACAGTTGTAGTTATTGGATTTCGCTCAAAACTCACCAAATGACTCCTCCCACCATATTATGATGACGCCCAAGTTTTGGGCTCGATCGGAAATCAATAGGTGTAAGAAATTGGAGAATTCAAGTTCAAAGGCAGTTCGTTACTTTTTGGAGTGGTTGGTGTAAGAAATTGGACAATTCAAGTTCGAAGGCAGTTCGTTTCGAATTGGATTGGTAGGGGTATTGCAAAGTTCTAGGCATTGGATTTCACTCAAAACTCACCAAATGACTCCTCCCACCATATTATGATGAAGCCCAAGTTTTGGGCTCGATCGAAAATCAATAGGTGCAACAAATTGGACAATTCATGTTCAAAGGCAGTTCGTTCCGAATTGGAGTGGTAGGTGTATTGCATAATTCTAGGCATTAGATTTCACTCAAAACTCACCAAATGACTCCTCCCACCGTATTATGATGATGCCCAAGTTTTGGGATCGATCGGAAATCAATAGGTCTAAGAAATTGGACAATTCAGGTTGAAAGGCAGTTCGTCCCTTTTTGGGGTGGTTGGTGTATTCCGTGTCTAGTGATTGGATTTCTCCCAAAACTCACCAAATGACTCCTCCCACCATATTATGATGATGTCCAAGTGTTGGGATAGATCAGAAATCAATAGGTGTAAGAAATTGGACAATTGAAGTTGAAAGACAGTTCGTTCCTTATTGGAGTAGATGGTATATTCCGTAGTTCTACGGATTGTATTTCACTCAAAACTCACCAAATGACTCCACCCACCATATTATGATGATGCCCAAGTTTTGGGCTCGATCCTGAATTAATAGGTGTAAGAAATTGGGTAATTCAAGTTCAAAGGCTGATCGTTCCGAATTGGAGTGGTAGGTGTATTGCGTAGTTCTAGCCATTGGATTTCATTCAAAACCCACCAAATGACTCTTCCCACCATATTATGATGATGCCCAAGTTTTGGGCTTGATCGGAAATCAATAGGTGTAAAAAATTGGACAATTCGAGTTCAAAGGCAGTTCGTTCCTTATTGGAGTGGTTGTATTATTCCCTAGTTCTACCAATTGGATTTCACTCAAAACTCACCAAACGACTCCCCCCACCATATTGTGATGATGCCCAAATTTTGGGATCGATCGGAAGTCAATAGGTGTACGAAATTGGACAATTCAAGTTCAAAGGCAGTTCGTTACGAATTGGAGTGGTACGTGTATTGCATAGTTCTAGGCATTGGATTTCACTCAAAACTCACCAAATGACAACTCCCATCATATTATGATGATGCCCAAGTTTTGGGCTCGATCAGAAATCAATAGGTGTAAAAAATTGGACAATTCAAGTTCAAAGGCAGTTCATTCCTTATTGGTGTGGTAGGTGTATTCCGTAGTTTTGGCGGTTGAATTTCACTCAAAACTCACCAAATGACTACTCCCACCATATTATGCTGATGCCCAAGTATCGGGCTCGATCAGAAATCAGTAGGTGTGAGAAATTGGACAATTCAAGTTCAAAGGCAGTTCGTTCCGAATTGGTGTGGCAGGTGTATTGCTAAGTTCTAGGCATTGGATTTCACTCAAAACTCACCAAATGACTCCTCCCACCATATTATGGTGATGCCTAAGTTTTGGGCTCGATCGGAAATCAATAGGTGTAAGAAATTGGACAATTCAAGTTCAATGGCAGTTCGTTCCTTTTTGGTGTGGTAGGTGTATTCCGTCGTTCTAGCGGTTGGAATTCACTCAAACTTCACCAAATGACTACTCCCACCATATTATTATGTTGCCCAAGTATTGGGCTCGATTGGAAATCAATAGGTGTAAGAAATTGGACATTTCAAGTTCAAAGGCAGTTCGTTCCTTATGGCAGTGGTTGTTGTATTCCCTAGTTCAACCAATTGGATTTCACTCAAAACTCACCAAATGACTCCACCCACCATATTGTGATGATGCCCAAGTTTTCGGATCGATCGGAAATCAATAGGTGTAAGAAATTGGACAATCCAAGTTCAAAGGCAGTTCGTTCCGAATTGGAGTGGCAGGTGTATTGCTTAGTTCTAGGCATTGGATTTCACTCAAAACTCACCAAATGACTCCTCCCACCATATTATGGTGATGCCTAAGTTTTGGGCTCGATCGGAAATCAATAGGTGTAAAATATTGGACAATTCAAGTTCACAGGCAGTTCGTTCCTTTTTGGAGTGGCAGGTGTATTCCGTAGTTCTAGTGATTGGATTTTTCTCAAAACTCACCAAATGACTCCTCCCACCATATTATAACGATGCCCCAGTTTTGGGCTCGATCGGAAATCAATAGGTGTAAGAAATTGGACAATTCAAGTTCAATGGCAGTTCGTTCCTTTTTGGTGTGGTAGGTGTATTCCGTCGTTCTAGCGGTTGAAATTCACTCAAACTTCACCAAATGACTACTCCCACCATATTATTATGTTGCCCAAGTATTGGGCTCGGTTGGAAGTCAATAGGTGTAAGAAATTGGACAATTCAAGTTCAAAGGCAGTTCGTTCCTTATTGGAGTGGTTGTTGTATTCCCTAGTTCAACCAATTGGATTTCACTCAAAACTCACCAAATGACTCCACCCACCATATTGTGATGATGCCCAAGTTTTCGGATCGATCGGAAATCAATAGGTGTAAGAAATTGGACAATCCAAATTCAAAAGGCAGTTCGTTCCGAATTGGAGTGGCAGGTGTATTGCTTAGTTCTAGGCATTGGATTTCACTCAAAACTCACCAAATGACTCCTCCCACCATATTATGGTGTGCCTAAGTTTTGGGCTCGATCGGAAATCAATAGGTGTAAAATATTGGACAATTCAAGTTCACAGGCAGTTCGTTCCTTTTTGGAGTGGCAGGTGTATTCCGTAGTTCTAGTGATTGGATTTTTCTCAAAACTCACCAAATGACTCCTCCCACCATATTATAACGATGCCCAAGTTTTGGGCTCGATCGGAAACCAATAGGTGTAAGAAATTGGACAATTCATGTTCAATGGTAGTTCGTTCGTTTTTGGTGTGGTAGGTGTATTCCGTAGTTCTAGCGATTGGAATTCATTCAAACTTCACCAAACGACTACTCCCACCATATTATGATGATGCCCAAGTATTGGGCTCGATTGGAAATCAATAGGTGTAAGAAATTGGACAATTCAAGTTCAAAGGTTGTTCGTTCTGAATTGGAGTGGTAGGTGTATTGCAAAGTTCGAGCCATTGGATTTCACTCAAAAAGTCACCAAATGACTCCTCCCACCATATTATGATGATGCCCAAGTTTTGGGATCGATCAGAAATCAATAGGTCTAAGAAATTGGACAATTCAAGTTCAAAGGCAGTTTGTTCCAAATTGGAGTGGTTGGTGTATTGCACAGTTCCAAAGAGTGGATTTCACTCAAAACACACTAAATGACTACTCCCACCATATTATGATGATGCCCAAGGTTTGGGCTCGATAGGAAATCAATAGGTGTAAGAAATTGGACAATTCAGGTTCGAAGGCAGTTCTTTCCGAATTGGAGTGGTAGGTGTATTACATAGTTTTAACCATTGGATTTCACTCAAAACTCACCAAATGACTCCTCCCACCATATTATGTTGATGCCCAAGTTCTGGGATCGATCGGAAATCAATAGGTATAAGAAATTGGACAATTCAAGTTCAAATGTGGTTCGTTCCTTTTTGGGGTGGTTGGTGTAATCTGTAGTTCTAGCAACTGGATTTCACTCAAAACTCACCAATTGACTCTTACACCATATTATGGTGATGCCCAAGCATTGGGCTCGATTGGAAATCAACAGGTGTAACAAATTGGTCAATTCAAGTTCAAAGGCAGTTCGTTCCTTTTTTGAGTGGTTGGGCTAATCCGTAGTTCTGGGGATTGGATTTTACTCAAAACTCACCAAATGACTCCTCCCACCATATTATCCTGATGCCCAAGTTTTGGGCCCGATCGGAAATCAATAGGTGTAAGAAATTGGACAATTGAAGTTCAAAGGCAGTTCGTTCCGAATTGGAATGGTTGGTGTATTCCATAGTTCTAAAGAGTGGATTTCACTCAAAACTCACTACATGACTCCTCCCACCATATTATGATGATGCCCAAGGGTTGGGCTCGATCGGAAATCAATCGGTCTAAGAAGTTGGACAATACAAGTTCAAAGGCAGTTCGTTCCTTTTTGGAGTGGTAGGTGAAGTGCATATTTCTAGCCATTGGATTTCACTCAAAACTCACCAAATGACTCCTCCCACCATATTATGGTGATGCCCAAGTTTTGGGCTCGATCGGAAATCAATAGGAGCAAGAAATTGGACAATTCAAGTTCAAAGGCAGTTAGTTCCGAATTGGAGTGGAAGGTGTATTGCGTAGTTTTAGCCATTGGATTTCACTCAAAACTCACGAAATGACTCCACCCACCATATTATCCTGATGCCCAAGTTTTGGGCCCGATCGGAAATCAATAGGTGTAAGTAATTGGACAATTCAAGTTCAAAGGCAGTTCGTTTCGAATTGGAGTGGCTGGTGTATTCCGTAGTTCTAGCAATTGGATTTCACTCAAAACTCACAAAATGACTCCTCAGACCATATTATGATGAGGCCCAAGTTTTGGGCTCGGTCGAAAATCAATAGGTGTAAGAAATAGGACAATTGAAGTTCAAAGGCAGTTCGTTCCGTATTGGAGTGGTTGGTGTATTGCATAGTTCTAAAGAGTGGATTTCACTCAAAACTCACTACATGACTCCCCCCACCATATTATGATGATGCCCAAGGTTTGGGCTCGATCAGAAATCAATCGGTCTAAGAAGTTGGACAATTCAATTCATAAGGCAGTTCATTCCCTTTTAGAGTGGATTGCACTCAAAACTCACCAAATGACTACTCCCACCATATTTTGAGGATGCCCAACTATTGGGATCGATCGGAAAACAATAGGTGTAAGAAATTGGACAATTCAAGTTCAAAGGCTGTTCGTTCCGAATTGGAGTGGTAGGTGCATTGCATAGTTTTAGCCATTGGATTTCACTCAAAACTCACCAAATGACTCCTCCCACCATATTATGATGATGCCCAAGTTTTGGGCTCGATCAGAAACCAATAGGTGTAAGAAATTGGACAATTCAAGTTCAACGGCAGTTCGTTCCGAATTGGAGTGGTAGGTGTATTGCTTAATTCTAGGCATTGGATTTCACTCAAAACTCACCAAATGAACTCTTCGAACTATATTATGATGATGCCCAAGTTTTGGGATCGATCGGAAATCGGTAGGTCTAAGAAATTGGACAATTCAAGTTCAAAGGCAGTTCATTCCTTGTTCGAGTGGATGGTGTATTCCTAGTTCTAGCGATTGGATTTCGCTCAAAACACAGCAAATGACTCGTCTCCCCATATTATGATGATGCCCAAGTTTTGGGATCAATCGGAAATCAATAGGTCTAAGAAATTGGACAGTTCAAGTTCAAAGGCAGTTCGTTCCTTTTTGGAGTGGATGGTGTATGCCGTAGTTCTAACGATTGGATTTCGCTCAAAACACACCAAATGATTCCTCACACCATATTATGATGATGCCCAAGTTTTGGGCTCGATCGGAAATCAATAGCTGTAAGAAATTGGACAATTCATGTTCTAAGGCAGTTCGTTCCGAATTGGAGTGGTAGGTGTATTGCATAGTTTTAGGCAGTGGATTTCACTCAAAACTCACCAAATGACTCCTCCCACCACATTACGGTGATGCTCAAGTTTTGGGCTCGATCGGAAATCAATCGGTGTAGGAAATTGGACAATTCAAGTTCAAAGGCAGTTCGTTCCGAATTAGAGTGGTAGGTGTATTGCGTAATTCTAGGCATTGAATTTCACTCAAAACTCACCAAATGACTCCTCCCACCATATTATGATGATCCCCAAGTTCTGGGATCGATCGGAAATCAATGGGTGTAAGAAATTGGACAACTCAAGTTCAAAGGCAGTTCGTTCCTTTTTGGAGTGGAAGGTGTGTTCCGTAGTTCTAGCGATTGGATTTCACTCAAAACTCCCCAAATGACTCCTCCCGCCATATTATGATGATGCCCTAATTTTGGGCTCGATCCGAAATCAGTAGGTGTAAGAAATTGGACAATTCAAGTTCAAAGGCAATTCGTTCCGAATTGGAGTGGTTGGAGTATTCCGTAGTTCTAGAGGTTGGATTTCACCCAAAACTCACCGAATGACTCCTCCCACCATATTATGATGATGCCCAAGTTTTGGGCTCGATTGGAAATCAATAGGTGTAAGAAATTGGACAATTCCAGTTCAAAGGAAGTTCGTTCCGAATTGGAGTGGTAGGTGTATTGCATAGTTCTAGGCATTGGATTTCTCTCGAAACTCACCGAATGACTCCTCCCACCATATTATGATGATGTCCAAGTTTTGGGCTCGATTGGAAATCAATAGGTGTAAGAAATTGGACAATTCAAGTTCAAAGGCCGTTCGCTCCGAATTGGAGTGGTAGGTGTATTGCATAGTTCTAGGCATTGGATTTGACTCAAAACTCACCAAATGACTCGTCCCACCATATTATGATGATTCCCAAGTATTGGGCTCGATTGGAAATCAATAGGTGTAAGAAATTGGACAATTCAAGTTCAAAGGCAGTTCGTTCCTTATTGGAGTGGTTGTTGTATTCCCTAGTTCTACAAATTGGATTTCACTCAAAACTCACCAAATGACTACATCCACGATATTGTGATGATGCCCATATTTTCGGATCGATCGGAAATCAATAGGTGTAAGAAATTGGACAATTCAAGTTCAAAGGCAGTTTGTTCCGAATTGGAGTGGTTGGTGTGTTGCACAGTTCCAAAGAGTGGATTTCACTCAAAACTCACTAAATGACTCCGCCCACCATATTATGATGATGCGCAAGGTTTGGGCTCGATAGGAAATCAATAGGTGTAAGAAGTTGGACAATTCAAGTTCAAAGGTAGTTCGTTCCGAATTAGAGTGGTTGGTGTATTCCGTCGTTCTAGCGATTGGATTTCACCCTAAACTCACCGAATGACTCCTCCCACATATTATGATGATGCCCAAGTTTTCGGCTCGATCGGAAATCAATAGGTGTAAAAAATTGGACAATTCAAGTTCTAAGGCAGTTTGTTCCGAATTGGATTGGTAGGTGTATTGCATAGATCTAGGCATTGGATTTCACTCAAAACTCACCAAATGACTACTCCCACCATATTATGTCGATGCCCAACTTCTGGGCTCGATCGGCAATCAATAGGTGTAAGAAATTGGACAATTCAAGTTCAAAGGTAGTTCGTTCCGAATTAGAGTGGTTGGTGTATTCCGTAATTCTAGCGATTGGATTTCACCCTAAACTCCCCGAATGACTCCTCCCACCATATTACGATGATGCCCAAGTTTTGGGCTCGATCGGAAATCAATAGGTGTAAAAAATTGGACAATTCAAGTTGAAAGGCAATTCGTTCCGAATTGGAGTGGTAGGTGTATTGCATAGTTCTAGGCCTTGGTTTCACTAAAAAGTCACCAAATGACTCCTCCCACCATATTATGATGATGCCCAAGTTCTGGGCTCGATCGGAAATCAATAGGTGTAAGAAATTGGAAAATTCAAGTTCGAAGGCAGTTCGTTCCGAATTAGAGTGGTTGGTGTATTCCGTAGTTCTAGCGATTGGATTTCACCCAAAACTCACCAAATGACACCTCCCACAATAGTAAGATGATGCCCAAGTTTTGGGCTCGATCGGAAGTCAATAGGTGTAAGAAATTGGAAAATTCAAGTTCAAAGGCAGTTCGTTCCGAATTGGAGTGGTAGGTGTATTGCATAGTTCTCGGCATTTGATTTCATTCAAAAGTCACGAAATGAGTCCTCCCACCATATTATGTTGATGCCCAAGTTCTGGGCTCGATCGGAAATCAATAGGTGTAAGAAATTGGACAATTCAAGTTCTAAGGAAGTTCGTTGCGAGTTGGAGTGGTTGGTGTATTGCACAACTGTAGGCATTGGATTTCACTCAAAACGCACCAAATGACACCTCCCACTATATTATGACGATGCCCAAGTTTTGGATCGATCGGAAATCAATAGGTCTAAGAAATTGGACAATTCAAGTTCAAAGGCAGTTCGTTCCTTTTTCGGGTGGTTGGTGTATTCCGTAGTTCTTGCGATTGGATTTCCCTCGAAACTCACCAAATGACTCCTCACACCATATTGTGATGATGCCCATGTTTTGGGCTCGATCGGAAATCAATAGGTGTAAGAAAATGGACAATTCAATTTCAAAGGCAATTCTCTCCGAATTGAAGTGGTAGGTGTATTGCATAATTCTAGGCATTGGATTTCACTCAAAACTCACCAAATGACTCCTCCCACCATATTATTTTGATGCCCAAGTTTTGGGCTCGATCAGAAATCAATAGGTGTAACAAATTGGACAATTCATGTTCAAAGGCAGTTCGTTTCGAATTGGAGTGGCTGGTGTATTCCATAGTTCTAGCGATTGGATTTCACTCAAAACTCACAAAATGACTCCTCAGACCATATTATGATGAGGCCCAAGTTTTGGGCTTGATCGGAAATCAATAGGTGTAAGAAATTGGACAATTCAAGTTCAAAGGCAGTTCGTTCCGAATTTGAGTGGTTGGTGTATTGCATAACTCTAGGCATTGGATTTCACTCAAAACACACCAAATGACTCCTCCCACTATATTATGATGATGCCCAAGTATTGGGATCGAACGAAAATCAATAGGTGTAATAAATTGGACAATTCACGTTCAAAGGCAGTTCGTTCCGAATTGGAGTGGCTAGTGTATTCCGTAGTTCTAGCAATTGGATTTCACTCAAAACCCACCAAATGACTCCTCACACCGTATTATGATGAGGCCCAAGTTTTGGGCTCGATCGGAAATCAATAGGTGTAAGAAAATGGACAATTCAATTTCTAAGGCAGTTCTCTCTGAATTGGTGTGGTAGGTGTATTCTGTAGTTCTAGCGATTGGATTTCCCTCGAAACTCACCAAATGACTCCTCACACCATATTATGAAGATGCCCCAATTTTGGGCTCGATCGGAAATTAATAGGTGTAAGAAATTGGAGTGGTTGGTGTATTGCATAGTTCTAGGAATTTGATTTCTTTCAAAACTCACCAAATGACTCCTTCCACCATATTATGATGATGCCCAAGTTTCGGGCTCGATCGGAAATCAGTAGGTGAAAGAAATTGGACAATTTAGGTTCGAAGGAAGTTCGTTCCGAATTGGAGTGGTATGTGTATTGCATAGTTCTAGCCATTGGATTTCACTCAAAACTCAACAAATGACTCCTCCCACCATATTATGATGATGCCCAAGTTTTGGGCTTGATCGGAAATCAATAGGTGTAAGAAAATGGACAATTCAATTTCTAAGGCAGTTCTCTCTGAATTGGAGTGGTAGGTGTATTGCATAATTCTAGGAATTGGATTTTACTCAAAACTCACCAAACGAGTCCTCCCACCATATTATGTTGATGCCCAAGTTTTGCGATCGATCCGAAATCAATAGGAGTAAGAAATTGGACAATTCAAGTACAAAGGCAGTTCGTTCCGAACTGGAGTGGTACGTGTATTGCATAGTTCTAGGCATTGGATTTCACACAAAACTCACCAAATGACTCCTCCCACCATATTATGATGATGCAAAAGTTTTGCGATAGATCCGAAATCAGTAGGAGTAAGAAATTGGACAATTCAAGTTCAAAGGCAGTTCGTTCCGAATTGGAGTGGTTCGTGTATTGCATAGTTCTAAAGATTGGATTTCTCTCAAAACTCACCAAATGACTCCTCCCACCATATTATGATGATTCCCGTGTTTTGGGCACGATCGGAAATCAATAGGTGGATGAAATTGGACCATTAAAGTTCAAAGGCAGTTCGTTCCGAATTGGAGTGATAGGTGTATTGCATAGTTGTAGCCATTGGATTTCACTCAAAACTCACCAAATGACTCCTCCCACTATATTATGATGATGCCCAAGTTTTGGGCTCGATCGAAAATCTTTAGGTGTGAGAAATTGTACAATTCAATTTCATAGGCAGTTCTTTCCGAATTGGAGTGGTTGCCGTATTGCATAGTTCTAGGGATTGGATTTCACTCAAAACTCAACAAATGACTCCTCCCACAATATTATGATGATACCCAAGTTCTGGGATCGATTGGAAATCAATAGGTGTAATAAATTATACAATCCAAGTTCAAAGGCAGTTTGTTCCGTATTGGAGTGGTTGGAGTATTGCATAGTTCTAGAGATTGGATTTCACTCAAAACTCACCAAGTGACTCCTCCCCCCATATAATGATCATGCCCAGGTTTTGGGCTCGATCGGAAATCAATAGGTGTAAGAAATTGGACAATTCAAGTTCAGAGGCAGTTCGTTCCGAATTGGAATGGTAGGTGTATTGCAGAG
Organism: Prunus campanulata; assembly: GCA_034190965.1. NCBI lineage: Eukaryota > Viridiplantae > Streptophyta > Magnoliopsida > Rosales > Rosaceae > Prunus > Prunus campanulata. Next base: position 11,097,859 of record CM067209.1, on the reverse strand, counting down.
TTCTAGGCTTTGGATTTCACTCAAAACACACCAAATGACTCCTCCCACCGTATTATGATAATGTCCGAGTTTTGGGATCGATCCGAAATCAATAGGTGTTAGAAACTGGACAATTCAAGCTCGAAGGCAGTTCGTTCCGAATTGGAGTGGTTGGTGTATTGCATAGTTCTAGAGATTGGATTTCTCTCAAAACTCACCAAATGACTCCTCCCACCATATTATGATGATGCCAAAGTTTTGGGCCCGATTGGAAATCAGCAGGTGTAAGAAATTGGACAATTCAAGTTCAAAGGCAGTTCGTTGCGAATTGGAGTGCTTGGTGTATTGCATAGTTCTAGAGATTCGATTTCTCTCAAAACTCACCAAATGACTCCTCCCACCATATTATGATGATGCGCAAGTTTTGGGCTCGACCGGAAATCAGTAGGTGTAAGAAATTGGACAATTTATGTTCAAAGGCAGTTCGTTCCGAATTGGAGTGGTAGGTGTATTGCATTGTTCTACCCGTTGGATTTTACTCAAAACTCACCAAATGAGTCCTCCCACCATATTATGATGATACCCAAGTTTTGGGTTCGATCGGAAATCAATAGGTGTAAGAAATTGGACAATTCATGTTCAAAGGCAGTTCGTTCCATTTTGGAGTGGTTGGTGTATTCTGTAGTTCCAGCGATTGGATTCGCTCAAGACTCACCAAATGACTCCTCCCACCATATTATCGTGATGCCCAAGTTTTGGGTTCGATCGGAATTCAATAGGTTTAAGAAATTGGACAATTCAAGTTCAAAAGCAGTTCGTTCCGAAATGGAGTGGTAGGTGTGTTGCATACTTCTAGCCATTAGATTTCACTCAAAACTCACCAAATGACTCCTCCCATCATATTATGATGATTCCCAAATTTTGGGCTTGATTCGAATTCAATTGGTGTAAGAAATTGAACAATTCAAGTTCAAAGGCAGTTCGTTCCGAATTGGAGTGGTAGATGTGTTACAGAGTTCTAGGGATTGGATTTCCCTTAAAGCTCAACAATTGACTCCTCCCAACGTATTATGCTGATGCCCAAGTTTTGGGATCGATCCGAAATCAGTAGGTGTTAGAAACTGGACAATTCAAGCTCGAAGGCAGTTCATTCCAAATTGGAGTGGTTGGTGTATTGCATAGTTCTAGAGATTGGATTTCTCTTAAAACTCACCAAATGACTACTCCCATCATATTATGATGATGCCAAAGTTTTGGGCTCGATTGGAAATCAACAGGTGTAAGAATTTGGACAATTCAAGTTCAAAGGCAGTTCGTTCCGAATTGGAGTGGTAGGTGTATTGCATAGTTCTAGCCATTGGATTTCACTCAAAACTTACCAAATCTGTCCTCCCACCATATTATGATGATGTCCAAGGTTTGGGCTCGATCGGAAATCAATAGGTGCAAAAAATTGGACAATTCAAGTTCAAAGGCAGTTTGTTCCGAATTGGAGTGGTTGGTGTATTGCATAGTTCTAGCCATTGGATTTCACTCAAAATGCACCAAATGACTCCTCCCACCATATTATGATGATGCCCAAGTTTTGGGCTCGATTGGAAATCAACAGGTGTAAGAATTTGGACAATTCAAGTTCAAAGGCAGTTCGTTCTGAATTGGAGTGGTAGGTGTATTGCATAGTTCTAGCCATTGGATTTCACTCAAAACTTACCAAATCTCTCCTCCCACCATATTATGATGATGCCCAAGGTTTGCGCTCGATCGGAAATCAATAGGTGTAAGAAATTGGACAATTCAAGTTCAAAGGCAGTTCGTTCCGAATTAAAGTGGTAGGTTTATTGCATAGTTTTAGCCATTGGATTTCACTCAAAACACACCAAATGACTCCTCCCACCACATTATGATGAGACCCAAGTTTTGGGCTCGATCGGAAATCAATAGGTGTAAGAAATTGGACAATTCAAGTTCGAAGGCAGTTCGTTCCGAATTGGAGTGGTAGGTGGATTGCATAGTTCTAGGAATTGGATTTCACGCAAAACTCATCAAATGACTCCTCCCACCATATTATGATCATGCCCAAGTTTTGGGCTCGATCGGAAATCAATAGGTGTAAGAAATTGGACAATTCAAGTTCAAAGGCAGTTCGTTCCGAATTGGAGTGGTAGGTGGATTGCATAGTTCTAGGAATTGGATTTCACTCAAAACTCATCAAATGACTCCTCCCACCATATTGTGATGATGCCCAAGTTTTGGGATTGATCCGAAATCAATAGGTGTAAGAAATTGGACAATTTAAGTTCAAAGGCAGTTCGTTCCGAATTGGAGTGGTTGGTGTATTGCATAGTTCGAGAGTTCGGATTTGTCTCAAGACTCACCAAATGAGTCCTCTCACCATGTTATGTTGATGCCCATGTTTTGGGCACGATCGGAAATCAATAGGTGTAAGAATTTGGACAATTAAAGTTCAAAGGTAGTTCGTTCCGAATTGGAGTGGTAGGTGTATTGCATAGTTCTAGCCATTGGATTTCACTCAAAACTCACCAAAATGACTCCTCCCACTATATTATGATGAGACCCAAGTTTTGGGCTTCGTCGGAAATCAATAGGGGTAAGAAATTGAACAATTCAAGTTCAAAGGCAGTTCGTTCCGAATTGGTGTTGTAGGTGTATTACATAATTGGGAGCTTTAGTTTTAAACCATAATATAGTTTACTAATTTAGTAGAAAGAAATACAATTTCATCTAATTAGCATAAGGCCAAAGACCAAAATGAGTACTCAATTTTACAAAAATATCATTAAAAAATATCAAAATTACACACAATGCCATTCCTTCTAAGGCAAGCATACTATGCCACATGTCCACATCCAGCCAACCACCACCGCCGGCCAACCACCTGCTGCAGGCCACCTCCGACCAACCGCCGCCGGCCACTTCTGACCAGCCGCCGCCGGCCACCTCCGACCAGCCGCCGCCGGCCACCTCCGACCAACTGCCGCCGACCACCTCCGACCAACCGCCGTTGCCCCTTATTCACTTTTAAAAAAAAAAAAAAGATTTTGTGTCATTAAAGGGACTCGAACCTTGACCCTGAAAGGAAGAGGGCTCACTCACGAACCACTACACCAAACTTGATTTTGTAATATTTATTCAATTATACAATATTTATATAAACGATCAACGGTTTTAAAAATTAAAAAAAAATCATTTCACCACATATTCACATAAAAACTGCAAATAAAAGCAGAAACTGAAACAAAAATACAATGTAGATATCAATTATATATATATAAATAAAATAAAATTTATAGAAGCAAAATGGAGGAACCAAGATGAAAGTACTAAAATGGAAACTGCGATGCAGAAACAGAAACTGCAATGCAGAAATAGATACTGAAATGCTGAGCCTGGGCAAAAATGCTCAGCTCTAAAGTTAAACAAAACAAAACAATAGCATACGAATACATTTACTAATTCTTCTTCAATTGGAATTCAATAGCATTTTAGCATTTTGTAGATTAGTAAATGTACAAGCATACATTTACTAATTCTTCTTCAATTGCATACGAATAACTTATGTTACTTTCGAAGAGAGAACTCATATATTGCCAAGGAAAACATTAGGAAAGAAATTAGATTGTTTCAAGGAAATATTAGCATTCAACATTTATACTTATGTGCAGATAGCATTCAAAACTGACTATTTTATACAGTGAAGTATCAATGTTTCCTCTGTTTAAATCAACTAACTAACCCTGCCTAACTAATGTTAAATCTGCTGCTGCTTCACAGGTTTGACCTTATGTCAGAACCAGAACCATATATCTTTCTTATGTCAGACAGAGTTGGGTTTTCCTCAACCCATTCAGGAACTATGTACCCAAGATTGCAATGCATACAAGGCTCTTCACTGAACCTTATCTGATAACCATTACTAAAAATGTAAGGCTGAGCTGTGATCAGAAACACGCTCTTGAAGCCAATTCCTGTAGATTAATCACAAATTTGACTGAATTATCACAACAATGAAAAATACATACATACTAAAAAAGATGGAAAACACATCTAGGCACATCAGCAAGCATTCAATAGCTCATTTGTGGATTAATAACAGTCATCATGTATGTGAACATGGGCATACTATCAAAACAACATTGCATGGCTTCCATAAAATTCATCTGGCAAGCTTTAGAAAAAGCCAATGATAAAAGATAACAGCTAGAGGTCACCGGTCATAATTTTAGTTTGCAATTTGGGCAAAACAGATTCAAACTTTACTCCCTTTTAACTCATCATGGCTTCACACAGAACATGTATATATTTCACTTAAGACTAAATATTGACCTTTTAAATGGAAAACTGTCTTAAACTCTTAATTAAAAGATCCAGACAATTATGGGTATTTTATAGTCAAATGCACTTGTGAGTTGAGTTTAACAGATTTCTTAATCCACTCAAATCACCAAATTATTTGTATCTAATCTGGAAAATCGACTCCCTACAAACAGCTTCATTTCAGTACTACCTGATTGATGCTACAGATATCAACACATCATCTCTCTCCAAGACTGCAGCGAAAAAGCCTTGAAAATTCAAACATGCAAAATTTGACCTGAAGATTACACACAAAATTAATAAGCAATTCGTAGAAGAAACAAATGACCAATTGAGAAGCCACTTTCACTTAAAAGAAATGACATTAAATTGGACCTGAAGGTTCATATATAACTGTACCCAAAGATACACTTTAAGAGCCCTACTTATCAGAGCAATGAATAGCCATTACTGGCCAAAGAAAAGGATAATCTCATTAAAAGGTGTGAGGTGAACATGTGGAAAGGATAGAAAACACCAACCATAAACACGACTGAAATTCTGTAGAAATAAAAAAAAATAGAGGCAAATAAACCAAAAAAAATAGGACTGCAAACAAACAGAGGCAAATAAACCAAAAAAATTATTAAAAAAAATGAAGAAGACAATGGAAACTAGCTAGAAAACCATACCTCAATCGAAGGATTTGAGGGCCGGAGGAGAGAGATCGACGGATTGGAAAATCGAGTAAAAATCCGATCAAAACCAGGGTTTTCTGGCAAAACAGCAGCAACAGAGGTAGGAGAAAGGTCGGAGCTGGCTTGGGGTGTGACGCCGGTCAAAACTTGACCGGTCCGGTGGCTGGGTGGCCGACGTGACAGTGGCTGGGGGGTTTTGTCGGTGTCGGTCGAAACAGAGGGGAGGAGAAGGGGAGAAGATGCGAGGAGAGAGAGAGAGAGAAGAGAGAGAGAGAGAGAGATCTGAGAAACTAACGAATTTGGATTAGGTTTTTAAATGAAAAGGGTATAATTGTCTTTTTAATGACTAATGTAAGGTGGGTCAACAAATCTGGTCTTCCTCTTTGGCCTAATCCAAAATAACAATTCTTTTCTAGGTATTAAAACCCAAACCAAAATATCAAATGTCTTAAATACTAATAAGTAAAGTTATCTATGTCTAATACCTAATTTTCCTTACATAATTCTTGTCACGTCCCTGATCATCTCCGCCGTAGCACGATATTGTCCGCTTTGGGCCCCCCTTCTTTGACCCTCACGGTTTTGTTTCTGGGAGCTCAGTACCAACTTCCCAGTGAGTCACCCATCCTAGGATTGCTCTGGGCCCCAACTCGCTTAACTTCGGAGTTCCTATAACTCCGAAGCCAGTGAGCTCCCAAAAGGTGTCGTGCTAGATGGATGCGGGCATGTACATATAGGGCACATCAACCCCCTCTCCGTTGGTCAATGTGGGATCTTACAATCCACCCCCCTTAGGGGCCCGATGTCCTCGTCGGCACACTCGCACCACACAGCAGAGTGGCTCTGATACCAAATTGTCACATCCCGGGACCGGCTCCACCGTAGCACGATATTGTCCGCTTTAGGGCCCCCCTCTCTGGTCCTCACGGTTTTGTTTCTGGGAGCTCACTACCAACTTCCCAGTAGGTCACCCATCTTGGGATTGCTCTGGCCCCCAACTCGCTTAACTTCGGAGTTCCTAAGACTCCGAAGCCAATGAGCTCCCAAAAGGCCTCGTGCTAGATGGATGCGGGTGTGCTCATATAAGGCACATCACCCCCCTCTCCGTTGGTCGATGTGGGATCTTACAATCCACCCCCCTTAGGGGCCCGACGTCCTCGTCGGTACACTCGCACCACACGGCAGAGTGGCTCTGATACCAAATTGTCACATCCCGGGACCGGCTCCACCGTAGCACGATATTGTCCGCTTTGGGCCCCCCCTCTCTGGTCCTCACGGTTTTGTTTCTGGGAGCTCACTACCAACTTCCCAGTAGGTCACCCATCTTGGGATTGCTCTGGCCCCCAACTCGCTTAACTTCGGAGTTCCTAAGACTGTAAGAAATTGGACAATTCAAGTTCAAAGGCAATTCGTTCCGAAATGTAGTGGTTGGTGTATTGCATAGTTCTAGGCATTGGATTTCACTCAAAACTCACCAAATGACTACTCCCACCATATTATCATGATGCCCAAGTTTTGGGCTCGATCGGAAATCAATAGGTGTAAAAAATTGGACAATTCAAGTTCATTGGTACTTCGTTCCAAATTGGAGTGGTTGGTGTACTGCATAGTTCTAGCTATTGGATTTCACTCAAAACTCACCAATTGACTCCTCCCACCATATTATGATGATGCCCAAGTTTTGAGCTCGATCGGAAATCAATAGGTGTAAGAAATTGGGCCATTCAAGTTCAAATTCAGTTCGTTCGAATTGGAGTGGTTGGTGTATTGCTTAGTTCTAGCAATTGGATTTCACTCAAAACTCACCAAATGACTCCTCCCCCCATATTATGAGTGTGCCCAAGTTTTGAGCTCGATCGGAAATCAATAGGTGTAAGAAATTGGACAATTCAAGTTCAAAGGCAGTTCGTTCCGTGTTGGATTGGTTGGTTTATCGCATTGTTCTAGTGATTGGATTTGACTCAAAACTCACCAAATGACTACTCCCACCATATTTTGAGGATGCCCAACTATTGGGCTCGATCGGAAAACAATAGGTGTAAGAAATTGGACAATTCAAGTTCAAAGGCTGTTCGTTCCGAATTGGAGTGGTAGGTGCATTGCATAGTTTTAGCCATTGGATTTCACTCAAAACTCCCCAAATGACTCCTCCCACCATATTATGATGATGCCCAAGTTTTGTGCTCTATCGGAAATCAATAGGTGTAAGAAATTGGACAATTCAAGTTCAAAGGCCGTTCGTTCCATATTGGAGTGGTTGGTGTATTCAGTTGTTCTAGTGGTTGGATTTCACTCAAAATTCACCGAATGACTCCTCCCACCATATAATTTTGTTGCCCAAGTTTTGGGCTCGATCGGAAATTACTAAGTATATGAAATGGGACAATCCAAGTTCAAAGGCAGTTCGTTCCGAATTGGAGTGGTTTGTGTATTGCATAGTTCTAGCGATTGGATGTCACTCAAAACTGAGCAAATGACTAATCCCACCATATTATGATGATGCCCAAGTTTTGGGCTCGATCAAAAATCAAAAGGTGTAAGAAATTGGGCTATTCAAGTGGTTGGTGTATTGCATAGTTCTAACGATTCGATTTCACCCAAAAGTCACCGAACGAATCCTCCCACCATATTATGATGTTGTACAAGTTTTGGGCACCATCGGAAATCAATAGGTGTAAGAAATTGGACCATTCAAGTTTAAAGGCAGTTCGTTCGTTTTTGGAGTGGTTGGTGTGTTCCGTTGTTCTAGCGATTGGATTTCACTCAAAACTCACCAAATGACTCCTCCCACCAGAATATGATGATGCCCAAGTTTTAGGCTCGATCGGAAATCAATAGGTGTAAGAAATTGGACAATTCAAGTTCAAAGGCAATTTGTTCCGAAATGTAGTGGTTGGTGTATTGCATAGTTCTAGGCATTGGATTTCACTCAAAACTCACCAAATGACTTCTCCCACCATATTATCATGATGCCCAAGTTTTGGGCTCGATCGGAAATCAATAGGTGTAAAAAATTGGACAATTCAAGTTCTTAGGTACTTCGTTCCAAATTGGAGTGGTTGGTGTACTGCATAGTTCTAGCTATTGGATTTCACTCAAAACTCACCAATTGACTCCTCCCACCATATTATGATGATGCCCAAGTTTTGAGCTCGTTCGGAAATCAATAGGTTTAAGAAATTGGACAATTCAAGTTCAAAGGCAGTTCGTTCCAAATTTGAGTGGTTGGTGTATTGCATAGTTCTAGCGATTGGATTTCACTCAAAACTCAACAATTGACTCTCCCACCATGTTATGATGAAGCCCAAGTTTTGAGCTCGATCGGAAATCAATAGGTGTAAGAAATTGGACAATTGAAGTTCAATGGCACGTCGTTCCAAATTGGAGTGGTTGGTGTATTGCATAGTTCTAGCGATTGGATTTCACTCAAAAATCACCAATTGACTCGTCCCACCAAGTTCTGATGAAGCCCAAGTTTTGAGCTCGATCGGAAATCAATAGGTGTAAGAAATTGGACAATTCAAGTTCAAAGGCACGTCGTTCCGAATTGGAGTGGTTGGTGTATTGCATAGTTCTAGCGAATGGTTTTCACTCAAAACACACCAAATGACTACCCCCACCATATTATGGTGACGCCCAAGTTTTGGGCTCGATCAGAAGTCAATCGGTGTAAGAAATTGGACAAGTCAAGTTCAAAGGCAGTTTGTTCTGAATTGGGGTGGTTAGTGTATTGCATAGTTCTAACGATTGGATTTCTCTCAAAAGTCACCAAACGGCTCCTCCCACCATATTATGATATTGTCCAAGTTTTGGGCTCCGTCGGAAATCAATAGGTGTAAGAAATTGGACAATTGAAGTTCCAAGGCAGTTCGTTCTGTGTTGAAGTGGTTGGTGTATTCCGTAGTTCTAGTGATTGGATTTCACTCAAAACTCACCGAATGACTCCTCCCACCATATTGTGATGATGCCCAAGTTTTGGGCTCGATCGGAAATCAATAGGTGAATGAAATTGGACAATTCAAGTTCGTTGGCAGTTCCTTTTGAATTGGAATGGTTGGTGTATTGCATAGTTCTAGCAATTGAATTTCACTCAAAACTCCGAAAATGACACCTCCCACCATAATTTGATGATGCCCAAGTTTTGGGCTCTATCGGAAATCAATAGGTGTAAGAAATTGGACAATTCAAGTTCAAAGGCAGTTCGTTACGAATTGTAGTGGTTTGTGTATTGCATAGTTCTAGCGACTGGATTTCACTCAAAACTCATTGAATGACTCCTCCCACCATGTTATGCTGATGCCCAAGTTTTGGGCTTGATCGGAAATCAATAGGTGTAAGAAATTGGACAATTCAAGTTCAAAGTCAGTTCGTTTCTTGTTGGAGTGGTTGGTGTATTCCGTAGTTCTAACGATAGGATTTCACTCAAAACTAACCAAATGACTCCCCCCACCATATTATGCTGATGCCCAAGTTTTAGGCTCGAACGGAAATCGATAGGTGTAAGAAATTGGACAATTCAAGTTCGAAGGCACCTCGTTCCGAATTGGAGTGGTTGGTGTATTGGATAGTTCTAGCAATTGGATTTCACTCAAAACTAACCAAATGACTCCTCCCACCATATTATGATGATGCCGAATTTTTGTGCTCGGTCGGAAATCAATAGGTGTAAGAAATTGGACAGATGAAGTTCAAAGGACGTTCGTTCCTTATTGGGGTGGTTGGAGTAGTCAGCAGTTCTAGCGATTGGATTTCACTCAAAACTCACTGAATGACTCCTCCCACCTTATTATTTTGATGCCCAAGTTTTGGGTTCAATCGGAAATCAATGGGTGTAAGAAATTGGACAATTCAAGTTCATTGGCAGTTCCTTTCAAATTGGAATGGTTGGTGTACTGCATAGTTCTAGCGATTGAATTTCACTCAAAACTCAGCAAATAACTTCTCCCACCATATTATGACGATGCCCAAGTTTTGGGCTCGATCGAAAATCAATAGGTGTAAGAAATTGGGCAATTCAAGTTGAAAGGCAGTTCCTTCCGAATTGGAGTGGTTGGTGTATTGCATAGTTCTAGCGATTGAATTTCACTCAAAACTCACCAAATGACTCCTCCCACCCTATTATGCTGATGCCCAAGTTTTGGGCACGATCGGAAATCAATAGGTGTTAGAAATTGGACAATTCAAGTTCAAAGGCAGTTCATTCCGAATTGGAGTGTTTGGTGTATTGCATAGTTGTAGCGATTGGATTTCACTCAAAACTCACCAAATGACTCCTCCCACCATATTAAGCTGATGCCCAAGTTTTGGCTTCAATTATAAATCAATAAGTGTAAGAAATTGTTCAATTCAAGTTGAAAGGAAGTTCCTTCCGTATTGGAGTGGTTGGTGGATTGCATAGTTCTAGCGATTGGATTTCACTCAAAACTCACCAAATGACTCCTCCCACCATATTATGATGATGTCCAATTTTTGGGCTCGATCGGAAATCAATAGGTGTAAGAAATTGGACAATTCAAGTTCAAAGGCAGTTCGTTCCGAATTGGAGTGGTTGGTGTATTGCATAGTTGTAGCGATTGGATTTCACTCAAAACTCACCAAATGAGTCCTCCCACTATATGATGATGATACCCAAGTTTTGGGCTCCATCGGAAATCAATAGGTGTAAGAAATTGGACAATTCAAGTTCAAAGTCAGTTCTTTCCGAATTGGAGTGGTTGGTGTATTGCATAGTTCTAACTATTGGATATCATTCAAAACTCACAAATGAATCCTCCCACCATATTATGCTGATGCCCAAGTTTTGGGCTCGATCGAAAATCAATAGGTGTAAGAAATTGGGCAATTCAAGTTCAAAGGCAGTTCGTTCCGAATTGGAGTGGTTGGTGTATTGCATAGTTCTAGCAATTGGATTTCACTCAAAACACACCAAATGACTCCTCCCACCATGTTATGCTGATGCCCAAGTTTTGGGCTTGATCGGAAATCAATAGGTGTAAGAAATTGGACAATTCAAGTTGAAAGGCAGTTCCTTCCGAATTGGAGTGGTTGGTGTATTGCATAGTTGTAGCGATAGGATTTCACTCAAAACTCACCAAATGACTCCTCCCACCATATTATGACGATGCCCATGTTTTGGGCTTGATCGGAAATCAATAGGTGTAAGAAATTAGACAATTCAAGTTTAAAGGCAGTTCGTTCCGAATTGGAGTGGTTGGTTTATTGCATAGTTCTAGTGATTGCATTTCACTCAAAACTCCCCAAATGACTCCTCCCACCATATTATGATGTTGTCCAAGTTTTGGGCTCGATCGGAAATCAATAGGTGTAAGAAATTGGACATAAGTTCGAACAACCATCTGAATTCTCATTGACTCCTATATACAGAGCATCTCTGTGTTATCTTATTGCATAAGAATAATGAGTCACAGCAGTGCTTCCATCCAACTTGTCTTACTAATTACACTGTCAGGAATTTTATCCCTTAAAACCATTCAACTTTGTTTCTGTAGTGCTGATCATAATGAGAAATAATTAATTTCCAACTCGATTAGCAGCCCGCGTTTTCCGCCTTTCCAGCTGCTTCACAAGGCTTTGTTTCCTCTTTTTGGACAAAAGGCCATCATTCCTTTGACAGTTTGCCCATGTGAGTTGCTGCACTGCCGAACCAAAGAACCATTATTTCTTCTTTCAAAGGTTGCTGCCCTCCACCAAATAAAATAATGCCAAAGCTACATTCTTTTATACCAAGTGTGGCAGCCATCATGACACACGTGGGTGCAATTTGAGCCAACAATGGCTGCTGCTAAATTCCACAATTTGTTGCCAATTTTCAACAATTTGCTATCCAACCCTTATATGAAATATTCTTTCTCATCGTTCAAAGTAATAATACCGTCATCAAAAACAAATTTGGAAGTCTTTTATATGATTTCATTTACTTGTAGTAAATATTTAGTCAGATCAGTTGGTGTTCAATACCTTCTTATGTTTTAAGTGGTGTACAACAGACTATCAAGGGCCACTAGTAATCTGATCCAACACCAGTATTGTTCTCAACTTAACAATCTAGGTCTAATATTGTGAGTAGAATTAGACTTTAGAACTCCAAGCTCAAACAAGGCCTCATAGATCCTTCCGACCGGCTTTCGTCTTGGGTGGGAGAAGATTGCTGCAAATGGAGTGGTGTAGGCTGTAACAACATAACTGGACGTGTCAACATGCTCGATCTTTGCAATCGCGATGGGTATGCTGATGAAGCAACACATCATGCATTTGGTGGTGAGATCAACCCTTCTTTGCTAGTTTTGAAAGATTTGGTTTACTTGGATTTGAGCATGAATAACTTTGGAGGTGTCCAACTTCCAAGTTTCATTGGATCACTAGAGAAACTGAAATACCTCAATCTCTCTAGTGCATCTTTTGGTGGAATCATTCCCCACAATCTTGGAAACCTCTCAAGGTTGCTTTATCTTGATCTTAGTAATTACCCTTTTGAACCAATTGAGAATGACCTTCAGTGGCTTGCAACTCTTTCTTCCTTAAAGTACCTTAACTTGGAAGGAGTGAACCTTGCCAAGACTACATCCTATTGGCTTCCCACTGTTAATATGCTCCCTTCACTTGTTGAATTGCATTTGCCCTTTTATGGACTCTCCATCCTTCCTCTCACTCTTCCTTCTATCAATTTCACATCCCTTTTGGTTCTTGATCTCTCTAACAACAATTTCAACTCCACGATACCTCCTTGGTTGTTCAATCTCACTGAACTAGAGATGTTGGATTTGACATATAATAGTCTGACAGGAGAACTGCCTGATTCTTTGGGATATCTTGAAAGCTTGAGATACCTCCACTTGTCGGATAACTCATTTCAGGGTTCAATCCCAAAATCGATTGGAAACTTGACATCTTTGGAGGAGTTTTACCTTGAATCCAATCAAATGATTGGGATCATCCCAAAAAGTCTTGGGGAGCTCTCATCATTGGTTTCACTTGATATCTATGGCAACACATGGGAAGGTGCCATTACAGAAGCTCATTTTGTGAAACTTGGAGGCTTGAGAAAAGTATCAATTGGAAATAATTCTCCAAACATTTCCTTGGTTTTCAACATAAGTTTTGATTGGATACCTCCTTTCAAATTAAGATTCTTGTACATTAGATCTTGCCAATTGGGTCCCAAATTTCCTACATGGCTTAGAAATCAAACTGAGTTGACCACGGTGGTACTCCGTAATGCTAGGATTTCAGACACCATACCAGATTGGTTTTGGCGCTTGGATTTGCAATTAGATAAACTAGATGTCGCTTATAATCAACTAAGTGGTAGGGTGCCCAATTCATTAAGATTCAGCTATTCTTCCACTGTTGATTTGACTTCAAACCTCTTTGAAGGCACACTCCCACTCTGGTCCTCAAACCTTACCTGGCTGTATCTTAGAGATAATCTATTTTCAGGGCCAATTCCTCATAACATTGGTCAAGTGATGCCCAATTTGACACATCTAGACATTTCTAGGAACTCTTTGAGTGGAAGCATTCCCCTGTCCTTTGGTAATTTAAGCCAATAGATTTCATGGTTATCTCAAATAACCGCTTGTCTGGTGAGATTCCTCATTTTTGGAACAATATTCCATTATTGAATACTGTAGAGATGTCAGACAATAGTCTCTCTGGTACAATCCCAAGATCCTTAGGCTCTCTTACTCAACTCATGTTCTTGATCCTCTCTAGCAACAACTTTTCAGGTCAAGTCCCTTCCTTTAAAAACTGCACTTACCTGAATATTGTTGATCTTGGTGATAACAAGTTTTCTAGACCGATTCTGGCATTCATCGAAGAAAGCATGCCCTATTTAAAGATTCTAAGCTTGAGGTCCAACTCATTTACTGGAAGCATCCATTTACAATTATGTGGCCTTTCCGCTCTCCATATATTAGACTTCTCACACAACAATCTTTCCGAAAATATTCCCCACTGCATAGGAAATTTGAATGGCTTGAAATTTGAATTCACAGACGAAGATACAGAAATTTATGGTCAATGGGGAAGATTGGAGGTGGTGTCAAAAGGAAGAGTACTTGTATATGACTCCATCCTACACCTTTTTAATAGCTTTGATCTCTCGGACAATAACTTGTTAGGACAGATGCCTGTGGGGATAACAAGCCTAATAAAGTTGGGCACCTTAAATTTGTCCATGAATCATTTGACGGGAAATATCCCAGCAAATATCGGAAACTTGGGGTTGGTAGTGTCTACCGCGCAAATCTCACGGCCTGGAGTTCCGGGCCGAGGGGATATGCGTTGACACGCGGCTTCCTGCTTTTGGATGCGGTGCTGTTGTGCGCGGGCGTGCCAGCACGGTCTACCGTGTGTCGAGATGTTTGATGTGGATAGAATGGTTAAGTGATGCGCCTGTTTGGACTTGGCTTCTAATCAAACGATTGTAGCCGAGAGAGGAACTAATCTCGGCTGTTAGGTTCATGGCCTGAGCTACAAGGCCGTTTAGTGGTGATGTTGATGGTGGGTTTTGGGCGGTGCTCCGGCGTGTCGCTCAGTGAGCGACAGTCGTATGATATATTGGGTGAATGAGCGAATAACAGGGATGGTGCTCCGGCGCCTTGAAAATCAAGGGTCGTATGATATATTGATGAATGGATTTTCCTTACAAACTAACGCTACTCCTAGGAAAGCAAGTAAAATATTGAAAATGCATTACAGGAAAATATAAGTTGCTCCGCGGGAGGCTTTGGTTTGGTGTTTAAACCCTTTGAATGTAGTCCTGAGCCTTGTATTTATAGGAAGGGTTCCTGGAGGAGTAATCGAGGCTGACAATCTGCATGGTGGAGCCCGATTAGAGCAAGTGGGTAGTCCAATCGACATTTGGGATCATGAAGTATGGTGGTGTGACCCCATAAATCCTGGTGAATCTCGGGCGCCGCCCTGATCATGGTTTCTGCGCTTCTAGCCGTGGAGACGCATTTATTACTCTGATAGCTGGTCACCTAATCTCTCAAGCTGTAAGAATTCTTGTGAGAATGTCTGCGTCTAATCCTTCTGATTCTTATCACCAAATCCTGACTCCAGTCACTTCCCACCTTCCCTCCCGCATTAAATGCTTATTCGTGGCCAGTGGGTTTGCTGCAATAAACAGAGGCATTACTTCATTAAATGAAGCATGGGACCCTGTTGTCACGTGATGATTTGACTTCAATACCTTTGTCCGTGATTTTGTTCGGCCTCGGCCTCGGCCTATAATCGAGGCCGAGATGATCATGCCTTAGCAATTTTCTTCTTTTGTTTTCAGGAAGGCCAAACATCTTGGCGAAACGCCGCATTTTAGTTTCACGAGCAAGTGCTAGGGCCGAGAAAAGGGCTCCTTCGGTCAGTTCATGGCCATGATTTATTAGGCACAAACATTGCCCCCACATCCCTGGATTCTTCGGTCTCGGCATGGGTCGGGGCCAAATGGATTCCAAGGGATGGACTCTTCGCATTCCTTCCGAGGTGATTGACAACTGGGGCATTAAATGCGCAGGCCAATTGGCGCATTTAATGTTTCAGGCACGTCTTGCAGGCCATCATTGCCCAGACTTACGCAAGGCGTCGCTTCGTTTCGTCAGAGGAAACGACGGCTTCTGGGCTTTCGACACGTCATCGTGCCTTTTGAGCACGCTGTCAAAGCGTTACGTCTGTCAAGAGAGACATGCCCTTTCGTTTCGAATTCTAGCGCCAATATAAAAATCCAAACTCCTTCGTTTTTTCTTTACACTCCCAAAATCCTTGAGTTTACGCTCCTCAAAAGTTCATTCTGACCTCCCCAGTTTTATCAGCCTTCTTTCTCCAATTTTGCAACCTTTCTACTACTTAGTGACTTTTCTTCTTGCTTTAAACATTCTGGAGCCTTTCCCTGATTCCTGGGCTCCATCCTTCTTCATTTCAACCTGCTCTAATGGCCCTTATCGTAGCCCTTCCAAAGCCAGGGAGCCACCTTTGCTGAATCTCATGCTTTGGCAGTTTGGCCTGGTCCAGATGGCTCCTCCTCTCCTGCTGTCCACCAATCGCCTGTCTTCCTGGAAAGTCGACGTGAGCCAAAATCAAGATGCGGCCGAGGTTCCTTCCCATCCTCGGGGGAAGATGACCCCCCCTTGTGAAGCCGAGGAGAAACTGCAATGCGATTGATGAGGATAGGAGTGCCCGGTATGATGACTCTAATTTGGCCGTGTTTATTCGGCTGAGTGCCCCGGCCACTTACCATGGCCAGAGTGACGGCCGCTTACCATGGCCAGAGTGTTGGCCGCTTACCGTGGCCGGAGTGACGGCCCTTGCCGTGGCCGGAGTGAAGCCTTGGCTTTAGGCTAGCCGTGGCTGGTGACGACATGGGTGGCGGGGATACTGCCTCGGGAGAAACGTCTGCTTGTCCAGCAAGAAGATCATGAAGCCATTGTTTGTAGACCTAGGATGTAATCTTTCATCATGTGTATTTTGTAATCGGCCATGACTTGGCCGTCTCTTTTGTAAACATGACCCATTTTTAAATGAAGTATGAGTTTCCCTTTCACCTTTGTTGCGCCGTCTACTTTATTTACTTGTCAATTGCAATCTTTAGAACTCCTTCTCGGCCGTTTCCCATAACGACGAGGTATACCTTTTTAAATACGGACCGTTTATTGGCAAGTTGTGCCATTCCCCATCCCTGTCTCTCAACTGAAATGCACCTCGGCCAAGGATTCGTTCAATAATGAACGGCCCTTCGCAGTTGGGTGAGAACTTGCCGAACCGAGGGTCCTTCGTCTCGATAGGAAGCACGGCTCGCCATACAAAGTCGCCTTCGGCGAAAGTCCTTTGTTTGACCCTTCTGTTGTAGGCCCTTGCCGCGATCTGCTTCTGTGCCTGCATTAGGTTATAAGCATCGAGTCTGGACTGCTCCAAATCTTCTAACTCCTGAGCCATGGCTTATGCATAGTCCTTCCCTTTTTGCTCAGGTTGTTCAGCCACACGAAGAGACCGAACCTTTAACTCCATTGGAACGATAGCGTCATGACCGTAGGTTAAGGCATAAGGAGATGTACCTGTGGCCGAGCGTTTTGAGATCCGGTAGGCCCAAAGGGCTTCGGGGAGCAAGTCGTGCCACGCCCTAGGCTTTTCCTCAATCATTTTCTCGAGAATGCCCTTGATTACCTTATTGCTTGCCTTGGCCTGTCCGTTAGACTGGGGGTAGTAAGGTGTTGAGTGGACCAATTTGATCCCCATTCTCTCGGTGTACTCCCGAGTCTCGGCCGATGCGAAGACTGGGTCGTTATCGGTCGTGATAGTCTCAGGTATACCGAACCTGTGGACGATGTGATTCTCGAAGAACTCGACCACCTGTGCGCTAGAAATTGACCGAAAGGACTTTACCTCGACCCATTTAGTAAAATAGTCGGTCGCCACCAAAATCCATGCGTGTTGGTTGGACGCGGCCGGATGGATCTTGCTGATGATGTCCACGGCCCACCCTCTGAACGGCCATGGTTTAGTAACCGGGTGGAGGGCTTCGGCCGGTACCCTTTGTATGGGGCCGTAGATTTGACACTTGATACACCCCCTTGCATACTCTATCCAGTCTTTTAAAATGGTCGGCTGTTTGCCGCGCAAATCTCACTGCCTGGAGTTTCGGGCCGAGGGAATATGCGTTAACACGCGGTTTCCTGCTTTTGGACGGGGTGCATTTGTGCGCAGGCGTGCCAGCACGGTCCACCGTGCATCGAGGTGTTTGAAGTGGGTGAAAGTGTTTAGATGGTGCGCCTGTCTGAACTCGTCTTCTAATCAAATGATTGTAGCCGAGAGAGGAACTAGTCTCGGCTGTAAGGTTCACGGCCTGAACTACAAGGCCGTTGAGTGGTGGTGTTTGGTGGGTTTTAGGGCGGTGCTCCGGCGCGCCACTCAATGAGCGGCGGTCGTATGATATATGGGGTAAGTGAGCGAATAACAGAGGTGGTGCTCCGGCGCCTTGAAAATTAAGGGTCGTATGATATACTGATGAATGGATTTTCCTTACAAACTAACACTACTCCTAGAAAAGCAAGTAAAGATATTGAAAGTGCATTACAGGAAAATATAAGTTGCTCCGTGGGAGGCTTTTGTTTGGTGTTTGAACCCTTTGAAAGTGGTCTTGAGTCTTGTATTTATAGGTAGAGTTCCTGGAGGGGTAATCAAGGCTGAAAATCTGCATGGTGGAGCCTGATTAGCGCAAGTGGGTAGTCAAATCGACATTTGGGATCGTGAAGTAAGGTGGTGTGACCCCATGAATCCCGGTGAATCTCGGCCGCCGCCCTGATCGTGGGTTCTGCGCTTCTGGCCGTGGAGACGCATTTATTGCTCTGGTGGCTGGTCACCTAATCTCTCAGGCTGCAAAGAGCTTTGTGAGAATGTTGGCGTCTAATCACTCTGATCCCTGTCACCAAATCCTGACTCCAATCACTTCCCACCTTTCCTCGTACATTAAATGCTTATTCTTGGTCAGTGGGTTTGCTGCATTTAAGCAGGCACTACTTCATTAAATGAAGCATGGGACCCTGCCATCACGTGGTGGTCTGACATTAATGCCTTTGGCGGTGACTTTGCTCTATCTCGGCCTCGGCCTTTAATCGAGGCCGAGATGATCGTGCCTTAGCAATTTTTCTCTTGTTTCTCCGGAAGGCCAAGCACCTTGACAAAACGCTGCGTTTCAGTTTTGAGGCCGAGAAGAGGGGTTCCCTCGGCCAATTCATGGCCGTAGTTTATCAGGCACAAACATTGCCCCCACATCCCTGGATTCTTCGGCCTCGGCGTGAGTAGGGGCCGAATGGATTCCAAGGGATGGACCCTTAGCCTTCTGAAGTGATTGACAACTGGGGTAATAAATGCGCAAGCCAGTCGGCGCATTTAATGCTTCAAGCACGTCGTGCAGGTCATTATTGCCCAAGTTTACGCGAGGCGTCACCTTGTCTCGTCAAGTGAAACGACGGTCTTCTGGACTATTGACGTGTCATCGTGCTCTTAATTCGCACGAGCCATTATTCTGCTTTGCTAATCCAAACGTCGACCGCCAAGTTTCTGTCATAATTTCGCATGCTCTGAATGTGCTGTCCGGCCGTTTCGTTTCCCGAGAATCATACCACCTTGTTTTGAATTCCAGTATGAGTATAAAAACCAACTCCTTCGCATTTCCTTCACACTCCCAAAATTTCTGAGTTTAAGCTTTTTCGAAAGTTCACACTGGCCTTCCCCAGTTTCCTTGGCCTCCATGAGCCTGAAACCTCTCCAACACTCAGCAATTCCTCGTCTTGTTTTGAACACCCTGGCGCCTTCCTTTGATTCCTGGGCTTCGTCCTTCCTCATTTCAACCTGCTCTAATGGCCCTCACTGCAGCCCTTCCAAAGTCAGGGAGCCATGTCTGCTGAGTCCCCTGACTCAGCAGTTTGGCCTGGTCCAGATGACTCAACAGTTTGATGAGGATGGGAGGGCTTGGTACGATGATCCCAACGTGGCGGAGTTTATTTGGCCGAGTACCTCGGTTGCATCCATGGCTGGAGTGACGGCCCTTACCATGGCTAGGATGATGGCTCCTACCACTGCCGGAATGGCGACTGCTTACCATGTCCGGGGTGGCGTTTGCCTTTTATGTTTGGGATGGCGGCCCTTGCCGTGGTTGAAGTGACGGCCCTTCCTCTTAGCCTCCTTCATGCGGTGTGCACCCCTTCGCCTTCCACGGCCGGAGTGACGGTCCTCATAGGTTGGCCGAGGCTGGCATTGGAAGGAGTAGTGAGGATACGTTTTCAAGGAGGAACGTGTCTGACTACCTTGCAAGAAGACCATGAAGCCGTTGCGCGTAGATTTCAGGATATGGTTTTCCTTATGTGTTTGTACTCGGCCGTGACCTGGCCGTTCCCTTGTAAACGTGTCTGTGTCTCCCTTTGTTAAACAATGAATAAAATGAAGTATGAATTCTGATCCATCTTTGTTGTGTTGCATACTTTCATAGCTTTTTCACGGGCGTCTCCCATAGTGATGGGATGTATCTTTTTAAATATTGGCCGTTGATCGGTAAATTGTGCCGTTCCCCATCCCTGTCTTTTAACTGAAATGCGCCTCGGCAGAGGATTCGTTCGATAATGAACAGCCCTTCCCAATTGGGCGAGAATTTGCCGAAACGAGGGTCCTTCGTCCCGATAGGAAGCACAGCTCGCCATACTAAGTCGCCTTCGGCGAAAGTCTTTTGCTTAACCTTCTTGTTATAAGCTCTCGCCGCAATCTGTTTCTGTGCCTGCATTAAGTTATAAGCATCGAGTCTGGATTGCTCTAAGTCTTCCAACTCTTGAACCATGGCCTGCGTGTAATCCTTCCCTTCTTGTCCAAGCTGCTCGATCACACGTAGAGACCGAACCCTTAATTCCGTAGGAACGATGGCGTCGTGACCGTAGGTTAAGGCGTAAGGAGACGTGCCTGTGGCCGATCGCTTTGAAATTCGGTAGGCCCAAAGAGCTTTGGGAAGCAAATCGTGCCACGCCCTAGGTTTTTCCTCGATCATTTTCTCAAGGATGCCCTTGATTACCTTGTTGCTTGCCTCGGCCTGTCCGTTAGACTGGGGATAATAAGGCGTCGAGTGGATCAATTTGATTCCCATACTTTCGGTATACTCCCGTGTTTCGGCTGATGCGAATATCGGACCGTTGTCGGCCGTGATTGTTTCTGGAATGCCGAACCGATGGACGATGTGGTTCTCGAAAAATTTGATCACTTGCGCGCTGGATATTGACCGATAAGACTCGGCCTCGACCCACTTAGTAAAATAGTCGGTCGCCACCAAAATCCATGCATGTTGGTTGGATGCGGCCGGATGGATTTTACCGATGATATCCACGGCCCACCCCCTGAATGGCCAAGGTTTGGTAACTGGGTGGAAGGCATCGGCCGGTACCCTTTGTACGGGGCCGTAGATTTGACACTTGATACATCCCTTCGCGTATTCTATGCAATCTTTCAAGATGGGCGGCCAATAATAGCCGTGCCTCCGGATCAACCATCTCATCTTGACGCCAGACTGGTGAGCGCCGCAAATCCCTTCGTGAGACTCGATCATGATGACCTTGATGTCTTCGGCGTTGGGAGACAGGAGCAATAAATCGTCCGACCCCTTTCGATACAGCTCATTCTGATAAATCAGATAACACCGAGCTTGGAAACGTGTAGTCCTTCCATGGCCGACGGAAGGGTCGTGTAAATATTTCACGATGGGGTAGCGCCAATCGGCTTCGGCCGTGTCGACCTCGTCGGTAATATCGGCCGATGATACTTGCGTTGCCATCCCACGTTCGACCAAAGCTGGCATGGTACGCTTCTCGATCCTTATCACGCGGTCGTGGTCGGTGCTTGGGATGTTTACGCCTGACGCTACCTGGGCCATCTTGTTGGCCTCATGGTTCTCGGTGCGCGGTACGTGAACAAAAGAAATTCGGGAGAACCCATCGGCCGTGTTGAGGGCCGTTACGTAATACATGGCTAAATTCTCGATCGTGCATTGGTATTCCCCGGTTAGTTGGTTAATCACCAGCTGAGACTCACCATAAACCAAAACGCGGGTCGCCTTCATTTCCTTTAAAATCTCGAGACCGATGATGAGTGCTTCGTATTCGGCCTGATTGTTGGTGCATTTGAAGTCGAGTTGGAATGCAAATTGCCACTTTTGCCCCTGGGGAGATTCAATTACGACCCCAGCCCCTGACCTGGCCTCGGTACTAGACCCGTCGAAGTACATGGTCCATTAATTCTTTTCCATCTGGGCCATGCCGATCTCGACCTCCAACTCTTCCTCCTGTCTCTGGGACGGGTGATGAGCCAAGAAATCGGCCAAAGCCTGACCTTTGACCGACTTCTGAGCCACGTATTGAAAGGTAAACTCGGACAATGCCATCGTCCACTTCCCAATTCGGCCGCGTATTATCGGCCGAGTGAGCATGTACTTGATAAGGTCGGTCTTGGAGATAATCTGGACGACCGACGGAAGCATGTAATGCCGCAACTTGGTGGCCGCGAAATAAAGTGCTAGGCATAACTTCTCGACCGGTGAATAGTTCAGCTCAGCCGTGTTGAGGGTACGACTTAGATAGTGCACCGCTTGTTCTCGCCCGGACTCGTTGTTCTGAGCCAATAGACAGCCGATAGAGCCCTCTAACGCCGAAATATAAAGTCTCAAGGGTTTCCCCCTTTTTGGCGGCATAAGGACCGGCGGTTGAGATAAATATTTCTTAATGTCATCAAGGGCCGCCTGATGCTCTGTCCCCCAAATGAATCGTTCAGTGTCTTTTAGCTTGAGCAAAGGAGACAACGGCCAGATTTTCCCGGCCAGATTTGATATGAATCGTCTTAAAAAGTTGACCTTGCCGAGGAAAGACTGGAGCTCTTTCTTGGTCCTTGGCAGAGGAGCCGCCATAATGGCCGTAGCTTTATTCTTATCTACCTCGATTCCTCGTTGGTGGACCAAGAAACCGAGGAAATTCCCGGCGGTGACGCCGAATGCACACTTCTTCGGGTTCATCTTCAAACCATGCTCCCGCATTCGGCCAAAGGCCTGCCGAAGATGTCCCACGTGGTCGGCCTTAGATGGGGATTTTACAACTACGTCGTCGATGTAGACTTCAACAGTTCGGCCTATAAGGTCGTGAAAAATCAGGTTCATAGCTCGCTGGTATGTTGCGCTGGCGTTCTTTAGGCCGAATGGCATGACTACCCATTCATAGGTTCCGATAGCTCCTGGACACCTAAATGCCGTTTTGTGGACATCTTCCTCGGCTACGAAAATTTGATTGTAACCTGCATGGCCGTCCATGAAAGACAAAAGTTCGTGCTTTGCGGCCCCATCTACCAAGAGGTCTGACATAGGCATGGGGTACTCGTCCTTGGGGGTCGCGAGGTTTAGATTCCTATAACAGGTGCAAACCCTCAAAGCCCCAGTCCTTTTTAATACCGGTACGATGTTGGCCAACCACTCGACGTACCGGGCCGTTCGGATGAAGCCAGCTTTAAGGAGCCGTTCAATTTCCTCCTTAACTTTGAGCTGGACCTCGGTAGAGAAACACCTTGGAGGCTGTTGGAACGGCTTGAACCCCTCCTTGATTTTTAATTCATGCTCGACCAAACTCCTTGGTAACCCTGGCATCTCTTGATAGTCCCAAGCAAAACAATCCTTATATTCATGGAGTCGGCCGATAATTTCGGCCGCTAACTCAGGATCCAAAAGATGGCTTACAAAAAGAGGCCGTGGTTCGGCCTTTGACCTTACATTTATTTCTAACAAAGGGTCCTAGTCGTCCAGAGTCAGAACGTCCGTTTCGTGGAGGAATTCGATCAAGCTGATTGGCGAATTCGGCCGTAAGGATTCCTCCGCCCAATGTTCCAGCAGTCTTTCCACCAGATCATTCACGGCCGCCACCCCTTCTTCTTTAGTGGCCTTGTCTGTCATCTAAAGGCTGGTGAGGTCGATCAATACTTCGCGCGCCAAATCCTGTCGGATATTCTCAGTGCCCAATTCTAGTACCTTCTGCGTCGTTGTTCTAGTTGGCCGGCCGTTTGCATCGTGGCCGGTAAGGACAACCCATCCAACATAGTCGTCGTAAATCCGGGCTTGCACGGCGTTGGCCTCAAAAGGTTTTTCGTCGGCCGGGTGTATAGACACCTTCTGGCCGTCCCAAAAGAACAACAGTTGGAAGAGGGAGGATGGTATACACCCAGACTGGTGGATCCAGTCACGACCGAGCAATATGTTGTAGTCGACGTTGGATTCGACCACGTAGAAAGCCGCGACTCTTGTCTGGTTGGCCACAATAATTTTTAATGGCAATACGCCAATGGTTTTAGACTTGTCACCGACGAAGCTACTCATGACGACATCGCTGGGAATGAGGTTCTCTTTTGACTTGTCCAGCTTCTTCATCAAGAAGTAAGGAAGGATGTTGACCGTTGCCCCACAGTCGACGAAAACTTTGGTCACGGGCACACCCTCAACATGAGCCGAGATGTATAATGGTTTAAGGTGTCGATATTTATTCGGCTCGTCTCTAGGTATGACCTCATTGAATGCCATGGCTAGCATTTCTTCTTTCGTCTTCGGCCTTTGATCAAGCTGCTCCTCGGCCACATCATCATCCATGCTCCTCGGCCTTTGATCGTGGGTTCTGCGCTTCTGGCCGTGGAGACGCATTTATTGCTCTGGTGGCTGGTCACCTAATCTCTCAGGCTGCAAAGAGCTTTGTGAGAATGTTGGCGTCTAATCACTCTGATCCCTGTCACCAAATCCTGACTCCAATCACTTCCCACCTTCCCTCGTGCATTAAATGCTTATTCTTAGTCAGTGGGTTTGCTGCATTTAAGCAGGCACTACTTCATTAATTGAAGTATGGGACCCTGCCATCACGTGGTGGTCTGACATTAATGCCTTTGGCGGTGACTTTGCTCTATCTCGGCCTCAGCCTTTAATCGAGGCTGAGATGATCGTGCCTTAGCAATTTTTCTCTTGTTTCTCCGGAAGGCCAAGCACCCTGACAAAACGCTGCGTTTCAGTTTTGAGGCCGAGAAGAGGGGTTCCCTCAGCCAATTCTTGGCCGTGGTTTATCAGGCACAAACATCGGCCAATAATAGCCGTGCCTCCGAACTAGCCATCTCATCTTGACACCAGACTGGTGAGCGCCGAAAATCCCTTCGTGAGATTCGGTCATGATGACCTTGATGTCTTCGGCGCTGGGACATAGGAGCAATTAGCCGTCTGACCCTTTTCGATATAGCTCGTTTTGATAAATCAAATAACACCGAGCCCGGAAACGTGTCGTCCTCTCATGGCTGCCGTAGGGGTTACGTAAATATTTCACTATGGGGTAGCACCAATCGTCTTTGGCCGTGCTGACCTCATCGGTGATCTCGGCCGATGACACTTGTGCTGCCATTCCTCTTTTGGCCAAAGCCGGCAAGGTACGCCTCTCAATTCTTATCACACGATCGCGATCGTCGCCCGGAATATTTACGCCTGACGTCACCTGGGCCATTTAATTGGCCTCATGGTTTTCGGCGCGCGGTATGTGGACAAAGGAAATCCTGGAGAAATCGTCGGCCGTATTGAGGGCCGTCACGTCATACATAGTTAAATTCTCGCTTATGCACTGGTACTTCCCGGTCAGTTGGTTAATAACTAGCCGAGAGTCTCCATAGACCAAAACACGGGTTGCCTTCATCTCTTTCAGGATTTCGAGACCGATAATGAGTGCTTCGTATTCGGCCTGATTATTGGTGCATTTGAAATCAAGTTGGAATGCGAATTGCAATCTTTGCCCTTAAGGGGACTCGATCACGACTCCGGCTCCTGACCTGGCCTCGGTACTGGAGCCGTCGAAGTACATGGTCCAGTAGTTCTTCTCCATGCGGGCCATGCCGATCTTGACCTCCAACTCTTCTTCTTGCCCCTGGGCCGGGTGATGAGCCAGGAAATTGGCCAATGCCTGACCCTTGACCGAGTTCTGAGCCACATATTGAAAAGTGAATTCAGATAATGCCATCGTCCATTTCCCAATTTAGCCGCGAATGATCGGCCGAGTGAGCATATACTTTTTGAGATCGGTCTTGGAGATAATCTGAACGACCGAAGGAAGCATGTAATGGCGCAACTTAGTAGCCGCAAAATAAAGTGCCAAGCATAATTTTTCAATCGGCAAATAGTTTAGCTCGGCCATGTTAAGGGTGCGGCTCAGATAATGCACTGCTTGCTCTTGTTCCGACTCGTTGTTCTGAGCCAGCAGACAGCCGATAGAACCCTCTGAAGCCGAAATATAAAGCCTCAAGTGTTTCCCTCTTTTTGGCGGCATAAGGACCGGTGGTTGAGATAAATATTTCTTGATGTCGTCGAGGGCCGCCTGATGTTCTGCTCCCCCTATGAACCGTTCCGTGTCTTTCTGAACCGCCTTAAAAAGTTGACATTACCGAGGAAGGATTGGAGTTCCTTCTTGGTCCTTGGCGGAAGTGCTGCCATAATGGCCGTAGCTTTATTTTTATCCACCACGATCCCTCGTTGGTGAACCAAGAAACCGAGGAAGTTTCCAGCAGTGACGCCGAAAGCACATTTCTTAGGGTTCATCTTTAGGCCGTAGGCCCTCATTCGGTCGAAAGCCTACCGGAGGTGGGCTACGTGGTCGACTCTGGATGGGGATTTTACAACCACATCATCGATGTAAACTTCGACGGTTCGGCCGATAAGGTCATGAAAAATAAGGTTCATAGCTCGCTGGTATGTCGCGCCGGCATTCTTTAGGCCGAACGACATGACCACCCATTCATAAGTTCCGATTGCACCTGGACATCTGAACGCCGTCTTATGGACATCCTCTTAGGCTATGAAAATTTGGTTGTAACCAGCATGGCCGTCCATGAAAGACAGGAGTTCGTGCTTTGCGGCTCCGTCTACCAAGAGGTCTGACATAGGCATGGGGTATTCGTCCTTGGGGGTTGCGAGATTCAGATTTCTGTAATCAGTCCTCTTCAAAACTGGTACAATGTTGGCCAACCACTCAACGTACCGGGCCGTTCATTTCCTCCTTGACTCTAAGTTGTACCTCGGTCGAAAAACACCTTGGCGGCTGCTGGAAGGGCCTGAACCCCTCCTTGATTTTTAATTCGTGCTCGACCAAGCAAAACAATCTTTATATTCATGGAGCAGGCCGATAACTTCGGCCGCCAATTCAGGGTTCAAAAGCTGGCTTACAAAAAGAGGTCGTGGCTAGGCCTCCGACCCTACATTTATTTCTAATAGAGGGTCTTGGACTTCAGGATAGCCATCTTCCATCTCGGCGGGTGCCGTTTCTAGGTCCTCAATGGTCAGAGCACCCACCTCATTTGATTCGTGGAGGAACTCGATCAGGTTGATCGGTGAGTTTGGCCGTAAGGATTCCTCCGCCCAATGTTCTAGCAGTCTCTCTAGCAAGTCAGTCACGGCTGCTGCTCCTTCTTCTCTAGTGGCCTTGTCTATCATCTAAAGGCTGGTGAGGTCGATCAATAGTTTGTGCGCCGAGTCCTGTCAGACATTCTCGGCACCTAGCTCCAGTACTTTCTGGGCCGTAGTTTTGGTTGGTCGGCCGCTTGCATCGTGGCCGGTGAGAACAACCCATCCAACGTCGTCGTCGTAGATCCGTGCTTGTACGGCGTTGGCCTCAAAGAGTTTTTCATCGGCCGGGTGTACAAACACCTTCTGGCCGTCCCAAAAGAATAACAGTTGGAAGAGGGAAGACGGTATGCACCCGGATTGGTGGATCCAATCACAACCGAGCAATATATTGTAGTCCACACTGGATTCGACTACCTAGAAGGCCGCGACTCTTGTCTGGTCGGCCACGGTAATCTTCAATGGTAATACGCCGATGGTTTTAGACTTGTCGCTGACGAAGCTGCTCATGACGATGTCGCTGGGGATGAGGTCCTCTTTTGACTTGTCCAGCTTCCTCATTAGGGAATAAGGAAGGATGTTGACCGTTGCCCCACGGTCAACGAAAACCTTGGACACAGGCACTCCCTCTACATGAGCCGAGATGTATAATGGCTTGAGGTGTCGATATTTGTTCGGTTCGTCTCTAGGTATTACCTCGTTAAACACCACGGCCAACAACTCTTCCTTCGTCTTTGGCCTCTGATAAAGCTGCTCCTCAACTATGTCATCATCCAAGCCATTGGTCTGCCCGCTCGGGGCTGAAAACTCATATGGTAGCACCAAGACCATATTCAGGCCGACCTCCTCCGGCTCCTGCGGGTTTCCCCTCCTGCTCCTCACAGCCGTCTTTGGTGAGGACCTTTTCCTCGACCATCCTGAAGATTCCTTCATATTCTTCATCGGAGATTCCTAAAGTGGGGTCGTCTTCGGCCTCATGCCCAAAGAAAGGATCACCAAGGCCTTCGATCATAGGCCTTGCAGTCCCCGGGATATTGCCTGTGAAGGCTTCGGCCTCCTCCTCGAGGGCCCGTCTAGCCTTCACCAATGTGTCCCTAGCTGTCAGGTAGTCATCTAAACAGCTTACCCGGACCTTTTCCTTTGCTGTTAGACCAAAGACGGTGT
This sequence comes from Prunus campanulata, assembly GCA_034190965.1. NCBI lineage: Eukaryota > Viridiplantae > Streptophyta > Magnoliopsida > Rosales > Rosaceae > Prunus > Prunus campanulata. The sequence continues at coordinate 11,069,761 of CM067209.1, read as the reverse complement.
CGGCCGGAGTCACAGTAAAATATTGGCGGAGATATTCTAAGTCGTCCTTGCTGACTGGGGCCTTAGCCTCCAAACCTGCTAGGCCCGGCTGGTATCCCAGCATCCCTCTTGCTCTGGCTTCCCTGTTTGCCTGGTATACGGCCTTGATGGCCGAGTCGGATCCACTGGTAATGAGGAGCCCCTCCACCTTTGTATTTTTGAGGGCCAACTCCACAATTTCACGGCTCTCAGGGGTTATGCCGTATAGGTCAGTGGCCGAATGGTCTTTATGGAATTCCATAAGAAAGGACAGACCGTTGGCCAAAAAAGGGGGGTCCCTTCCGCGGTAGATGTCGATGATACCCTTATTTGTTCTTTCCAAGAGCGCGGCCTTCGGCTGATCCGAAATGGCCGTCGTCCCATGGGGACTCTCGTCGTGCCTAGGGCTTGGTGCTGGCCACTTGGTGCTGGCCACTTTCTTTTGGCGCTTGGATCCTTCGGCCTCGGTCGTCTATATTCTGGCCTGCTGAACCTGTCTCTGCATTCTCCTCAGCTGGGTTTTTGTCAGCGGTTCGGCCCTGCCCCCAGGCCGTGTATGGTACCAACGGGCATCACGTATGACCGGCGGTTTGAAAGTCTTTACTAGCCTAGGGGCGGCCTCGTTCCTGTGGCCTACCGTGGTATAGGGGGTCTATGCCCCCAGCCTGTCAAAAACAGCTCTGCTGGCCGGCCGACGGTTGTAGTGACCACCGAATTTCTTCTCAGTCGGTTGGGATGACTCGGCGGCCTTCCTCTTGTTCTCCTGCAGCCTGGCCTGATCGATCTCATACTTGCATCCCTCGTAAAGCAACGGCTCCAATTCGGCCAATGGCTCCTTTCCTTTCGCAAACCAACGAGCTTCCCTATACCCGGCTGGGAGTTGGGCGTCGACTATGTTGACGACAGGTGGAGGGAACGGTTTGAAGTCAACCTGCATTGCCGCCTTCTCCGGAAACTGGAGCTTCTTTTCGTCTATCAACTTCTGGATGACGTCTCGCTGGACAACGCAGTTGTTGGTGTTGTGAGACCAAGAACTGTGGTATTTGCAAAACGTCTTTCCTTTGAGCTCGTCAGGCTTCGGAATATTGTGGCCGAAGGACAATTTGACCTTTTTCTTGGCCAATAGCAGGTCGAAGATAGCCTCCGCCCTTGTTAAGTCAAAAGTATAGGCCTTTGTTTCCCGCGTTGCGAACTTGGCGTCGGGAATTTTGGTGCGGCTATTGTCGGTTTTAACAAGTCCTTTGCAGACGAAGGGCTTGTCTATGTTGACTTCGGCCGAACTCATTTCTACTTCGTCGCCCTCGACCATCGCGGGGCCGTCTGCTTCGGTGTAGCTGACAATGGGATTTCTGTAGTAAGTCCCTTTTGAAGCCGTCTTCTTCTGCATCTCTTCCTTCAACAAGGATGCATATCTGTCCACCTTGTTGGTCAAGTCATGCATGTCCCTGGAATTTCTTCCAGTACTCGAATTCAAGCCCTTCTTTGGCCATCTTGACAAATTCCCTCCCTGGCAGGTTTGTCCGGCACCAGTTCCTACACGTTTTGAACCGCTGCAGGTAATCACGAGGTGATTCGTCTGACGCCTGGCTCATTCTAGCTAGCTCGGCGACTGTTATCTCTCGGTTGGTCTGATAGAAATGTTTATGGAATATTCTTTCCATGTCAGGCCAATCCCTCACCGAATTCACTGGAAGGTTAATGAACCATGAGAAAGCCGCGTCGGTCAAGGAGTGAACAAACAAACGGAGCTTTTGGGCGTCCGAATCGGCCTCTTCACACTGGGCCGTGAAACGGCCTATGTGTTCGATGAAGGAGGTCTGTCCGTCCCCGGAGAACAGCATGAACTCTGGCAATCGATAGTTCCGGGGAAGAGGGGTTCGGTCGATCTCTAGAGGGGTACGGCCTCGTATATCTCGGCGCGTCCGGCCGCCTCTGGGCTAGGCCGTCTTCGATCATTCACCGAACGTCTTCGAGTCGGAGCCCTTGATGTGGCGCTTCCTGCTAGGCCGGTAGGACCGAGCTACTTGGGGGGTCGCCTGAACAAGGGGCTCGGCCGGTAGGACCGAGCTACTTGATGCCAGATGAGCGCCATGGGTCTGGCTATGGTGCATGTGTGCTGCCGCTGGAATGGCCAAACCGTAGTGAAGGTGAGAGCCCGGCGGAAACAACGACGCCTGCAATGGTGGTGAGACGGTCGGATTGCTCTGACCGTACTGTTGCGATGAAACAGCGGTCGCGTTGCTTGGGCCAGGATGGGTCTGGACGGCCGTAGTGTGAACTGGGGCGAGTGGATGGATCGTGGGATATGCGAGGCTGCTTTGCCCTAGCAATACGGCCAAAGCGTGGAGCGGTCCGTGCACTGTCTCTGCCGAATAGGTTGGTCCGGGATTCGCCCAAGTGGGCTGGGACTGTCCCCAGCTGTTTGTTGGCGGCAGAGAATGCTGGCCGTAACCTGACGCTTGGGTGCAGCCAGAAATGCCGAGGCTACTGCTTTCGCCGTAAGGCTCAATCCTTTCGCGCTCTTGGCCTCTCTGTCCGGCTCTGGGAGGTGTCGTGGGCGAGGTTGCCGGCATCCTCTCCTGGAAAAGCGTTCGTAGCTCTGAGGAAAATCTGTCCATTGCGGCCATGAAGGATGTTTCTATCCTGTAGGCCTGCTTGGATATCAGCTCCTCCACCACTGCCTGTTCTTGCATGGACTCGGCCGTGCGATCCGTCGTTACTGGAACGCTGGCAGAGATCCCGACCGTGTGTTCGGTCTCGGTGGTGGTGATTGGTGAGGTGGACTCAGGAGTCTCAGAAGTCATTTCGACTGCTTTGTTTTTTAGCTTTGCCTGTGCCCTAGTTTCCACCATAAGTTTTTGACAAGTGTCCCACCGGGCGTGCCAAAAGTGTCTACCGCGCAAATCTCACGGCCTGGAGTTTCGGGCCGAGGGGATATGCATTGACACGCGGCTTCCTGCTTTTGGATGCGGTGCAGTTGTGCGCGGGCGTGCCAGCACGGTCTACCGTGCGTCGAGATGTTTGATGTGGATAGAATGGTTAAGTGATGCGCCTGTTTGGACTTGGCTTCTAATCAAACGATTGTAGCCGAGAGAGGAACTAATCTCGGCTATTAGGTTCACGGCCTGAGCTACAAGGCCGTTTAGTGGTGATGTTGATGGTGGGTTTTGGGCAGTGCTCCGGCACGTTGCTCAGTGAGCGACGGTCGTATGATATATGGGGTGAATGAGCAAAAAGGGCTAGGGCCGAGAAAAGGGCTCCTTCGGTCAGTTCATGGCCGTGATTTATTAGGCACAAACAGGTAGAAACTCTTAATCTATCAATGAACAAACTTTCAAGTTCAATTCCACAAAGCATGGTTTCTTTAACATTTTTGAATCATCTGAATCTCTCATACAATAACTTGTCCAGGAAAATTCCAACGGGTAACCAGTTTCAGACCTTTGTTGACCTGTCAATTTATGAGGGCAACCCCAGTCTTAGCGGGTGTCCATTACCAATTGGGTGCCAAGACAATGAAGAAGCACCTCAAGTTCCAAGTGGAGATGGAGGAGAGGATGATGACAGTAAACTTGAAAAGCTACAGTTCGTCATCAGCTTGGTGATAGGTTTCTGGGCAAGGTTCTGGGGAGTTTTTGGGACTTTGGCCATGTAGAGGTCTTGGAGACATGCTTATTTTCACTTCCTTGAAAAAGTAAAAGATGTTGTCCTTCATTTTGTCTCAACCATTGGTACTTATCTGCAGAAAAGATCATAGAGCACAAAAGAAGTTGCAAATGTGAAGGCATATATGTATGCAAGCAAATAAAGTAATGTTTAGCATTGTCCTTTGCAAATTTCTAAGTTGGTTGTAATATGCATTTATACTTGTATGTGTTGTGCTACAAGCACCAAGCCTTAAGGAAATAATTGCTTAAATACATATCAAAATTGATAAATTTCTACTGGAGCAGGTGCTGCTAACCCGAGGATAATAACACAAAATAAATGTAAAAACAAGAAAATAAAAAGATTTAACAAGGTTGCTCACAATAAGTATAACTGGGGTATGTCCCTAGAGCAATATGTGCAAACACATACACTATCAACAAATTGGGATGTTTACAAAGTGTTTGGAAACCTTACAAACCAAATCGCCAAATACACCCAATAACATTGACCGCACAATGAACAAATAGAGGAGGAAATTATGAACCTTAACTTCATCTTTATACAAAGCTACAAACCTACAAATTTATACAATCTAAGTCATTACTTTTTACCATTCAAAAGACGTGACACCAAGTAACTAAAGTTAAGAAAATGAACCAATGAAGGTTGGTCAGAGTGGAAGGGGCTTTGGTCACTTAAGCAAGTGGTCTCGGGTTCAAGCCCTTGTGGATGCAGAAAATTTTCTTGAGAGAGGTCCCCGCATATGCGCCTGACAGTACCTTAGAGGATTAGGCCTGGGCAATGCCTGGGGATACCTTGGGAAACCAAAAAAGTTAAGAAAATGAGGATTTTTAGTCTTTATAACTTTGAAGTTAGTGTCTATAAGTTTTTCAATATTTTCTAAAGTTGTTAAAGTTTAGAAATAATTAAAATTTTGGTTTGTTTTGAGTTGTTTTATTGTGGCGACTCAAAATTTGTTCACGTCGCTTGTATATATAAAAAATTATTTTTGGGAGTTTTGAAAGGAGGGAAAGATGCTTGTGAGAGGGGTAGGGTTTTAGCAGGGAAACGAGGTTTATTGCGAAAAGGGTTTATTGCTTTACCAAAAATTCTCATGTGGGTTGCAAACTAGATTAGGCAAGAGCATTAAATGCTACTCAGAGCTCTGTCTAAAGCAAATATAAATATCTTTTAAACTGTTGGGATTTATCTCAATCTCATTATTTCAAAGCCAAATCTATGGTTGCTTAATTTCAATAGGGAATGGAGGAAAAATTTTCCCTAGTATCTGTTTCGTTTTCTTCCATTTGCCCATTTCTATCTCAATTAACATAAGTTTTTTTTTTTCACTCCAATTACATTTTCAGCACTTTGTTCTTCGAGTTGTAATATCATACAAGTGGAATATTGAAGTCCTTTATTAAACAAGGCATAGAAAAAAAAAATCAATCCAAGCCAGTTCCCCACTTGTAGCACAATGGCTTAAAGAGAAGTTAGGATTTCTTAAGGCACAAGAGTTTCACTTTATTCTTGTCCAAATTACGATTTTTTCTATTGAGCTTATTGTGGGAACATGAATTTTGGCAAACAATAAGAAGGTGATACGTGGATAAAGGAATATTCCTTAGGTCAAATAATTGTGCTAATTAAATCCTATTTAATTAGCCAATTATCCTTGATTTGAGATATGAATATCTTGCTAAATCAAGGATTTGATTCGCAATAAATCTCATTGATATTATCCTGTCATCTCATTTAAGGAAAATAATAATTCCCATCAATAGGGAATTGTTCCCCAAAAACCTGACCAAAGAAGGAGGCTCTATATAAAGATGGCATTTCACCACACATGAGGTAATTCTGAATAATTCTAAAAACCTTAGAGAAACCCTCTCTCTCCCATGCCACTCTCTCTCTCTCTCCCCCTCTCTCACAGCTTCGCGCCGCCCCCTGTTTCTCTTCCTGAAGAGAAAGCTTCATCCTTTCAGTTAAAGCTGCATCTTCTTAAGACCATTTAACTGACTTAGGCATCAGAAAGCCTTTTTTCAACACCTCCCGGGTGTTCTCCATTGACCGCATTTATTTTACAAGGATAGAGGAAGAAGAGGATCGTAATAGAAAAGAGGTTCATCGGGAATATCTCCCCGGAGGAAATATGCACAATCAAATTGGTGCTTTCATAGTGAGATTCGAGATATACTCAAAGCATTGCTCTCCAATCCAAACCTAAGGAAACCAGTTTCCATGATCTTTTCACATGAAACTGAAATACATATAAACATACCTGACACCATCTTTATGGAGTACATAATCTCTGAACTCATTCAACGCAACAACAACATGAGTAAAGGCACAAATGACTTAAGACAAGCTTTCTCTCATAAATTGTTTCAGCTCTCTCTTTATGATGAACTTAGGGTTAGAGAACATGCCTGATGAGAGCAGGGTCTTTGTAAAATTAGGCCCTAAGCTCTAAATGCCTACAGAGGGGGGGTGAAGTAAGCGAGAAGAAAAAGACTACCCTTTTTAAATTAAACTTCTTCAAAAGCACACAAGCACAAACACAAACAATTTCGTGGTTAATAAATTAAAACTAGTAATAGCGGAATATAAATAACACACGAGAATTGTTGACCCAGAAAACCCAACAGCGTGAAAAACTGGGGGCACCAAGCCCGGAGAGATCCAATCTTCTCAATTTAGAAATACAAGAAAAACAAAAGAAGACATAGCTCATCTATCACCTATAGGCAGCTACAATCCAACCTTTCAGCAAGCACCTTTTCTTTATCTCTTAGCAGCAAATCCTCTCAAGAGCACCAAGCTCAAGTTGCATGCATTTTGATGTATGAAGTGAGTTGTGGTTTCACAAATTCATCTATCTCAATCACAAAGTATGATTGAGCTAGACAAATGAAACCTAAGTGTTGTAATGATTAAACTAGAAGTAATGAACTTGAAGCATATAGTTTAACTCAAAATAACAACAATGAAACAAAGCATTCAGCCACAATAAATATGAATCAACATTGGAGACAATCTATGTGTATGCAATCATACGCATACTCTTAAGTGTTCAAGTGGCTGAAAAATAAATGGGGATGTTTTTGAATGCTCAAGAGCACATATGAAAATTCTTTTCAAAAACAAATAAACAGATTTGCTTAAGGTGTATATGGGAATAAGCAGAAACTGTTGTTACATAAAATGGAAATCCCTAATGGAAGAGAAGAGCTTCACACACATATATAGACATTTCTTTCAGAAGCCAATACTCAAGGGAAGTGAAAATAATATAAAAGAATAGGGTGTACTGCTAAAGAAGAATAATTGAATGAGTAAAAACCTGCACAACTAGCCGTTCAGTATCTTTGATACTGAAAAAGTTTCTCACCAAAAAAAAAAAAAGTTTTTCAAATAATAATAAATGTTATCTTATGAAAACAACCAAGAGAAGGAAAGAGATGTCTCTTTCCAAGAAGGACCAACCGACAAGAAATAAGGAGGAGAGTAAAACACACAGTGGACTTCTATAAGAGAAGGAATCGGTTTAGTTTATTTTCATTCATGACAAATGATTCAACAAAAGAATATATCTAAAGATATATTAAAATAAACCACAACATGCTTAGGTTTGCCCAAAAAAATAAAATACAAAAGAGTAGAAGGTTGACAGACAACAACTTGGTTGAAAAAATTATATAATATATATAAAGAAGACTCTTTGAATCAAAACCACATTTGGTGGTCTGTCCAAAAAGAATAGAGAATGAAGAAAGAATAAGCCCATGCTTTGTTAGAAAAACATGTTCAAAATATATTGACATTGAAAATTAATTCTTTTGAAAACAAGTTTCATGGAAAAAAGAGAAGAGATTGAAGAAAAGAGATTTACCAATCTCCACACACACACCCGTTGGGGCTATGGAGCCATCATTCAAAAAAGAATGAAGAAAGAATGAATAAAGAAATCTGCCAACAACTTGAAAATACTGATGCCAAAATGGATCAACACCTTCGTAGAGAGTATTAATACAATTAAAAATAGACTTAGAGAGATATGTTGCAGCATACAAGAATGAACGTTGGATCAATCCAAGTGAAGTGCAGATTAATCTATGTGAACAATGCAAATGATTTTACCTTTTGAACTGCAACAAGGAGACTTGGAAGCTCTTCAACCCACACTGATTCTAACCTAGAATCTAATTAATATTACAAGGGTTTTGTTGGTTTAAGAGAAGAGCCAAAATACAATAAAGGTTCAAATAAAAACCTTACAGTCTTAAGCTTATATAGGGCTAGGTCAAATCATCTCTACTCATCACCAAGGGCCAACTTGACTAACACTCTAGGCCCATCAAGCAACAGTTCATGCAAAAGGAAATAAATAGGAACCCTTTAATTGGCTTCAAAACTTTCCTTATTTCACAAGGTTTTGGGCCTCAAGGTATAACTCAATTTAAACTCTTATCAAATTTGATATAACTAAGTATCTAGTGCACCGATCTAAATAGGAATATACACCTTAGGCACCTAAGTAGTTAAGGTATGATTGAGCTTATCATGAATTTTACACTCCTTAAAAGTTTTTTGCACCATACAGTGGTGGACTTATTAAGGCGCAAGGAGCTGTAGCTGCACCTCCCCTCGTTTGAAAAACTAGTCGCCATGCTTCAGATTGCACCTCTGCTCAAGCTGTTCATAGTGCACTCTAGGTGTTCAGCCATTTGCCTCAGCGAAAAAGGGACTTAATATTATTTTTTTTTAAAGGCCTGGCAAAAACAACGTCGTTTTGGGTTAGGCAAAAAAAAGAGAGAAGGAAATGGACAAACAACTATTCTGGGCCTGCAACAAGGCCTACTTGCATTTCGTGGGCTTGGGTTTCTTTCTTTTATTATTTTTATGGTTTCAGGTTTTCTTTTTTATTTAAACAAGATTTTTCATTTAAAAAAGGATTACAAAAGAAATTTTTTTTTTAAAAAAAAAACCTTTTTTCTTTTCTTCTTGACCAAAAGCCAATTCGTTTCTTCTTTTCTTTTTTCCCCCTTTTGTTTAATTAGTTTTTTTTTTCTTCTGATTTGGCTCTTATGATCAGTATTTAGTAGCAAACTTGAAGAGGAAAAGGCTACAACTCGAAGTATGATCAATTATGCTTTGTTTGTTTAATTGATAATTTGATATTTATTTTCATTATATTAATTGATTTTGATTTTTGTTAAATTAATTGATGATTTGATATTAATTTCCATATTAACTGCTATACTATATAAACTATAGTCAATAGTCATAGACCTAAAACCCTTATTTGTTTTAATTATAAAGCTATGAAATGGTACTTTAAGAGAAAATGTCTAGCTCCTCCTTCGAATAATCCAGGTAGTTCAATTTTTTATATAAAGATATTTGGTTGTCAATTTATTTTAATAAAGCTTTTAGCCTTTCAAAGATATTTGGGATTAATTGATGCCGGACCCACTACTGACTTTACATCTCACCCGTACTTTTAAGAAAAATGGATCGAGACTTAATTTCGGCAGAGTCTCCCCTGTAAGATGGGCTTTCCCCAAATTAACAGATGCAAATAACGACAATCTATAATCCCAACTAGCAGCACACACAATTTTCACATGGGTTCCGGCCTCAAATTCAGTCCTAAGTGGGAAATATCAGAGCAACTAATGGAGTTAAATTTATAAAGTTAGTTTCTAAATAAACAACGAAAACGGAAAATGAAGTTTCCTACAAGGTAGAACTACGAGGACTTCACCGACACCGGAGTAGCTTACATGGTCGTCTAAACTTTGAGCTATCTAGTTCCTGGGGGCGCAAAACAGTAAAAGCATGAGTGGACAAAAAGAAAGTTTTTCTCGAAAATAGTTATACAGAACATACTAACCCCTCTATTTTCGCAAACCTTCGAAAACTTACTAAAACACAAGCAAATTTACGTACATGAGCAAAATATGATAAATACTTATGTAGGTAAAACAAACTCGGAATTAACTATAAATCAAAGTTTGATTAACCAACCTTGTATTTTAAACAAAAATTAAATCCAAAATATCGTGTAACTCAAGAATATAAATCAACAAAAATCAAGTTTCAAAGTATTCTTTGAATTCAATAAATCAAGCAAGCTCAAAATACAATTCAACCGAAATCCAGCCTCAATCCAATTCATACAAAAACTCTCCACCCAAGTATGCCTATGGGAAACTAACCAAACCTGTGTAGTATATCGGCAGGTGGCAAAGAAACATCCAGGGGAAAATCATTGGCCGGACACCCACAAAAGCAAGTACATGGAATACACTGGCTGGACACCTACAAAAGCAGGTACAATCAATTCACTGGTCGGACACCTATAGAGTAGTCTCTATGTAGGTACATGCAATCCTAGTCATGTGCACAGACTCTATCGAAGGCAACCGATTCACTTTTCTGAAGGCAACCGTTATAATATTTTCCCTTGCAACAATTATACTTTTCCGAAGGCAACCAATAACTTTCGAAAGCAACCGGGTTTGGGTACCTAGGGTGGGTTTGAAATCCACTTCTCGACACTTAAACATAAAAAATCCCTTTTCACAAATCCCTTCTCCAAAACTCTTACCCAAATCCTTTCTAAACCATTCAAAATTTCAAGTATGCATCAATAAATAATTAAATAAAAGAAACTCCCTTTTTAAACCGTTAAATAAACCCAAATTTCGCTGTCTTGATTTCCAACCAATAAAAACTTATCAAAACATTCTCGAAGTAAAAACCCACAAATAAAATCGACAAACTCTCTTAATTTCCACTTATAAATCCTCCCGAAACATATTGTAAAATTAAATCATGTAAAAGCATTTTAATATCAACCTCAAGTACTAAACTAGGAATAAACTAAATAAAAATCATTTCAACCAAAACCGAATGCTCATAAAATAAATACCATAAATAATTTATTAGCTTAACTCAAGCCATGTATAATCCTTCAAAACCGTTCGCAAACCAAATTCGAATAGGCATAACATACTATTTAGAAAACTAGTAACCATAAATCTTCAATTCCTTAAAAACAACACAAATAATAATCACAATTCAAAAGCTTCATAAAAGCATTTAGAAAACAAATGTCCACTCACACACGGTCCAAAGCACACTCAACCCATAGCGCCAAAGAACCTATTTGAGAAAATACCAAGATTAATTGTATAATCAAACCCAATACTGAACTTTAAAACAAAACCCTAGCTCTCGGGACTCACAGTGGGTGCACATCCTTTATGAAAAACCATGAGGCCATAGTTTCCTAAACACGTCCTGAGAGTTTGGTCTCGACCGAGAGGTCGGATCGCTTTCGATCGCACGATCGAACGATTACCGGTTTACGTAACCTTTGAATCATTGATTCGGAGTGTCTGGGTCTTCGATTCTCGATCCGTGAGTTCCTACACGATCCTAGAGGTACAGAGAACAACATACTTAGAAATGGAGCCGATCCAACGGTTTGAACATATCGAATCCAGATATCGCCTAATATGCCAAACGATAACCGAATTCAAATCCAAGCAAACTGTCGTGCTGTGGACGACATGGGGAACATTTTAGAACACAATGGGCCACCACAAGTGCCAGCAGGGCATGGGTGGCTTGAGAAAATTCATGCGACGGAAAATTATCGAAACTCCCTACAATACCTATACCAATACGTTCAGAGTAACAAGGAGAACACTTTTTGTTCTTGGACCAAGGCCAAAAACTAACCAGAACTAGCCGGAACGAAGCCGAAATTGTGAGCCCTAAGTGGGTGTTTTGAACGATCCTTAAAACCTCAAAATCGATCTACAATACCTACATAAATGAATAGAGCACGAAGAGTAGATGAAGTTTCATATCTCACTCAACGGAAACAACGTCGGAAACTTCAAAAATCGTCTACACTTCTAGTCATTCCAGCAGTGAATCCTTGAGTTTTTGAGCTGGGAAATGGGCTAGGATAGTTAGAGGATGAAGATATGAAGATTCTGGGACCAGTCTTGCCTAAAACGGTGGCTGGAGTTGAGAGAAATCACTAGCCAAAGTGGCTGGCCTGTTATGCTTCACGAGAGGGAGAGAGAGCATGCGGGAAAGAAAAAGAAGAAATAGGAGGCCCGGTACTGTAGCAGTACTGTAGTGGTACTATAGCAATAACAAATTTGAAAATTCTCACTACGTCCTTTTTGTTTGTAGACCTTTCCTTCTTCGTTACAACTCAGAATTGAGCGTACCGCATGTCTACGAACTCGTATCGTCGAGCTCTAAGTAACAGTGCCACTCAATTCCACAAAATCCTTCTGGATCAAAAAGTGACCAAAATGACCCCACCTCCCAAGGGAAAAATTGTAAATTTCACAAATTAATTAAATAATAATTAATTTGAGTCGGGATTACAAATTTTGTATTTATGATGATTAATATTGATGTCATTCGGTTTTCTGCTACATATGCTTTCAAAATTGAGAAATTTATAATAAAACTCATTTCTTGCATTGATTTTATATGTAAATACTGAAAACTATAAATTGAAGAGAAAAGGAACAGTGTGTGAAATATCATTATTATCCTAGCATTACAATTTTTAAAAGAAAAAAACTCTGATGGTAGTGTTGTAATTTTTAGATTTTTCAAGGCTGTTCACCGGTTTTGATTTGTTTCCTGTGATGGTAGGGCAAAGTTCCCCATTGTCTTGAAAACCATTGACTGGTCAACAAGTCAACTTTCTTTGGTGTGAGCGTGCCACTGTTAGCGATGAAAATCCTAACAGACTTCTAAAAAATAAATAACTTGTGCCCCAAGTTACTGATTTCTGAACAAGCAATTGTGAATTTGGGTGAGGAATATCTCCCAAGTAAGTTCTTTTCTATGCCTTAGACAGGTAAGGACTTCATAATTTTCTCAGTATAAAACTGGTAGTTCTGGCCAGAATAAAAGATAACAGAGTGAACTAATTTCAAGCAGAACTCCACTTTACAAAGCTCAAAAAGGGAAAACTGACTATAAAAAGACAAAAAGAGGGCTATGCTTCCATTTCTGTTTGGATAGGTGCCTCTGTTCTGGGCTGGATTGGGTATGCCTGTGCTGGACTGGACTTTTAACAACTTCAACTACTAGGCTTCAACTGCAAATCGATACCAAAGCTTGAGTTTGGCAGAGCTTTAATCTATTTCAAGCCCTGGAAGGCTTTTGAATGGGCAGAACTAGGACTCCTCCAATCTGAAAAGGGGCAGAAGTGGCTGGACTTGAGCTGGAGCTGTACTGTGGTACTTGCGCTGCTTAGTCAGGGCTCTCCATAAATTTTTTGAGGTTTTCGTATTTGTGAAAACTCAAACTATGCTTGCCTTGGCTTTACTGAACCAAATTTGTAAGGAGAGAAATCTCGTTTTGCTGGCTTTTGAACTGGGACTCGAATCAGAAACAGTGTTCTAACTATCTTTGCTGGGAAAAAAAAAAGGATGATTATGCAAGCTTGTTGTGAAGCTTTTGAAATTGAACTGTTTCAGACTCTGGGTCTGTTTGAATCTATTTGATGATTTTTCTGAGATCAAGTGATCATTTTGAGTGTTTGTCTTTTGACTGAGTTTTTTGGTTGAGTTCGTTGATTGATCCTTTGCTCTGTTCACCCTCTCTTGTATATATAAGAAATGTTCTTTGAGAGCGGAAGTTTTGATTCTTTTAAAATTTGGTCGGCAAATAATCTCAAAAGATATTTAGTTTAAAAAAGAAAAAAGAAAGGGAGTTCTATCCGTTTTCTGGCAAGCAAGCACTCAACAATCAGCTCCTGAAGTGATCACTTCTCTGTTTTTTTGATGGGGTGACATTCCCTTCTTCCAATTCAACTGCTTTTGCAAGAGTCTGAAGCTTGTGATGGTAAGTTCTCAGTTTTTGAACAACTCCCTGTTTCCCGCTTATCTCCTTTTCACAGAAACAGAGTCTGCTTATCCCTTGAAAATGGTGCCTTCTCTGGAGCAGGAAAATATCTTTGAATAAACAAAATGGAACTTGATCTCCTGTCAGCAGAGTTGTTCCAGAGACGTCCTTCTTTCTACTTGCCCCTGTTCAATCTTTAACTTCAGCTGAATTTGTTGACTTTTCTAAGTCATGGTCACGTGGGTCTGCTTCTTTCATGGGCTTCTCTTCTTTTCCTTTTAATTTAAAAATCTGCCAAGCCCACTTTTGGTTCGTGTCCAATTTTTGGCTTCCTTCGAGGCCCAGGTTCCTTCTCAGTTTTTGATTGCTTCCAAACCTCCAATGTTTGGGCTGAGTACGTTGTTTTGGCCTGTTTATTTGATAATGGGCTGGGTGCGTCGATGGGCTGAGATAGTAAATTTTAGGTCCAAACAGGTGGCCTAAAAAACGATGTTGGTTTTTATCTTTGGACTAGGCGCACCAAATTTAGGCCCAAACAAAGGCTTGTATGGTATATTTGGCCATTTTAAAACGTCAAAATTGACTTTTTTCCTAACCTTTGAATATTGGAGGTCTTTTTTTATATTTTGGGCACTACTTATGGGCTTACATGTGAAAAGCCCTTCAAAATTCAAGAATTACAAATTTGAATGGAGTTGCGAAGGTAGTTTATTATGAGGTGTTTACAATATGGACCTAGATTAGAAAACCATTCTTATTACAATAAAAAATAGATGTTATTTAACTCCTCAAATCTAAATGGCTCCCTTTTTTTTGTAATAACCCAATCCTAAATTAATATTTAACTAATAAAATAATCAAGTAAAAGACAATTTTACCCTGGGAATATTTTAATGGTTTAAAAGTTGACTTTTTGTTTGGCAAGGAATCTTGGGATTTTAGTTATACCATTCTGTAGAGCATGTCGAGATGCGTCCGTAGACACGTAGTGGGCTCAAATCGAAGTATAACGAAAAAGTTACTATCTACAGAAGCTCAGTGGCATAACCGTAAATATTGCAAAGTTCAGTTTTTAAAAACCTAGATTTTCTTCTCTCTCGCAGCCTCCACGAACAGCCAACTTTAGACAGAGATTTCTCCTCCGTCCAGCCACCAATTTCGACACCACAACTTGCAAACACTTCATCTTTCTCTCCTCTTCACATCCATACCAATTTCCGTCCCCCAAATTCAACGAATTAAACCCAAAATTCGAGCCAAAATATAGCCAAAACGGGATGTTTCAAAACTGTGATTTTCGAGGGCTTTTCCAGCCAACTCTGGCCACCCCAAGTCGTGCAGTCACACCTAAAACACTCCCCTACCTCCCCTATGTGTTTTCCCTCAAAGACCCGACCCAATTTCAAGTAGAAATTGTCAAATCCTAACCCAAAACTTTATAGGCTTTTCAAAGACAAAATCGTTCCTTCGAGGACTTTAGCGGTTGAATTGATCTTCGAGCCAAGGTATAAAGTTACTCCCCTTTATGTGCTTGATTTGCAGGTATGAATATTGGCCTGCGGTTTGGAGTTTTCCGATCACCGGAAAATTGCTCTACACACCTGCCGGGGGTGGCGGTGCGTCAGTGGGGTGTCAAGGTTGGGTTTTTATCCTAGAATGTTCTTCATGTCGTCCCGAGCACGACAGTATGCTCGAATTTCAATTTGGTTATCGTTTAACTGTCGATCGGATATTGCATATTAGGCATTATCCGGGTTCGATATGTTCGGACAGTTGGATCGACTTCATTTTCAAATATGTTGATTTAGGAAATTCGAGGATTGTATAGGAATTCACGGATTGAGAATCGGAGTCCCGGATACAACGATTCAATAATTCAAAGTTTAGATAAACGATAACCATCATATAGACCGTTCGACTCGGACCATACTTACATGACAGGTATAGTAAATCTTGTTGAACTCATAGAAACTCTCGGATCAGAAATGGGAGGTGGTGGGCCCTGTGGGCCCGGTTGACCTAGTTTAGAAAGTTTGACCCTTGGTTGACCGTGAGTCTTTCGAGGTAGTTTCACCCTTCGAGAAGTGCTAGAACGACCGTGTAAACAAGACTTGACTGTTTGTGATCTATTTTGATTATGTTTGGATTATGAGTTTATGTTATAGTGTTTTATGATTTTCTTGGGTATTATTTTGTTATTCGAAGTTTATCTTGTTATTTATTTATTTATTATTATTATGAGTATTAATAAAGTATATGACTGGGTGATATTGGATTATTCAAATGTTTATGAGTTATTGGATAATCGCTTTTACTTTCTAAGGGTATTATATTATGTTTGGTTGTGTAAAGTTGGGAACAGCTTATTAACTGGATTTTGGTGTGGACGAGTAATTAATTAAATGTCTTCTTATATGTTTAAATTTAATATATATACACAGTGGCTAGAAAATGATGGATCATGGACACTAGTTCTTAACAAAATGTGGTACATATTTTAGGTGTAGTTAAGAACTGATTTTGGAAAGTTGATATAAGAGTTGAAAAATGGATTTGTGGAATAAAGGAAAGTTTATGATAAGTTTCGGAATATGGTTTTCAAACCCACCACGGGAGTACCCCCCAATTGTCTTTGAAACATTTTGTCCTTTATGAAAATGCCCCACGAGTTTCGGGGACGCCTGAACTGTGTGGAGCGAGGATGTGCGTTTTCGGGCTGACTACATGTCCCCCGAGTTTTGCGAAGAATGCGACTCAGGTTGACTTTGTGTTACTGACGCCTGTGAGGACGTGTCACATTATGTGACACAAGGAATTTACGGTATAATGTGGGAAATGAATAGAAAATCATGGAATTGACTGTACATTATTGGAATTGATGGAAAATTTGAGGAATTGACGGATCACAAATGGGGGTACGTCTAGGTGGAGAGTATTTTGGTTTTAAGAGGTTTAAACTAAAACTGATGATTTCATCTTGGTGTTTTTGAGTAGAAGTTGTAATGCCTATTTTCTGACTTTACGAGACAAGAATTGAAGATTTCCAAGTTTTACGGATTTTCTACAAATCATATCTATTCTCTTAAGTGATCAATATGTTTTTACATGTGAAAGAGGGAAGCGTATTTTGTTTTAAATTGTTGGTATTGACATTAAGGTTTCACGTGGTCAATGCTATTTTATTAATTTTATCGTCTTCCTATTGATAAGTAATATGTGAATTAATATTTATGTGTGTGTATATATATATATATATATATATATATATATATATATATATTTATATATTTATTTATTACCACGTGAGATAAATGGGAGATTGTTCTAACATAAATAGTCCTTGTTTGAGTTTCAGCAGATGGATTTGAATTACTTATAAGTTTTGCTGAAAGAACTACGTATGGCTTGATCTCTTAGTAAGGGTATGTAGGCAACCTAGAGTTACTAGGTGCAGCCACAAGATCAAGTGATTGAAAAGTTGTTCAGTTAAGTTATTTTGGAATTTGATAACATTTTCATGTTGTTCTAAAAGGTTGAAATCAATTTCGGATGGTAGAACGATTTATTTGGTATAAAGAGGCCTGAGGCCATAAAGATTTAATGTTTAGTTGCATGAATTCTATTATTGTGCATGCTGAACAGTTGTGGATATTTAAATTGCTTGTTGTACAAGTGAAAAAGTTTGGGAAACGGGCAATTTATAGGGGAGACTCTGCCAAATTTTCGACAGAAGTCAAACCCTAAATAAACTTTGGATTTTATTAGAAGGGCGATTTGGTCAAGTGTGCTCGGCACCTGCCAGGTGTTGGACACGCACAGGGTTCGGCGCAGATTCCAAAGTGGAATTTGGGTCGAGTCTTGTCATTTTTTATACAAGCGATATTAGGAGATGGAGAAATATGGAGAAATTGAATCTAAAAAATTCAACTGGTTCAAAGTATTTTACTCCAGCACCTGAGGTCTTATATTCGATTCTCCCTCCCTCAATATCACTTGTATAAAAAAACAATTTTCCACAATGAAAGTTGCAATGATTGCCTACACTTCTCCAATTGAAAAGTTACAGCAGGTGGTCCACAATTTGTCCGCTAAAATAGTACGTTATTTTATTGCAAACCAACCTACTTATATCTCCATCTACCATAGAAAATTTATTTATACTTTCCTAACAATTAAAAAAAAAGTAAAACTTCTAATCATCCATTTTGTTCCTTTATCTTCTTTAATTAATTAATGAATTAAAGTACTGAATCATGGAAAGATAATATTTGTAAGCTTCTGCACCTGAAGATGAAGACTGTAGAAGAGCCTGCCTTCAAAGGACTCAAAGGAGGAAGCATTAAGTAGCAGAAGCCCATCCTCTTCCAAATCAACCAAGATTTGTGATAATGAACTCTTCTGGACCACATATGAAGAAATCTGAAGCACAACTTCTCTGTCATTGAGCCAACTCACTGCAAATGCAGAAGCAGATAAGGAGCTCAAAGCTGCACTTCTGCTTTGCTTCTCATTGTAAATTGGATCTCCCTGCTGCTGTAACCTACGAAGTCTTGATAACAGTTCTTCCTTTTTCTGAATCAGTCCTTTCACTTGCTGTTGCAGCTCCGGTATGTATTTCACGGCCCGTGAAATTGCGGCTGGATTGCTTAGTTTTTTCTGCACATGTTGTTAAGAGTGTGAATTCCACGTCCGGGAATTAAAGCCTGGCCTATCTTGGACCTGGAATTTGGATTGGATACTCACATTCTAATACATGTATTATTGTGTACAACTCTATAAGAACCAAGATTAAAACACTACAACAATTTGCAAGAAATAATTGATCATGGACGGTTGAATAAAACAAAATTTATTGAATTAATCAGTGTGTACATACCATTTGATCTGATGCTGGAAGCAAGGAACGAAGAGTGGAATATAAAGTGTTGATCTTTTTGCGACGATCGCGCTCACTGGCATTGTGGTTAATCTTCTTAACCACCGTGAGGTCGCCGCTGCTCATAGGCGAAGACGGTGTGAACTCAAACTGATCGACTTGTTGATGAGGAGAACGACAATGAAGAAATGACTCCGCAGATTCGTTGCCTTCATTGATCATCGTCATCATGTGGTTGTGGTTTATGGAATTTTCCTCTAAGGCCAGTCCAATGGTGAAAGGAGACAATGTCATGGTGATGTGGTTGGGCTTGATGTTTTTACATGAAAATACGATCATCTTGACATGAATATTTATAGATAGGCTACACAGGTTCCCCCATAAAGATTTGTTTATTAAAAAAGCTGGGAGAGGAATTAATAAACTAAGTCCTCCAATATAAATACTCATCACAGGCTCACTTGTAAGGACATGACGAATGCGTTTGTTCATTTAGGTGAATTATAAATACAAAATACTAAATGAACAAACGCATATATGTCATATATTTTTTAACTGAGCCTGACGATAGGATTATTCAGACCCAAAAAAAATATAAAAATACTACATGCATAATCCTATCGTCATTATATGCATAGGCCTATCGTCATTATGCATAAGCCTATCGTCATTATGCATGATCATATACAAAGTAAATCGATAAAAGTAGTGTAGTATGAATTAATACATAATTGTAGGGTTTTTAATCGAAATGGTTCCTAAATTATACCTGAGTTTCATTTTGGTCCTCCAACTAATTTTTTACTGAAATAGTCCTCCAACTCTCTATTTTGTGGCAAATTAGTCTCAACATCAATTTAAGGGTTAAAATCGTTAATTTGAGAGCTAAAACCATCAATTTCGACTAAGATATTAATTAAGTAATGGTTCTTTGACCAAAATGGTCCCTAAATTTATGCATGAGTTTAATTTTGGTCCTACATAAAAAATCGCAAACACCAGGGCCGGTTCTGAGATTTTGAGAGCTCTGTGCGAAACTTAAATGGAAGCCCTCGCATAATCTAATATGAAAATACTAAAAAAACAATTTTTAATAACTAAAATGCATCATCAATCAATTAGGATGTAATAACAATCACAAATCAAATTCATAAATTTTTAAATGTTTACATTTGATAAAGTTAAATATTAGTATATTCGGTAAAAAAAATTAAAGTTCAAGAGAAAGAAGAAGTCATGAAATTTTTTTTTGGTTTCGTTTTGAGTGGAAGAAAGTACACTTTTTTTTGTTTTGAGACTCAAACTTGGGCCTTGTAGCAAGCGATATGAGCTAGAAACAAACTCCACCAAATACACTTTTGTTTCATTGTGCTGCATGTTGGAGTATATATACAGTTTTTATAATTATAAAATATAAAATATAAAGTAAAATTATTTTGGAGACCCTGTGCAATGGCGCCACTTGCACCATACGAGAGCCGCCCCTAGCAAACACTAGCTTGATGCACCACCACCTCAAGGACCACAACAACCTAATTCTCTCAGCCCACCAAATTTTCCCCCTCGCCTACCCCCAAGCACTAACCCAGCGAAACACCTACTCAATTTCGTGTCACCAATCACCAGCGTTGCCCAGTGTAGGAGTGGTATGGAGATGGGGAATGGGTAAGTCGGCTAGGTGGCTAGGTGGCTAGGAGGCGAGAGAGGAAGAAAGATTAATTTTTTCAATTTTCAATTTTCAATTTTCAATTTATTTATTTCAAATTAGTTTGAGAATCAAATTGGAACTTTGGCATAAGTTTAGGGACCATTTCCATTAAAAACCCATTACTTAATTAATATTTTAGTCGAAAGTGATAGTTTTACCCTTAATTTGTAGCACTCAAACTTTAAACCTGGATGACCTTTTGCGTCATTCACTTAAAACAATTTAAGAACAAACAAAATAAAGATAAAATTGATACATGAAATTTCCAGGCTATCATAAATAAAAAGTTCATTGCAAATAGAATTTTTCTAAATACTAGTGACATTTCCAGGATTAGTGATATACAAAGCGAAATAGGCACCACAAGGGATGGCCCCAAATAAAACTTGAAAATTTTCTTTAGTTCTTTATATTGTGGGCATTATTTTTATCAGTACACATTTATTCTTTTTAACAGTGGGAAGGAGATTTCAAATTTGAGACATTTTCGAATACTCGAAAAAGACTATTTTAATTTGAGAGGTAGTACACATTGACGTTTGAAAATGCTCAAATCCTAGTTGAAAATAAAGGTGTAAATGAGCCGAGTCGAACCAAGTACCAAGTTGCTCAATCTCTGCTCAGATGATATTATTGAAGCTCAAGCTTGGCTCAAACTCGAATAGAGCTCATACAGATGTGGTCAAGCTTGGTTCAAATGATTTTATCAAGCTCGAGCTCGGCTCCACTCGAGTTTTTAGTTGGGCCTTCTGAATGCTGAACTAATAAGGGTTGTTTGGTACGGCGGACTGTTATGGACTGGATTAAATCCTGGGACTGTCCTGGATTAGCTCGGATTGAACTAAGCTGGATTAAGTACTGACCCACGTTTGGTGCTGAGTCGGACTAAGAAGCTGGATTATAAAAATAGTGAAGACCTATGTTTGGTGCTGCGTTCTAAAAAAATTATTTAAATATTTAAAATTAATTAGGAATTTTGACCTAAAACTAAATAAATACTGCAAAAAAACTAATGAGAAATGTATAATTTATTAAATGAAATTTTTTAAATGTTTTTTAAAGACTAAAACTATCTTTATCTTTTTTCTTTTTTCTTTTTTCTTTTTTTCTTTCCTTTCTCTTTTCTTCTTTTTTCCCAGCCCTGTTTCTTTTTTCTCTCCTTCCCGATCTCACTCTCTGGTTCTCTCTCTTTTTTTCTCCAATATTGACACAATGGTATCCCTCCTTTTCTATATCCCCCTCCCAAACCTTTCTCTACTTCCCTCTCATTTTCTTTCTATTCTTCCCTCTTATTTTTGGGTACAGAGAGGGGTAAACGCCCCAAAATAGAAACAATTCAATAGGAAAAGGGGAGGTCTGGCAGCACCTTGAGCATCAACATCTAAAATGGCTGGAAGGCAGGAGTTTCTTCAAAGACATGGAGGCCATGATTAAACTCATGACTTTTGGCAGCCAAGGTCTCTTATTCCCCTTTGAAGTCACAGATCTTCATCTTCTTCGAAGTCACAAATCTCCATTTGGTTTCACTGAGCCACGGTCGATGGTTGATAATTTTTCGGAAGGTTCAATTGGGTTGTGGTTCAACTGGGTTTGATTTGGTGGTGGTTGATTCAGGTGGCTGGGTTTGAATCGGTGGTGGTTGGTTTGTGTGACTGGGATTATGGTGGTGATAGGTCTAGGTAAAGAAGAAGAAACTGATTCTTAAAGCTTGGATATGGATTTGGTCTTGCAATTGGATTGGTCGGACTCGCGCGTCAAAATAGCACGCTCGCTATTTTGCGAACTGCATTTTGGCTTCTTTGTGTATGGAGAGCTAGTGAGGAGGATTTTTTACTGTTGGACTCCACAATCCCTTTTAACTTAGTCCCCCATTTTACCAAACGTTGGTTTCAAGGCTTATTTAGCATAGTCCAGTCTAGTGAGCCATACCAAACACACCCATAATTCGCAACACAGTGAAGTGTGCAAACAACAACTCCAACTCTCTTCTTTTCTTTTGATATAAAGTTGACTTTAAATTTCATTGAAATCAAATATTTGAAAATGTAACACAATATCTATGAACATAACTGAAATTTTTTCTTTATTCTCCTCTTTAATGTCAACGTGATGGATTTTTGCTTCAAATATAAGTAAGAATGACATAACTGATACTTCTCTTTTTAATATCTATGAACATAACTGATACTTCTCTTTTTTTTTGGTTTCCCAGGGTATCCCCCGCGCGACTGCGGAGACTAAATCCCTCGAGGTACGGTCAGGCGCAAAGCGGGGACCTCTCCCAACAGAGTCTGCTCTATTCGCAAGTGCCTGGGATCAAACCCAGGACCTCTTGTTTAAAGGATCCAAGCCCCTTCCACTTGGACCAGCTCATGTTGGTCTCTTTTTAATATTGAAAAATATCTCAAGTTCAAATCTCCCTTCGCTCATTGATCAAAAAGTATGAATGACATGCAATCATTTATGACTTTTAGCTTAATAATTTTGTTTAACAAAATAAATAATTTTTTTATACAACAATTAGGATTAGTAAGTCCTTAAACTTGTATATCAATCAATGTAGTCCTACATCTTATAGTATGCACACCAATTTAGTCCTTACAGTTGGATTTTGACAAAAACATTGTTAAATTTGGTCATGTGACCAACTTTAAAGTGGTTATTTTCATCAAAATATAGCTCATTAGTCCTAAAACTCATGTTGTTGCTCAACAAGGTCATCTTCTCTCCATTTAGGGTTTTTCATTTCGGTTCCATCAAAGATAGAAGATAGCCTTGTTAAGCCAATGCGTTATATTTACTTGGCTTTTTATCACAAATGGTCACTACTACAAAAAACGAAATAGACGACGGTAATCCACCGTCGTGTATCATGGTTTACAACCGACGAGAAATCGACCGCCGTCTTTTCATACATGAAATAACGACGGAAAATAACCGACGTAGTTAATATAGTACACGTCAGTAAAATACTAAAACCGACGTAGATTTCATACATAAAACCTAAAAAAGAAACCTTTCGACTATAATAGACGACGGTTTTAGTAAAACACTGACGTTGAAATAATGTTAAATGTCAAAAAAAACTACAAAACCGACGTAAATATGTTTATCGACGTCTCTAAATACACAAAAACCGACGTGTAAAACTTAGAAAACGTCTTGGTTAGTAAATACTACGTTCACTAAATGAAAAAACTGACGTCTTAAACATATAACATGGCGTATATTTACATAAACAGACGTAAAAACAACAATAACCACGACCATTTATATCACCACAGACGTTAAAAATGATTTTGACGGCTTGAACACAAAAAAAACGACGTGGTTAATATAGAACACGTCACAAAAGAACTAAAACCGACGTCGATTTGGTACATAAACGCATAAAAAAGAGACCTTTCGACTACAATAGACGACGGTTGTATTAAAACACAGACGTTTAAATAATTTTAAATGTCAAAAACAACTATAAAACTGACGTAAATAGTTTTATCAACGTCTCTAAATTAAATAAAACCGACGTGTCAAATTTACAAACCGCCGTGGTTAATAAATACTACGTTCACTAAATGAAAAAACTGACGTCTTAAACATATAACATGGCATATATTTACTTGAACAGACGTAAAAACATAAATAACCACGACCCTTTATATCACCACAGACGTTGAAAATGATTTTGACGGCTTGAACACAAAAAAAACGACGTGGTTAATATAGTACACGTCACAAAAGAACTAAAACCGACGTCGATTTGGTACATAAACGCATAAAAAAGAGATGTTCCGACTATAATAGACGACGGTTGTATTAAAACACAGACGTTTAAATAATTTTAAATGTCAAAAGCAACTATAAATCCGACGTAAATAGTTTTATCAACGTCTCTAAATTAAACAAAACCGACGTGTCAAACTTAGAAACCGCCGTGGTTAATAAATACTACGTTCACTGATTGAATAAACTGACGTCTTAACGATATAACATGGCATATATTTACTTGAACAGAAGTAAAAACAACAATAACCACGACTATTTATATCACCACAGACGTTGAAAATTATTTTGACGGCTTGAACACAAAAAAAAACGACGTGGTTAATATAGTACACGTCACAAAAGAACTAAAACCGACGTCGATTTGGTACATAAACGCATAAAAAAGAGACATTTCGACTATAATAGACGACGGTTTTATTAAAACACAGACGTTTAAATAATTTTAAATGTCAAAAACAACTATAAAACCGACGTAAATGGTTTTACCTACGTCTCGAAATAAAACAAAACCGACGTATAAAACTTAGAAACCGCCGTGGTTAATAAATACTACGTTCACTGATTGAATAAACTGACGTCTTAACGATATAACATGGCATATATTTACTTGAACAGACGTAAAAACAACAATAACCACGACTATTTATATCACCACAGACGTTGAAAATTATTTTGACGGCTTGAACACAAAAAAAAACGACGTGGTTAATATAGTACACGTCACAAAAGAACTAAAACCGACGTCGATTTGGTACATAAACGCATAAAAAAGAGACCTTTCGACTACAATAGACGACGGTTTTATTAAAACACAGATGTTTAAATAATTTTAAATGTCAAAAATAACTATAAAACCGACGTAAATGGTTTTACCTACGTCTCGAAATAAAACAAAACCGACGTATAAAACTTAGAAACCGCCGTGGTTAATAAATACTACGTTCACTGAATGAAAAACTGACGTCTTAAACATATAACATGGCATATATTTACTTGAACAGACGTAAAAACAACAATAACCACGACCATTTATATCACCACAGACGTTGAAAATTATTTTGACGGCTTGAACACAAAAAAACGACGTGGTTAATATAGTACACGTCAGTAAAAAACTAAAACCGACGTCGATTTGGTACATAATCGCATAAAAAAGAGACCTTTCGACTATAATAGACGACTGTAATAGACGACGGTTGAAATGAATTATAATGATATACAGAGCTTTGAATTAATGTCATACAAAGCTTGCAGAATGAAAATGTGATCGGAATTAAAATGATATACAGAGCTATGAATTAATGTCATACAATTAACTGCATAACTAATGTCATACATTACAACAATCAATCAATCCATATATCTTCACACCCATCTCTAATGTTCTCACTCCCAAACTCACCCACTAGGTCATCAAATGTGTCAACATTTGGTATCCCTCTAGAAAATGGCTCACACTCAATTCTAATATCACCTAGCACATCATCACCAATAACATCATTATATTCTCTATTAGGCATTGATAATACTACCGACCAACCACGATGCATTGGGTCGTCAACATAAAATACTTGTTTGACTTGAGAAGCCATAACAAATTGGTCATTCCTATGTCCAATTTTACTCAGATCTACAAGGGTAAATCCAAGTTCGTCGACTACAAGGCCCGAAGTGTTATCTATCCAATCACACCTCAAGACTGGGATTCTAAACTTTTGGTAGTCAAGATCCCAAATTTCTTGAATAACCCCATAAAAACCCATATTGGAGACAATAGGGTTTTTATCCTTGGCACTAGCAACTTGCATAGTATGTGCAAGTAAATAAACTCCACTATTTTGGACAGTTCGCACATCATCCTGTGCCTTGGTGCTAAATTTGACACCATTAATAAGATAGCTCCTATATGATGGCACTACCATGCTTGGACCAGCTGCTAACCATCTCAAATTTTCTGATATGCCATTATAATCTTCCCCATTAAATTCACTTTGAACCTACAAATTAAACATATATATTAATTCAATCTAACATATATATAGAAAGAAAGAAAATTAAAATAATAAATTGAATATGTCATTCAATAACATATATACCTTAACACGTAGCCATTGAATGAAAGTGCTATTGTGCTTATCTTGTAGCCACTTTGTTCTCTTTCTAAATTTCGAATAAGTGGTCTTGATGTGGATCATATGTTCCCTACAATTGACACGAAAAAAACACGCATTACGGTCCCTCATATATAAGATAAATATAAGGAGTAATAATATTTAACATGGCTACGTATATATGAAAAATTAAACTCATACGTACTCGATATAAGGTAGGACTTCCTCCGTATTCTCCAAGACATATAGATGTGCCTGGTTCAACAAGTCCATATCAACTAAGCCCACTGTGCAACCTGATAATGGCTTTGAAACTCCCATATTCTGGCTTGAAGGCACTCCAACTGTACTAACATCAGATAAATGGTCGGTACAAAACTCTACAGCTTCTTCAGCTATATACCGCTCAGCAATGCAACCTTCGGGACGAGTACGATTCTGAACATACCCCTTTAGCACTTTCATATATCTTTCAAACGGATACATCCATCTAAAATATACTGGCCCACATAGACGAACTTCTCTGACAAGATGTACTACTAGATGAACCATGATATCAAAGAATGAAGGGGGAAAGTACTTCTCAAGCAAACATAAAGTAACTACTACATCTTCTTCCAACTTATCTAGCTTGGAAACATCTACCGTCTTTGCACATAAAGCATTGAAGAAGAAGCACAATCGAGTTATTGCATACCTTGCAGGCTTCTCCAAAACAGAACGAATTGCCACAGGGAGCAATTGTTGTATCAAGGTATGACAATCATGAGATTTAAGGCCAAGAAGTCTTGAATCTTTTAAAGATACAAGATTTTTTATATTTGAAGAATAACCTTCAGGAACCTTCATACCATAAAAAGAATTGCAAACCGCTCTCTTCTCTGCTCTTGAAAAATTCCAAGGCCCTGGAGGCAAGCGAGTACGTCTTTGTCCATACTCGGGTTGCAAATCAATTTTTACCCCCATGTTCAATAAGTCTAACCGAGCAGCAATCCCATCTTTATTTTTTCCAGGGATCTCTAGCAATGTACCAATGATACTATCGCAAACATTCTTCTCAATGTGCATAACATCTAAGGCATGCCTCACAGGGAGGTATTTCCAATACTCGAGATCAAAGAATTTTGATTTCTTCTTCCAACAAACTCTATCACCATCATTCTCACCAACACTTCCCCCAATTTTCGAGCCCCATATGTAATTAATATCTTCAACCATATGCAGCACTTCTTCTCCTGTTAATGGCTCAGGGGGCATGCCATATTCAGGTTTCCCATTAAAAGCTGCACGTTGCCTCCTATATGGATGATTGATTGGTAACCACTTTCTATGCCCAATGTAACAAATTTTGTGGCCATTTTTCAACCTGTGACTAGGTGTATCATCGCCGCATATTGGACAAGCTTTATATCCTTTAACAACACAACCAGATAAGTTTCCATAAGCGGGAAAATCATTAATTGTCCACAGTAATGCAGCTCTGAGTGTAAAGTATTCTCCTATGTGGGCATCATACACTCCTCTAATCCCATCCCACAGAGATTTCAAATCATCAATCAAAGGCTCTAAGTAGACGTCTATATCATTTCCGGGCTGTTTAGGACCGGAAATCAGTATAGTCAACATCATGAACTTCCGCTTCATGCATAGCCATGGTGGGAGATTATATGTAACTAACATAACTGGCCAACAACTGTATCTGCTACTTAAAGAACTGTGGGGATTGAATCCATCAGATGAGAGAGCCAATCTCAAGTTTCTTGGCATATTACCAAAGTCGGGCCATTTTTCATCAACAAGTTTCCAAGACGGGGAATCCGCTGGATGAGACATATAACCGTCAACTGATTTTCTTGCAGCATGCCAAGTCAAACTCTTAGCTGTCTTATGTGATTGAAACATCCTTTTAAACCTTGGAATTGGAGGAAAATACCACACCACCTTCGCTGCCACACCCTCTTTCAAGAACCCATCCTTGGTTTCCTTCCACCTTGAGATACCACAAGTAGGACAATTAGTTGCATTCTCATACTCCTTCCGATACAAAATGCAGTCATTGGAACATGCGTGGATTTTCTCATAACTCATCCCTAAAGCAGACAAAGTCTTTTTTGCCTCGTACATAGAGGAAGGTAGTGTATTTCCTTCTGGAAGAAATTCTCCTTGAAGTATCAATAATTCTGTAAAGCAAACATCACTTATCCCATGTTTTGCTTTCAAATTATATAACTTCACCAAAGCCGACAACTTCGTGTACTTACTGCAACCAGGGTACAAGGGTTCATCGCCATCCCCAATCACACTGGCAAACTCATAAGGATCAGATCCAATATTGGCAAAATCATTATCATCCATCCCTAATTCTTCAGAAACATAACTAAACCTACTTTGCTCATCTTCTTCCACATTTCTACTAGCATTGGTAGTCCATTCCCAAGGTTCTCCGTGCCATCTCCAAATCTTATAGCTTTGGTCAATTCCATTAAAGTATAAGTGTTCCCTTATAATTCCAACCCCAAACAATCGAATATTCCCACATTTAACACATGGACAACGAATCTCAGTTGTATTTCCAAGATTTTGTAACGCAAAATTCAAAAATCCTTCCACCCCTAACTCATATGCCTTCGATCTTCTATCCGCATGCATCCATGACTTATCCATCTTACACTCTATCAAATTCATATAAATATATATATATTAAAGTGGAAAGACCAGCAATGAAACACTACCTCATTCAAATAGCAGAGAACAAAATGAAAATTAAATATAAAACATGGAAAAGACGACGGTTTATAAAAATAATCGTCGTTTAATATACATTCCGACGACGGCATCTATAGTCACCGTCGTCATTAAGATACCCTAGACCCAGAAATTTGAACGGTGTTCTGGTAGCCTAAAGACGACGTTTAATGGAGAAACAGTCGTCTTTAGGCTACCAGTTGCGGCTTAAAACGTAGACGACGGGAGTAAATGAACAACCGACGTATAATAAACATTTGGACGACGGTTTGATCCTTCAACCGTCGTCGTAGTTAAAAAAAAAAAAACAGCTTAAATCTCCCATCCCCATTCCTTTTCCAAGAACCCATGGCCAAACAAACATAAAAGAACCCAAACAGAGAGCAATTATTACAAGATTGCAAACACCAAAACCCTAATATAGCTACCAACGAAAACATTTATGGATTTAAGAAGAGATTAGGGTTGTACTTACATGGATATTGAGAGAGAGCTGCGAGAATATAACAACTGCTTCAGAGAGAGCTTGGAGAATCTACGTACCCAATGCTTTGAGAGAGAGCTTGGAGAATCTACGTACCCAATGAGAGATCTTGAAAAATCTACGTACCAAATGCTTTGAGAGAGATCTTGGAGAATCTACGTACCCAATGCTTTGAGAGAGAGCTGAGAGAATATAACAAAAGCTTGAGACAGAGCTGAGAGAATTAGGATTAAAGGGACTAGAGTTGTACTTACATGGATATTGAGAGAGAGCTTGGAGAACGAAAACTTTCAGACAAATTTATGTTGAAGAGAGAGAATGAACTATTTGAGGGTTAAAGGGAAATTCTGAAAATTTTAAGTCGCGGTCAAAAATTTTTAAGTACCGCGTTTTTCAACCACGACGGTCAACACTTATAATGACGTCTAATAATTACTTACAACGGCGGTTATAATACATTTACGACGTTGTAAACACTAAAGACGTCGCTATTTTATAACTGACGTCGTCAACCGAATTCAATTAGTCTTTGTTAATGTAGTTGACCAAAAACAGCGGGAGAAAACCGGCGTCGTTTCAAAAAACCCTAAACCCTAAACCCTAAACCCTAAATTGTAAAATAATTTTTAAAAAATACACAAGTACGAGAAAAATGAACCGAAAATTGCTATGGATTCCTTACAACATTGCCTTCTACAATAGTAGGCTAAAATATGGATTTCATAATTTTGAATTTATGGGCACCAATGGATCACATAAACCTTAGGGTTATGTTATGTAAAGTATAAGGAGTACAATGCTTTGTCTCTAAATTTGTTTGAATTTTGTTATCATTTGAACTTTGAAAACTAAAATTACATTTTTCAGGCCTTAACGGGCAAGATATTGTCTCAATCAGTGCATAGAATTTGCCGGTATATTTTTCGGATTTTGTTTTGAATATATTATTAATATTAGTAATTAAATACAATAAAAAAATATTTCCAAAATTATATTTTTTAAAGCTTTAGGATAGAGACAATATTCCAATGCTTGGTAGTTTTCAGTATAATTTTTGGATATAGTTATGAATTTAATATGGATTTAAATAAAATATAAAAGTCAATAACAATTAAATTAAAAATGACTTAGCCGACGTTGTATCCCTTTACAACGACATTAAACATAAAAAACCGACGTTGAAACTATATTTAAGAATATACACAGGATGAATTAATTATAAACCGTCATTTTAGTGTATATAACGGACGTTGTTTAAATATATAAAGGCGGATATTTAATAATATCCGCCTTTGTATAATATTACAACGTCGTTAATGTTATACTAACCGACGTAGTATATGAATACAAATTCATTTATAAAGGATGAATTAATTATAAACCGTCGTTGTTACTAATATTAAACGTCATTTTAGTGTATATAACTGACGTTGTTTATATATATAAAGGCGAATATTTAAGAATATCCGCCTTTGTATAAGATTACGACGTCGATAAGGTTATACTAACCGACGTAGTATATGAATTCATATTCTTTTACGCAGGATGAATTAATTATATACCGTCGTTGTTATTTCTATTACACGTCATTTTTGTTGTATATAGCTGACGTGTTTTTTTTATACAAAGGCGGATATTTAGAAATATCAGCCTTTGTATATTATTACGACGTCGATAAGGTTATACTAACGGACGTAGTATATGAGTACAAATTCATTTATACAGGATGAATTAATTATAAACCGTCGTTGTTTTGACTATTACACGTCGTTTACTGCAATACGACCATTGTGTACACGTATGAGACGTGTAAATTAGAATCAGACGTCGGTGTTTGGGAACTAAACAAATTTTTAAACAAAATTTAATTTTGTTGATTTTTGTTCTCTTGATTACAACAAAATATTTATATACATTTTAAATAATCTAAATTAAACATTGTTCATAAATATTTATCTACATCAATTATCCTTCGGTAATTGCTTGTTCACGAATTCTGCCCATTCATGCCTAACTTCGTCAATATCCTTTTGTGTATACTGAAGTTTATCTTTTTTCTTGTCAAACTGCAAAATAAACCAAAAAACCGACGTGTTAAAAGAATACAAACGACGGTTAAACAAAAATATGACGTAGTAAAATAAAGAAAGTATATCTAAAATGTTGCGTTTTACCTTCTTTTCGAAATTTAGGTCTGGATCATGAATTATATCTCTCATGAATCGCATCACGTAATAGCCACACTCTACACTTGTTGGTTGTTCAGGAGTGCAGTGTAGATTTTTCCAAATGGCCTGCTGTTTACGTGAATTTTTGTTTATATGAATGTTAAACATTTTAATTGACCTGTTACAAGAAAACAAAGGGTGTTAAATACAAATAGTAACCGTCGTGGTAAATCAATCAAAACGACGGAGTTTTTTAAACCAAGACGTTATATTTTGTTTAAAACGGCGGTAAAACCTAACCGTCGTTGTGTAACGTTATAACGTCGGTAAGAGTAAAAAACGTCGTATGACGAAAATTGTGCAGAAAAAATTAAAACGTTCTTAAATAAAACGCAAACGACGTGGTAGTTAAATTAAAACGACGTTTTTAAGAAAATACTGACGTGGTAGTTAAATTAAAACGTCGGTAATATCTTCCCGTCGTTATATTATATAATAACGTCGGTATTAGTAAAAACCGTCGTTTATTTAAATACTTTATAGGAAAAATCATAAATCAGAAGAAATCAACTTACGTATTCACTATATTTTTCATTTCGTCGTCAACCATGCGTTTTGGCAGTGAATTCATGTAATAGGCAGTCTCTGTTAATGGTCTCACAATTACCATCACCCAATGACCCCTGCACATAATGATTCATATTAGAAAGAAAAATATTAGAAGCCTGGATTATAAGGCAGTGAATTCATGTAATAGGAAAATACTTTAAATGGTACTAACCCTGGATTATAAGGGACCAAGAAAAATTGATTCCCATCTGCTGTATTCAGGCGGTTTGACAGGTTTTTTATTCGGTCTGATATTGTTCCAGCTCCAGAGCTCACTAGCCCAGGGTCCACGAGGCCAACAAGGTTTACAAGATTTGCCATTTTTAAATAGTCAAATAGGAACCTAAATATATGAAAGTCAATTAAATGAGATTTTAATTTAAAAGAAAGGAAAATGTAAAACAAAATGGGATTAGGGAGAATTACCTCATGTATACTGATATCACTGTGGTTCCTATCTCAACCATGGAACCAAACTGCAAAACATCTTCAGTGAAGAGGAAGGTATCATGCTCAAAGCCAAACACTTCCTTGGGCATGTGAATTGTTAGAGCCTCGTTACCATTAGGCAACAACTTGGTCTGGAAATGTTGGCATAAGGCTAAAAGAGGAGGTGGCATATCAAGCTTTGAGAGATCCTGTTTAAAGAAATTAATAAAGAAATATAAGTTAGTTTGTGTGTGAACTAAAATAAACGACTCTAACTAAACAAAAAAAACAGACGTGGTATATAATATAAACGACGGTTTCTCGTTAATACTGACGTTGTATTGAATTTATAACGTCGCTATTCTATAGAAAGGTCGTCTAATATAAATACAGTTAATGAAATCATGAAATGAACGACGGTTTATAAAAGCGTCGTGGTATATAACGAAACACGACGTGTCTTGTAAGAAACAGACGTATTTACCGTCGTTATTTTAAATTTCAACGTCGGCTATTAAAAGGAGCGACGTCTTTTTAAAATTTAAAAAGCAGAAATATAAATAAGCAGAGATTTTACCGTGTCCTCTTTCTCTTTTGCAGCAGTATCAGCTTCAGGCTTCGGATCTTCTAATTCCAAAGCTAGGGGTCTGATATTAGTGGCCCCAGAGCAGCTTGCCTTATCAGACATTGGATTTTTTGGGCTTTGATCTTGAGGGGGTAAAATAATTGGAGGAATTGGGGTTTGGAGCATCTGGCTGGGATCAAAACTAGGAACTAGTTGACGGATATATGCCAACAAAGTCTCCCTCTCTGCTCTGACTGCTTCCATTATAGTTTCCCTTGACTTCGCCTCAATCCTCAAGGTCTCTTCTCTGACTGCCTCCCTCACACTTTCCTTCAATTTGTCACCAAATTTCACTCTCTGCCGCTTCGGCAAATTGAAGAACTGAGTTGGGGTAACGCCAGCACCAGCTCCTCTGACTCTCCCACCATGCTCCGGGGTTCCCAAAGCCAGAGTCAAGATATCATTGCTCCCGGAGACAGTCAGAGTGCCTTCGGAGACTTGCTTTTGCAAATCATCCTAAAAGAAAGAAAGAGAGATTGTTAGAACCTGAGAAGGGTGTATGACAGATACATATACCGACGTTGTAAATTATAAACAACGACGGTTTTTATTAAACGACAGACGTGGTATTAATTTAAAACGTCTATATATAAATACCGTCGTTGTTTATACTTTACAACGTCGGTATATAAAAATACGTCGTATATTCAAAATAAAACAGATTAAGACATAAATTAAAAACCGTCGTATATTCAAAGTAAGACGACGGATTATTAAACAAACAGACGTAGATGTACAATTCCATACGGCTGCACAAAATTACCGTCGTTGTATAATCATTCTAACGTCTAGATAAGATAAAACCGTCGTAAGTTTTAATGAAGAAGTGAAAAAACTCGATTGAAATATGCATTCTTTTCCAGAAATTGTGCACCACAAAATTCAGTGAAATAGACAGAGAGAGGGAGAGTGTGTGCGTGAGTAAACTTAAAACAAAAATGCAGTTCATAGAATAATTTAATCCGTCGTATTAATTCTATCTAGACGTCTACTTTATTCAAAAACCGACGTCCTATTCACTTTTAAACGTCCGTAAATTAAGCCTGTCGTGGTGTTCACTTTATAACGTCGCTTATATAAATATAAACGACGTCTATACCAAAATAAAACACTCTGTTTTTCAAATTTAGAACAGAGTTAGTGAGACTTACGATTAGTTTTGCCTTCTCTGCAGCCTTTGGATCAGGGATGTTTCCTGATTTATCTTCTCTTGCTTTCTTCCACAGAACAGCTCGATCGATTTCTTGACCTTCGGGCATGGTTTCTACCAATTGGTCCGTCAAACCAACATACCCTTTTCTAGACAACCTATGGTTGTACTCCAATTTCTCCCTCCTCTCCTTCTGCTCAGCATGCTTAGCATCAAAATCTGGGGTTAACCTTGAAGCTACGAAGGCATCCCATTGCGATTTCTCTATGAACTTATAAAGCGATGGGATTTCTTTTAATTTCTCCTTGTCATGTGCGAATGGAAGGATATATTGCTTAGTTAAGTTATACTTTAAATCCTTCCATTTTTTGGCGGAAGATGACAAGACCAAGTTCTTGTAACTATCCCCAATAACATAGGACATTTGAACAGCTTCCCAAATCTGCTCCTTCACGTCCTTGGGTAATTGTTTCCATTTCTTGTCCACAAGAGGGACTCTGGTGCGTGCCAAAACACCAATGTAAGACTGCATCTCAACAGCAGCATCGCCATGTGGTTTGCCATCTTTATTGAACTCAACCACAGGCTTAACCTTCTCAATTTTCCTCATCACAACACGGCTCATTGTGCTGATACCGCGGCCAGATTTTGGCTCCTCAACAAATGTGGCTGTGCTCGAGTCTTTCTCTGAGGTTGAGGAATATCTCATCCTCTTCGAGGGTTTGCTTTGAGTTGATTTTTCAACTTCCACTAAACCTGTTTTGGGTTCATCCCCTTGTGCCATTGAACCTGCTGTGGCCTTTGACGCTTCAGCTTCCTTGTTTTGAGATTTCGAAACCATTTTTGATTAATCTGCCAGAAAAACAACGTCGATTATTAAAAATAAACGACGTAATAATATAAAACAACGACGGTTTTATATATTTCATGACGTACATATTCATAAACTACGTCGGTTATTAAAAATAACCGACGTGGTTTAAAATTACAAAACTAGTGTACTTCTCTCACTAGACGACGGTTTTATCTTGTTTCCGACGTATTAATTGTCACACCATGACGGTTTTTAGCCACCGTCGTGGTGTGTCCATTCCATCGTCGAAAACAGGACAGAACTGTCGTCTTTTGGCGTCGTGAGGGTATCTACTTATGTATTTAATCAAAACCAGTGAAAGATTTCTTCAATTTGACAGAATCTAGTTTCCAGACAACTACGGCATGCAAATGAAAAGTAAAAAAAGGGAAGAGAGTGAGAAAAAACCTTGAATAACACCGGCGTGCAAAGAAATGTTTCCTTCCGACGAAGACGAAGACCAAAATGGTGATTTGGACGATGAAGACGATGATTCAGACGATGATGCTAGGTCAGGTGACGAAAATGGTGATTTGGGAAATGAGAGGGAAACTACGATACTTTATCGGGAAGTGAAAACCGTAAAATATTAGGTCAGGTGACGAAAAGTTTATATATTTTCCCAGAGTTCAATACAACGACGTTGTCATTAACAAACCGCCGTATTATTTTGTTATAACGACGGTAGATAATTCATAAATGACGTGGTTATCACAACTGCCGAAAGACTTTGGAATTCCGATGTGGTTATGACGGCGCTTTTTTTCTCGAAACTGACGTTGTACCTGTAATTTCAACGACTGTGTATTTTAATAAACCGACGTGGTTACTTTGCGGTTCTGAAAACGACGTCGTTCTCTTTTTAATACGCGCCAAATGACTTTTGGATTTCCGACGTGGTTATGACGGCGCTTTGTTTCTCTAAACTGACGTTGTACTCTTAAATTCAACGACTGTGTATTTCAATAAACCGACGTGGTTACTTTGGTTATGTTCTCTTTTTAATACTCGCCAAATGACTTTTGGATTTCCGATGTAGTTATCTTTTTAATACGCGCGAAATGACTTTTGGATTTCCGATGTAGTTATATCTAAACTGACGTTGATTAGTCAAATATGACGTCGCTATGTATATTAGAACTGACGTGGATATTTACTCCATTTTGTTTAAATAGGATTTTTTTACGCGGTTGTTGACTCTCAGTTTTCAATTAGGGTTGCAGAAATTGTCTTTCTGAAAGCAAATGGGTTTGCAGAATGATTCCTCACAAGACCAAGCATGGGTTTGCTACATCCTCCTGTGTAGCAAGGGTGAAACCAGCTTGAGAACCCGCGTGGGTGTTCCTGATGCTCGCAGAGACGGACTCAGGTGGTGGCTGTAGCTGGGAGTGGGCTTGAGGTTCAGAATGAGTAGGTGGTGTCTATTCATTCTGAACCTCAAGCCCACTCCCAGCTTCACCCCAAAGGCACAACCCACAACAGGTTCTAAGGCTGGTTCCACCTTGCTACACAGGAGTTTTGAAGTTGATCACTGTGGAAAAGGGGACTACAATGTAACCAGGAATCGAGGAGTGAGGGTTCACACTTTGTTGATTTTGATTTTGTTTTTCAGGAATCGAGGCTGTGCAGGAGCTTGAGAACAAGAGGAAGGAGAGGGCCCAGCTTGCATATGAGAGGAAGAAACAGTTGAACATATATTTGCCACGATGTATTTGCCAAATTTGTGTTCATATTTAACACGAAGAGATTTGCATTTTAAGATGAAAATGTTGTTGAGGATTGAGAATTAAATTTTGTTTTGTGTTAAGAAAGATATTACCAAAATAAAAGAAAAATTAATTAATTTTAAAAAGCTATAAACATAAGACGGCGGTTTACAGAGAGGGCAGACGTATAAATTGAAAAAATACGACCGTAATTTGAACTTAGGACGTGGTAAATAAAAACGACAGTAGTGTTGTAGGTACCGTCGTAGTATACTCCAAAATATTAAGTCGGCGGTTTACAGAGAATGCACCGTCGTAGTATACAGACGTTGATTCCACTATATTATACGACGTGGATTAAGAACAGTTGGTCGTGTTTAGTTAGGAGTTAACACGGCAGGTTTTTTGGTGAACTGTCGTCTTTATTTTCTACGTCAGTGTATTCATACCTGCTGTCGTTGTTTTTTGGTCAGATTTTAACACTGAAGAAATCCTTTTTTAAAAACGACGGTTTTTTATTTGTACGCGTCGTCTTTTAAAAATATTGAACAGTAAATCACTTATCCACGACGGTTTTTTTTTTTATACCGTCGTCTATTTAAATACAACGACGGTTTTATGTTATGCCGTCGTCTTTTTCTGGTCGTCTTTTTCCATTTTTGTAGTAGTGGGTCCTTGAGGTTTGCTAAATTATCACCTTTCATCCCTAACCTTTTTTTGGTGACACTAATGGTCCGTAAGGTTAGCCTCTACACATAAAAAATGGTCCCTACCATTAGCTTTTCCTCAAATTTTATGTTAAATTGATGACATGGCATATGTGTGGAGCCCACACATCCAATGGTATAGAGTCATGTGGCTTTAAATATAATGTAATATATTTTAAATATTTTTAAAACTTAAAATCAATAAAAATAAATAAATTTAAAGCAACTTAAATCTTTTTTATATATTTTTAAATATCTTTCTCTCTCTCCCTCTCCTTGCATTCCCTTTCCCTTTCCCCCTCGTAGACCCACTCCTCTCTCCCTCCTCTTCCTCCCTTCTCTTTCTCTCTGTCCCACTCCCTATGTTATCTTTTCCTCTCTCTCTCTCTCTCTCTCTTGATTTGAACAGAGCATGAAAGATATTTAAAACTATATAAAAAGATTTAAGTTGCTTTTAATTTATTTATTTTTTATGAATTTTAAGTTTTAAAAATATATTATATTATAGGCAAAATTGTAGCAATTGTCCCTCGACTAAGAACCAACTTTACTTTTCGTTCCTCACGTCGCAAAATTATTACGGTGGTGTTTCAACTAGATCTCGCATTGCACCACTAGTCCTTTCTATTAATTCTGTTTGTTTTTCTATCAAAATTGATCACATGTAGGGCACATGATAGATATTTAAGGGGTAAATAAGACTTTTACCTAGCCACCACCTCCGTCTACCATCCTTTCTCCCGATTTCTCTCTCTTTCCAGTCTCTCTTCGAATGAACCAGGCGCGCCCCAACCACCACCCTAGCAAATTAAACCTAACCAACCCAAACCCACCATTCCCACCACCCCATACCTTGCTCCTCCTCCCTCACTGCGCACACCACCCCATCCCCAAAAATTCTTTGCACACCACGTCATAATATGGTGGGAGGACTCATTTGGTGAGTTTTGAGAGAAATCCAATTGCTAAAACTAGGCAATACACCAAGCATTCCATTTACGGAACGAACTTGAATTGTCCAATTTATGGGACCCATTGATTTCGGATCGTGCCAAAACTTGGCCACCATCATAATACGGTGGGAAGAGTCATTTGGTGAGTTTTGAGTGAAGTCCAATTGCTAAAACTAGGCAATACACCAAGCACTCCAGTTATGGAACGAACTTCGTACGAACTTGAATTGTCCAATTTCTTAGACTTATTGATTTCATATCGAGCCCAAAACTTGGCCACCATCATAATATGGTGGAAGGAGTCATTTGGTGAGTTTTGAGTGAAATCCAAACCCTAAAACTGGGCAATATACCAACCGCTCCATTTATGAAACGAACTTCGTACGAACTTGAATTGTCCAATTTATGGGACCCATTGATTTCGGATCGTGCCAAAACTTGGCCACCATCATAATACGGTGGGAAGAGTCATTTGGTGAGTTTTGAGTGAAATCCAAATGCTAAAATTAGGCAATACACCAACCACCCCATTTACGGAAGTAACTTCGTACGAACCTGAATTGTCCAATTTCTTAGACTTATTGATTTCGGATCGAGCCCAAAACTTGGCTACCATTATAATGCGGTGGAAGGAGTCATTTGGTGTGTTTTGATTGAAATCCAATCGATAAAACTAGGCAATACACCAACCACTCCATTTACGGAACGAACTTCGTATGA
Organism: Prunus campanulata; assembly: GCA_034190965.1. Lineage (NCBI taxonomy): Eukaryota > Viridiplantae > Streptophyta > Magnoliopsida > Rosales > Rosaceae > Prunus > Prunus campanulata. Next base: position 11,030,565 of record CM067209.1, on the reverse strand, counting down.
GCTTGAATTGTCCAATTTCTTGGACCTATTGATTTCAGATAGTGCCCAAAACTTGGCCACCAAAATAATATGGTGGGAGGAGTCATTTGGTGAGTTTTGAGTGAAATCCAATTGCTAAAACTAGGCAACACTCGAAGCACTCCATTTACGGAACGAACTTCGTACGAACTTGAATTGTCGAATTTCTTAGACTTACTGATTTCGAATGGCCCAAAACTTGGCCAATGTCATAATATGGTGGGAGGAGTCATTTGATGAGTTTTGAGCGAAATCCAATCGCTAAAATTATGCAATACACCAACCTCTCCGTTTACGGAACGAACTTCGTACGAATATGAATTGGCCAATTTCTTGGACCCATTGATTTCGGATGGTGCCCAAAACTTGGGCAACATTAATATATGGAGGGAGGAGTCATTTGGTGAGTTTTGAGTGAAATCCAATTGCTAAAACTAGGCAATACACCAAGCTCTCCATTTACGGAATGAACTTGAAGTGTCCAATTTCTTGGACCCATTGATTTCGGATCGTGCCCAAAACTTAGGCAACAATAATATATGGTGGGAGGAGTCATTTGGTGAGTTTTGAGTGAATTAAGCCCGTCATGGTGTTTATTTTATAACGTCGCTTATTTAAAGATAAACGACGTCTATACCAAAATAAAACACTCTGTTTTTCAAATTTAGAAGATAGTTAGTGAGACTTACTATTATTTTTGCCTTCTCTGCAACCTTTGGATCAGGGATGTTTCCTGTTTTATCTTCTCTTGCCTTCTTCCACAGAACAGCTCGATCGATTTCTTCAACATCGGGCATGATTTCTATCAAATGGTCCTCCAAACCAACATACCCTTTTCTAGACAACCTATGGTTGTACTCCAATTTCTCCCTCCTCTGTTTCTGCTCAGCATGCTTAGCCTCAAAATCTGGGGTTAACCTTGAAGCTACGAAGGCATCCCATTGCGATTTCTCTATGAACGTATAAAGCGCAGGGGTTTCTCTTAACCTATCCCTGTCATGTGCGAATGGAAGGATATACTGCCTAGTTATGTTATACTTGAAATCCTTCCATTTTCTGGCAGCAGACGACAAGACCATGTTCTTGTACCTATCCCCAATAACATAGGACATTTGAACAGCTTCCCAAATATGCTCCCTCACATCCTTGGATATTTGAGTCCATTTCTTGTCCACAAGAGGGACTCTGGTGCGTGCCAAAACACCAATGTAAGACTGCATCTCAACAGCAGCCTTGCCATGTGGTTTGCCCTTTTTATTGAACTCAACCACAGGCTTAACCTTCTCAATTTTCCTCTTCACAACACGGCTCATTGTGCTGATACCGCGGCCGGATTTTGGCTCCTCAACAAATGTGGTTGTGCTCGAGTCTTTCTCAGAGGTTGAGGAAAATCTCGTCCTCTTCGAAGGTTTGCTTTGAGTTGATTTTTCTTTTTCCACTTGAGCCTTTGAAACTGATTTGGCTTCATCCCCTTGTGCCTTTGCACCTGATTTGACCTTTGACGCTTGAGCTTCCTTGCTTTGAGATTTCGAAACCATTTTTAATTAATCTGCAAGGAAAACAACGTCGGTTATTAAAAAGAAACGACGTAATAATACCAAACAACGACGGTAACACTAAACAAGTGACGTCCTATTAAACAGTCTCTTAGACCATGAATGGAAATAAGACGACGGTTTTATATATTTCATGACGTAAATGTGTATACACTACATCAGTTACTAATAATAATCGATGTGGTTTAAAATTTACAAAACGATTGTTCTTCTCCCACAAGACGACGGTTTTATCTTGTTTCCGACGTATTAATTGTCACACCATGACTGTTTTTAACCACCGTCGTGCAGTTTGCAGTCGATAGAATTTAACGGCCGTTGTGGTGTGTCCATTCTATCGTCGAAAACAAGACAGAACTGTCGTCTTTTGGCTTCGTGAGAGTATCTACTTATGTATTTAATCAAAACCAGTGAAAGATTTCTTCAATTTGACAGAATTTTGTTTCCAGACAACCTTTGGCATTCAAATGAAATGTAAAAAAAGGGAAGAGAGTGAGAAAAAACCTTTGGCGTGCAAAGAAAGTTTCCTTCCGATGAAGACGAAGACAAAAATGGTGATTTGGAGATGGAGATGAAGACGAAGATTCAGACGATGATGCTGCTTTTGGGAAATGAGAGGGAAACTACGATACTTTATCGGTGAGAGAAAACCATAGAATATTAGGTCAGGTGACGAAAAGTTTATATATTTTCCCAGAGTTCAATACAACGACGTTGTTATTACAGAACCGCCGTATTATTTAGTTATAACGACGGTATATAATTCATAACTGACGTGGTTATCACAACTACCGAACGACTTTTGGAATTCCAATGTGGTTATGACGGCGCTTTTTTTTTTTTTAATCTAAACTGACGTTGTAATTAGAAATTCAACGACTGTTTATTTTAATAAACCGACGTGGTTACTTTGGGGTTCTGAAAACGACGTCGTTCTCTTTTTAATACGCGCCAAATGACTTTTGGATTTCCGATGTAGTTATGACGGTGCTTGTTTATCTAAACTGACGTTGATTATTCAAATATGACGTCGCTATTTATATTAGAACCGACGTGGATATTTACGATAATTTTTTTAAATATGATTTTTTCACGCATTTTTTAACTCTCAGTTTTCAATTAGGGTTGCAGAATGATTCCTCACAAGAAATTGTCTTTCTGAAAGCAAATGGGTTTGCAGAATGATTCCTCACAAGACCAAGCATGGGTTTGCTACATCCTCCTGTGTAGCAAGGGTGGAACCAGCCTTAGAACCTGTATGGGTTTGCAGCCGCACTTGCCCGTTTGAAGGCATACGAGGGTGTTCCTGATGCTCCTTATGATAAGATAAAGCCCTAAACACTCGTAGAGACGGACTCAGGTGGTGGCTGTGGTGGGTTCCTCCCAAATCAGAGAAAAGTCTATTAATTCTGAACCTCAAGCCCACTCCCAACTTCTTCCCAGCCCCCACTCTCCCCACCCCAAAGGCACAACCCACAACAGGTTCTAAGGCTGGTTCCACCCTTGCTACACAGGAGTTTTGAAGTTGATCACTGTGGAAAAGGGGACTACAATGTAACCAGGAATCGAGGAGTGAGCTTTTCACACTTTGTTGATTTTGATTTTCTGAAATTATTAGATATTCATCTGTGGCTGTGCAGGAGCTTGAGAACAAGAGGAAGGAGAGGGCCCAGCTTGCATATGAGAGGAAGAAACAGTGGAACAAGCTGAGGGTGAAACCACGATGTATTTGCCAAATTTGTGTACATATATTGTGTAAATATTGATCAATATTTAACATGAAGAGATTTGCCTTTTAAGATGAAAATGTTGTTGAGGATTGAGAATTAAATTTTGTTTTGTGTTAAGAAAGATATTACCAAAATAAAAGAAAAATTAATTAATTTTAAAAAGCTATAAAAATAAGACGGCGGTTTACAGAGAAGGCAGACGTATAAATTGAAAAAATACGACGGTAATTTGAACTTAGGACGTGGTAAATAAACATGACAGTAGTGTTGTAGGTACCATCGTAGTATACTCCAAAATAATAAGTCGATAAATTAATCTCTCACGTCATGGTATATTATTTAACATGTCGTTTTTTTGTAATATACCGACGTGTATTACATTACATTATACGACGTGGATTCCATAAAATTATACAACGTGGATTCCATTAAAGAATAACCGACGTGGTTTTTTAAATTACACGGCGGTATGTCTATAAGCACCGCCGTAAGTTTTAAAGATTTATTGTATAAATTTGACTCTTTCTTTCAGTTTCAGTTTTCATTTAGGGTTCCAAGTTCTTCTGGTCTCTCTGGAGGCTCGTCTTCCTCTCTCACATACACACATACATCATCACTCTCTCTCACATCTCAAAGACAATAATTTGGATGTTAATGATGTATGCGTTTTGGTGTATCTCAAAGACACCAAAACACACACATCATTAACTTTCAAAACATTGTCTTTCTCAAACTTTGCAGTAGTCAATTCAGTTCTGGTTTCTTTTTGGATTTTGTGTATTTAAAATATTATCTTTCTCACTTTGGTGGTTGGATTATGATCAAGATCCAAAGATCTCAAAGGTAAGTTATCATACCTCTTGGGATCTCATTTTAATTTTCGTAGGCTACCAAAATTAAAAAATAATTAAATCGTAAAAAGAAATAAAAATTAAGATGGCGGTTTACAGAGAAGGCACCGTCGTAGTATACAGACGTGGATTCCATTATATTATACGACGCGGATTAAGAACAGTTGGTCGTGTTTAGTTAGGAGTTAACACGGCAGGTTTTTTGGTGAACTGTCGTCTTTATTTTCTACGTCGGTGGATTCATACCTGCTGTCGTTGTTTTTTGGTCAGAGTTTAACTCTAAAGAAATCTTTTTTAAAAAACGACGCTTTTTTATTTGTATGCGTCGTCTTTTAAAAATATTCAACAGTAAGGCACTTATCCACGATGGTTTTTTTCTATAGCGTCGTCGTTTTAAATACAACGACGGTTTTGTAGCAGTGTATACAATACACCAACCACTCCAATTAGGAACGAACTGCCTTTCAA